>CM062809.1:502580763-503322013 GCA_031772625.1 Pinus tabuliformis
GCCAAACTACTGCTGGAAGACAAAAGAAGCCATCCCTACCAGTACAACCGGTAAACATCGAGCAACCATTCAGTCAGTGGGGCTTGGACATAATAGGTGAGATCATTCCTCACTCTTCTAAGCAGCATAGATACATCCTCATGGCAACAAATTATTTTACTAAATGGGTAGAAGCAGTTCCTCTCAAGACGGCTAATTCTAAAAATATTATCGAATTCATAGATCAATTTAGAATCACTAGGTTTGGATTACCAACGGCTTTAATGTTTGATAATGCATCATACTTTCCTGGAAATGCAATGACTGAGTTTGCACTTAAAAGAGGGTTCAAACTAAATTATTCGGCCAATTACTATCCGCAAGGTAATGGGTTAGCTGAGTCAACAAATAAAAACCTAATCAATATTATTAAGAGAACAGTTGACCAGAACCAAAAGAATTGGCATAAAGCTTTGGTAAATGCTTTATGGGCAGATAGAATAACGAAAAAAGCTTCAATCAGCACTTCCCCCTTTAATTTAGTTTATGGGAAAGAAGTGGTTCTTCCAACTCACTTAGTCATTCCCTCTTTGTATTTAATACAATACATTGATGAAGTACCTACTTCCTCCATACAACTAAGACAAATGGAAATAATCAAATTAGAAGAGATACGAGAACAAGCTAAGAAGACCCATGCTCATCATCAAGTGCTAATAAAATCCTCTTTTGATTCAAACATAATGACCAGAAATTTTTTTCAGATGGGAGATTTAGTTTTAAAATGGGATAAGGCTCATGAAGAAAAGGGCAAACATACAAAATTTCAAAAGATGTGGCTTGGTCCTTTTCAGATTGTTGAAGTCATAGGTCCATCAACGTTTGTCTTACAGGATTTAGCAGGTAGAAGGGATTCTTTGCCTGTTAATTGACAAATCCTTAAAATATATTTTCCATAGAAGATTATTCTTATATTTTGTAGAATAACTTTATTTTTCTTTTCTTTTTCATAATAAAACCAGTTGTAAATGGTTACTACCAGTATTCACGAAAAGACACCAATTCTCTTTCAGATTTTGAGCTTTTCGCTTGTATGAATAGAAAATTTTTGAAAATCTGATCTTTATTATTGACAGATAGAGTTGAAAAACTTTAGCCTAGATATGATACTAGTTTCAACTTCAAAAAATTTGATGAAAGCAACCTTTAACGAAGAAATTGTTTTATATCAGCACAATGAAAGGTATCAATAGCAAAATAAAGATTCTTTGTAAAACTGTTGTTTTCAAACTCTATTATTTGCGTCCAAAGCTTTCTTAAGGAAAACAATGATTTCCTCCCTATTAAAGAAAATCACAGCATTCATAGGGACAATCCAAGAAACACTATATCTCAAAGAATAAGAGGTCTCATCACGAGCCGGCTTATCATGACCATAGATATTATAACTTTGCTGACTTTGCCAAACACTGTCCATCAAAATAGGGCAATGACTCAAGATTGCTGAAATCAAAAGACAAGGGGTCTCATCACGAGCCAGCTTGTTCAGCAAAAGTGTAAATCAAGTGAATGACTGTGTCATAATTTGGCTACCAAACCAAGACATTGTTCATTAAGAATAAAAAAGGAAAAAGTGTCAATGTGGATTTTTCTTTGAAGGTTGTAGATAACCTTAAGCAGGATAAAGGATCATTGCTGGGTAACAGGTAACCCTGTCGAGGCTATGGACGCCTGCTGGCAGCAGAGGCTCTACCTACGACAAACGAGCATATTTTAAAGCTAGAACATAGAGAAGACTTTATTTTATCTTTATAAGACCAAGTAATGGCTGATATAAATACAAGGACAAGCCTGAGGAAGCGAACAATTAGAATAGAAAGAGGTTGAAACAAAATATCATTGATAGAATAAGGCATAATGTGCTATATATGTCCATAACAAAGTTTAGATTTATGAAATTTTTTCCGCTTTGGAAGTTTAAAAAATTCAATAGAAAAGCAGAGATAACTGATTCTTCCAAGTGAATTGCCATCGTTGTGGCCACCAACAAACCCCCTCCTTCTTTAGTATTAGTAATAACACTAAACAAGTGGGGACCCTTAGTAAAAAATTCAAAAAAATTTATAAATTTTTGTGTATTATACTCCTTAAAAATACATCGCATGGAGCAGAGTAAAACATTTCTTTATGAGCAGAATAAAAAAAACTGTGAAGAAGTGACGCGAAATTCATCACATCGCATACATTAAGAAGCGCCCATAAATGAAAATCTTAAGAAATTTCCAATGGCTGATATGTGACATCACATATCGCAACATCGCATATTGCAACATCACATAAACAACACACAATAACTTAACAAATTGCAACGATCTCCGATCTGCGATCTTGCGATAAATGTGATCTGCGATCTTGCGACAACGCGATAACGCGATTCTGCGATAAACTGATCAGGAAACTCTACGATGACACATCTTGATAATGTGATCCGCGATGCTACGATGCAAGTCGCAGAAATCACCCATCGCAAATTTTCCTCGGCTCAGCATTCAAGAAAAGCTGTCCCTAAACCAAAAATTGGGCGCGTGCCTTAAAGGAAATTAATGAATGTACGCCAAAGTATTTATGAAGGACAGTTTTGTGTTTTTCGAAGAGTCAGTTCACTGTGGGTGTCATGATTTTATACATTCGTAGAGCTTAGAGCTTTCATGTCAAAATTTATTATCATTAATCTTTTCCTTTGCGTGAACTACAGGAATAAAAAACAGGAAACAACATGAAGCAATGTACAGGAAACATCTAAGGAAAAAGGGAAAGCGTCAATGCTCGGAGAACAGAGAAGAGATGTCCTCATAAATGGATATCGCATGCAACAGAAACACGGATTTCAGAGTATTACTGAACAGATGCTGATATCAATAAGCGATTCGAAACTCAAGGTCAAAAGCTCACAAAAGTAGCATGTTTTACAAAATTCCGAAGCTTATGCCCAGTAAAGGAAAAAGCACTAAAGGCAGAAAACGCACTAGAAAGGCCCGGATCAAAGAATGGAGGCAGTTTTCGATGCGCGATTAGTGCCTAGCGCTAATCGCGCATCGCTAAGAAAATTGTTCAGAAAGCAAAGTCCCTAACTTGCTTAGTCATCCACGAGTCCGGAAACTGAGATAGCAAAAGCAGAAGCAATTTGAGAGAAATTTGGGCTGTTACCAAATATATACGCAGTAAATTCACCCAGCCAGATGATGATTCCAAAAAATATCTTCTAGTTTACAAAAAAGTGGTGCCAGCGCTTTCCATTTCTATTTGCGTAGCTCAAGCAAAAGCAGAAAACAACCAGCCGACTCTTCCCAGGCAAATGTTGCATACGCACAACATTAAGGAACAAATGCAGAAATAGTTAGGAATTAGATTCAATTTTTAGAAATAAGTTTGCTTAGATAAAGGGCGATCATTTAAACCGTATCCTAAATTTATGTAATTAAGTTATTTAGTTAGTAGTATTTAAACCCTTCTGATGCATTTAGAGAAGGGTCCAGAAATTTGTCAAAAACTTGTCCTCAAAACATGCACTTTTGCACCCTCGGAGGAGGTTTTGATGAATGAATGGATCAAGGTTTATTGATGTTTGCATTTGATATCTGCTACTGATGTTGCACTTCTGTACTCTGTGTAGATATTAGAACAAGGAGAGATAAATCATTGTTGCTTGAAGATTATGAGTAGGACCAGTCATAAATGGTACTTTTATCTCTTGACCATTTCTGCTTATATTCTTAAAGTCATATACAGTTTTTAGTTGTTTATATGTTATTGCATGAATGTTTGAGTTACCATTTGGCACTTTTGTACAGTGGAGCCATTTATTTATGTTTGATATATGAATAACTTATTATGTGATATGTTGTTCACAACTGTTTTGCCTAACTTTTTATGCAAAGTGGTTCATCTTAATCGATTTCCATTCTTATGATAGCTGAATGATCTTTATTACCTATTATTATTTGAAATCTCTTTAGATCACATAATGGAAGAAATACATCCCGGGTTAGCATAGATTAGATGTTCTGTTTTCATTAGATTACAATAGCATAGAATTAGATTAAAGTAGCTTAGATTAGAACTCTTAGATCAGCATCATCCAACTCTGCACACACACACACACCCTTATATTGGGAAACTGGTCCCATTATCCCCAGTAGGACCCGCTATACCAAATGGATAAGGAGCTTCCAACCAAGGTCCAGACCGGGTGGGTATCCCCCTTGTTGGCGACCTGATTTTCGGGGCTTCAACACATTCCCACCTTTATCAACGTTTCGCAGTTGCTGAAGTTGGGTTTTCTCCTCCTAGTTCAGATGAGCCAGACCCACACTGTCGATTTCTTTGCTCCGGTTCCGGCATCCCCAATTCACAAGCCAGTCTGCCAGCTTGTTACCTGCGCGCCTGGTGTGAGTTGGGAGGAGGTAGTCTATTTTGGGAAGGAGCTTCCCAATTTCGCCAACTAGCCAAACGGTTTGCTAGCTTTTGCTAATCCTTTCCACTGGTATTTTCTACTGGAGCTTCCTAACCGTGTCAATTGCCAGCTTTGAGTCTCCCTCGATTAGGAGTCGTATGAATTTGACTCGAAGAGCTATTTCCAGGCCCTGTTTCAGGGCGTGCAGCTCAGCTTCATTATTTGAAGCTTCCCCACAGTCCATTGCGAATGTTCTTAGAGTGTTACCCTCTGCATCTCTAAAGATTCCTCCAATGCTGGCCTTGCCTGGGTTGTGCTTTGCAGCACCGTCGAAGTTTAATTTTATGAAGCCTGGTGGGGGGTGCCTGTATTGGTTGCTTCCGGTGACTGCTTTGGCCATCTCTTTTTGAGAACCCCCGTGGGTGACCATACTCTATCTGACCTCTAGTTTATTTAGAATTGTTTCTTCCTTGGTTGTGACCTGCCAATCCTCGTCCCTCCAGCTTTCCGATAGGATTGTTTCCTGAATGTTTATGATGAATTTCTCCCAGATTGCTGCGGGGGTTCTAGTTTCTGATTTGAAGATGGCCCTGTTCCGAGCTTTCTAGATATTCCAAAGGAGGAATCCGACGGAGAGGAGCCAGGCGCGGTTAACTACCGGGTTCAAGTAAGGCTTTTTCGGCCAATTGACAATTGTGCTTACGGTGTTTTGGCGCTCAAACAAATTGCGGTGTTTTTCCCACAGGGAGGAGCTGACGGAGCAGCGGTTCATTAGATGTTCCATGGTTTCCTCTTGGGAGCAACAGAGGGCAGAGCGGGATGGACCTTGGATTCCCTTCCGCAGAATCTGGTCCTAGGTGAGTGCTCGACCGTGTATAATGGTCCAAATCAAAAAAGAGATCTTAGGTTAGTGCTTAATTCCCCAAAGATTTTTCCATTGATTTGTTTTCGGTTGATGATTATGGTTGCTATGAAGGTGGTAGGCTTCTACTATTGTGAAATTTCCTTGTATGCGTTTGCCCCATCTGAGAGTGTCAGACCCTATTTTCTTTGCTATTTTCCGAGAAGCCATCTTTGTATGGTAGTCTTGCCATCTGTCTGTTTCTGGTGCTCCTTCCCAGTCCTCTTTAAATTTCCAATTTCACCAGTATCCAGCCTCGTCAGGCTTCCAGAAGTTGCCGACAGTTGATGCCCCGGTCTGGGACGAAAAGGAAAGAATGACATGGAGGTTGTCTTTTTGTATGAGACGGTCTCTTTGCTACCAGGATTCCTCTGAGAAGTTGGCTTTGTCCCCTACCTGAATTTCCCAAAAAGTGTGCTCCCTTATCAGGTCCTTGCTGCCTCTCGCCAGGTTCCAGATTGCAGAGCCTCTGGTCTCTGTCGTGCTTCTCAGTTTTTCTTTGATTTCCCCTGCCACATCGTATTTTCTTTCCCAAAGCACCTTCCACAGGTCAGGGCCACCCTGAAGCCACCTCCACCAAAGCTTCGCACCCATAACCTGGTTGAGGGCGAAGGGGTCGCAGAGACCTAGACCGCCATCTTTTGGGAGTCGACAAAGCCACTCCCATGAGATAAGGGCCCACTTTCCTGTTTTGCTGGTCTTCCTGCCGGAGGAAGTTTTTGAACAGGGAGACTAGCTTTTGGCTTGCAATCTTCGGAATTGCTTGGCACGAGAGGTGATAATTTGGGATGGCCTGCAGAATAGCTTTCAGTAAGGTTATCCGACTTGGGGCATTCAACGAGCGGTGGGTCTAGTTCTCCATTTTATTTCGGATTTTCTTTATTAGTAGATTCCAGTTGGCCAATCGGAACTGGTGCTCATGTAACATGATACACAGGTATTTGGATGGGAAGGAACCCCTATTGAAGCCTAGAGTACGAGCTAGGAATCTTTGGACTTCCAAGGAGGTATTAAAGAAAAACACTTCTGATTTATCTTTATTGATTTCCATCCCAGAGGCTTTCCTAAATTGAGATAGGGATTTGATAATTCTTTGGGCCTCTTTTAGAGTGGCTTGACCGTAAAGCATCACGTCATCTACAAATTGCTGGTGGGAGACCGGAATGTCTTCTCCGTAGATTCTGAGGCCTTTTATCTATTCCTTGGAGACCTGATCCTTAACCAATCTGCCTAGGGCTTTTGCGGCTAGGATGAAGAGGAAGGGAGACAAAGGGTCTCCCTGCCTTAGCCCACGGGAGGGAGTGAAAGCTTCAGAGGGGGAGCCGTTTATGAGAATTGACATGACAGGAGAGCTTACCATAGACAGGATCCATTTTATCCATCTTTGTTCAAATCCATAGGCTTTTAGGATACTTGCCAAATAGTTCCAGCTGAGCCGATCAAACACCTTGGCCAGGTTCAGTTTGATTAGCATGCCGGGGGCACAGGAGCTTTTCAGGGAATGAATCACTTCCTGGGCAACTATTATGCCATCTGTGATCTGTCTTCCTTTGACAAAGCCAGTTTGCTCCGAGGCAATAAGATCCGGCAAGATCGGCTTAAGCCTGTTGACCATGATAGTTGCAAGGATTTTGTAGACAACGTTACATAGGGAGATGGGCCTAAAACCCTCCGGTTCATCTGAGCAACCAGACATTGGTATTAATGCCAGGAAGGTGGTGTTCAGACCCTTGTGCATGTGCTTGGAGCATCTAGATTCCTCCACAAGATCAAGCAGATCGTTTCCCATGAAGCTCCAAGTCGCCTGATAAAATTCGATGGTGAAGCCATCGGGCCCCGGGGCCTTATTTTTTGCCATTTTGTTTATTGTTTCCTCCAGTTCTTCCTTGGTTATTACCCGGAGAAGGGCCAGGTTTTGATCTCTAGTGACTTTCTTTGGAATATGGTGGCTGATTTTGTCTATGTCCTCAGCTCTGTTGATATTTGGTTTAGAGAGAATACCTTTAAAGTGCTCCACCAAGAGATGTTCTATTTCATCCTGCTGAGTCACTCTGTTTCCTTCCCTGTCTTTCAAGGAAAATATTCCGTTGTGTTGGCGATGGTTTATCATGGCTTTGTGGAAGAATTTGGAGTTTTTGTCTCCTTCTTTGAGCCATTGGATTCGGGATTTCTGCTTCCACAAGATTTCCTCCTGTTTTTGCCTTTCCTCTAATTGGGTGATGACTCTACCTTCCTCCTCTGCCAGATCCTGACTTCTTCCTTCCAAGATGATTTGCTGCTGAATTCTCTCCATTCTGGATTGGAGTTTTCCCTACTCCTGTTGGATATTGCCAAATTCTTCCTTGTTCCACTTTTTTATTTTGCTTTTTATTTCTTTGAGCCTTAGCTGAAAAGAGTGCATTTTGCTGCGGCCCTCCTTTCCACTTTTGCTGTCCTGCCACCAGCCTCTTACTTTGTCTAGGAAGTCAGGGGCTCTGAGCCAAAAGGACTTGAACCGGAAGGGTCTCTTTTTGTTCTAATTATTTAAGGCTATTTCCAACTTTATTTGCCAATGGTCCGACCCTGTTGAGGGTAGGATGGAGGCTTCATAGAAGATATCCAGCCCGATTATGTGCTCTGAGATGAGGAATCTATCCAGTCTTAAAGCAATCTCTTTGGACCCGCCTCTTCTGTTATTGCATGTGAATTTCCCGTTTATGGTTGGGATGTCAACCACTCTTAATTCTATCTGCACTTCTCTGAATCTTTCCGTTTCTGGGTCTTCACTGCTTATTCCACCTTTTTTCTCTTCTCGAGAAGCGATTAAGTTGAAGTCTCCTGCTAGGATCCATCTCTGCTCTTCGTGCAAACTTCGAAGCTTAGTTAGCTAATTGAGGAACAGGTCTCTATCTACTTTGGTGTGGGGACCATATACCGCCGAGATTACCACCCATTCACTTTGTCCTATTAGCTTAAATCTCCCAGTGAGGATTCTTGGCATTCCTATCCACCAGTCAGTGAGGAATTCAGCTAGGTTCCAGAGTATAGCTATCCCTCCTGCACTTCCTTTGGGATCTATAGTGACATGTTCATATCTTGGTTTTATTTTGCTGAGGATTTCATCCATTTTCTGCCCTGGGATTTTCATTTCTTGGAGAAGCATAATTTGAGGTTTGTCTTTTTTGAGTCGTGCTGCCAGATGTCTCTGTTTTCCTTTGCTATTTAAGTCCCTGATATTCCATGATGTCAAAATCATTGGTTAACTTGGGAGAGGGTTTGTAACACCGCTGATAGCGGGACTACTTTTCCAGTATTGACTAACGTTTCTCCCATGAGTTGTATGGAATCCTTAATATTCCTTCTTCCTCTTTTTCTCCCCCCTTTAATTTGTCCATTCTAATCTGGTCTGTTTTCCTTTTAATTCTCTTGGTTTTCTTCTGTTGAGGCTTTGCCTTTTTCCAGTTTGGTTTTGTATTGTTGGAAGGTTTCAGTATATAGCTTCTTTTGTTCTTTGGGAATAAACCTCTCATCCAGGTCCTTCCATTCATGCAGCAAGTTTTCCAACACTTCCTCTTCCTGGCTTAGGTCCTCCCTACTGGACTCCTAGTCTGTCTCCATCCGAACAGTTTGTTCCTCTGATTCCTTATCCTGTTCTGGTATCTCACTCGGGGATTTTCTTTTAGCTGGGTTCCTTTCGCTGTTTTCACTGCAATCTGAGCCTTTATCCTCCTGATTTTCCATGACCTGATCTTCCTCATCCTCCTCTACCTGTAGTAAAGCAAAATTGTTTGGTTTCATTGCATCGGGTTGTTTGCCTTTCCTATCTTTCTGGGGGGGTTCCTTGTTAGCTTTCCTTTTGTTTCTCACCTCTTGGAATTCCTCCTGGTCTGGCTCTCTCTTTTTTTTTGGGGGGCCATCTGTTTTCTTCTTCCTCCCTAGTTATTGGGCATTCCTTTGCTAGATGGCCATGGGTATGGCACCTATGACACCTAAATGGGATGTGTTCATAATCTATGTTCTGCTGCCAGATTTCTTCATGGAATTCAAGCTCTATAGTGTCAGGAATGGGGTTTGCTAGGTTCATGTAGACACAGATCCTGGCATACGAGGTGTATCTACCTTTCTTTGTAGTTTTTTCTATTTTCACGAAGCTTCCTATTGAGTTGCATATTCCTTCTAGGATATCCGGGTCCCAGAAGTCTATGGGGAGCCCAAATAAGCGGACCCAGACAGGGGTAGCCAGAAAGGTTTCTTTGTTAGGGTTATAACAATCTTCCCAGAAGCGCATGAACAAACCAGCATTATTATAAAAATATGGGCCATTATCGAATACCTTTTCTCTATCTTTCAGGTTAAAGAAGATTACCGTAAAGAAGCCTTTCGCTCCCAGCTTTAGCTCGATGTGGCCCTGAGGCTGCCATTTCTGCTGTATCCACTTGGTGAGGTCACTTTCCGACGGCCAGACTCTGACAAACTTGCAGATGAGGGCATGATCCCTCATGTAATTTTGGTACTTTTCCAGCTTGTTCGTTGGGATCACATATCTGGGTTTCTCCGTTGTACATGGCAGGCACTTTCCTCTACGGCCTAATTGCCAAGCCGCTCCTAGCACTAGGCCCGTGTTCTTCCGTTCCTCTGACTCCTGGCTACTCTGTCTGTCTCCTGCCGCCGTGTCTCGGTAGGAGGGGATCTCTCCCCTCCTGACATTCTCTGTCATGCCTTTGTTGCTTTGGACGCTGTCAGTTATTGCTCGATTGGTCTGTGTCAGTTTTCCACACTTCCTTCACGACTTCCTTAGGTTTTCACCGCCTTGTCACCATGAGGGTTTGAGTTACAGAGCTTCGCCGTCAACCTGAGAAAATTTTTAATGTGACAAGGAATATTAATTAAGCAATGGTTTAATTAATTATTCTTAGAAGATAAGTAAATAAATAGTGATTTGTTTAATTATTGTTCATGGGTTTAATTATAAATGACTTAAGAAATGTGGTTTATTAAGTAATTTCTCACACTGAAAGAAATTTTACAATGGTAACATTAGCCTTACATGGTGTACTGTTATGAAACCAGCTCAAGAAAAGATAGAAAAGAAAGATCAATGCCTTAGAATTCAGCCTCTTCGAGGGGGCAACCTTCTTTACATTACATAAATGAACAATTCTTGGATGATAAAATGACAAAACCTCCTTTCTATATATAGGAGTCTAAGGAGTCACAATATAATCCAGCCGACCTAACAATAATAATATAAAGCCACAAAAATAACAATAGAGGGATTCTATGGGGCACATAAATAACAATATGGGGGTAATAGGGGCACAACAATATAAATAAGGGGTATAACTACAATAGTAATGGGGTAATCACTAGTATTATAGGGACCCAACATGCCCCTCTCCTTCAAAAAAGTGTTGTCCTCAACGCTTGAGTAGTTCTGGATACTTCTGCATAAAATTCTCATCCTCCCATGTGGAATCTTCAGCGGATAAGTTCTTCCACTTGATAAGATACTCTGAAATTGATCGATTTCGTAGCTGTCGAGTTCTTGTTTCTGTGACTGCTTCCGGTTCCAATATAATTTTTCCTTCCTCGTCAAGTTCTGGCAATATTGTTTGAACTGGGAGCTTGTCGCCTATAACCTTCTTTAAACATGAAACATGGAAAACTGGGTGCAATCGAGAAGCTGCAGGAAGCTCCAATTTGTATGCCATAGTACCAATCTTTTGCAACACCTTGTACGGACCATAATACTTTGGTGATAATTTATTATCCTTCTTAGCTTGCTTTAGGGACATTTGCTTATATGGTTGTAGCCGTAGGAATACCCAATCACCTACATCAAAACTTCTTTCACTGCGATGTTGATCTGCCTGTTGTTTCATTCTATTTTGTGCCAACACGAGGTTATCCTTTAAGAGTTGGAGGACTTGTTGTTGATGTTCGATGTGATGTTCCACTGCCTGAACCTTAGAATTTTCTCTTAAATATGATGTGATGGATGGTGGTTGATACCCATAAAGTGCCATAAATGGGGTCATTTTTGTTGCTGTATGGAAGGAAGTGTTATACCACCATTCAGCCAGAGGCAACCATTTGACCCATTGTGTCTGTTTATCAGATACAAAGCAACGAAGATATCCTTCCAAACATTTGTTTACTATCTCAGTTTGCCCATCAGATTGAGGATGATAAGATGAGCTATGAGCTAACTGAGTACCAAGACAAGAAAATAATTCTGTCCAAAAATTTCCAGTGAAAATGGGATCTCTGTCACTTACAATAATCTTTGGGTTTCCATGTAGCTTTTGAACTGTTTCCATAAATGCAGTAGAAACTGTACTGGCTTTAAATGGATGTGATAATGCACAAAAGTGTGCATACTTGGTAAGTCTGTCAACTACCACCATGATGACACTCTTTCCCTCAGACTTGGGTAAACCTGTGATAAAATCCATTGAAACCTCCTCCCAACGTTGGCTTGGAATGGATAAAGGTTGTAATAGACCCGGTGTCTTAATTGTTTCAACTTTATTTTGTTGGCAAACCAAACATTCCGCCACAAACTTTTGAATATCTGATTTAAGGCCATCCCAAAAAAATTCCTTCTTAACCCTGTGGTAAGTTTTTAAAAATCCTGAGTGCCCTCCTAAGGGAGAAGTGTGCAATTCCATAAGAATCTTTTGTTTTAGCTGGGAATTCTTACAGAGGTATAAGCGATCTTTGTACCATAACGAATCATTTTGCCAGCTAAATGTATCAGAAGTACTGGAATCTTGTTGTAGCTTTCGAATAAGTGCCCACACTTCTTCGTCATTCTTCCATTCCTCCCTTGCTTCGTTTATCCAATCTGGTTGGATAATAGAAATGGCACACAACAATGCTTCCACATCCTCATCCTTTCTTGAGAGTGCATCTGCCACCACATTTTGCTTCCCTTTTTTGTAGATGATTTCAAAGTCATAACCCAACATCTTTGTGACCCACTTTTGTTGCTCTTCAGAGGATAATCTTTGTTCTAAAAAGTATTTAAGGCTATCATGATCCGTTTTTACCTTGAAGTGTCTTCCCATTAGGTAGGGTCGCCATTTCTTAAGTGCATGGAGTATTGCCAACATTTCCTTCTCATAAATAGCTTTGCTTAAAAACTTTCCCTTGATTGGACGACTTTCAAAAGCAATGGGTCTTTCATCTTGCATTAGAACAGCACCAATTCCATTTCCTGAAGCATCACATTCCACAATAAAGGTTTTTGTGAAGTCCGGTGTAGCTAAGACCGGTGCTTGGCACATTGCCTCTTTAAGATGTTCAAAGGCCTTTGTTGCTTCCGGAGTCCATGAAAATGAATCTTTCTTCAATAATGTTGTTAGAGGTGCTGCTATTCTCCCATAATTCTTAACAAACTTGCGATAATACCCTGTCAACCCAAGAAATCCTCGCAGATGCTTTATGGATGTGGGGATTTTCCATTCCTTAATGGCTTTAATTTTGCTAGGGTCTACCTTAACTCCTTCATGAGATACAATATGACCCAAATATTCCACCTCCTGGACTCCAAAGAAACATTTGGATCTTTTTGCATATAATTGTTTCTCCTCCAATAGTTGTAGCACCTTGTCAACATGTTCAACATGATCCTTCCAAGACTTGCTGTAGATTAGTATATCATCAAAAAATACTAACACAAATTTTCTAAGGAATGGTTTGAAAATTGAATTCATCAAACCTTGAAATGTTGAAGGTGCATTGGTAAGGCCAAAAGGCATGACCAAAAATTCATAATGACCCTCATGAGTTCTAAATGCCGTTTTCGGAATGTCTTCAATCTTCATTCTGATTTGATGATATCCCGAACGAAGATCCAACTTGGTGAAGTAAATTGATCCATGCAATTCATCCAGTAATTCATCAATGACAGGAATGGGGAACTTATCTTTAATAGTGAGCTTGTTGAGCTCCCTATAATCTGGACACATGCGCCATGATCCATCCTTCTTGTGCACCAATACTACTGGAGCTGAGAAAGAACTTTGACTCGGTTGAATTATACCAGCCTCTAGCATTTCTGCAACCATACGTTCAATTTCACTTTTTTGGACATAGGGATATCTGTACGGCCTGATGTTTGGAGGAACACTTCCTGGAATCAGATGAATAGCATGATCATGATCACGCATAGGTGGGAGACCTTTGGGAGTCTCAAATACCTTGGAATGATTGTCCAGGACTTTTTGGAGATCTGGAGAAATAGATGATTCCAATGTGGAAACATCTAGCGAACATAATTGTGCAATTACACCTCTTTGCTCCTTTTTTAGAAGCTTTGTCATGCCATTAGAGCTGATTATCTTTCCTGGTTTCCCTGCAATACCCCTTAATTCAACTTCCTTTCCTTCCATAGAAAATTTCATGAAAAGTTCTTGAAAATTAAAAGCTATTGTACCCAAGGATTGTAGCCATTGGACTCCTAGTACAACATCAGCACCTCCCATTGGAATGGAAAGCATTGGGCTAGTCAATACATATTCTCCCATGGATAGCTTGATATTATGGCACTTTCCAGAACAATTTATTGTTCCTCCATTTGCAATCATCACTTGACACTCTGGTGCTGGATATAGGAAGCAATTCAATTCTTTTGCTACCCTACAATGAATAAAATTGTGGGTGCTTCCTGAATCAATCAACACTATTACCTTTTTCTTCTTGATTTGTCCTTCTATCTTGATGGTTTGAGGAGTGGTAATTCCCGCCAATGCATTACAAGATATGGTCGGATTTATTTGTTCTTCATCTAGGCTTTGTTCCTGGAATATATCCTCTTCTTTTGACCTTTCTTGCTCCTTTTCTTCTTCCTCTTCACAATCTATGTAGAATAATTTCTTCTCAGCACACTTATGACCTTTTGTGTATTTGCTATCACAATTGTAACAAAGCCCTTTTGCTCTTTTTTCTTCCAATTGTTGTGGTGTCAACCTTGTAGGTTGTGGAAGACTATGGGCAACAACACTTCCGTCTTTATAGTTGTGAATGGTATGCTTCCTAGTTGCCATAATTTTGCTTTCCATTT
The DNA here is from genome assembly GCA_031772625.1 of Pinus tabuliformis. NCBI lineage: Eukaryota > Viridiplantae > Streptophyta > Pinopsida > Pinales > Pinaceae > Pinus > Pinus tabuliformis. Next base: position 502,595,143 of record CM062809.1, read on the forward strand.
TTCTTGCTAACCTGAATGCCTTCTCTAATGAATCAGGTTCCCAAAGGCGAACATCATGTTGGATATTATCCTTTAAAGACCCTATGAACACATCAATCCTATGCTCCTCTGGAATATCTTTTACCCTTATGTTCAATTTTTGGAACTCCTCAATGTGCTCCATTATTGAACCCTTTTGTTTGAGACTTATCAATTGGCTAAAAAAGTGTTGCTTTTTGTATCCTCATAATGTGCTATCAATTCTTCCGTAAAAATTGCCCAAGTGATAAATTGTTTACGAGAACAAAGCCATTGATACCATACAAACTGATTTGGTTCCAAATATAAAGTTGCCATACGTACCTTTTGTGTGTTTTGCACATTATTGAGATCGAAGAATTGCTCCATCTGTAATATCCATGTGGCGGGATCCTTGCCATCAAACTTCCTCATATCGATTTTTGGAATATGGTGATTCTTCGATCCAACATTAGCGTCTATGGAATCATGATTAACATTTCTTTTGTTCTCATCATGAGTTTCCTTTACTACCTTTTCACCATTAGTAAGTATTTCTTGTAGAAAATTAGTCAAATATGTCTTCAAATCTGCCATGCCTGTCTTCAAATTTGTGTTCAAATCTATCTTCAAATTGTCCATCTTAGCTTCCATGCCATTTATCTTAGCTTCAACGCCATTTATCTTAGCATCTGTTAACTTTTGTGAGCGTGACATTTGTTGCACTTGTTCTTGTAATTTTGATATATCATGTAGCATTTCTTCCTCTTCTTCATGAGTCATGCTAGAGCTTTCAGGTTCCTTACTAGGTGTTTGCATTTTCTTTCCTCGGGGCATCAGTTACCGATAATAATGCTCTACTATGCCCTTTGAATTCCTTCAAAATAAATTTTCAAACCAAGCTTAAGCAAAAATTTAAAAAAAAATCTACACACCTTTTTTCACTTTGTAGGAGCTCGATATTGCCTCTGATGTATCTCTGTACTTTCCAATCATCTAGTTCTGAAATTATGACCTGTAGTAGCCCTCTGTGTCCTCTTTCCAATGCCACAAGTCTGACCCAAATTGGATTCTCCAAGGAAGAGTTATGTGAAATCTCCCACAGTGACTTGATTATAGACTAGTTCAGTAGAGCGAACTTGTACGACGTGCCACGAGTCACTGTTTCGACCTTTGGTTCTGGAAAACACCCACAGGAAGATACAGCCCGTCCTCTTTCTGTACCTTCTTACGAAACTTCAATCCAATCCCCAGAGAGAAAGTTATGACGATTTTTCCCAGGTCACCTGTTTTGAATGTAATTCAGGAGTCTGCAAAAATACCAACTTCCTCAGATCATATCTCCGCAAATATCGCGCGAAAAGTTCTGAAATTTGGACCCAAGGTTCAGTGTGATTTCTTCTCAAAAAGGTTTTTTTTGCGACTTCTGAAACGTCACAGAAAAAAAGTTATAGCGAAAATGCCACGATGACCTGTTTGGAGCAGCGAAACCCTAGAATCCAAAGCTCTGATACCAAATGTTATGAAACCAGCTCAAGAAAAGATAGAAAAGAAAGATCAACGCCTTAGAATTCAGCCTCTTCGAGGGGGCAACCTCCTTTACATTACATAAATGAACAATTCTTGGATGATACAAATGACAAAACCTCCTTTCTATATATAGGAGTCTAAGGAGTCACAATATAATCCAGCCAACCTAACAATAATAATATAAAGCCACAAAAATAGCAATAGAGGGATTCTATGGGGCACATAAATAACAATATGGGGGTAATAGGGGCACAAAAATATAAATAAGGGGTATAACTACAATAGTAATGGGGTAATCACTATTATTATAGGGACCCAACATGTACTTCTACCTATCGAGTAAATTATGGTTAGATGATCAATTTTTTGTGATAATAGTCTTTATCTATGCCAAGATAAATTTGGAGAAGGAATGGAATGAGCTACCATACTTAGTTTCTCAAGAGGACATCCTGATGGTCATCAGCAAGTGATCAAGTAATTGGCTCACCTGAGCTAGAACAGAGGCAAAGAAGGCAGGCACAATTAAGACTGCTAAATGTACACAGGCTGAAAAAATAGTGGCCAAGAAGAATACAAAGAAGGTGCGTTCGATGGTCACAATTGACCTCGAGGAAAAGACTGCGCAGGAGAATGACACGGGGGATCAGGGTGGTGAGGACCCTATTCTTGACATAGAGGAAATTGATTCCCCATTTATAATAAGGAAGTGACACAAGAAGAGTGTTGATGGTGCGCAGAAGCAATAGAAATCAGATAAATCCACTAGTGCAAAAAAATTGGTCCTCACTAAAGGGGACCTTGATGAAATTGGAAACACCGTTCGAGCTACGATGAAAGAGATGTGGGGGAATATTGAAGATCAATACATGGAAGTATTATCAAAGATTTAGCATGGCCTTAAATAATTGTAGGTTCAAACGAGTGTGATCAAACTAAGCATGGTTTAGGTGAGTGTGAATCACGTGAGCATGGAGCCTTCAATATTAAAGCTTACCACATACATCCAAGTAGTACATTTTCCATAACGATCGCTACACATCAAGACTACAAAAGAAAGGGAGAGCACATAAAATTAAAGAATTTGAGCCTCCATCCTGGGCTGCTCCCGCTTCAAACGTTGCATGCACTACATCAAGGCATCACAGATGAGCTCAAGGTAAAAGAACAGCTAGTTTTGTTGGTCATCAACAAAGTCAAAAACAACAACCAACAGATGTTTAAAGAAAAGGATAAAGAAATGCAAGATTCTGAGGTAGCTACATGCAACGAACACCAGGAAGAGGTCACAACCAAAGTATACAGTAAGATTCCAAAGCTCTATATCCCAGCAGAGGTAGCTTTAGCAGAAAAACTTCAGAAACTAGCAGCAGCAATAAGATAATCAAAGGGAGAGGTGGGCAAGGTTATATTTAAACTATAGATGTAGATTACAAAACTTCATATGAAGCTGCAAACTACAACGCCACTAGAAGTTTTAGTGAAGCACAACATTGACATAAAATATGATATGGAAGAGATAGTGACTGCAGTCAACTTTTTGAAGATACAATGAAAGTGTGGGCCTTGATACCGAAGGACCCACATGTGTAGAAGATCGAAGTGGAAATCGAAGACAGGTAATTGTAGTTTGATGTGTTTAAAGTAGCAACATGTACCTTAGCACTTGTGCAATGGTTCGACCATCTTTAGGAAGGAACACTTCTACAGGGACAAATTGATGAGTTGTGGAGGAAGGCACAGATTGTCTCAGCATGGATGAAGCCTTAGGAAGATGAGGTCTTCCATCTCTCACAGGAAATAGAAGGAAAATCGAATAGCATGAAACAAATATGGAGGACAATCAAACTCGCAGGAGAAGGACCGAAAACAGAGAAGCTCGTGGACGAAGTTCGACAGGCCACAAAAAAATGAAGAGCAACACTTCATCTATTGAAGTCTACATACAATGGCCTAAACATAAAGATCGAGGGCATACCAGTTGACTGACTCGAGGATGAGTCACATCTTTGTGTTGGGGCCTATTGGGTAAGGGTCCCCTAGGTCTAAGCTTTTTTCGACTCATGTAAAGACTCCGCATTTTGAGGACAAAAACGTGATTAGCATAGGTTTATAATAGTCAAAGCGGCTTTAGGGGAGGTAAAATCCCATTCTTTTGTAAAGGGATGGGATTATCTAGATTATTTTTTGCTCTGCCCATGGTTTTTAGACCATGGTATTGTAAGGGTAAAAGAATATATGAAGGGATGTCCTAGAAAGTCTAGTTCAATAAGCTAAGTTGAATGTAATTTTTTTGAGTATGTAATTAGGAGATATTTCTATATTCTGACAAAGGGGAAGGCTCTTGTAGTTGTGTGCATGGATACCTTGGTATGTCTACAGTTGTGTGCATGGAGACTTTTGTAAGTCTGCAACTGTGTGCACAGGCCCCTGTAGTTGTGTCCGTAGGTTTCGAAATATTTTATCCGTGAAGACTTGAACTAATAAAGAAGAATTTGAGAGAGATTTGTATATTTTCTTATGTTCATGTAGTTTCTGTGTTTTGTCCTGTTTATGGTTCATTTTTGCACATTTCTTTTGCAATTGCATTGCGAAGGTTCAAGTACTGTTTTATATGATGAATAATACATGTTATACTAGTTACGTGCAACTCACAAGTCTGTTAAGTAGGAAAATACTTTACGACTGTAACAATAAGTTTAACGGTTCAAAAAGGTCGGATTAAGCCCTAAACTAATAAAAAAACTATAGTCACACTATATAGTCCCTCTAGATGCAAAAACGTGGTTCTAGCATCCCCCAATATCACCTCGAGTGAGACTGCGGTCTATGCTACGCAAGTCATTGCCGAAAGGGCTGGTGGTATAGGGTTTTGTTGGTTAGTGCAACTAACTCTGAAACTCAGTATAAGACCCTGAAGCCAACGATGAAACTCTCTTAAATGATCAATGGAAGAAGAAAAAAATCCTTCCATATAAAAATTAGACAATAACTTGACCTAACCAGGCCTAATCATGACAAAAATTTGGTCAAACACATGATGGACATGAAATCTACATGTCATAAATACACATCTGAACATATGGGTCTCACAATTATGTGAGAATCATTAAGAAGGTATGATTCCTTCTTACTATAGTTGCAATATTATCTATTAGGTCATTCGTTCATTAAAATTTCATTTACTAACCAAGTCATGATGAGAGCCATAACTCAAATTTTTCATAAAACCATGCTTATGACCAACATATAATTATAATAATAACAATGATAGAACAACCAATAAATACACATAATAAAATGTATATCTACACATGAAATACAAGACTAAAAGAGCTCTTATTAACATATGCAAAATCCAACCAAGGTAGGGACTTCCATGTACCACCTGATCATAGATCCAGTTGAACCAAATCTTTCTTTCAACCAATCACCCTTGTGCCTTATTCCAAGTATGAATTTGGGGCTCACAACAAAACCAACCAAGGATTCCTCAATATTTACCATGTATCCCTCCATTATCAGTCAAGGGATTCCTAGACTCGGAAACCGTCATCTATACAACCAAGTTGTAGGTTTTAACTCTGTATGAAATTACCTACAAACAAATTCTTCAAACAAAAAAAACAATGGTGAGAACATAAAGAAAATATACACACATATTAGCTCATGGGTCCCAAAACTAGGACTACCAAATTCATTTTTCATTATTTTCCTTTTAATGTCACAATACATATATATACATGCCAAAGCATTCTTAAACCCCAATCCATTAACCATGGATTAGAACATAATCGTAGTTCCCTTGACTAGATCTACAAAATACCATGGGCATAAAACCATCATGCCGAAAAACATGTGAAAAACCCATGCACAAAACAATGGGTAGGATCACCCACCATCTTTGGGTCTGCCCAACTATTATTGAGTCTGAATAATAAAAAAGAATTCTGAGGGTGTTTCCCTCGACCTCTTGTAGGGGTACTACCACATGGAGCTAGTCATGGAAATAATATAACACACACCAAAAATTCTCCCACTTGTTGTTTCCTTTCCACATAGGGTGTCCCAAGAGAGCTTAGTCATTGGTCCAAGCCTGCAACGTCCATTGTTTCTCTACACCAAGAAAAATTCTAATTTCTCACAGACTTCATCAATGCATCTGCAACATTCTTCAAAGTGTCCACCTATACCAACAACACCTTTTTGTCCTCAACCATATCCCTCACAAAGTGATACTGAAAATCAATTTGCTTTGTCTTTGAATGATAAGTAGGGTTCCCTACCAATAATATTGCACTTTCCCTATCATCGTCTATCCTTATAGCTCATTGTACTGATCCCATACTTGAACACAATCTCTATAACCAAACTTCTTCTTTTCTTGTGTGAGTGGTTGCCATTTATTATGCCTTTGTAGTTGAAAGTGCCAATATAGACTATCTATTACTCATCCAACTGAATGCTCCTCCATCATCCAAATTAGATCCATATAAGACTGTCAAAGAACCATGAGTATATCAAGTTAAACAAATCTCTAAAGAAATCCAAAATAGTGATCAAAGACACCCTGAACCAATGGCAATGGTAGCCAGCATGGAACGACGAGGACCTCGATCAAAGCACGTTGACCGAGGCCCATGGAAACTGCGCAGGAGGCCAAAGTAACCCCTGGGAGTCCCAGAATGGGAAACGGAGGTGGAATTTGATTTAGCTGTAATAGTTCATCGTTGGGCGAACAGAGCCATGAAGGAAGCTCTAGCACTCAGTTGCGTGGGGGAATTGGAGAACCACGAGTGAAAAAAGGAAAAAACACTAAACACAAACGACGGGACCTGTGCTCTGGAAACCGGTGGCTTTAATCAGGGTGCCCTTAAATGGTAAGAGGTTTTGGATGAGAGAGGAGTGATTCCATACACCAATCAGTGCGTGGCAGGTGGAGGTGAGAGAACACCACCGTTGATCACGTGCTATTGGTCAAGCAAGTCAACTATGCGAAACGTGTGTATGGCGTTGGATTTGGAGGGCCCAGATTGGATGGCTGAGATCATGCTTGATGGGAAGAAGTGGAACCGATAGGGAATTAAGCCACGTTTTAAAGGGATTTGGAATCCATTTGACCACCACAGTGGAGGAAGAATGCATCCACCACGTAACTGAAGAAACGAACCAATTAAACATGCTAGCGCTGTTTAGAGGAGGACAAGTTGCCACTCCCTGAGCGTTCATAATGACATCGAGCAGGGAACTCCAAGCGCAACTGCAGAAGGTGAATCTACAGAGGTAGAAGAGGAACCGAATAGGCATAGGGGATGGATGGGTAAAAGCCATGAACAGATACAGTCAGTAGAGCATTTGAGTTAGTTGAAGTTGAGAGACAAAGTAGAAAAGTGAACCCTGAGAGGAGGACTGAACACAGAGAACAGTAAAGAAAAGCAGAAGAGACAAAGGGCTGAGCTGACTAACAGTAGCATCGAACACCAGAGAGCTTGAAGATTCAAGTCATCCCATAGCAGAATCTTTCCAGAGTGAGCATCACATGTGGCTCTTTCTACTGTAGACCAGAATGTCACAGAGCTAGTAGGAAGAAGAAGTCTGTGTACTCAAGTGGCTTGGGGAATCCAAGAACCACCCTGCCAAGCAAAATCCTGCTTAAGGAGAACTCACACTAAGTCCCCGTATTGTAATTTCTATGCTTAAAGGCATAATAAAACAAGGCCACCATTGAAAGTTGGACTGGAGATGTAGCCCTGGAGAGTAGGGTGAACTCTTTATTAACATTTCATGTGTCTTTGTGTTCCTTACTGCATTTCTCTACTGTCTTTCCATTTTATTGTCTATGTATTAGCAATATGATTGATCAATTTCTTCAATAACACAAAACACGCACACCAACACATGAGTTTGTAATACCTTAGTTTAATAAATCTTTAACTGATTTCACTCATAGGGTGAATATCAGATCAAGTGGTATCAGAGCTCTGGGCTATAAGGTTAGACAAGCTTGTGTTGGTTAAGCTGTGTGTTAACACTCAAGTTGTCCCTTGGCTCCTTAAGGGATACAGCCGAGGTAACCACAAACCAATCTTTGGACTGCAGGTCCTAGCCTACTAGCAGTCAGAGAGGGCTCTCTCTTTAGGATTTAGCTTTGTTTAAGGGATGATTTTAGGCTAGATATGATGCACATGAGTTTTGTTTAAGTTGTGGTGAGAAGGATGATGCTTTCAAGCAGAGAGGCATGCATAGTGTGATAAGTTCAAACCATTGGGCATGGAGTCATGGAGTAAGACTGCTGGTGCGTTTTCTTGGTCACAAGAGGAATATGGAGCAAGATAGCTATACATAAAACAACATTCAAGCTAAACAGAGATGGATTGAAGGCTAAGGAATGAGAGGCAACTAAAAATCTCTCATTCAGCTTAACAGAGGGAAGGTGAATGAGCTCTATCTAGGAGCGGTTAAGAATTCCCAGATATCTGTCATACATGGGTGAACTAGGGGAAATATGAGCCAAAAGGAATTCATATTTCATAGCCAATTCAGAGGAAAACATAAAGAAGTCACAGAAACTGAGCATAGAGTGCAGCCAAGCAATTTCTAAGCTAATCATTCTTTCTGCAGCTTAGAAGGTAAGACATGGATGATATGAGCATTTATGAATGGAAAACAGAGGTAAGAAGCACTTATTGAGTCATGTAACAGCACAAGAATTCCACAGTCACTCTTCAACCATTAAACACAGCAAACAGTCCATTCTCCAAGCTTGTAAGCAATCTTTGATTATAGATAATATCAGATATACAGTGCGAGTCTCTCTTGGAGTGAATCAACCAACCAACCCTTAGAACAGTGCAGAGGGTGGTTTATATAGGCAAAATATGTACAGACAAGATCTTGGAGAAGATCTGAGAGGAAATATCTAAGTTAACCTAACTTAATCTGCAAATAAAGTAAAATATCTAGCATATGCTGCGCTGGAGGCAGCCGCAACAAAATGAGGCCTTGAAGTGTCCTTTCATAGCTCTGCTGTCGATTCTGCAATAACTAAGTCTTTAATCTCTTATCCGCACCTTGTAGGCGGTTCTGTTGTTTCTAGGTGGCTTTAATGTGCACTGATCTTGATCTGATGAGGTTTAAAAGGGCTTTCACTGCTTTCTTTGACTTTGATGGAGGCTTTTAATGTTCACCTGCTTTGATATTGTCGATCTGATACACTTCACCGCTTCACTGATATTTTTTAATTGAATCTGGGCTTTATCTTTCCTCTTATACACTTTGACACTTGAATCGGGCCACTTTCTCTCTCTGATACTCTTTAAATTGTCAACTCGCCCCATTCTGCTCTTTTAATGCAAAATAACTACTGCAAATGCTTTCTGTGGCCTTTGGGATGCTATCGGTTCTTGGCCGATCCAAAGATGCTTTTAAAATTGATGAAAATTGCTGCAAAAACGCTGAAAAGGGGCGCCAACACACCACCAAGGAGAAACCATGCATTTGGATGTATTATGGGCCTGAAGCGATTTCAAAATAGCTAAAGAACGCATCGTTCCTTTGCAATTGGGCGGGTACGGGTGCCGCATAAACAAAACTTTAACAAATTCCCCTTCTCTTTAAACAGGCGGAAAGCCTGAAAACATTAAAATCATTGAAAAATTGGCTTTGGCGGGCACTGTTCAAAACATTAAATCCTGGCCATTGGATCCGGTGCGGGCCGATCCAACGGCCCTGAATGTATCGCAATGTTGGCATCGGGGCGAACCAGGGGGCGGCCATATAAAACCTCCGAAATGTCGCGGACCTGAAAATGCTTTAAGGCCTTCTTTATTTCATTTCGGGCCTGGCCCATCCGCTGAACCCAAATCGGCGGTGTTACAATGGAAATGGGTCCTTGGACCCGAAACCCTTCAAAACTATGTTTTATGGCTTTTCGGGTTTCAAAAGGGGCGTACAGTACCTCTACCTTTTCAGACCCAAAATCTTTTAAGCGCTGCTTTTATTGTTTTTCGGCTCCGTCGTATCAGGCGCCTTCCCTTTTCGCTATGCAACGGGCTCCTTCCAGACTCGAAAAATTTATATGCCGTGCCTTATTACTTTTCGGCTTCGCCAGTCGTAGCCATATAGGAGAAATTCGAGATGTGGGGGGGGGGGGGGGGGCCGCGCGACAAGATCTGGACTGTAAGATCTGGGGCCCGATCCAACGGTCCTGGATCCGTCGGCGGATCGGAGATCGGCGGGATGTATGCATATATATATGGAATGGTGCCGCCGACTGCCGATGCGATATCGCAATCGGCGATCGACGGTATGAAAATGTTTGTTGTTTCAACACAAGACCTCCCTCCCGACTGCGATATCGCATCGGAGGGGGTCCAAAAGACCCTTTTCACCATCGGACCCATTTTTTATGAAAAAACAAAGGCCAATGAATTTCGGAGGAGCTCCCTTTAGCATTTTGAATGGTTTTTGAGGCTTCGGAAGGGGTCCGAAAGCCCGAAAAGGAGGGATTTTATGCCTTGAGGGACTTTTAATGGTTTTTCAATGATTTTTATGTGCTTCAAGAAGGGTTTTGAGGCCGAAAGAGGGGTTTATGCCTTTGAAAAGGCAAAACAAGGCAAAAAGATGGTTTTTTATACATATGAAGGGAATTGTATGCTTTGTGAAGGAGTCCCAAAGCATTTGGGAGGATTTACGGAGTGATGAAAGGTTGTGTGCATCGGAAGGAGTCCAAGATGCATGGAAGATGGTTTAGAGGGGCAAAACTAGGGAGGCCAAGATTAAGCTGTTTGGCCTTCCCTTAACTGAAAACTCATCAAAATGGATTAACTCATCAAAATTGGAACACAACAATGGCACTTAGACTAGCAGACTCTCATGGACACTTTTTTGGCCTCCGTAGCAAATATGGAACATTGCAGCATGCAAAGTATGACATATTTGGCATGTAAAAATGTCGATCATGAAAGATGAATACCTGCTGCAGCAGGAGGCTAACACTGTGAATTGTCACAAGATCAAAGCTCAAATTAGGAGAAGGAGAGTTGGTGCAAACTAATCCTAAAATTGGGAGAGTCTATCCTCATAAGATAATGTCAGAGTAAGGTTCTGTAGGGCCAGACCCTGAATTCATAGAGAGTTTCCTAGCTATAAATTCTATGGTCGAAGAAATGTACAGAGACTTTAGAAAGCAAAAGGTTGAAGGTTCATGAGGCTCTAAACAGGATAAAGAAGAAGACAAGTGTCACTTCCATGACCGCCCCAAAGGAAGGGGGAAAGAGGAAAGCTTTCTCACACCTCCTAATAGCCCTGTGCAAAATAATAAAGCATCTTCGATTAAGCTAGATGTTAAATTTGATTTTCCTATATATGATGGAGAGCTGAATGCTGAAAAGTTGGACAATTGGATTAGACAAATTGATGTGTATTGCAGGGTACAGAACATAAACTCAGACAAGAGTAATATTTAGCTGGCAAGCCTATGCCTAGGAGGCACTGCCTTGGTATGGTGGGAAGGCAAAACCCAAGCTGATATGAAAAGACATGGTAAGACCATCTCTGTCTGGAGTGAATTTTTTGCTGCAATCAAAAAGCAGTTCTATCCATTGGCCTACATGCAACAAGCCATGATGAGTTGGCAAACTCTTTGACAATTGAAAGGGAAAAGTGTGCAAGGGTATACTCAAGAGTTCAAAGAAAGAGCATTGATGTTGGGTATCTCATTAGACTCACCAGAGACTCTTTTGAAGCACATTGGTGGTCTACATAGCTACATGAGGCATACAATCCTCATGTTTAATCCCACTAGTATAGATGAGGTATCTGTACAGGCTACTCATCTAGAGGCTAGAGGAAAGAATGGCAATCCAGAAGTTGGGGGACCATCCCAACCCACTGTAAGGAGGAGCAAGGAGAAACGAAAACAGAAGTGGAAAGCAAGGAAGGCTGACACTGCACAGAAATCCAAAGCTTCATGCACTCACTGTAAAAAGGAGGGGCATGATGATGAGCATTGTTGGATTCTGCATCTAAAGCTGAGACCTAAGAAGTTTGAGGGCAAGAAGAAGAAGATAGTTGTAGCTATTTAGAGAGATTTGGGGTCAGACTCAGGAGATGAAACAACCATAGCAGCCACAGGTATAAAAGGTAAGAATTCTGAAGCATCTACTAGTAATTTTGCTCAATCTGTTATTGATGAAGAAAATGAGAGAAAAAGACATGAGCTTTTCCATATTCGAGTTATTTCCAAAAATCAAAAGATTGATACTTTGCTTGATAGTGGCTCACAAGTAAATTTGATTTCTGAACCAATTGTAAAGAAATTGGGATTAGCAACTACACCTCACAAGAAACCATACCCATTAGGATGGTTGAATGATAGAGCACAACTACAAGCGACTAGACATTGCAAACTCAAGTTTTCTTTTGGGTCAGCATTTGTAGATGAGGTTGAGTTAGACACAATTCCTTTGGATATATGTGGAATTGTTTTAGGAAGTCCTTACTTGTATGATAGAAAGGATATTTTCTATAGAGCTGAGAACAAGTATCTACTTATTAAAGATGGAATCAAATACTTTGTAAGAGCTCATAAGATGAAGAATAATTATACTCTCATAAACTCAGGACAGATCAAAAGAATGATAAATTCATGCAAACAATTCTTACTGATGGTTGTAAAGGAAAAGAAATATGATAAAACCAATGTATTTGAGGGCTGTAATGCTAAACAACAAGCTGATATAGAAAAGGTTGTTTTAGAGTATGATGTCTTATTTCAATAACCTAAAGTGCTGCCACCCAAAAAGGGAATAGTACATGATATTATTTTGCAGCAAGATGTTCCATTGACTAACATTGGGATGTACATGTTGTTTGCTTTAGAGAATGTTGAAATCAAGAAGCAGGTGCAGGAGTTGCTCGAGAAGGGCTTCATAAGGCCTAGCACATCACCGTGTGGATCATCTATCGTTTTGGTGAGAAAGAAAGATGGCTCTTGGAGAATGTGCATTGATTACCGAACACTGAATAGCATAACAATAAAAAATCGTTATCCCCTTCCTCGCATAGATGATCTCTTAGATCAATTGAATGAAGTTGTTTATTTCACCAAGCTAGATTTGCACAGTGGATACCATCAGGTCAGAGCTATAGAGCAAGATGCATGGAAGACTGCTTTCAAAACAAAGCAGGGATTGTATGAATGGATGGTTATGCCTTTTGGCTTAACTAATGCTCCTGCTACTTTCATGAGATTAATGAATGATGTAATCAGACCTTTTCTTGATGATTTTGTTATTGTGTATCTGGATGACATTCTGATTTTTAGTAGAACATGGGAAGAACATTTAAATCATGTTAATCAGGCATTAGATGTTTTGAAAAGAGAAAAACTTTATGCTAAACTCTCAAAATGTGAATTTGGCAAAACATCTCTAAAATACTTGGTTCATATAGTAGGGGGAGGTGAATTGAAAATAGATCCCTCTAAAGTGGAAGTCATTGTGAACTAGCCTAAACCCAGGTCTGCTACAGAAGTGAGAAGATTCTTTGGAGTAGCCCAATATTAGAGGAAGTTCATTTCTAACTTCTCCTCGATTTTAGCTCCTTCACATGCTTTAACATGATTGAATAAGGTGTTTCAGTGGGGAGAAAAATATCAGAAATCCTTCGACACCTTGAAAGAGAAAATTAGTACAACACCTGTACAAGCACTGCCAGATCTACAAAGACTATTTGAGATCCAAACTGATGCCAGTGACTATGCCATGGCAGCAGTGTTGACATAGCACGGTAAACCCATATGTTATCATTCTGAGACTTTTAATCTTGCATTAGTTAACTATCCTACATATGATAAAGAATTGTATGTATTAGTTCAGAGTGGGAAAAAGTGGAAACATTATTTAATGGGCAAAGAGACAGTAATACATATTGATCATCAGCCACTTTAATATCTACACTCCCAAACTAAGTTGCAACAATCAAGACATTATAGATGGATGGGTTTTCTACAACAGTTTCATTTAGTCATCAGATATCAAAAGGGAATACATAACAAGGTTGCAGACATGTTATCTAGACCCATTATAAATGCATCTACCATACTCAAGCATAATTTTGTGCTACATGAAAACTACATAGAACAATATGCTTAGGATGTGGACTTTAAAGATGTATATGTAACTTTGAGTCAAGACAAAAGTGCAGAAGAATTGGACTATCATATAAAGGACCAACTCTTATATCATTGTGGGAAACTCTGTATCCCACAAATTGAGAGGATAAAGATAATTAGGGAAGCACACATTTCTCTGATATCGGGTCACTTTGGGGTAAGTAAAACAGTTGCACAGCTGCAAAGATTCTGTTATTGGCCGAAAATGAATGAGACAGTTTCTAGATATGTAAGAGGGTGTGCCATGTGTGCTAAAAGAAAGCCCAACAATAGAAAACTAGGCTTGTACACTCCATTGCCAGTTCATTCTCACCCTTGGGAAAGTGTTTCCATGGATTTTGTTGGAGGACTGCCTAAATCTAGGAAAGGTCATGATTATCTATATGTTGTTGTGGATAGGTTCACAAAAATGTCTATTTTGATACCTTGTAGTAAACAAGTCACAGCCGAACAAACTGCAAAATTGTTCTTTGATCATGTATGGGTTCATTTTGGATTACCCACTTCCAATGTATCTGATCGAGACACCCGATTTGTGGGGATATTTTGGTCGAGTCTGCAAGAACTGATGGACACCAAACTGAATAAAAGCACAGCTTTTCATCTGCAAATAGATGGCCAGACAGAAGTAGTAAATAAGACAGTGATCTAGTTACTAAGAGGTTATTGCAGCAAACATCCTAAGCTTTGGGATGAACACTTGTGTTATGTGCAACATGCTTACAATAGAACCAAACAATCTTCTACATAGAGATCTCCTTTTGAGACCTGCTTTGGTTTCACACCAAGGTCTCGTTTGGAATTTGTCTTTGGTAAAGATACCATGGTTAATGGACATAGTGATGTGGACAAGGCAACTAGGTTCATTGAACAAATCTAGAAGATCCACCAGGCAATACCAGAATAGTTGTAAAAGATCCAGGCCATGTACAAGGCTAGTTATGATAAGCATCAGATGGGGCATATTTTCAAGTTGTAGACCAAGTCTGACTATATATCAGCAAGGACAGGATGCAAGGTGAAGGTTAAAAGCTAAAGCCCATCAGGTATGGACCTTTTAGGATACTTGAGAAGATTGGTGAGAATGCTTTTCACCTTGATTTACCAACTTACATGCACAACTACTCAGTCATAAATGCAGATTGCTTGAGATTGTTTGAACCTTCAATGGTTGAGGACCCTGAAGAGAAAAGTCAATTGCCTTCTATTGATGACCTGCTACTTGAATACCTCAGTGAGTTACAGGAAGACACAGTGTTGGATAGGAAGATGAGGACGACGTGTAGGGGAAATGTTGAGTACCTTAGGATTGGGCTCAAAGGTTCAAAGCTGAGCAATGAAAAGTGGATTGAGATTGGACAAGTGAAGAAATAATATCCTCACTTAGTCGATGCTTGAAAACCAACTTTTGATGGTCCAAAAGCTTTTTCAGTGGGAAGGCTATGATCCCAATTGGATTCATAGAAGACTGTCAAAGAACCATGACTGTATCAGGTCGAACATATCTCTAAAGAAATCCAAAACAACAATCAAACACACCGTGAACCAGTGGCAATGGCAGCCAGTGTGGAACGACGAGGACCTCAGTCAAAGCGTGCTGACCGAGGCCCATGGAGACCATGTAGGAGGCTAAGGTAGCCCTTGGAAGCCCCGGAATGGGAAAATGAGGTGGAATTTGATTTAGCGCTAATCACGCATTGATGGGCGAATAGGGCCATGAAGGAAGCCCGAGCGCTCGGTCACGTGGGGGAACTGGAGGACCGCAGGTAGAAAAAGGAAAAAGAACTAAACACAAATGGTGGGACCCGCACTCTGGAAGTTTGTGTACTCAAGTGGCTTGTGGAATCCAAGAACCACCCTGCCAAGCAAAAACCTACCTCAAGAGAACTCACATTGAGTCCCTGTATAGTAATTTCTCTACTTAAAGGCACAAGAAAACAAGGCCACCATTGAAATTTGGACTGGAGATGTAACCTTAGAGAATAGGGTGAACTCCTTACTAAAATTTCTTGTGTCTTTATGTTGCTTACTGCATTTATTTGCTGTCTTTCCATTTTATTGTCTTTGTATTGGCAATCTGATCGATCCATTGCCTCAATAACACAGAACGCACACACCAGCACATGAGTTTATAATACCTTAGTTTAATAAATCTTTAGCTAATGTCACTCATAGGGTGAATATCAGATCACTCCAAATAGGTTAAACAAAAACCCACTTGTAGATATTCTCTGATCCATATCTCCATCCCAATCTACATCAATAAAACCATGATTTTCCAAAAGTTTGTCCAATCCTTGTCTTCCTTGGTAGCACAAGCCATAGTCACTAGTGCCACGCAAATAAATGAAAACCCACTTCACTTCTGTAAAATGATCCTTCCCTGGTTTTGACATAAACTTGCTCAATACTCCCACTACATATGCAATGTTTGGTCTAGTACAGAACATTGCATACATCAGGCTACCAATTGCACTCACATATGGAACATGAGACATTTTCTCTTCCTCTTCTTGTGCCTTGGGACATTTTTCAATAGATAAATTTACACCTACAGGAATAGGACCCTTAACCGGTTTACTATCTTGCATATTAAACCTCTACGATACTTTTTGCTCGTACTTCCTTTGGTTTAATCAAAGCTTCCTCTTTTCCCAATCTCATTTAATTTCCATGCCCAAAATATACTTTGCAGCACCAAGATTCTTCATATCAAACTTGGAGGATAATTGGGTCTTCAAATCTTAGATAATTTCTTTGTCATTTCCAATCAGCAACATATCATCACATACAAGACCAAATAAATAACACGGTCACCAATTAATTTAAAATACACAATGTGATCCGCTTTTCTCCTTGTGAATCCAAGTCCCCATATACATGTGTCAAATTTGTGATACAACATCCTTGATGATTGTTTTAACTCATACATGGAATTTTGTAACTTGCATACAAGTTATTTCATATTGTTCATTACAAAGCCTTTAGGTTGCTTCATATAGATCTCATCTTCCAGATCCCTGTGAAGAAATGTTGTCTTTACATCCATTTTTTCTACCTCAAAATAAAAAGCAACAACAACATATATAATAATTTAATATAAGCTAACATGGAAATAGTAGAAAAGATATCACCAAAATCAATTACTAGCACCTAGGAAAAACCTTTTTCTACCAACCGAGATTTGTATTTATCCACCTCGCCTTTTGCATTCATCTTCTTCTTAAACACCCATTTTCTTCCAATGGGATTCCTTCCAGCTAACAACTCCACCAGATTCCAACCCTCGTTTTTGTCCAAAGATGCCATTTCATCAACCATGGCCTCTTTCTAGAGTTTGTTATCCTCTTAATCTATTACCCCCCTTACAGTTCTGGGATCATCATCAGTAATAAATAAAGAAAAAATTGAACAAAAAGAATATGGACTATACCTTTTTGGCTGCCTTCTCTCTCAAACTAATCTTCTCAAAACTAGATTTTTTGGCTCTTCCTCTTCTGATTCTCGTTTTGCTTTATATTTTGATTCTTCCTCCTTTAGATCAAACTCTATTTTCTTAGGTTCCTTCGATAGGACTTCATGTCTAAAAAAATATTTAATCTCTATAACCACTACATCTCAGTTGTATACAGCCTTCCTTGTTTCTGGGTTCCAAAGCTTATAACCTTTTAAACCATCCTTATACCCAATAAAGATGCACCTTTCCATTTTACTATCCAACCTGGCTCTTTTCTCCTTTGGAACATGTACAAATGCATCACATCCAAATGCCGTCACATGTGAAATAGAGGGTTTATTACTATTCCATACCTCATGCAGAGTCTTGTCCTCCAACATTGATGAAGGTGATATGTTAACCAAGTAACATTGAATCTCCACTCCCCCTGCCCCTAATTCTTGTCCTAACCTGGCACCACTGAGCATGCTTCTTGCCTTTTCCATCAACGTACTATTCATTCTTTTTGCGACTCCATTTTTCTCAGGTGTTTATGGATTGGTCTTATGTCATGTTATACCACATTTCTTACAAAAATCTTCAAATTCCTTCTTACAGAACTCTCCACCATTATTTTTCCTCAACACCTTGAGCTTCTTCTCTGTCTGATTTTCCACCAGAGGCTTAAATTCTTTAAACTTGACAAAAATCTCAAATTTCTTCCTAAGGAAATATATCCATTTATTCCTTCAGAATTCATCTATAAATAAGACATAGTACACAAATGTACCCATTTACGAAACCGACACGGGTACAAACACATCACTGTGCACAAGACTCAATTTCCCTTTCACCCTCTTAGCTCTAGAGGGGAAACTCACTCGATTATTCTTCCCATATACACAATGTTCATAGAAATTGAAATCTAGAGAGAAATTAGACATACCTTCTACCATACCATTACCATGTAGTATTTGAAGGACATTCTCTCCAATATGTCCAAGCCTTTGATGCCATAGCATGGTATTTTCTCTAGACACCACTAGGTTTCCTACTCCACTTTCATGAACTGAATAACTATTGAGCACTTCAATAATAAGTCTACCTAGAAGCTTGTACAGAGTTCTAATTTGAACTCTGCTCATCGATACAAGTGCTCCCCAAACCATCTTGTAGGTATCTTTCTCGAACACTATTTTTACACATGCATCATCTATCTTCCTTATAGAAATATGATTTTTGGCTCGTGCAGGAATATGTAAAACATGAGGAAGTGTTCTAATCCTTCCACCTTGCAACTTCAACTTGAATTTTCCATGTCTGATGATTTTGGCCTTCCTCTCATCCCCTAAGAAGACATCACCACCATCATATTTCTCATACTTGCAGAACCACTCTGTATTGGGAGTGAAGTGAAAGGATGCACCTAATTCAATGAACCATGCCTCATGATCTACATGTGTACATGAAGAAGAAGCCAAGTACACATCCCCACCTTTTGAGGTGGTTTTCTCCTCTGCAGAAGGAGCATCAACATATCCCTTTCCTTTTTGAGGAGATTTATATCTATAGTCTTTTTTATAGTGCCCTTCCTTTCTGCATTTCCAACACACCTTTATAGGTTTTCCTAGAGATTTAGACCTCCCTCTATATTTAGGTCTCCCACTCGAGGACTTATTTTTGTTTCTCTTCTAGGAGCATCCTCATATAGACAAGGAATCTCGATTTTGGCTCTCCATATTTTTCTGTCTCATCTCCTCTGACAACAAGGATGTCTATTTCATCAAAATTCAAGGTAGTTGTATTGCTAGCTATAACAAACCAAATTATCCAATGAATCTGGTAGGGAACACAAAAAAATGATGCACTTATCTTTATCTAATTTTTTTATGTCAACAGATACGAACTGACTTACCACAATATTAAAGGCGTTCAGATTCTCTATTACTGAGTCTCCATCCTTCATCCTTAGGTTATACAACTTTTTCGGCAAGAACATTTTTTTCATCGGACGTAGATCGATACAAGGTCCCTAACCTATCCAACAAAGCCTTCATTGTAGCTTTCCATAATACATTCAACAATACCAAATCTAATATACACAATTGTATTGTGATCTTTTCCTTCCACTCTAGCTTTGCCTAGTATTTTGCTAACATTTTTGTTGGTTTAGTACCTAGATATACCATGATCCACTAATCCTTATCCACCAACAGATCCTCCATCTTGAGCTTCCACAACTTAAAACTCTGACCATTAAATTTCTCAATCTATATCTTTCCACTGTTCGCCATCTTATTTCATCGCAAGAACCGATCTCGTAGATCTCCCATTGAACAGGGTCTACCACAGGCTCGGGCAAAAAACACTCAACAACAAAGGCATCCCCTTGAATCCAAAACAACTCTGATACCAAATGTAGGTTTTAACCATGTATCTAAATTACCTCCAAATGTATTCTTCAAGAAAAAAAATAAACAGTGGTCAGAACAAAAATACTATACACAAATATTTTCCCCTAGATCCCAAAACTAGGACTGGCATATTAGTTTTTCATTATTTTCCTTTCAATGTTACAATATATATATATATATATATATATATATATATATATATATATATATATATATATATATATATATATATATATATATATATGTCAAAGTATTCATAAACCCCATTCCATTAACCCTAGATTAGAACATGATCGTAGTTCCCTTGACCGGATCTAAAAACTACCTTGGGCAGAAAACCATCATGCCCAAAACCATGGGTAGTACCACCCACCATCTTTGGGTCTGCCCAACTATTATTGGGTCTACATAAAAAAATAAATTCCAGAGGTGGTGCCTTGGACCCTATGCAAGGTGGCTACTGCGTCCATGCAAACCCACCTGACAAGGGGGACTATTGCATGCAGATAATCATGGAAATAATATGACACACACCCAACGCAAGCCCCTAACACAAGCATGGATGCCTTCAGATCTCTCCAGCTAAACCTTGAGTAATTTTCCAGTCTCCACCCTTAGGATTTACTGTGTATCCCACCATATATCACTAAAAGATCCCCATCACACCATGGCTATCCGAAAATGGAAAGGTAAGGCTGAAACCACTTTCATACCTAGAAAAGCCCAAGCTAATGATAACAAAAGAACAAAATACCCACACGCATATAACATGGATGCCAAAACTAGCAAGGAAATAATACTTGCAACTCAATACTTGAAATTAATGCCATTGTATCCACTTGATCCAACTCTTCCTTACTTGATCTTTGCTTCCCTTTTCTTTCTTGTCCTTCCTTTGATTTCCCTTCTCCAATGCTATTGTGTTGCAATAATGTTTTAAGTGTAGAAGAGTATGAGAGAGAGAATAGAGAGAGATCTCTGCTCTATCACTATCAAAAGTTGTGAATTGATCCTTAGAAGCCTTTTTATCATTGATGCCTCTAATTTCTTCAATTTCCATTATTTTCCTTCATTTTCCTCCTCACATGCAACATGCGACCTTTCACCTTCATTTTCTCCCATTCTCCATTATTTCCATAATTAAATGCCTCTTTTCCCTTCTAAAGCCTTTGTCACTGCCTTTGCCAATTTCCCTTTAGCCATAATAAATGAAATAAACACCCCTCTAGGATGTTTTTCTCAACATCCATCTTGGAATATGTCTACCATGACCTTGGCCTTGTTTTTCTTTTATTAACTTTATTACATGGATGTTTAACTCGGGGTTATTGCAGGCCCCTCCCCCTTAGGGGAATACTATCCTCGATGTTCAATGACACCTACAATCTGAAAGACCACTAAAAAACCAAAACATACTCCTTATGCAGCTTTATAACTTAGCTTAGTGAAGTATTTACAATGAAAAATCTACTGAAAAACATAACCAACATGGAAAACATTACAATAGAAAAACCATACCACTTATTGGAGCTTTATAACACTACACATTGTAGTATTTACATACATATACATATATACATATACCAAAAAAAATTTCCTCAACCAAAAAACAAGGAAGGATACATAGCTTGCATTTGATCAAACATCTCCATGTAGCTTCAATGGGCCCAAAGTGCTTCCATTGCACTTTAACCTACTCGATTGCTCGGTTCTAGAGCATAATCATCATTCTCTAGAAAATGCACTGAGGCTCCAACTAGACTTATCCTTTTGGATCCACCTGCAACACAAACTAATCAATAACACCATCAACCTCCTTTACATATATTTTAAGTAATGAAACATGGAAAACATCATGGAATTTCACTGTCAGAGGTAGTGCAAATCTGTAAACCACTGGTCCAATGCTCTCAATGATATTGAAAGGCCCGCAATATTGTGGTGCCAACTTTACACATGACTCAATCCTCAAGGAGCTCTTCTTAGGCTTGATGCACAAGTACACATGTTCCCCAACCTGAAACTCTTTAAATGTGCTATGCTAATATGCATAACTCTTTTTTTTGTCTTTTCTTTCCTTTAGATTATTCTTGATAACCAACATTTCTTGTTCGATTTCTGCCAACATGTCTGACCCTATCAATACACTATTCACTGGATCACTCCAATTAATAGGAGTATTACAACTCCACCCATATAGTGCCTCAAATGGACTTGTCCTCAATGATTCCTGATACCCATTGTTGTAAGAAAACTTAACCAGTGGAAGATACTCTTCCCACTTTTGCTGTTGATGCATCACATATATCCTCAACATATCCTCCAATACCATGTTTCCCCTCTATGTTTTTCCATATGTCTGCGGATGATAAGTTAGGTTAAAGGCCAACTTTGTACCCAATCCTACAAATAAATCTTTCAAGAACTTAGAAGTGAACTTGACATCTTTGTCCAATACAATCTTGTTCGGGACACCATGCAACCTCAATACATCCCTAATAAATACCTATGCTACCTCAGTAGTTGAATAAATGGACTTCATTGGAATGACCTGCATTAACTTTTTCAACTTGTCCATCACAACCATGATGGAATAATGATGTCTAGATGTCCTCGATAAACTTGTGATGAAATCCATAGAAATAACCTCCCATTTCCACTCTAGAATTGGAATCAGCTATAGTAAACCACTTGGATGCTTGCATTCCACTTTTACCTATTGACAATCCAAACATCTAGCTACAAACTCTAGTACTTCTTTCTTTAGATACGACTAGTAGTAGAACTTCTTCACCTTTGTTAGAGTCTTATGATATCCTAGATGGCCTAAATATGACTTAACATGAAATTCCCTCAAGATAAGCTTCTTGACCTCACTATTATCTAACACATAGAACTTGTCCCTAAATCTAATCAAACCATCTACCATGAGATGATAATCCAAATCCTCATCACATGTACCATGCTGCTATAACCTATAACTAATATCCTTATACCTGTCATCTTGTTATCCTTCCTTTAAGATATGATCCTATAAATTTGTCCCATAGGAAATCATAACTGCTCTATGAGTCACTTGCACTCTTCTTCTAAGAGCATATGCAACCTTTTTCTCATTACCCTTCATGTACTTGATCTAGAAGTCGAACTCAGTGATTATCACCAACCCTATAGCTTTCTTGACATTCAAATTCAGTTCGTCAAATAAGTATCTCAATCTACTGTGATTACTCATCAAGATGAACCACCTGAAAAGAAGATAATGTATCCACATCTTCAAAGCATGGATTATCACTTCCAACTCAATATCATGTGTCACATAGTTCTTCTTGTGCTCATTCAACTTCCTTTATTCATAACGTATCACCTATCACTATTGTATCAAGACTCCACCAAGTCCTCTTTTACAAGAATTTGTACACACCATAAGCTCTTTATATGGATTTTCACTCTTCAGAACTGGAGCATTTGTCAACATCTATTTCAATTACTCAAAACTTGCTACACATTCCTCTGTCCATTCAAATTTCTTCTCTTTTATGTATAATGATGCGATAGGATATGCAGTCCACGAGAAGCTCCTAATGAACTGCCTATAATAATTTGATAACCCCATAAATTACCTTACATCATCCACATTCCTAAGAGCTTCCCATTCCATGATAGCCCTTATCTTTTCCGAACCCACTATTATGCCTTCCTTCGAAACAACATGCCCCAAGTAATATACCTTTGTGTGAAAGAAAATGCATTTGCTATGTTTTTCATATAAGGGATGATCTCTCAAAAATCTCAACACTACGACTAAATGTTTTGCATGCTCTTCCTCATTCTTAGAATATGTCAAGATGTCATCAATGAGTACTATCAAAAACTTCCCCAAATAAGGATGCAGCAAACTATTAATCAAGCACATAAAAGTGGATGGAGCATTAGTCATACCAAATGGAAATAAAACAAACTCATAATGACCATACCTAGTCTGAAACAAAGTCTTGTATGTGTGCTCTTATTTTATGTGTACTTAATGGTATTCTGATCTCAAATTAATCTTCAAGAACACTGCTGCTCCCTTCAACTGGTCAAACAAATCATCAATCCTCGGTAATGGATAACTATTATTGATGGTTACCTTGTTTAACTGCATGTAATCAATGCATAACCTGAGAGTACCACACTTCTTGTTTACAAACAATACTAGGGAGCCCCAAGGTGATACACTTTGTCTTATGTATCCCTTGTCAAGTGTTTCCCTTAACTGTAATTTCAATTCCACTAACTTTGGAGTGCTCATCTTGTAAGGTGCCTTTGATGTTGGTGCTATCCCTCCTGTGAGGATGAAATTATGAAATATCTACAGGGGGATACATCTTAAAATTGTTGTAAAACTAGGTACATTCTAAATACCTCTGCATCCTCAACATCCGATCCTTTATCACTATTAATATGCATTCCAAATAACACAAACCCTTTCTTGCAAATGCACTTTTCTTGCAAAGCTGTAACCATTCTGAATGATGTAGCCTTCTTCTTACCTTGTAAGATTCTCTATTCCCCATTATCATCCAACCACTCAATAGCCTTGCCATAACAATCCACCGTAGCCCTATGAAGATACAACCAATCCATACCCATAAGCATACTATACAAACCTAATGGAAGTAGATACATATGCACTAATGTAGGCATACCATTCAGATCAAATGCACAAGCTCTTACCCAGTGATGAACTCTCTTCTTAGTACCTATAACCAACTGCAGTAACCTGTAGCATTTAAACAACTAAACCTACAAAATTGCAGACCTATAAACCTACATACCTGTAAGCAACCCGTTAACAACTAAACCTACAAACCTACAAACCTGCAAACAACCTGCAAACAACCAAACCTGAAAACCTGAAAATTTGTAAACAATATGTAAACAATCAAACCTGCAAAACTGAGGTCTTGTTCTATTCAATATCCATTTACCTTTAGTTTTGTCTTTCCCTTTCCAACCTTGTTGAGACTCTGTCTTATGCTTTGATTGCTCATGATAGTGCTTCAAATTTCCAATTACTTCTTTATGTGACTAAGGTTGATCATACTCAATCTGGTCTTTAAATGCTTAGGGTAATGCATAAATAAGTATTTGAACTTTGGCTTTCTCACCCTTAACATACAGTACATCCCTCAACAACTCTAGGAACTTTGTTGTATACTTCTCATCTATCATCAATCCCATCTTTATCTCATAGAATTCCTGACAAACACTTCTTCCTAAAAAGTCTCTTGAATTCATGTCAACCCAACTCCTTTGTCCTGATGTCTCTAACCTGCTTCACATATTACCGCCAAATGTCTTCTTTCCCTTTAAGGCCGAGGATAACTATATTTTCCTTCATACTCTTTGTGTAATCATGAAAATTAATGTAACAACCCTGGTAAAAATTCCATGTAATAAAATTTAATACTGGAAAGATAATAACCGAGGTTATGGGGCACTTATTCCAAGCTATATGTTGGGAAAAACATCCTAGTGTGTGTGCTCATTTGGTTTATTATGGCTAATAACACTGGAAAAGGTAATGGCAAAGGATTTCGAAAGGCATGAGGCATTAATTGGTAATTTAACTATGAAAATAATGGAAATTAGGAGAAAAGGAAGGTGAAAGGTCATAGGTTGCATGTGAAGAGGAGAATGAAGGAAAATAATGGAAACTGAAGAAAATAGAGACCTCATTAATAAAAAGGCTTCTAAGGATCAGTTGGTACCTTTTTTTAGTTTAGCTTTGGAGCTTTCTCTCTATTCTCTTTCTCTCACACACTCTTGGACACTTAGAGTTTTCTTGGAGAACTCCAACATTGGATGAAGAAAAGAAAGAAGGAAAGGGAAAGCAAGGAAGAGAAACATTTAACAACTACAATAGGATTATTTATAGGTATTGATTTGCATGTGTGATTTCCTTGCTAGTTTTGACATGCATGGTTATGCATGTGTATTATTGGTTATTTCATTTTCATTGACATGGGTTTTTCCAAGTATGAAAATGTTTTCCAACCTAGCCTTGTCATTTCTAGATATCCTTGGTGTGGTGGGGTTCTAATGCTTTGGTTGAGATGGATTGATAAACGGTTTTGAAACTAAGGTGGATCTCTTAAAGGAAGAATGCATGGCCTAGTGATCCCTGAATTGGACTATGGATTATGGTAAATCCTTAGCCTAGTAATCCATCAACCAGATTGTGGGTTGCGGTAAAGTCAGATTTTGTGTTGCCTTGGTGGGCCTAGGAATCCTCAACTGATGAATGGTAGGATATAAGGTAAATCCTAGAGGTGGGTTTCCTTGATCAGGCCCTAGGAATTCTTGGCCGATGAATTGCAGGATACACGGTAAAGCCTGGAGGGTGGTGTCTCTATTATGGCCTAGCGATCCCTGAATTAGGCTCCAGATTGTGATAAAACGTAGAAACTAGGGGACAATACAATTCCTCACCATGTAAGTGGATAAATACAATGTTATCCATGCTTATTTGGTTTGTTTTGATTATAATTCCCACATTTATGCTTGGAATATGGCATGGGGGTGATGGGCTCAAATAAATATTTGGTTCATCCAATCTATGGTTGGGTGGTTCACGAAAGTCCAAAACTTGATTGGATTTTTCATTCATTAATAACAATTCCATATCGTTGGTATCTGATGTGTAAATGTACTGGTTTATATGTGGATTGTATGACTATTGTACCCTTATTATTTTTATTGTTTATATGTTGGTTATGAGTATGTTTTATGAGAGTGATGGTGTGTGGCTCTCATCATGTTTTGATTTGTAAATGAATAAACAATGAATATATGACCTAACAGATGATAATTCAATAAATGAGATAAGACATCTAAGATTCTTAGTGATTCTCAAATAAGTATGAGACCTCTATGCTGAGATATGTTGTTATGGCCTATAGAATGCATATGTGTGACATGTTTGAAAAAATGTTTGTCATGACTAGTAGGGGTCTAGTAAAGTATTTATTCAAGTATTTTTATTTGTATCATTACTTCAACATTATTTTAAATTTATATAAGTTTCATGAAGTTCTGGGCAGTGGCTTGAGACCTGGCGTTGAATAAGTAGCACAGAATCCATGACCATTGGCTCTAAACTAGTTGAAAAAGACCCTAGTCCTTTGCATGCCCTTGTTGTGAGAGAGACTGCAGGGCCCTGGTCACATTCATGCCCATGTCATGGGAGAAACGAAGGCTCTAGGTTAGTTGGATGTTGGGTTACCTTAGGGGTTAGTCATCTAGAAAGGTTGGTTGGCTCCTAGAGGTTCTTTAGCATGTGCATAAGGTCAGATTGGTTGTGTTTTGTCACTTCTACTTCCTTAACTATACATGGGGAGTTGAATCAGATCTTAGTAGCCTCTCATCACATGTTTACCTTAGGGGACCAGCTAACTTAGGTAGATATTGGAGGAGGGTGTTACAGAGTGGTATCAGAGCATGGTTTACCCCTTGGACTGGATGGGCGATGTGTTGGTCATGCATTAATATAGGTGGTATATGTGTTCTCTATGCTTATGGCTCATGTGCTTGTTGCATATGCATGATGTTGGTCATGGTTGTAGTGGTGTCACCATGTGAAAGCAGATGGTGTTGATGTTGGATGTGTTTATCATGAGTATAGGTCGGTTATGCACTTGTTATGCATGTCAATTCTTGTATGTATCGTGTATACATCCATGTCATACATATGTTGATTATGCATACATTTACATGGTTATACTTGGCATGCATGAGTTCATTGTGTGTGGTTGATATGGTCATGCATTGGTGACTAGAATATGGTTAGGATGACATATATGTACTATTATGATTATGTTTATACATGTATTTCACTAATCTGGTTGATCTTGCACATGAGATATCCTCCCTAAACTATACTAAGGTATGTTGATTATGTTTATATTTTGGTTTAGCTCACATGATATACCTTCCACAAAGAAAACAACAAAGACGACTAGCAATATGGTAGACTAAGATTTTCGAGACTCTCCCTATGGATCAGATGAGAAACATGGTGTTGGAAATTCTTATGACTTAGAGGAAACATTGAGAAGCTTGAAGGAAGAATCAACAAGTTGCAAGGCAGATAATGACAGAATAATGCAGGAACAGGAGAAACAAACAGAAGTTAATGGAGTAATCCTTCAGAGTTTGTCAGAATTGCAAAGACAGGGACCACTTCATATAAGCCATGGGAAGGAGGACAAAAAAAATGGGACATATGGGAGTAGATCTCATGGTGGGCACAAGTCTGATAATGATGACATGGTTAGAGATGGCAGATTCTTGGATACTTTAGATAGGAGAGGTGATCGACACAAGTACAATTCTAATTATAGTTCTCACGGGCACTATGATCATTATCGTTATCACCTTTATAGGAGGAGTGATGAGGGATATTTTGGTCCTTTGGACTTTGGGTATCGCAGTTCTATGAGTGGCTTAGAGGGGTCAAAATTCTTCAGGGGTTTAAATTTTATGGAATATTTCAAAATATTCTTAGGATTAGTCTTAGATGGAAGGTTGATATTTATTTCGAAATAAGTATGCCCTTGCTATCCTTTTAATTAAATTAATTAATTAAAAAAATGATATATGAAGTGAGTTTGGTCCTTTGGACTTGGGTATCCTAGTTCTATGAGGGGTTTAGAGGGATCAAAATCCTTGAGAGGCAAAAAATTGAGGATCTCCTTCATCTTAAATAACAGACAAATAAAATGCTTTAAAAATAATTTGTTTTTGCATTGGCATTTGCTTTATACAATATAGACATAATCTTTGTATATATAGATAAATAAATATTTACATTGAATAAATTTTTGTATTAGGATTTTTTAAAAATGTTACATGTCAACTTATTAAAAAACAACTCATTAAAAAACATCTGTCAATAGAAAGAATTAGATGTTTACCTCATCTTCAGAAACATACTATTTAAATGTTTTAACAATCAAATTTTTTTCATTTTCTTTATGTACTCTCTCTATTAAGCATTGAAGGAATTATTGAATCTCCTTCATATAGAGAAACTTCTCTATCTTTTTAACTTTTAATTACTTTATCTCTCTATATAAAATTGATGTCAAACAAATATAGATCCATCTCTATGGTGGGATCAAATCTCTTGAAATGCAAATATTTATAGATATAGACATAGCAAACATAATTTTTCAATTTTCAAATTTCACTTTTCACTTTTCAATGAATAAATTAATGCAACACATTCAAAATTCTCTTGGAAACTTGGATTGTGTAGTCCAGACAATTTAATTTTGCAATTACTACAACTATTTGATATAATTCAACCAAGGCTAACTAACAAAATACCTAGAAGAAAAAGAAAGCTTAGAATAGTAAGGCTATTCGAAATGTTTTACATTCTTTTAACCAAAATAAAATAAAAATTTCAATTGTTTTATTACTGTATGTACATATACATAGTTGATATTAATATATTTTATTTATGATCCATACTAAATTTATCATTTTTAATAATATTTTATAAATGCCCTATTTAAATTTTACACATAGAATTGAATGAATTACACATCTTTCTAATTAATTGTTTTACTTGTTACTCGTAATTACTTTTCTTTGGCATTGAAGTATTTTACTATAATCAACATTCATTTATATATAAAAAAACTCTCTCTATCTCTCTTATATATATATTGTTATGAAACAAGCTCACAAATGATAGAAAGGATAGATCAACACCTTAGAATTCAGCCTCTTCGAGGGGGCAACCTCTTTTACATTACATAAATGAACAATTCTTGGATGATTCAAATGAAAAAACCTCCTTTCTATATATAGGAGTCTAAGGAGTCACAATATAACCCAGCCAACCTAACAATAATAATATAAAGCCACAAAAATAACAATAGAGGGATTCTATGGGGCACAGTACTAACAATATGGGGACAATAGGGGCGCAACAATATTAATAAGGGCTACAACTACAATAGTAATGGGGTAATCACTAGTATTATAGCGACCTAACATGCCCCTTTCCTTCAAAAAAGTGTTGTCCTAAATGCTTGAGTAGTTCTGGATGCTTCTGTATAAAATTCTCATCCTCCCATGTGGAATCTTTAGCAGATAAGTTCTTCCGCTTGATGAGATACTCTGAAATTGATCGATTTTGTAGCTGCCGAGTTCTTGTTTCTATGACTGCTTCCTATTCCAATATAATTTTTCCTTCCTTGTCAAGTTCTAGCAATATTGTTTGAACTGGGAGCTTGTGGCCTATAACCTTCTCTAAACATGAAACATGGTAAATTGGGTGCACTCGAGAAGTTGCAGGAAGATCCAATTTGTATGCCATAGTACCAATCTTTTGCAACACCTTGTACGGACCATAATACTTTGGTGATAATTTATTATCCTTCTTAGCTTGCTTGAGGGACATTTGTTTATATGGTTATAGCCATAGGAATACCTAATCACCTACATCAAAACATCTTTCGCTGTGATGTTGATCTGCCTGTTGTTTCATTCTATTATGTGCCAACACGAGGTTATCCTTTAATAGTTGGAGGACTTGTTGTTGATGTTAAATGTGATGTTCCACTGCTTGAACCTTAGAATTTTCTCTTAAATATGATGTGATGGATGGTGGCTGATATCCCTAAAGTGCCATAAATTGGGTCATTTTTGTTGTTGTATGGAAGGAAGTGTTATAACACCATTCAGCCAGAGGCAACCATTTGACCCATTATGCCTGTTTATCATATACAAAGCAACGAAGATATCCTTCCAAACATTTGTTTACTATTTCAGTTTGCCCATCAGATTGAGCATGATAAGATGAGCTATGAGCTAATTGAGTACCAAGACAGCAAAATAATTCTGTCCAAAAATTTCCAGTGAAAATGGGATCTCTGTCACTCACAATAATCCTTGGGTTTCCATGTAGCTTTTGAATTGTTTCCATAAATGCAGTAGAAACTGTATTGGCTTTAAATGGATGTGATAATGGACAAAAGTGTGCATACTTGGTAAGTCTATCAACTACAACCATGATGACACTCTTTCCCCAAGAATTGGGTAAACCTGTGATAAAATCCATTGAAACCTCCTCCCAACGTTGGCTTTGAATGGATAAAGATTGTAATAGACCTGGGGTCTTAATTAATTCAATATTATTTGTTGACAAACCAAACATTCCGCCACAAAATTTTGAATATACGATTTAAGGCCATCCCAAAAAAATTCCTTCTTAACCCTGTGGTAAGTTTTTAAAAATCCTAAGTGCCCTCCTAAAGGAGAAGTGTGCAATTCCATAAGAATCTTTTGTTTGAGTTGGGAATTCTTATAGAGGTATAAGTGATCTTTGTACCATAACGAATCATTTTGACAGTTAAATGTATCAGATGTACTGGAATCTTGTTGTAACTTTCGAATAAGTGTCCACACTTCTTCATCATTCTTCCATTCCTCCCTTGCTTCATTTATCCAATTTGGTTGGATAATAGAAATGGCGCACAAAAATGCTTCCACATTCTCATTCTTTCTTAAGAGTGCATCTGCCACCACATTTTGCTTCCCTTTTTTGTAGATGATTTCAAAGTCATAACCAAACATCTTTGTGACCCACTTTTGTTGCTCTTCTGAGGATAATCTTTGTTCTAAAAAGTATTTAAGGCTACCATGATCTGTTTTAACCTTGAAGTGTCTTCCCTTAGGTAGGGTTGCCATTTCTTAAGTGCTTGTAGTAATGCCAACATTTCCTTCTCATAAATAGCTTTGTGTAAAAACTTTCCCTTGATTGGACAACTTTCAAAAGCAATGGTTCTTTCATCTTGCATTAAAACAATAGCAATTCCATTTCCTGAAGCATCACATTCCACAATAAAGGTTTTTGTGAAGTCCGGTTACCCCTTGTTCCTACTGAAGGATCATGCTATACGAAGCTGGTCTGCGATTATGAGAGTGATGATGATCTGGATTGCATCTACAAGATAACACCGTGAGACCAAGAGTGGGTGAATCCCACCATGAATGGGCGGATCACATGGCAGCGGAAGAGTTCCAGCACTTCAAATTTCGATGAAGAAATAGAACGCTAGCAAAATTAGTTACATGAAGTAACTGCGCTGAATTGCAATATGATGACTAGATCGCTGCATTGTGTGTCATCAGAGATAAAAAATCTACCTACTTATGATGGAATGAATGAGGTCAATGTATTTTTTGATGCGTTTCAAAGAGAGGTGCCAAGAAAAAAACACTTCCAGACCTTGGATTGGGCACTGCGCGCTACGCCCACAAGATGGCAGGGTATGCACAAGGGGAGTTTTGATGATTGGCGTGAATGTAGGAAGATGATGCGAACACAATTTAGGAAGCTTAAGATGCGACTGATAGATAAGTATGATGGGTAGAATGATCTACGCACATGGATGCAGGCCAGTGGAGAAAATCCTCTACCTTAGTAGGTGCACTTATACTGCGTGTTGAAGTACTTGGTCAAGAACCCTATGTTGGGGGGGCACATCTACAAATGGATTTTATTATTTCAAGAATATGATTTTGAAGTTGTTGTGAAGCTCGAATAATTGAACACAGGACCAGATCACCTATCGCGCATTGAGACTAGGGAGGAACCTACTAATTTGGAGGAAGGATTACCTGATGCGCAACTTCTTTGTATGCATGTCACAGATGGACATTTCGAGGATATAATGCACTTCCTAACAACATGAATTGTGCTGGAAGGATACTTTGTCCAGCAAAAGAAGGAATTAGTGGTGCACACGGAAAATTTCTCTTTCATTGTTGGGCATCTATACAAGATGGGGAATGGTGAGATACTATAAAGGTATGTACCTGAGTTTGAAGGAAGTAGCATCCTCACAGATGCTCATGGGGGCGCTTCGGGAGGACATTATGCAGGAAGAGAAACCGCGCAGAAGATTCTACGTGCAGGTTTGTGGTGGCCAAACCCTTCATCATGATTCAAAATCATATTGCAAGGCATGCGACGTATGTTAAAGAACAGGTAGGCCATCATAGAGGGATGAAATGCCTTTGAATCAACAAGTAATGTTGCAATCCTTCAAGAAGTGGGCAATAGATTTTGTAGCACTGATTCATCCTCAAGGAAAGACAGACACGAGGTACACTATCAACGGAGTGCTTGGCTCGTTGGGCAGAAGCGTAGCGAGTGAAGGATTGCATGGACATGACTGTCGCAAAGTTTCTATTTGAGCATGTCCTGACGCTATTAGGTTGTCCGAAGATCTTGATTAGTGATCGTGGTACGCACTTCCTGAATGAGATGATCAATGCACTAACGAATGAATTTCAGGTGTACCATCAAAAGATCACACCTTATCACCCATAGGCTAACAAGACAATGGAGGCATTCAACAAAGTATTAGAGACCGCGCTGATAAAGGTATGCAATGCTTAGAGAAGTGATTGGGACCTACGCATACCTGCAATATTATGGGCTTTTGGGATGATGTATAAGAAGTTAACAGGACATACACCCTTTAGGTTGGTCTAAGGGGTTGTAGCCATAATGCCTATGCTATATATCATGCCTAGTCTAAGGATAGTAGTGCTCACAGATATGATGGATCACGGAGCCCTAGAAAAGAGGCTCGTGTAGTTGGATGAACTCAAAGAAGAGAGATTTTTTACTAGATTTCACTAGAAATTCCAAAAGCAATGTGAAAAGGCATGGCATGACCGACATATTAAGTTGCGCACGTTTAAGGTGAATGACTTGGTGCTATTATATGATAGTGAGTTTGATAAATTTCTAGGGAAACACAGAATGCATTGGCTGGGGCCATATGATATTAAGGAGATTATCGACAGTGGCGTGGTCTAGTTAGTTAAGTTAAATGGAGATCCCTTCCTAGGAAATGTGAATGGAAGTCGCTTGAAACCATACACAAGTGGCCTCACCATCTGACTAACCGGCCGAAGCATAGTCTTAGTGCTTCAGGCAGCTAAAAGGAGTCATAGGACTATGAACTAAACTTCCTAGGAGCTGCGCGATGTCAGGACTATGCGAAGTAGCAAAGTGTCACAGGGTCTGCGACAGCGCGAAGACAGTTGTGCTGGTGTGCAGGTCGGCCAGAAAGGGACTGTTAAAGTCACTATTAAGGATTTGATGGTTGGTTTCACGCCAAATGGAGTAGGCAGTAGGAATTTAAGACGAACTTTATGGGTTACATTCCTGAAAATATGCCGCCATATAGCATTAATGGACCGAATGTGGGGGGAACGGTCGAATTCAAATTTAGAAGGCACTATAAACTACAAGTGGTTGTCCAGCAAACAACACTTGGCAATTTCAAAACTGAGTTGTTGAACACTCAAGTATTCATGAACCGAGACTTATTCGAGACTCTAAAAGCGAATTCATTGTTTGAGCAACTAC
Source organism: Pinus tabuliformis (assembly GCA_031772625.1). NCBI lineage: Eukaryota > Viridiplantae > Streptophyta > Pinopsida > Pinales > Pinaceae > Pinus > Pinus tabuliformis. Next base: position 502,629,141 of record CM062809.1, read on the forward strand.
CCAAGGCATTGAAAGAACTGTGATGTAGTGCTATGTCAGCACCCGAAGAAACCATGGACACAAGAGTAGTGACAGTCTATGAAGCCACGCAGGAAATTACAGAAGTGGAAGCCCCAAAGAGCTCCAGAATAATCGTTGAGATCCTGTTGTGGTGAAACACAACCCCCCCCATTTTTCACTTTTAAATGAAAAATGAGGACCCTTTTAAACGATCAACTTGATAGTACTACTATAGAAATTGAAAATGAGGAAAGATCTAAATGGGTTCAATTTGTTCTTGTTGATCTATATTAATTCGTTTGACCTCATTCGGATTAGTCATTATGAAATGTAGTTATTTGAAGGCTTTTTATATTTTCTTTTTGGTATTTGTTTAATTTTAGGGATCCTTCATTTTCCAGCTCCCTTCCTTATTGGTGTTTTGAAAGAATTCTTGACTTCTTGAAACTTTATCACTTGCCTCATGGTTTTGATCGTATGTTTTGGCACCCCCTTGCTTTCTTTTGCATTCATGGAAAGATTTTCATATTGATCAATTAAACACAAAGAGGAACCTTTGATTGTCACATCACCTTGCATTTGGCATTTCATCGCACTAGTTGGCATTTCTTCTACATGACTTGGCGCATCATTTCACATTCCACATCGATTGTTTATCTCCTTCACTTGGTTTGACATATACATAAATAAAGGAGTAAATAATTAATCTATCATTTTTTTCTACATAAATAAATATAATTTCATAACTTTAATGATTTGTAAAAACATTAGATTAATTATATTTTTCTTTATTTAAAACATCAAAATCCAAAAACTATAAAAAAACATTTTATTTTTTTATATATTGTAAATATAATATAAAATAAATTAGAGCTTTTTAAAATAATATAAATTGAGTTTATTGTAATAATAAATCAAATTTAATATAAAAAGAAAATAACAAAGTTATTGGTAAAATATATACCTATTCAAACACATATTAAATTCACCTTGTAAATTATTTATATTTTTTAACTTTAACTTCACGTATTTTATTTATGTAAATTACCTTCTCATACATTTTGTTTTCACCAAAAGGAGGCACTACGCAACGCATTCACGATAAACATGGTTATTTTGAGATTTGGTTTGCCTTTTCAGTGAGCACCAGAATTGGTAATGAGAAAAGCGAATGTATTCACAAAAATATTGCTTCCATTGCCGCATGTTGGTAAATTCTATCTCAATTTAAATCAAACTGTTAAAACAAATCCTGAGGTATTGTTGTAGAACGTATTACAAGCATGCATTAGAACAAAAATAGAAACAGTTTCGGCAAAACAATATCATGGTAGCATTGTTGCCAAACATTTTTTGGAAAATTGGATTATATGTGAAAATTAGAAAATGAATATTCTATTCATTTCAAACAATTTAAAATTTGTGTTCCACTTATGCCATAGACCTTGGCATTTCCTCTATTTCCGAAGAGGAGTTTGGATATTTTGTTAACATCAAATATTCTAAAAAATAAAAATATATGAGACAGTCGGTGAAATTGATAATTTTATCGAAAAGATTCTCATTAATTCTTAACATTCTAAACTCCTTTCCGAAGAAATCAGCTTGTTCAACTGGGTAAACTTACGGCTTCATGAATGTGTCTTACAATGTTTTGTTTACATATTAATTTGCATGGAGGGCAATCTTCCTCAATATTTTTGACATTATTCGTTGGTTGCAGGTCACCGAATCCCACCAAAAGGGAAATCTGCAGATTGCCAAATCCTGAGAGGATTGGGACGAAAATTTTAGGGTGCACCATATAGCTCCGAATGGCAATTTTTATGCACAAATCCAGGCATTCAAGAAACAGAGCGGCATTCCCAGAGATTGTTATCGAAACTGCTTCTATTTTTGCAATTTTCAACAACACGAGGAGACAGGCGAGGTTCCGGTGGCATTCGTGGTGAAATCATCAGAAATCAGAGGATTACGTGCGATATATATTGCATTTGAAACAAGTCAGCCAGGTTTATAAACTATTTTCACACCTGATCATACACAGCAGTTATCCGATGCGCCCGATTTGCTGATCGACAGGTGGATAAATGGAGAGAATATATGGAAATAGGGATTCGAATCCCTCATCACGGTTTTTACTCAACCAAGTGTATTTTTGGCAAACAGAAGGAAAAAGGCAGCATTATATAAACCATCAGAAATACATTCAGCCAAGAGGGGGGCGATAGATATCTACACACAGGAGCGAGGAAAATTCTTCAAATCAGTTTTTCAATAAGTTAGGAGGAAGGATCGTGATCCAGCATAGGGGATTCTTTGCTATCATTCAATCTGCACTTATGCATTTTTGTTGTGGGTAGAGGAGGTATTGTAAGGATTTAAAGAGGGTTTTTTACCTTTGTAATATTGCTTGGCATTTCTGTAAAATCATAGGTCTCAAATTCTCTAAGAGTGCATATTTTGTAAGCAAAGCTTTCGCATTATTATGGATTTCCATTCATGTATATTTTTACCTGAATGCCAAATTTTTATTTGTGTCCAAGTTTTGAAATTGATTTCGATTTCTGTTCTAAAACATATTTCTTATTGATACTTGACATTTTTGTTGGTTCAATTTCGATATGATTTGAAGTTTTGAAGGAGCTATCTCCTTGAGGCAGAGATCAGATCTATAACAAATTCATTGAAATATATTTGAGATTAAATAATAATTTTTGATATTTAACTCACAAATGTATTTTGCTTTTATCCCATTAATTAATATGAACTATTTTTTTTAATTGTAGGTTTTAACCCCATACAGAAATTACCTGCATACAAATTCTAAAACACAGAAAATAAACAATGCGAGAGCATAACACATAAAACACATATACACAGAGATTTTCCCCTATATCCAAAAATCAGGACTACCAGCTTGATTTTTCATTATGTTCATTTCAATGTTACAATACATAATTATACATGCCGAAGCATCCATTACCATGGACCAAAAACCATCGCGTCCAAAAAAAACATGTGCAAAAATCATGCACAAAACCATAGGTGGGTCCACCCAACTTAACATAGAGTCCAAAACCAAAATTTTCTAGGGCACTGCCCCGGACCCCATAAAGTGGGTTTACGGGTACATCTCAAACCGCTTGTGACTCTCCCTGCTACACAATCATCGCAACCATAGGGGGTTCTACCCCCCCTCTAACCCTCCAGTTAACTACGTGGGCTAATCAAGGAAAGAATATAACACAACCCAACATTCTCCCACTTGTTGTTTTCTTTTCACAGAGGGCTACAAGAGAGTTTAGTCATTTATCCAGCCCTACAACACCCATTGTTTCTCTACACAAAGAGAACTTCTCAGAGCTCACACATTTTGACAATGCATCTGTAGTATTCTTCAAACTGTCCATCTTTACCAGCAACACCTTTTTGTCTTCTATCATATCCCTCACATAGTGATACTAAACATCAATGTGCTCTGTCTTTGAATGATATGCGGGGTTCTTTGCCAAGAAAATTGCACTTTTGCTATCACAGTCTATCCTTACAGCTTCCTGTACTAACCCCTTACTTGAACACAATCTCTGCAACCAACCTGCTTCCTTGGTTGGATGAGTGGCTGCCATGTATTCTTTCTCTATAGTTGATAGTGCCACTACAGATTGTTTCTTACTCATCCAAGTAATTGCACCTCCAAATAGGTTAAACACATACCCACTTGTAGATCTTCTCTGATCCAGATCTCCAGCCCAGTCTGTATCAACAAAGCCATGAATATCCAATACTCTGTCCAATCCTGGCCTTCCTTGGTAGCACAAACCATAATCACTAGTGCCATGCAAATACCTAAAAACCCGCTTCACTGCTATCCAATGCTCCTTTCTTGGTATTGACATAAACCTGCTCAATACTCCCACTTCATGTGCAATGTCTGGTGTAGTGCAGACCATTGCATATATCAGGCTATAGATTGCACTTGCATATGGAACACGGGACATGTCCTCTTCCTCTTCTTGTGTCTTGGAACACTGTTCAGTAGATAACCTCACACCTACAAGAATAGGAACCTTCACCGATTTACTATCCTGCATATTAAACCTCTGCAGTATTGTCTCGACATACTTCCTTTGGTTTAACCAGAGCGTACTCTTTTCTTGATTTCTTTTAATTTCCATGCCCAAAATATAGTTTGCAGCACCAAGATCTTTCATGTCGAATTTGGAGGATAATTGGGTTTTCAAATCTTGGATAATTTCTTTGTCATTTCCAACCAGAAACATATCATCCACATACAAGACTAGATAAATAACACAGTCACCAATTAATTTAAAATACACACAATGATCTGCATTGCTTCTAGTGAAGCCAAGTCCCCGTATAAATATATCAAATTTCTAATACCACATATTTGGTGATTGTTTTAACCCATATAGAGACTTCTTTAACTTGCATATCAGTTCTTTTTTACCCTTCACCGCAAAGCCTTCAGGTTGCTTCATGTATATTTCCTCTTCCAGATCCCTGTGAAGAAATGCTATCTTCACATCCATCTATTCTACCTCAAAATCAAAAGCAACAACAACAGATAAAAGTAATCTAATAGAAGTTACTTTGGCAAAAGGAGAAAAAATATCACCAAAATCAATTCCCGGCACCTGGGAATAACCTTTTGCTACCAAATGAGCTTTGTATTTCTCCACCTTTCCTTCTACATTTGTCTTCTTCTTGAACACCCATTTGTAGCCAATGGGTTTCCTTCCAGCCGACAATTCCACCAGATCTGAAGCCTCATTTTTGTGCAAAGATGCCATTTCATCAAACATGGCCACTTTCCAGAGTTTGCCATCCTTTGAATCTACTACTTCATTCACAGTTTTAGGATCATCGTCAGTAATAGATAAAGAAAAATTTGAACAGAAAGCAGATGGACTAGACCTTTTTGGTTGCCTTCTTTCTCGAACTGATCTTCACACACCTGGAGTTTGTGGCTCTTTATCTTCTGATTCCTCATCTGCTATAGAGTCTGATTCTTCCTCTTTAAACTCAAACTCTATCTTCTCAGGTCCTTTGGTTGGAATTCATTTTTAATAATATCTTTTACCTCTTTGAACACTACATCTCAGCTGTACACAACCTTCCGTGTTACTGGGTTCCAAAGCTTACACCCCTTTAAACCATCCTTATACCCAATAAAGATGCACTTTTCAGATTTACTATCCAACTTAGTTCGTTTCTCCTTTGGAACATGTACATATGCATCACATCCAAATACCCTCAGATGTGAAAGAGAGGGTTTCTTACCAGTCCATACCTCTTGTGGAGTCTTATCCTCCAATGCTGATGAGGGTGACTTGTTAACCAGGTAACATGCAATATCCATCACTTTTGCCCAGAATTCATATCCTAACACAGCACCACTGAGCATGCTTCTTTCCCTTTCCATCAATGTCTTATTCATTCTTTCTGCAACTCCATTTTGCTAATGTGTAAATGGAGTAGTTTTCTGTCGTTCTATACCACACTTCTTACAAAATTCTTCAAATTTCTTGCTGCAAAACTCTCCACCATTATCTGTTCTCAACACCTTTATCTTCTTCTCTGTCTGATTTTCTATGAGAGCTTTATATTCTTTAAACCTATCAAAGGCTTCAGATTTCTTCTTAAGGAAATATATCCATGTATTCCTTGAGAAATTACCTATAAATGATACATACTACATAGACTTACCTAGTGATAGAATCTTCACAGGTCCAAACACATTACTGTGCATAAGCTCTAATATTTATTTCGCCCTCTTACCACCAAAGGCGAAACTCACCTGATTTTGCTTCCCATATAGACAATTTTCATAGAAATTAAAATCCCGAGAGCTATTACTCATACCTTCTACCATACCTTTGCCACGAAGTATTCGAAGGCCCTTCTCTCCAATATGTCCAAGCCTTTGATACCACAACATGGTCTTTTCTCCAGAGACCATTACATATTCTGCTCCACTTTCACGAACCACAGAACTATTGCACTGATTAATAACATTACTACCTTGCAGCTTGTACAGAGTTTCAATTCGAACTCCTTACATCAATACCAGTGCTTCTCGAACCATTTCGCAGGTATCCTTCTCGAACACTATTTTTACACTTGTATCATCCAGCTTGCTTATAGAAATCAGATTTCTAGCTAATGCAGGAATATTTAGAACACCTGGAAGCGTTTTAACCCTCCCACCTTGCAAATTCAACTTTACTTTTGCGTGACCAATGATTCTAGGATTCTCATCATCCCCCAAGAACACATCACCACCATCATATTTCTCATACTTGCAGAACCACTCTCTATGGGGAGTGATGCGAAAGGATGTACCTGAGTCAATCAACCATGCCTCATGATCTACATGTGTACTTGAAGAAGCCAAGTACACATCGCCACCTTTATTTGAGGTGGTTTATGCCTCTGCAGAGGGAGCATCATCAGATCCATTTCCTTTATCAGGAGCATTATATTTACAATCCCTTTTGTAGTGCCCTTCCTTTCCATATTTGTAGCACACCACCTTTATAGGTTTTCGTGGAGATTTAGATCTCCCTCTAGGTTTAGATCTCCCACTCGATGACTTATTTTTGTTTCTGTTCTGGGATCGTCCTCGTACAAATAAGGCATCACCATTCTGGCTTTCCATATTTTTCCGTCTCATCTCATCCATCAGCAAGGATGAGAATATTTCATCAAACTGCAAGGCAATTGCATTGCTACTTATTGTAATAACCAGACTATCCCACAAATCTGGTAGAGAACACAACAAACTGATGCACTTATCTTCATCTAAAATTTTAATATCAACAGATGTTAACTGACTTACCACAATATTAAATGCATTCAGATGCTCTGTCACTGAGTCTCCATCTTTCATCCTCAGGTTATACATCTTTTTCTGCAGGAATAGTGTATTCACCAGAGACTTAGATTGGTACAAAGTCCCTAACTTGTCCCACAAAGCCTTTGCCGTAGTTTCCCTTGATACATTCAGCAATACTGAATCTGAGACACAATTGTATTGTGCTCTTTGTCTTCCGATCCAACTTCTTCCATTCTTCATCGGACACTCATGTTGGTTTAGTACCTAGATCTACCGCGATCCACTAATCTTTATCCACCAACAGATCCTCCATCTTGAGTTTCCATAACTCAAAAATCTAACCATTAAATTTCTTGATCTCTATCTTTCCACTGCTCGCCATCTTCTTTCACCACGAAAATCGATCTTGCAAATCTCCCATTGAACAGGGTCTACCATAAGCCCGAGTGAAACCCCTCAACAACAAAGGCATCCCCTTGAAGCCAAAATTGCTCTGATACCAAATGTAGGTTTTAACCCCGTATAGAAATTATCTGCATACGAATTCTAAAACATAGAAAATAAACAATGTGAGAGCATAACACATAAAACACATATACACAGAGATTTTCCCCTGAATCCCAAAATCGGGACTACCAACTTGATTATTTATTATTTTCCTTTCAATGTTACAATACATATTTATACATGTTGAAGCATCCAATACCATGGACCGAAAACCATCGCGTCCAAAAAAAACATGTGCAAAAATCATGCAAAAAACCATAGGTGGGTCCGTCCAACCTAACATAGGGTCCAAAACCAAAATTTTTGTGGGCGCTGCCCCAAACCCCATAAAATGGGGTTACGGGTACGTCTCAAACTCCCTGTGACCCCCCTTTCCCGCTACACAATCGGCGCAACGAAAGGGGGCTCCGCCCCCCTCTAACCCCCCAGCTAACTATGTGGGCTAGTCATGGAAGGAATATAACACAACCCAACATTAATTAATGAAAACGACATGATGAATTCGATCATAAACCAGTCTTTCCCCCTATTTTTATTTCATTTGGGCTCGGATTAAGAGAGGGCTATTCCATCTTAATCCAAGATAGGATTTTCATTTTAGGATTAATTTTATATTTGTAAATGAAATCTACATAAAGTCCTTTTTAGTTAAAGGCAAACAATTTTGGTTCTCCATGACAAGTTCAAATTTTTATATTAGTCAACTTTTTTATTGATTTTAATCTTTATCCAAAATGTTAAGAAATCAATCATAAAGACTAATGTAATATAGTGTATATTAATTCATTTATTAATAACAATTAACATTAGAAGTCATTTTTCTTTTTCTTTTTAGAGATAGCCTTAACATACTAATTACTCATTAATTTGTAACATTTACTTTCAATAAATAATATTAACTTAAGGTAATTAGAATAGTTTTAACTTTAATATGGTAGTATAAGTTAACTAAGATTTTATTAATTGTTTACTTAGAATAATAATAATATTATTTAGTTAAAACTTTCATCTTATAGGTTACCATAGATTTCTTAGAATTAACTTTTAGCATACTAATTATTAATTAATATTTAATATTTAATAATAGCCTAATGTAATTAGAACAATTATGGTAATGTATTTAACTAGATTTTAATAAATGTTTTTCTTATAATAATAACATTATTAACTTTCATTTTATAGTTTATCATAGATATATTATAATCTCTTAATAAACTAGATTAAATATTTAGAATTATTATTAGAACTATATTAGTGATATTTAGGAATATATTATAGTATAAGGTATAGTTATTTACATAGTATAGTTAGTTAATTAGCATAATAACATAGGATATATTAGTTTAGATTTGACATATGAGATAAATAGGAGTATTTTAATACTTAACATAAAGACTTTAACAATAGTATAGCACTATCATAGTATCATATAGGATTAACAATTAATATTAACTTAATACCATAAAGTCAGTTAGGTTAGAATAAGTTAGGCTAATTGTAATTCATAATTTAGTCGTGGCTTGGCTGAGCCCCAGATCAGCTTAAGGATCACTTTCTTGCCTAATCAACAAGAGAGCTGATCTGATGTCTCTTCTCCATTGATGAATGATTGTCATATTTTAATTCATAGGAGAATGAGAGAAGGTAACTCGACCTAGTTAAACCAATTGGAGCCACTACTCCAAATGAAAAGGGAGCTGCTTGAAGCTCCAGACTGGGTGGTTCTCTCCCAATGTTGTTGCAGCGATTTTTGAGGCATCAACAGGTCCCTAAATCACCACCAACATTGAGACCTAACAAGGATAGGCAGGGCATGATCCTGGTGCATGTCTCGCCCATAAATCCACTAAGGACCAAGCTCACATTGCAGGAAAAGGGGAAGGCCATCAATCTAGAGGCTGATGAGGAGTTGGAGGATGTAGAGACGGATGTTGAAACCTAGGTTGTGGACCCTATTACCTAGTTACCTGACTATGTTCCTCCATGCAAGGGTAAAGCTAAGGTGCTCAAGGATATAAATGAGAGCAAGAGCTCTCTACAAACACCGCTGCTCCCAGATGATATTATTTTGGAGGGACCGCACTTGGGGCATGTTCTTGTGTTGAAATTTGAAGATTGGGACAATGCAGACCATGACAAGTTCTGGAATTTGGTGACTGCGAAGCTAATGCACTAGAGGACGGACGTGACGACTGGAACGATTGAATTAGAGCCGTGCACATGGCTCAGAGGTGTAGAGAAAGCAGGATTTCTAAACCTGCTTTGGGTGCTGCATTACCACTGTGCCCCAGTGACCATCTTCGTCATCAAGTAGCTGCTCTACCTACTTCATGATGGGTGCTTATAGCAGGAGTAACCCATCCCCATAACCAACCATCTGATTCATCGAATTACACAGCTACCCTACTCAGGAGAGGATCTAGCTAACATTTCAGAGGAAAAAGGTGGCGAGTTGGCCCTCGATGAAGAAATGAAGAAGAGGTTCAAGTTGGAGAAGAAGAAGTGACGATACGCCATCTCCAACATTAACAACCTCTGCCGTCAAGGTCCTGACACAACTCCCACTAGGGAAGGTGATGCAGAACTGCCGCACGGATGAGGTGCCCGCACATGGTTTCACTCATGGCCCAATGTGTTGAAGGAGTCTAGTTCAACTGGGTGAACTATCTATGCGGCGAGTTCCTTGTGAACTGTTGCGAAGCATAGGAACAGGGACAAAAAATTCATTATGCATGGCTCCTATTGTCAATAATACTGGTGGCATGGGAGTTGCCTAAAGATAGCTAGTTCCCTTCGGTCGTGCAGGACCTTCCAAAGGCAGCGAAGTACGCTTCACTGTGGGTGACCAGGGATGTGCAGAGGATAAAGGAGAGAAAGATATTTTGGATATTAATGGAGATGAATATCTAGATGGGGTTCAATCACAAGCCATAGTTGTCACTTATAATATAAAATAGTTTATAGAGCTTTGCAGAGTTCAAAGAAGATTTCCACCATGTCTTCATAAGGGCGCGGAAGGACCCTAGAAAGATGTGGCATGATTTACCATACTGGGTGACCGACAACGTAATATTCACAGTCCTTGAGTCTTGGTCGCCGAAGTGGCACACTCCAGCTGACTCCGCATTGGAAACAAACAAGTCTATTGCGCAGTGCAAGTAGGAAGAGATAAAGCTTTGAATGACATAGCAGACAGAGAAGCACAGGAAAGAGGAAGCAGCAGCTAAGGCCCAAGTAGTGCGCGATGTTGTGAAGCTGGCAAGAAAAGAAGAGTGTGAAGGATAGAAGTCACCTTTGCCCGAACTAGAGATGGACATAGAACAAGGTGGCACAGACCCACAAATGACATCAACCCAACTCAACCTTCTGCGACCGTGAGAGCAGACAGTGCCGCGAAAGAAAACCAAGGCGTCAAAGAAATCTTTTGACCGGAGCACCCTCATTGAGGGGGATTTGCATGATATCGATGAAATGGTGAGGGATGTCACTGCAGAGGTCCTCGAACAATTTGAAGAATATCAACAGCTAGTATTGGGCATTATCAAGGATGAGTTGTAGGAGTTGTATGTTCACACTCCATAGGCCGGCACAATGCCCACCAACCTGACGATTGATAATTCGGCTACCAAGGAAATTTTGTGCACAATGGTGACAAACATGATAGTGTTACTAGATTGGGCACTTACTACAGAGAAGGAGGTCAACAAATCCATGGTCAACAGTTTGAAAGGGGTCAGATTAAATATGGTCGCGTTCCCTCAGGAGATGCTCTATCTCTTGCAAGATGGAGTCAACGCGGAACTTAGAGCCAAGGAGAGTCATGCACTATAGTTGATGAGCAAGCAGCACATCAACATTGAGTAGTTGGGCCTATAGTGCAATGAAGCATTAGAGTAGAATAAGAAGATAATGGAGGTCATAGGGGAAGCCTGTCAAATCGTCACAGAGTTGGACATTCAGGCATAAGAATTGGTGGACGCGCGCGTCTGCAGATTGGCCATAGGGGTGTGCGGCATAAAAGCAGAGATGCCCAAGGTTCAGCTGGAGCTGAACCTACAGATTGTAGAACTGTAGTTGAAGGCTTGGCCTTCAATTGCACCGGAAATGAGGGAACAACAAACCACTACTATTACAGCAACAATAGTGGCGGTTAACAGTGTAGTGGCAGACTACATACAATTGTTCGAGCATTCATTCGAGGACCTAACCACCCTGCAGGAGGACCCCAAAGTAGAGCACCTAGAGATAGAGGCATGCAAGCTACAACAAAATTATGATGAAATAAAAGGGACCACGTAGACGGTTCCCCTTACACAGAGGCTTGCAAGGATGTAGGAGGCAAAGGCACTCAAGGAACAGGTGGATGCCCCTCTGCATAAGAAAGAAGTCTTAAAAGCCTGCCTAAAGCCATGGATCGATGAGGCTTATACAATTACAACCTCCATTGAAGAAAATCACGCGAAACTACAAGCAACTCATCAGAGGATTCACGGTAGCAATTTAGTAGCAGCGGTCACCGAACAACGTGTGGAGGATGTTTAGCAGGTAGTCACTTAGTGCGCTACTAAATTTGAAGCGATCCCAACAGACCTGGGAGGTCTTCATGCTAAGATCTCTGCATCTATAGAGTGACTCAAGAGCAAGTCACAATGTTTGTGTTGGGGGCCTGTTGGGCGCAGGATCCCCCAAGGGAAGTTGTGGGGCTTAAAGCCCATAATTTGGTCCAATTTTTGTAATCCCAATGTAAATACTCCGCGTTTTGTGGTCGCGGAGCGCATAGTTCTTAAAGAGTCATAGGATTGTCCGCCCTTATTTTGATAATGTAATGTCGACTGTAGAAGACCTACCCATGGTCCGCGGAGCATGGGATTGTATAAATAGAGCGAAACTCTAAGTAAGTTAAAATAATGGAATGAAAACTTATCAATGATGAAGAATTGAGTCATATCTTTGGAGTAGAAGTCTAAGTTTCGGTCATAGCGTAGGTAGAGTCTCTGTGACTGAGTGCACAGAGGCCTAGAAGTCCACAGCTGAGTGCACGGACCCCTGCAATTGAGTGCTAAGGGTGAGTTGAGTTTGTAATAGTTTGGAATTATCAATAAAGAGAAGTATTCTATAATTTCTGCATCTTTATTTCTTATTTATGCATCTCTTACATTGTGTATGAATTTCACTTTGATTACTTATATGATGCACGAATGTGTATAATTGTGTTGATTAAGTGAATGCAAGTAAGATCATCTTTGTTCATGAATCTAACTAAGATCTTCTAGGGAGATAAGTAAGATACTTAGCGTAGTTTGGGAAAATATCGCAGTTTGCTGCCCTAGTAGCATGAAAGCATATCACCCTCTGGTTAAAGCTATGCAGAAGCTGGTTATAACATTTTGCAAAGGCACTGAAGTGTAGAACAGAGGAATAAGCAACCTGCCGTTGGAATAAACTGACATCACATCCATCTCAAGCGTGTTAAATCTTGGTTCCAGCTCCTCCCCATACTGCTTCGGGTGAGACTTCAATCTACGCTCTGTGGGCTGATGTTGAAAGGGCTAGTAGTGTAGGGATTTGTTTGGCTACCTAACGCTGCACCTGGGTCAGGCCCCCATAAGCCAACAATATTGCAGGTGGAGCCAGAAGGAATATTCAAGTCGAAACCTCAGTTTATTTCACAAAGAAAAATGCTCATGCTCTAGATCGAAGCAATCGAGTAGGTTAAAGTGAAATGGAAGCACTTTGGGCTTGATGAAGATACATGGGAGATGAATAATTGTAGGTTTTAACCCCATACAAAAATTACCTTCATACGAATTCTAAAACACAGAAAATAAACAATGCGAGAGAATAAAACATAAAACACCTATACAAAAAGATTTTCCCTTGGATCCCAAAACCACGACTACTAGCTTGATTTTTGATTATGTTCCTTTCAATGTTACAATGCATATTTTTACATACTGAAGTATCCAATACCATGGATCGAAAACCATTGTGTCCAAAACCATGGACTGAAAACCATCACGTCCAAAACCCCAGACCCCATAGAGTGGGGTTACCTGCACCCGTCAAACCCCTTGTGACTCCCCCCGCTACGCAATTGATGCAATGAAGGGGTGCTCCTACCCCCTTCTAACCCCCTGGTTAACTACGTGAGCTATTCGTGGAAAGAATATAACACAACCCAACATTCTCCCACTTGTTGTTTTCTTTCCACATGGGGGCCACAAGAGAGCTTATTCATTTATCCGACCCTGCAACACCCATTGTTTCTCTACACCAAGAGAACTTCTCAGAGCTCACAAATTTTGTCAATGCATCTATAGTATTCTTCAAAGTGTCCACCCTTTACCAGCAACACCTTTTTGTCTTCTATCATATCCCTCACAAAGTGATACTGAACATCAATGTGCTTTGTCTTCGAATTATGTGCAGGGTTATTTGACATTAAAATCGCACTTTGGCTGTCACAGTCTATCCTTATAGGTCCCTGTACTAACCCCATACTTGGACACAATCTTTGCAACTAAACTACTTCCTTTCTTGCATGAGTGGCTGCCATCTATTCTGCTTCTGTAGTTAATAGTGCCACTAAAGATTATTTCTTACTCATCCAACTGACTACACCTGTAAATAGGTTAAACATATACCCAATTATATATCTTCTCTGATCCAAATCTCCAACCCAGTCTTCATCAAGAAAGCCACGAATATCGAACACTTTGTCTTATCCTAGTCTTCCTTGGTAGCACAAACCATAATCACTAGTGCCACACAAATACTTGAAAACCTGCTTCACTGCTATCCAATGCTCCTTCCGTGGTTTTGACATAAACCTGTTCAATACTCCGACTGCATGTGCAATGTCTGGACTAGTATAGACCATCACATACATCAGGCTATCGACTGTACTTGCATATGGAACATGGGAAATGTCCTCTTCCTCTTCTTATGTCTTGGGACACTGTTCAACAGATAACTTTACACCTATAAGAATAGGAACCTTCACCAGTTTACTATCCTGCATATTAAACCTCTGCAATATTGTATCGACATACTTCCTCTAGTTTAACCATAGCTTCCTCTTTGTCCAATCTCTTTTAATTTCCATTCTAAAAATATAGTTTGCAACATCAATATCTTCCATGTCTAATTTGGAGGACAAATGGGTCTTCAAATCCTGGATAATTTCTTTGTCATTTCCAACCAAAAACATATCATCCACATACAAGACCAGATAAATAACATGGTCAGCAATTAATTTAAAATACACACAGTGATCTGCTTTGCTTCTAGTGAAGCCAGGTCCCCATATAAATGTATCAAATTTTCGATACCACATCCTTGGTGATTGTTTTAACCCATACAGAGACTTCTTTAACTTGCATACTAGTTCTTTCTTACCCTTCACTGCAAAGCCTTCAGGTTGCTTGATGTAGATCTCCTCTCCCAGATCCCCGTGAAGAAATTTTGTCTTCACATCCATCTGTTCTACCTCAAATTTATCAAAAGCAACAAAAATATATAAAAGTAATCTAATAGAAGTTACCTTGGCAGCAGGAGAAAAAATAGCACCCAAATCAATTCCCCGCACCTAGGAATAACCTTTTTCTACCAACCGATATTTTTATTTCTCCACCTTTCCTTCTGCATTTGTCTTCTTTTCAAACACCCATTTGCTTCCAATGGGTTTTCTTCTAGCCGACAACTCCACTAAATCCCAAGCCTCATTTTTGTGTAAAAATTCCATTTCATCAACCATGGCCTCTTTCCAGAGTTTTCCATCCTCCAAATCTACTGCTTCCTTCACAGTTCTGGGATCATCGTCAGTAATAGATAAACCAAAATTTGAACAGAAAGCAGATGGACTATACCTTTCTGGTTGCCTTTTTTGTCAAGCTGATCTTCTCATAGCCGGAGTTTGTGGCTCTTCATCTTCTGATTCCTCCTCTGTTGTAGAGTCTGATTCTTCCTCCTTAAGCTCAAACTCTATCTTCTTAGGTTTTTTTGGTTGCATTTCATGTTTAATAGCATATTTTACCTCTCTGAACACCACATCTCGACTATACACAACCTTCCTTGTTTCTGGGTTCTAAAGATTATAACCCTTTAAACCATCCTTATACCCAATAAAGATGCACTTTTCATATTTACTATCCAACTTGGTTCATTTATCCTTTGGAACATGTACATATGCATCACATCCAAATACCCTCAAATGGGAAAGAGAGGGTTTCTTACTAGTCCATACCTCTAATGGAGTCTTATCCTCCAACGTTGATGAAGGTGATCTATTGACCAGGTAACATGATGTCTCCACTACCTCTACCCAAAATTCTTGTCCTAACCCGGCACCACTAAGCATGCTTCTTGCCCTTTCCATCAATGTCTTCTTCATTCTTTCTACAACTCCATTTTGTTGAGGTGTATACGGAGTAGTCTTCTATCGTGATATACCACACTTCTTACAGAATTCTTCAAATTCCTTACTGCAAAACTCTCCATCGTTATCTATCCTCAACATCTTTATCTTCTTCTCTCTCATTTTCCACCAGAGCCTTAAATTCTTTAAACCTGTCAAAGACTTTAGATTTCTTCTTAAGGAAATATATCCATGTATTCCTTGAGAAGTCATCTATAAATGATACATAGTACACAGACTTACCCAGTGATGGAACCTTCACAGGTCCAAACACATCACTATGCACAAGTTATAATATATGTTTCACCCTCTTATCACCAAAGGGGAAACTCACCCAATTCTACTTCCCATATACACAATTTTCATAGAAATGAAAATCTAGAGAGCTATTTCTCATACTTTCTACCATACCTTTACCATGAAGTATTTAAAGGCCCTTCTTTTGAATATGTCCAAGCCTTTAATGTCACAACATGGTCTTCTCTCTAGAGACCACTAGATTTTTTGCTCCACTTTCAAGAACCACAGAGCTATTGCACCCGTCAACAATAGTGCTACCTTGCAGCTTGTACAGAGTTCCAATCCTAACTCCCCACATCAATATCAGTGCTTCCCAAGCCATCTTGCAGGTATCCTTCTCGGACACTGTTTTTACACTTTCATCATCCAACTTTCTTATAGAAATTAGATTTCTGGCCAATGCAAGAATATGCAGAACACCCAGAGGTGTTCTAACCCTTCCACCTTACAACTTCAACTTTAATTTTCTACGACCAGTGATTCTATCTTTCCTGTCATCCCCTAAGAGGACATCACCACCATCATATTTCTCATACTCACAAAACCACTCTCTATGGGGAGTGAAGTGAAAGGATGCACCTGAGTCAATCAACCTTGCCTCGTGATCTACATGTGTACTTGAAGAAGCCAAGTACACATCCCCACCTTCATTTGAGGTGTTTTTCACCTCTCTAGAAGGAGCATCATTAGATCCTTTTCCTTTATCAGGAGCTTTAGATTTACAGCCCCTTTTGTAGTGTCCTTCCTTTCCACATTTCCAGCACACCACCTTTACAGGTTTTCCTAGAAATTTAGATCTCCCTCTAGATTTAGATATCCCAATCGATGACTTATTTTTGTTTCAGTTATGGGACTGTGCTCATACAGACAAGGCATCACCATTCTGGCTCTCCATATTTTTCCATCTCATCTTGTCCGTCAGCAAGGATGAGACTATTTCATCAAACTACAAGGTAGTTGCATTGCTCCCTAATGCAATAAGAAAACTATCCCACGAATCTGGTAGAGAACACAACAAACTAAGGCACTTATCTTCATCTGAAATTTTGATATCAATAGACGATAACTGATTTACCATAGTATTAAACACATTTTGATGCTCTGTCACCGAGTCTCCATCTTTCATCCTCAGTGTCTACAACTTTTTTCGTAGGAACAGTTTATTCACCAGAGACTTAGATTGGTACAAAGTCCCTAGCTTATCCCACAAAGCCTTCACCGTAGCTTCCCCTGATACATTCATCAATACTGAATCTGAGACACACAATCTTATTGTGCTCTTTGCCTTTTGATCCAACTTCTTCCATTCTTCATCAGACACTCCCATTGGTTTAGTACCAGGAGCTACCACGATCCACTGATCTTTATCCACCGACAAATCCTCCACCTTGAGTTTCCACAACTAAAAACTCTTACCATTAAATTTCTTGATCTCTGTCTTTCCACTACTTGTCATCTTCTTTTAGCACCAGAATCGATCTCACAGATCTCTCGCTGAACAGGGTCTACCACAGGCTTGAGTGAAACCCCTCAGCAGTAAATGTGTCCCCTTGAAGCCAAAACAATTCTCATACCAAATGTAGGTTTTAACCCCATACAGAAATTACCTGCATATGAATTCTAAAACACAGACAATAAATAATGCAAGAGAATAACACATAAAATACATATACATAGAGATTTTCTCCTGGATCCTAAAACTGGGACTACCAACTTGATTTTGCATTATGTTCCTTTCAATGTTACAATACATATTTATACATGCCAAAGCATCGAATAACATGGACCGAAAGCCATTACATCTAAAAGCATGGACCGAAAACCATCACATCCAAAACCATGTGCAAAAAACATGCACAAAACCATAGGTAGGTCTGCCAAACGTAATATAGGGTACAAAATCAAAATTTTCCATGGTGCCACCAGAGAACCCATAGAGTGGGGTTACCTGCACCCCTTAAACCCCCTGTGACTCCCCTCGTTACACAGTCGGTGCAATGAAGGGCGGACTTCACCCCCCTTCTAACCCCCTGGTTAACTATGTGGGCTAGTTGTGGAAAGAATATAACACAACCCAACACTAATTATATGCGGGCTATGTATCCTTCTCTATATGATGGCTGAGTAAACGATCTTGACATATGATTTGGTGTGATGTTTTGGTATACGTATATCTTCATATGGATGTAAATATTTCCATGAGTTGTGTTATAAAGCTCCAATAAATAGAATGGGTGTCATGTCATTGTAGTTGTCATGTAACTATGTTTGTCATGTTGGTTTGCTTCCATTAAGATGATCTTGTAAATACTACATCATGATAAGTTATAAAGCTTGATGGTTAGTATGTTTTTCTTTTTAGTGGTCTTACTAGTTGTAGGTGTCATTGAACACCAAGGAAGGTGTTCCCTCAAGGGGGAGGGTTCTGTAACAACTCTGGTAAAATTTACATGTAATAAAAGCTAATAAAGGCAAAATAATAGCCAAGGGCATGGGACTCTTATTCCAAGCTTAATGTTTGGAAAGACATCTTAATGTGGGTGTTCATTTGATTTGTTTTGGCTAAGGAAATTGGCAATGGCAATGACAAAGGTTTTGAAAAGGAAAAGAAGCATTAATTTGAATTTTATTTATGAAATAATTGAAATTAGGAGAAAATGAAGGTGAATGGTCACAGGTTGCATGTCAGGAGGAAAATGAGGGAGCATAATGTAAATTGAAGAAAATAATGGCCTCATTAATAAAAAGGATTCTGAGGACCCATTCGCAACCTTTTGTTAGCTCAATTTTGGAGCTCTCTCTCCCTCTCATGTTGTTGGACACTTGGAGTATTCTTGCAGAACTTTAGTATTGGAGGAAGGAAGAAAAAGGAGGGACAAGAAAGAAAAGGGAAGTAAAGACCAAGTAAGAAAGAGACAGATCAAGTAGATGCAATGGAATTTCTTGCAGGTATCAAGTTTCATGTATGGTTTCCTTACTATTTTTGGCATGCATGGTATATGCATGTGTGTTTTGGTTCTCTTGTTTTCATTGGCATGGGATTTTTTAGGTGTGAAAGTGTTTTATAGCCTTGTCTTTCCATATTTGGATGGCCATGGTGTGATGGGATCTTTTTCTTTGGTTGAGCTGGATTGCCAGATGGATTGGAAGCTAAGTGGGGTGGTCTCAGGATTAATCATGAGGCCTAGGAATCCTGGGATGGGATATATGGTAAAGCGTGATTGTGAATACCCTTAATCGGGCCTGGGAATCCCTTGACCTTTAATGCCATGATTCATAGTAAAGCCTAGAGGGTGGTGAACTTGTAGGCCTAGGAATACCTTTACTGGTTATGGCGGGATCCACAGTAAAGATGAGAAGTTGAGACAAGAAAATTCCTCACGGTTTACGTGGAGAGATCTGGAGGCATCCATGCTTGTTTAGGGCCTAGTGATCTGGAAGGGATTGTGGTAAAGCCTAGTTGTGTTCATGAGGGTTTTGAGCCTAGGAATCCCTTGGTCGGATATACGGTAAATCTTAACGAATCCCTGGTTAGCTTTGTTGTAAGACACACATTCATGCTTGGAATATTGATTGACAACTAATCATATGGATTGGGTGAACAACTGTAATTAGTGTAAATAAATAATAGAGAAGATAAAGAGTCATCAGGAGATGAACTGAAT
Source organism: Pinus tabuliformis (assembly GCA_031772625.1). Lineage (NCBI taxonomy): Eukaryota > Viridiplantae > Streptophyta > Pinopsida > Pinales > Pinaceae > Pinus > Pinus tabuliformis. The sequence continues at coordinate 502,648,888 of CM062809.1, forward strand.
AGTCACTCCCTCTTGTATATAATAATGAAAAACCTGAATGAATAATATGATTTGATTTGAGGAGTTACCTCCTGGTCTGACATGGTATCATAGCTCATGTCTCTAGGTTTAGCCATTATACATGCACCTTTGTAACTCCTCTTTGTTCGAGCTCTTCTACTCATCAGATCTGCCATTCTGGCTAAGCCTGGCAGCTCTGACGCTGACGCTTCCACTGGTCTGACAATTTAATCAACAAAAATTCCTTCAAGTGACATGTTATTCATTGACTTGAACATTTCTACAGTGTTGCCTTCTCCTATCGCTGCTCAATACTTGCATACAAAATGCTCAGCCTTTTCTGTGCTCTCCCCACCGGTTTCCATACCCGATATATATGGTATCGTAACTGTGATATATCAACTAGCTCCGATTTAAAGGCCTCCCAGTTTTGAATGCTACTCCCATACAGCTTCTCGTCTATACCTCCACGACCCTCCTCCATGGCCCTCCTCCATACACAGTCCATACCTCAGCCCTTGGCATATGTGAATCTGCTCTAGTATAATGCTGTCCAAACAGAGCCCAAGTCATTCCCACTATCACCTCTCATTGTTGTCGCATTGAGAAATGGCTCTTGAACTATTTCATACATATGATGGAGCATGTTAAAGCCTTCAGTATTTCTCATCATATCTCGCATGAGTTCAGGATTCTTTGCTGCATCCAAAGTTTTTCTAAGAGTGCCAGGATCATTGAGTATGTGCAGAAGGTCTGGGTTCCTATCAATAATTTCCTGCATCTGCAGATTACTCATAATCAAGTTTCGCATCAAATCAGGGTTGTTCGTAAGGTTTTGAATTGAAGGCATATTCATCATTTCACGAATCATGTTGGGGTTCTGAGTAACTTGTTACTAAACCTGTTGCAACTCAGGAAGTCCTACACCAAACAAACCTGTTGGATTGTTTCAACTATGTTTCCCTTTTGATATCATAATACGTTCCTATCACCATCCTGAAACACCACCTTCCCCACATAATACCTCTGTCATCATATATTAGAATTAGATTTTTTTTAGGAGTAAAATTTTGCAGCAGAATTTTTTTTTTCACAGTACACAAATTTTACAATGCATTCATTAATATCTATTATGGGAGTGGTTCTCAATTGGAAGGAGAATTATCCTGAATGGTCATGGAAAATCAAACAAACTCTCATTTTTAATGAGCTGTGGAAAGGAGTGTGTGTTGGAGACGGAGACAAAGAGCCAGAACAACCTACCTCAGACAAAGAATTCGTCATTTGGGAAAATAAAAATAGCAAGGCTTATGCATTGATTGCAGCATCAGTAAATGAAGAGGTGAGTTGCTATATTTCTCCATTTTCAAATGCTTTCGAAGCCCTACAAAAACTGAAGGAACTCTATGACTGACACTCTGCACTTGAAGTTGTCCAACTCATGATTAAACTCTTCACCCTTGAATTACAAAATAATGATCCTCTTGCTCTTGCATCGGAAGTAAAATATAATGCATGATATCAAAGTCACTAATGTTGAACTGGATATTCCTCTGATAGCTTTTCTCAAGGCGCTTTATCCCACTTACTCAAATTATCTTGAGTCATTGGAAGCAAATGGAAACCTCAAAGATATTACCTTTGACTCCCTTGTGAAAAAATTTGTTGAAAGAGAGAAAGCTTTTGGCAAGAAGACAACTCCTGAGTCTTCTGAAGAGGCTGTGTGCCTTGATCATAGAGAAAAGAATCTTGCTCAAGATTCTTTGAGAGGAGGAGGTGGTCAAAGAGGAAGAGGAAGAAATTTCAGAGGCAGGGGGGGTAGACAATCTCAAGGAGAAAAGTTAGAATTGCACTGCATATGCTGCAAAAGAGATGGATCACATGATGCATCGACATGAAAGTTGCCTTGGGACAGAATTGAGAAGGAAGGAAACCAACCCAAAGGTAAAACTAATGACAAAGAGAAAGGTAAAGCGCCTGAATCTGCTCACTATGTTGTGGCACAGTGTAATTTTGGAGTAAATGGAGGCTTATTTAATGCTTCACTTGCTTCTTGGAAAAAGGATTGGTTTCTTTGTCTAAGAGAAACTTGCCAGATGACTTTTAGAAGAGATTTTTTTGAAGAATTTATTGACAATTTTGATTGAGCAGTATACTTTGCAGACAAATCAAAACTCGAGCCATCAGGGCTTGGTACAATCAGGCTTAAATTGCCTGGTCTTCCAAAATTTCTTCTGCATCATGTTCCATATCTCCCACAGTTGAGGAGAAACTTGTTGTCCTTGGACCACATCCACCAGCAAGGAAACTACATTGGTATGCCTGATGGTAAGCTTGAGGTGAGAAAAGCATCAAACCACTCACTTGTCATGACGGGGATAGAGGAAGAAAGGCTTCTCAAGCTGCAGGGTACCTATGCTCATGCACAAAACTTATCATACAATTCTCATTATGAGGAAGGTACATTTCCATCAAGTTTATTATGACATGCTATATTTGGACACTTGAACTATGACAGCCTCCACTTGTTGAAGAAAAATTGTGTTACTGGTTTCCCTACAATTCCTAGGAAGCTTAAGCAATGTGATGCTTGCATTCTACGAAAGCATAGAAAATAGTCATTTCATGATTCACATTCTAGAGCACATAGAAAACTTGAACTCATTCATTTAGATTTATGTGGTCTAATGCCTATTCCTTCTACAAATGGAAATAAATATATGATGACATTTATTGCTGACTACATTAGAATGTGTTGGGTTTATTTATTGAAGAACAAATCTGATGCTTTTCAAACATTCAAGAACTTTCATACATGGATTGAAAATGATGCACAATTTCATATTGGCTCTATTCGCACTGATAATGGAAAAGAATACACTTCAAATGAATTTGAAAACTATCTTCACCAACATGGGATCAAACATCAAACAAATGTGCCTTATAATCCCCAACAGAACGAAGTAGCTGAAAGAATGAATAAGACAATCTTAAATGTGGTGTGCTCCATGATGCTTTTCAAACATGTAAAATTGATGTTTTGGCTGATGCAGTTCTATGTGCTGTATATGTAAAGAATAGACGTCCATCTAATGCTATTAGAAACAAGACTCCTTATGAAATGTGGTATGGGAACATTCCTTCGGTAAAGCATCTCAGGGTCTTTGGTTCCACATGTTACGCCTTGATACCAAAGGTACATAGAAACAAAATTGGTGCAAGAAGTCATAAGTGTATCTTCCTGGGGTATTCAAACACCTCCAAATCATCCGTCTCTATGATTAAGTCAATAAAACGTTTGTTGTATCTAGAGATGTAATCTTTCTTTAATCATCCAAAACTGATAATGTTGTTGAATGACAACTTGATCACTTGGATAGATTCACAAATGAAAAATCATTTCAAGAATTTGGTAATCAGATTCCACATCTTGAAGGGGGGATTCCTATACTAGATCAACCTGTGGAATCTTCTTCTGAAGCACTCTTTCCCTCACATTGAACTCCAACAACGGATGATACTTTGAGTGATGTGATTGACAGATTTTGGAGACTCAATCTTCATTCAGTTCCAACTCAATCAACGAAGAAGACTGGATCATTTGAGAAAGGTCCCCCAAAGTGGCTGACAAAGACTCTTGAAAGTGTTCATCCTGATGATGTTGGAAAGACAGGAACTAGAAATTCAAACTGGAAAAATGGAGGTGATGTAGATGACTCTGATTCACCTATTGATATGGATGTTTCTTATGATTGTGAATTGAATTTTTCTACATATTTTGAACCAAATTCCTTCAAAGAAGATTGTTATCATCATGAATGGAAGGAAGCAATGCAAAAGGAGTATGATGCCTTAATAAAGAATGACACTTGGAAGCTGGTTCATCGTCCATTGGGAACCAAACCAATTGGCTGCAAGTGGGTCTACAAGAACAAGTATAAAGTTGATGGCTCACTTGACAAACAAAAGGATAGGCTCGTGGCAAAAGGTTTCATGCAGAAGGAAGGGGTCGATTGTGAGGAGACTTTTGTCCCCATAGCAAAATGGGCTACCATCTGAACACTCTTTTCCCTAGTAGCTCAAAACGGTTGGAAACTCCATCAAATGGATGTAAAAACTACTTTCTTGAGTTGATATCTAAAAGAGAATGTTTTTATGTCCTAGCATGAAGGATTTGATATGAAAGGACATGAACATAAAGTATGAAAACTTGTGAAATCCTTGTATGGCCTCAAACAAGCACCGCGAGCATGATATGAAAAACTAACTGAGCATCTTCTAAAACTCAATTTTAAACATTATGATCTTGATGATGCAACTTTGTTTGTCAAGAATGTTGGAAAAATACCTTGTTGTATATGTAGATGATCTTTTGATGATAGGGAACAATGTGAGTTACATTGCATCCATAAAGAAGGAATTGAAGAAAGGTTTTGAAATGACTGATTTGGGCTATGTTCATTACTATCTTGGTATTGAAGTAACTCAACATCCAAAGTCCATATTCCTTTCTCAAAAAAAGTACATTGGAAATCTATTGAATAGGTTTGGCATGACTGAATGAAATCCCCTGACTACTCCAATGGAACAAAACTTAATGCTCACATCCATTGAAGGAAAATAATTCAAGGATGCAACAACGTATAGACAACTTGTAGGAATTCTCAACTACCTAACTACTACTAGACTAGACATTTCATTTGTTGTTGGAATCCTCTTTAGGTTTACACAAAAGCCTTGTGAGGGACATTGGTTTGATGCAAAAAGAGTTGTAAAGTACTTGAAGGGAACTCAAGACTTTGGAATCAAGTATACACAGGTGGACAACTTTAGCTTGATTGGATACTCTGATTCAGACTTCGATGGAGATAAAGAAACTAGGGTATCCACTTCAGGTTATGCTATGAGTCTTGGATTAGGAGCTCTCTCCTAGAGATCAAGCAAACAATTAGTTCCAACAGATTCCAAAACAGAAGCAGAGTGTGTGGTAGCAGTTGAGGCAACAAAAGAAATTGTGTGGCTCAGGAAAATTCTTGAAGATTTGCAGGTAGAACAATTACAATCAACTCCACTCATGATTAACAATACCTCTACAATAAATTTGGCCAAGAACCCAAAGTTCCATGATCAAATGAAACACATCAATACTAAATATCATCTGATTCAACATCATGTTGAGGCCAAAACAATCCATCTCTGCCATTGTTCCACTAGTGAGCAAATTGCAGACATATTCACCAAAGTGCTTAGAAGAGAAAAACTTGAAAGATTCAGAACGATGCTTGGACTCACCAACATCCCTTCAGATTAAGGGGGGGAATGTTGACACCTAATCATAGGGATTAGGTGAACAACTGTAATTAGTGTAAATAAATAATAGAGAAGATAGAGAGTGATCGGGAGATGAAATAAACAATCACTCCCTCTTGTATATAATAATGAACAACCTGAATGAATAATATGATTTGATTTGAGGAGTTACCTCCTGGTCTGACATGGCATGGGGGTGATTGGCAGAATGAAAGATTTGGTTCAGCCCTATATATGGTCAGTTGGTAAGTGGAAGTCCCTGGCTTTGTTGGCTTTTGCATATGCTAATAAGAGCTCTTTTCATCTTGTGTTATGTGTGTAAATGTACTTTTTATTATGTGGCTTTAATGGTTGTTATATCTATGTTATTTTGTTGTTTGTATGTTGTTTGTAAGCATGGTTTTATGATAGTGATCATGTATGGATCTCATCATCTTTTGATTATTAAATGAAAGAATGATGAACATATTACCTAATAGATGAAAATGCATGTATTGTGAGAAGGATTCAAACATTCTAGATGAATCTCAGATAAGTATTGGACCCATATGTTTAGATCTGTTGTTATAACCTATAGATTACATTCTCATGACTTGTTTCACGAAATTCTTGTCATGGATAGTAGGGGACATGTCAAGTCCTTGTTTAAGTTTTGCATTAGTAGTCTTGATTATAGTGTTATTTATATTTTCTGGAAGTCTAATGGAGTTTTGAGCAGAGGCCTAAGTCCTAAAGCTGAAAATTTGGCTCAGAATCTGAGGTTGTTGGCACTAGAATACTTAAAAAAGACTGCAGTCGATTGAATGACTTGTAGTGGGAGTGAATGGAGGGTTCCACTCACACTGATGGCTTGTCATAGGAGTAATTGGGGTTTTAGGTCAGTGAAAAAACAAGTTGTCTCAGGGTTTAGGCACTTGGAAGGGTTGGTTGTCTCTTGAAGGTTATGTAGCTCCTGAGGAAAGTCAGATTGGTTTCTTTTTGTTAGTTTCACTTCCTTAACTAGACATGGGGAGTTGAATCACATCATAGTAACTCTTCATCACATGTTTACCCTAGTGGACTCATTAGTTTGAGTAATTGTGGGAGGAGGATGTTACAAACAGAGAGATGGAGAGAGAGTGAAAAATAGAGGAGAGGATTGAAGAGAGAGAGAAGAAGAGGAGAGAGAGAGAGGAAGAAAGGGGAAAGAGAGAGAGTGGGAGATATATAGATGGAGGGGGGGGGATCATAGGAGAGAGAGAAGGATATAGGGAGGGAGATAGTGACAAATTCTGAGAGAGAGAGAGATAGAGATAGAGAGAGAGAGAGAGAGAGAGAGAGAGAGAGAGAGATGGGGGAGAGACAGAGGGAGGTGGGAGTTAAAGGGGGAGATAGAGGAAGAGTGAGAGGAATTGAGGTAGAGAATGAGAGAGGGATGGAGAGAAAGATGGAGTTGGAGAGGCAGCGATATGGAGGGAATAAGAAGGACATAAAGAGAGAAATATGGAGAGAGAGAGTGATAAGGAAGAGAGGGAAAGAGAGTGGGAGGGAAGAGAGGGAATGAGAAGGGGAGAGAGGGAGAGATGGTGAAAAGAGAGAGAGGGAAGAAGTCAGAGACATAGAGAGGGAGGGATGGAGATATATATATATATATATATATATATATATATATATATATAGATATATATATAAAGAGAGAGAGAGAGAGAGAGAGAGAGAGAGAGAGAGGGGGGGGGGGGGGGGGGGGCAGTTTGCATGTTTGGTGGGGATGAAATCGAAAGACAAAGAAGGAAGGGTGGAGGGAGATATATATATACCATGGCATGGGTAGAGAGAAGGAAGAAGAGAGAGATAAAGAGAGGGAGGGACAGGCAGAGAGAGAGAAGGGAGGGGTGAGAGAGAGAGGGAGAGAGGAAGGGAGATAAACACAAATATGGACGAGACAAAAAAAAGGAATAAAGAGATGCAAAGAGAAAAAAATATAGATATTATATAGTATTGTATAATATTGAACATTACTAACCATAGATAAAGAGGAAGGAGGCTTTTACAAAATGTAAAAGAAGTCAAATTTAAAAAGCTAGGAATATTTGCTTTTTTCACTAAAATAGATGCATTTATTTTAGTACAGATGTTGATCATTGATCCTAATTGATTGATTTCACTGAATGCATTAATTTAAATGTACTTATTTATTTGTAAATGTATTTAGTTTCATGCACTAAATGCGTTGATTTTAGTGTAGATGTTTATTTCTAATCATATTTGGTTTCTTGCACTAGATGAATTGATTTCAATGTAGATGTTGATTTCCAATCATATTTGATTGCTTGCACTAGATGCAATGATTTTAGTGTGCATGTTGATTTGTAATCTTATTTGATTACTTGAACTAGATGCGTTGATTTTAGTGTACATGTTTATTTCTAATTTGATGTAACTAGATGTATGATGTACATTAATTTCAAAGTAATTAGGCTAACAGTGTGCACTGATTTCAGTGTAAGCACAATAAAATTGTTGACGACATGCATCAATTTATGCGTTACATGAATTCAACCATAAATAAAAAGGTTTAATTTTCATCTTAAATAGAATGTTGAATTAAATGAAATGTTTCTTCTTGAAACCGTAAACAATTTGTAACTAACTATATTTCAATTATTCAATTTTTCGATCATTCAACATTGTTAGTCACTTTGTATTCAAACGAGGTAATAGAAAACACCTACTACAAAAACTTATTTTGGGTTTAACACTCCACAAATCACAATGATTGAAATTGCGGAAAGCCACTATTAATATTCGAGAGTAAGAGATGAAGGGTACAACATTTACAACAATAGCTTGAGTTAAAGATTTAAATGGTCTATGGTTTCAACTACACTTTTCATATGATTTATACAAAAATATGAAAAAACTAATAAGTGTGACAATAAGTACAGTAGAAGAAAATAGTTTGAGAACAATCAAAATGAAGACTATTTGTAATTGGCTACATTCTTACTATTCACATTTTTTATCATTGAACAATGTTACATTGTCACTTTGTATTCAAAATTTTTATTTCATCATTCAAGTTATTACGAATCTTTATCATATAAAAAGTGGAGGTAATTGAGTAAATTTCAAATCAAAATCACTATATTAATCTTAGAAATATTTATCATAATTGAATTTATCAGAACAATTAGATGTTCAAAATTTTTTGTGTGATCGCGCACAACTAAAACCAACCTAGATCTATCTTAACCCCGGATCTATCAACCACTGAGAGGGATCAAATCTCTCAAGGTGTAAAACTTTCCTTTGGTTTTTCACTGAAAAATAGGTTTGTTTGATCCCTTTTGGTGCTTGATAGATCTGAGGATAAGATGGATCTAGGATGGTTGATATTACAACTCAATATATCAACTTTGAACAAATATAAAGTAATTAAAATAAAATTACAAATATTATACTTACTTCCAAGTACTAGGAAGATGCATAATTGTTATACTTTTTAAAATATTTCAATATAGGTCATTATTTGCATATCCATATTAACTAATGTATGTCAACATATCTGTATATATATCTATATATATATATATATATATATATATATATATATATATATATATCTATATATATATATATATATATATATATACACATATACATATACATATACATATGAATGTTGATTATAGACTTCATAGACTTCCTAAGCTAGCTTTAAATTCCAGCCAAAACCACCTAAGGCTTAACCGAGGATGGCATAAGGACACAAGGGCCTGGTTAAACTATTGGGAGATCAATGAGAATGATGCTTTGCAAAACATAAATAACATTAAGGATATTGTTACTTCTAAGTTCAAAGAAAAATTGTGGTGTGAGAAAGATTTAGCGTCTAAAAGAAAATTAAGTTATTATAAGAGGGTCATCAACCCCACCCTTGAAGATCAAAAGTATCTCTCTATTTTAACTAGGTCAAAGAAGAAAATTAATATAGCAAAGATTAGAACGAATTCTCATGAGCTCCATAGTGAAACTGGCCGTTGGGCAGTTCCTAAAACGCCATGGATAGAAAGGATCTGCCATATTTGTGAGAATAGGAGCATCGAGGATGAAAACCACTTCCTCTTAGAGTGCCCTGCATACAACCGCATTAGATCTCAATTTCACAACCTTTGTTACAATACTGACCTTCCTAGCCTTTTACAATGCCAAAATTATAGTGAACTCGGAAGGCTTCTCTCCAAGCTTTTTGAGCATAGGAATAAAATCTTAAATCAAAATAAATAATTTGTCTTTTTAGGTCCGATAGATCATTATTTGGTCTCAGCGGATGTTAACCATCATCATCATCATCATCATCATCATAGTAAAATATTTCAATGCCAAATAGAAGTGATTGCAATTAAAATAATTTAATTAGGAAAATGTGTAATTCATTCAATTATACGTGTTAAATTTAAATGGGCAATTTATAAATATTATTGATAATGAGAAATTCAATATGGATCATAAATAAAATATTTTAATATCAAGTATGTATATATACATACATTATATAAAACAATTGAAAAAATAAAAAAAATAAAAAATATTTTTTTATTTTTAGAACTTTTGAATACATTTCCAATAGCCTTACTATTCTAAGCTCTTTTTGTTTTCTAGGTATATTTTGTAGTTAATCTTGATTGAATTCTATCAAATATTTATCAGAATTACAAAAATTAAGTTGTGTCGACTACACAATCTAAGTGTCGAAGGGGATTTTGAACGTGTTGTATTACTTTATTAACTGAAAAATGCAATTTAAAAATTTAAAAATTATGTTTTTCATGTGTATATATATATAGTTACATATGAAGAGATTTGATCCCTTCGTAGGGATTGATCTCTATTGGCTTTACATCAATTTAATATAGAGAGATGAAGTAATTAAAAGTTAAAATATTCTATCTATTAATAGATGTTTTTTTAGTGAATTGAGATTCAATGTAAATATTTATTATCTATATATACAAAGTCTATGTCTATATTGTATAAAGCAAATGTTTATGCAAAAAAGGGTTAAATCATTTTATTGGTGTGTTTTTTTAATGGAGGAGATCTGCAATTCTTTGCACCTTAAGAATTTTGATCCCTCTAAGCCCCTCATAGAACTGGATACCCCAAGTCCAAAGGATCAAACTCACTTCATATATCATTTTTTTAATTAATCAATTTAATTAAAAGGATAGGGAGGGTATACCTACTTTGGCAATAAATATCAATCTTCCATCTAAAACTAATCCTAAGAATATTCTAAAATATTCCATAAAATTTAAACCCCTCAAGAATTTTTATCCCTCTGAGCCCCTCATAGAACTAGGATACCCCAAGTCCAAAGGACGAAACTCACTTCCTATATCATTTTTTTAATTAATCAATTTAATTAAAATAACAACAAAGGTATACCTACTTGGGAAATAAATCTCAACCTTCCATCTAAAACTAATCCTAAGAAGATTCTAGAATATTCAGTGAATGTTAAACCACTACTATTCACCTAATAGTTATTAATAATTAAATTAAAATTTTAAAAACCCTATTCTAAAATAAACAATCATATAAACTTAATTTTTATTTTTATTTTTCTATCTGAGATGAACCTAGGTAGCGTGACACCTAACTACTAGTAAAACTATGGGTCTAGGACACGTGCTCCTCTAAGTAAACTAGGTTACAATTAGAAAACTTGAACTTTGGTATCTCTCAATTTTCACATTGCTTTAATCACCAATCTAATTGCCCATAAAACAATTAAATAAACTTAATTAAAATAATAAAAAAATCACAATTTTACTTATTATATAAATAAACCTAATTACCATATCTCGATTCCTACCCAGCATCGACCAAATGGCAAATAGAAATCTCCATAATTTTCTTCTAACGTATATCCCACAACTGATCAAAACATCTCTCCGACCGTGTGTGCCACCCAATGCAACTTTGTGCTCCGGTGAAGACATCACTCTGATCACATCGGTGTTCCGTTAAAGACAATGATTCATATGACTTTGTGACTTGCATTACCAACGTATCCCGTCTAGCGATGGAATTTGTGGCCAGTCATGGGGGCTGATTTGTATATCAAATATGGCTAAAAAATTATAATTTTTTTAATAGGAAGATATAATTAAATTTTACTAAATAAATTTGTTTTGAAATTTCATTATTTTGAAATTCTAACCTTAAAAATAAATTTATTTTTAAATTCCAACCATAAAAAGAAGTCTATTTTGAAATTCCAACCCTAATCCATTCAATAGAAAATTCGAAAACATAGCTCTGAATTTCCACAACTTTCATATCACCATGTCCCCACATACTATGACTGACGAACGAAAATTCTAATGGAAGTATGATTAGTGGTGCATTGTCAAAGAAGTGGAGGATTGACTGAATTTCTACCCACAAAAATTCCAAGTGCAACTAATGAGCTTTTGCGATTTCTATCCACAGAAATTTCATCTGCATGTTGTTTCAATGGCATTATCATGTATTCAAATGCCTCAGAGAACCTTCCAACCAATTATATTTATGTATTAAAAAATCCAACAATTATTCTCTATTTCAATTATAAAAATTTCGAATTATTCTGAAATTTAATAACAAAAAGAGGTCTCAAATACTAAAACCTTTCCAATGGAATCCTCTACTTTTATTTAACACTCCATAATTTTCAAACATGTAGTGAAGATGACTGAATTGCTCCCACCGAAATTCCAAATACGGTTAATGATTTTCAACTAGTTTGTTGCATTGCGATTTATACAGTAATTTCCATGGAAGTCGTGGGAGTCTATTAGAGGCTTTTTTTTTAACTTCTGCAATACAATTATCGAGGTAGATCCTCTCCATGTGTAAATTTATCTTTCGTTGAATTGTATTTTCCATTTACTCCAACATTTTATTGATAAAAATGTAATGTTGTATATTAAATGAAATGAAACTCACTGGTCAGCTCTACGAAAGAGAGTCTAAACCAGGAGAGTTTGGCTGTCCAGAATGCTCGACATTGTTCATGTACATCACACAATATATAGTAATCATGGTTTTAGGGAAGTTAGGAAAATATTGTTAGAAATAGAAACTAATTCCTATCCTAAGGTCAGGTGAACCAACTCACACTATTCTAGTAAATTCTCCATTATCTTCAACACTCCATTCTCCCCCTTAATGGAGAAGGGGTTCACAAATATTCCTAACATCTCCCTAAACATTTCAAACTTAATCCTGCCAAGAGGCTTAGTGAAAATGTCTACAACATTATCACATGTATTACAATATACCAAATGGATTTCTTTGGATTGCACTTTCTCCCTGACGAAGTGGAATTGTGTATCAATATATTTAGTTTTTTTGTGGAACATCGGATTATTAGCAAGTTTGATTGAACTCTAATTGTCACATTTGATTGTTGTTGTGTCTATATGTTCTCCCCCGACATCCCAAAGAAGTCTCTGCCACCAAACTGCCTCACACATTGCTACACACATGGCTTGATACTCTGCTTCCGTTGAGGACAAGGATACTGTGTTCTGCTTCTTGCTGCTCCATGTGATCACCTAGAATCCAATGTTGAACGCATAACTTGTTATTGATTTTCGATCATATACATTTCCTACCCAATCTGAATCTACAAATCCTGTCAATCTAACATCAGAAGAGTCAGTGTAAATAATACCATAATCTACAGTACCTTGTAGATACCTCAAAACACTTTTCGCTGCATTCCAATGGCTTTCAAGTGGCTTGGAGATATATTGGCTTAGCACACTGACTACATAAGCCAAATCTGGTCTAGTGGTGGTTAGGTCGATTAGACTCCCAACCAGCTATTTGTAAAGTGTCACATCTGCCTCCATTGAGCTATCTTCACTTTGCAGTTTGATGTTATGTTGTAATGGTACTATTGAAGGGTTACACTGATCCATCCTAAATATCTCTAACAAGCCTTTGACATACTTTCCTTGGGATAGAAATGTTTGTCCTAAATCTCTCCAGATCTGAAGACCCAAACAATATCTTAATTCTCCAATGTGTTTCATTTCAAATACCTGTGACATTTGTTGCTTGATTTCTTTGATTAGATATGTAGCATCACCTGTAATGATCAAATTGTCCACCTACAAAAATATCATCACTATGTGGCCTTGTTCATTGTTGGGTCCCTATAATACTAGTGATTATCCCATTACTATTGTAGTTGTATACCTTATTAATATTGTTGTTCCCCTATTGTCCCCATATTGTTATTACTGTGGCCCATAGAATCCCTCTATTGTTATTTTTGTGGCTTTATATTATTATTGTTAGGTCGGCTGGGTTATATTGTGACTCCTTAGACTCCTATATATAGAAAGGAGGTTTTGTCATTAGAATCATCCAAGAATTGCTCATTTATGTAATTTAAAAGAGGTTTCCCCCACAAAGAGGCTGAATTCTAAGGCGTGGATCTCTCTTTTCTATCTTTTTGTGAGCTGGTTTCATAACATTTGGTATCAGAGCTTTGGATTCTAGGGTTTCGCTGCTCCAAACAAGTCATCGTGGCATTTTCGCTATAAATTGTTTTCCGTGACCTTTCAGAAGCTAAAAAAACCCATTTGAGAAGAAGTCATGCTGAATCTCGGGTCTGAATTTCAGAGCTTTTCGCGCTATATTTGCGGAGATATGATCTGAGGAAGTTGGTCTTTTTGTAGACTCCCGAATTACATTCCAAACAGGTGACCTAAGGAAAATTGTCATAACTTTCTCTCTGAGCATCGGATTGAAATTTCGTAAGAAGGTACGGAAAGAGGATGGACTGTAGTTTCTTGTATATATTTTTTAGATACAAAGGTTGAAATAGTGACTTGTGGCACGTCATACAATTTTGCTCTACTGAACTAGTCTATAATCAGGTCATCTTGGGAGACTGTGAATAACTCTTCCTTGGAGAATCCAACTTCGATCAGACTGGTGGCATTGGAAAGAGGACACAGAGAGCTACTATAGGTCACAATTTTAGAACTGGATGATCCAAAATTGCAGAGATACATCAGATTCAATATCAAGCTTCTACAAAGTGAAAAAAGGTGTGTAGTTTTTTTTAAATTTTTGCATAAGCTTGGTTTGAAAAATTAGTTTGAATCAGTAATTGATGCCCCGAGGAAAGAAAATGCAAACACCTAGTAAGCAACCTGAAAGCTCTAGAATGACTTATGAAGAAGAGGGAGAAATACAACATGATATATCAAAATTACAAGACCAAGTGCAACAAGTGTCACTTGCACAAAAAGCAACAAAATCTAAGATGGATGGTTTAAGGAAAGATGTAGAAGCTAAGATTGATGGTTTAAAGAAAGGTGTAGAAGCTAAGATGGATTGTTTAAATAAAGGCGTAGAAGCTAAGATGGATGGCACGGAAGCTAAGATGAATGGCATGGACGCTAAAATTGATGGCATGGATGACAAGATGGAAGAATTGAAGATAAATATGAATAAGTTGCTATAAGAAATGGTCACTAATGGTGAAAGGGTAATAAAGGAAAATCATGATGAGAACAAAAGAAATTTTAATCATGATTCCATAGACTCTAATGTTGGATCGAAGACCCGCCATATTCCAAAAATCGATATGAGGAAGTTTGATGGCAAGGATCCTGCAACATGGATATTACAGATGGAGCAATTTTTCGATCTCAATAATGGGAAAAACACACAAAAGGTACGTATTGCAACTTTATATTTGGAACCAAATCAATTTGTGTGGTATCAATGGCTTTGCTCTCATAAACAAATTATCACTTGGGAAATTTTTACGGAAGAATTGACAGCACATTATGAGGATACAAAAAGCAACACTTTTTTTAGAGAATTGATAAGTGTCAAACAAAAGGGTTCAATAATGGAGCACATTGAGGAGTTCCAAAACTTGAACATAAGGGTAAAAAATATTCCAGAGGAGCATAGGATTGATGTGTTCATAGGTACTTTAAAGGATAATATCCAACATGATGTTCGCCTTTGGGAACCTGATTCATTAGAGAAGGCATTCAGGTTAGCAAGAAAAATGGAAAACAAAATTATGGAAACCAGGAAGCATACCACTCACAACTATAAAGATGCAAGTGTTGTTGCCCCTAGTCTTCCACAACCTATAAGGTTGACACCACAAAAATTGGAAGAAAAAAGAGCAAAAGGGCTTTGTTACAGTTGTGATAGCAAATACACTAAAGGTCATAAGTGTGCTGAGAAGAAATTATTCTACATAGATTGTGAAGAGGAAGAAGAAAAGGAGCAAGAAAGGTCAAAAGAAGAGGATATACTCAGGGAACAAAGCCTAGATAAAGAAGAAATGAATCCGACCATATCTTGTAATGCATTGGCATGAATTACCACTCATTAAACCATCAAGATAGAAGGACAAATCAAGAAGAAAAGCGTAATAATGTTGATTGATTCAAGAAGTACCCACAATTTTATTCATTGTAAGGTAGCAAAAGAATTGAATTGCTTCTTATATCCAGCACCAGAGTGTCAAGTGATGGTTGCAAATGGAGAAACAATAGATTGCTCTGGAAAGTGCCATAATATCAAGCTATCCATGGGAGAATATGTATTGACTAGCCCAATGCTTTCCATTCCAATGGGAGGTGTTGATGTTGTACTAGGAGTCCAATGGCTACAATCCTTGGGTACAATAGCTTTTAATTTTCAAGAACTTTTCATGAAATTTTCTGTGGAAGGAAAGGAAGTTGAATTAAGGGGTATTTCAGGGAAACCGGGAAAGATAATCAGCTCTAATGGCATGACAAAGCTTCTAAAAAAGGAACAAAAATGTGTAATTGCACGATTATGTTCGCTAGATGTTTCCACATTGGAATCATCTATTTCTCCAGATCTCCAAAAAGTCTTGGACAATCATTCCAAGGTATTTGAGACTCCCAAAGGTATCCCACATATTCGTGATCACGATCATGCTATTCATCTGATTCCAGGAAGTGTTCCTCCAAACATCAGGCCGTATAGATATCCCTATGCCGAAAAGATTGAAATTGAATGCATGGTTGCAGAAATGCTAGAGGCTAGTATAATTCAACCGAGTCAAAGTTATTTTTCTGCTCTAGTAGTATTGGTGCACAAGAAGGATGGATCATGGCGCATGTGTCCGGATTATAGGGAGCTCAACAAGCTCACTATTAAAGATAAGTTTCCCATTCCAGTCATTGATGAATTACTGGATGAATTGCATGGATCAATTTACTTCACCAAGTTGGATCTTCGTTCAGGATATCAACAAATCAGAATGAAGACTGAAGACATTCTGAAAATAGCATTTAGAACTCATGAGGGTCGTTATGAATTTTTGGTCATGCCTTTTGGCCTTACCAATGCACCTTCAACATTTCAAGGTTTGATGAATTCCATTTTCAAACCATTCCTTAGAAAATTTGTGTTAGTATTTTTTGATGATATACTAATCTATAACAAGTCTTGGAAGGATCATGTTGAACATGTTGACAGGGTGCTACAATTATTGGAGGAGAAACAATTATATGCAAAAACATCCAAATGTTTCTTTGGAGTACAAGAGGTGGAATATCTGGGTCATATTGTATCTCATGAAGGAGTTGAGGTAGACCCTAGCAAAATTAAAGCCATTAAGGAATGGAAAATCCCCACATCCATAAAGCATCTGCAACGATTTCTAGGGTTGACAGGGTATTATCACAAGTTTGTTAAGAATTATGGGAGAATAGCAGCACCTCTAACAACATTATTGAAGAAAGATGCATTTTCATGGACTCCAGAAGCAACAAAGGCCTTCGAGCATCTTAAAGAGGCAATGTACCAAGCACCAGTCTTAGCTACACCAGACTTCACAAAAACCTTTATTGTGGAATGTGATGCTTCAGGAAATGGAATTGGTGCTGTTTTAATGCAAGATGAAAGACCCATTGCTTTCGAAAGTCGTCCAATCAAGGGAAAGTTTTTACACAAAGCTATTTATGAGAAGGAAATGTTGGCAATACTCCATGCACTTAAGAAATGGTGACCCTACCTAACGGGAAGACACTTCAAGGTAAAAACGGATAGCCTTAAATACTTTTTAGAACAAAGATTATCCTCTGAAGAGCAACAAAAGTGGGTCACAAAGATGTTGGGTTATGACTTTGAAATCATCTACAAAAAAGGGAAGCAAAATGTGGTGGCAGATGCACTCTCAAGAAAGGATAAGGACGTGGAAGCATTATTGTGCACCATTTCTATTATCCAACCAGATTGGATAAACGAAGTAAGGGAGGAATGGAAGAATGATGAAGAAGTGTGGGCACTTATTCGAAAGTTACAACAACACTACAGTACGTCTGATACATTTAGCTGGAAAAATGATTTGTTAAGGCACAAAGATCGCTTATACCTCTGTAAGAATTCCCAGCTAAAACAAAACATTCTTATGGAATTGCACACTTCTCCCTTAGGAAGGCACTCAGGATTTTTAAAAACTTACCACAGGGTTAGGAAGGAATTTTTTTGGGAGGGCCTTAAATCGGATATTCAAAAGTTTGTAGCAGAATGTTTGGTTTTCCAACAAAATAAAGTTGAAACAATTAAGACTCCGGGTCTATTACAACCTTTATCGATTCCAAGCCAACGTTGGGAGGAGGTTTCAATGGATTTTATCACAAATTTACCCAAGTCTGAGGGAAAGAGTGTCATCATGGTGGTAGTTGACAGACTTACCAAGTATGCACACTTTTGTGCATTATCACATCCATTTAAAGCCAGTACATTTTCTACTGCATTTATGGAAACAATTCAAAAGCTACATGGAAACCCAAAGATTATTGTAAGTGACAGAGATCCCATTTTCACTGGAAATTTTTGGACAGAATTATTTTCTTGTCTTGGTACTCAGTTAGGTCATAGCTCATCTTATTGTCCTCAATCTAATGGGAAAACTGAGATAGTAAACAAATGTTTCGAAGGATATCTTCGTTGCTCTGTATTTGATAAACATACAAAAAGGGTCAAATGGTTGCGTCTGGTTGAATGGTGGTATAACACTTCCTTCCATACAGCAACAAAAATGACCCCATTTATGGCACTTTATGGATATCAACCACCATCCATCACGTCATATTTAAGAGAAAATTCTAAGGTTCAAGCAATGGAACATCACATCGAACATCAACAACATGTCCTCCAACTCTTAAAGGATAACCTCATGTTGGCACAAAATAGAATGAAACAACAGGCAGATCAACATCGTAGCGAAATAAGTTTTGGTGTAGGTGATTGGGTATTCCTACAGCTACAACCATATAAGCAAATGTCTGTCAAGCAAGCTAAGAAGGATAATAAATTATCACCAAAGTATTATGGTCCGTACAAGGTGTTGCAAAAGATTGGTACCATGGCATACAAATTGGAGCTTCCTGCAGCTTCTCAATTGCACCCAGTTTTCCGCGTTTCATGTTTAAAGAAGGTTATAGGTGACAAGCTCCCAGTTCAAACAATATTACCAGAACTTAATGAGGAAGGAAAAATTATTTTGGAACCAGAAGCAGTCACAGAAAAAGAACTCGACAGTTACGAAATCGATCAATTTCGGAGTGTCTTATCAAGTGGAAGAACTTATCTGCTGAAGATTCCACATGGGAGGATGAGAATTTTATACAGAAGCATCCAAAACTACTGACGCGTTGAGGACAACATTTTTTTGAAGGAGAGGGGCATGTTTGGTCCCTATAATACTAGTGATTATCCCATTGCTATTGTAGTTGTATCCCTTATTAATATTGTTGTGCCCCTATTGTCCCCATATTGTTATTACTGTGGCCCATAAAATCCCTCTATTGTTATTTTTGTGGCTTTACATTATTATTGTTAGGCCGACTGAGTTATATTGTGACTCCTTAGACTCCTATATATAGAAAGGAGGTTTTGTCATTTGAATCATCCAATAATTTCTCATTTATGTAATGTAAAGGAGGTTGCCCCCTCAAAGACGCTGAATTCTAAGGCGTGGATCTCTCTTTTCTATCTTTTTGTGAGCTGGTTTCATAACATTCATCTTGCATGGTGTAAATATTAGGGTCACTTTTGCTTCTATTGTAGCCATCTTGCAGAACAAATGAGCCAATCTTTTTATACCAAGACCTGGGTGCTTGCTTTAGTCCATAAAGTGCTTCCTTCAATCTACAGACTAAATGTTCTTTCCCTTTCTCGAAAAACCCTTCAGATTGCTCTAAAGAAACCTCCTCTTTTAGTTCTCCATTTAAAAGTGCAGACTTTACATCTAGTTGGTGTATCATCCAATGTTTCTTAGTAGCTAAAGCAATTAACATTCTGATAATGTTTAGTTTAGCTACAGGGGAAAAGGTTTCTTCATATTCTATACCTTCTTTTTGTGAATACGCCTTTTCTACCAATCTAGATTTTAATTTTTCTATGGTTCCATCTACATTAATCTTCGGTTTGTATAACCATTTACAACCTATGGTTTGTTTTCCTTTAGGAAGTTCAACTAGTTCCCAAGTGTTGTTCCTAATTATTGATTCATATTCCTATTCCATGACTATTTTCCATTCTCTACATTCATTTGATTCTTTACAACTAGAAGGTTCAATCACATTCATCATACTAGTTATAAAAGCATTTTCCCTATATCTTGCAGGAAATTGAGATTTCCTACCTGATCTCCTAAGTGGTGGGGTAGCCTCAAACCTTGTCTGATCATCATTCTCTTTTTCTTCCTGCTGTTTTTGCTGTTGTTGTATATGTTGTATTTGATACTATTGTTGCTATTGTTGTTGCTGCTGTTTTTCATCTTCTACCTTTGTCTACTGCTGATCCTGATTGTTTTCTGCTTCTTCTTCCACCAAGTACAAAATATCCCATTCGTCATTGTGCTCATCAGATTTTTCATGATCCTGTTCATGAAATTTGACATCTCTACTAACAAAAATTTATGAGTAGATGGATTAAGTAATATCTAAGCTTTATGTTGTCAACAATACCCTATAAAGGTACATTTGATGGCTTTTGAATCTAGTTTTCTTTTGTCTTCCTTTAGAATACGGGCAAATGCTTTAGACCCAAATACTCTTAAATGTTTTACTGTAGGCTTAGATCCATATAATGCTTCATAAGGAGTTTTCAATTGAAGACTCTTTGTAGGACTCCTATTTTTCAAATAAACTGTAGTATTGAATGCTTCAGCCCAAAAACCATTCGAAAGATTCTTACCTTTCAACATGCTCCTAGCACATTCCACCAGTGTTCTGTTCTTTCTTTCAGTTACTCCATTTGCTGTGGAGTATGGGGTACTGTGAACCGCTGCAATATTCCATGGTCTTTACAATACCTGATAAGCTCATATTTCATGTATTCTCCCCCTTGATCAGACCGGAGAATTTTTATCTGTTTCCCTATTTGCGTTTCAATAATATTCTTGAACTTCTTAAAGTATTCAAATGTGTGACTCTTCTTATTCAAGAAATACATAAAAAATAAAAAAATATAGTGCACCTCCTAATGATTTTGTTTGCATGGGTCCACACAGGTCTGTATCCACTAATTCAAGTATATCTCTTTGTTTCTTTTTGACTGGAACAAGGAATTCTTCTCTATGCATTTTTCCTAATGTACGCGCATCACAATCATTATGTAATTGCTTTAGCATAGGAATATCTCTTACCATTTCCTTCTTCTGTAGTAATAGCAAATCATTGTAGTTGATATGACCAAATATCTGATGCCATAGCTCTTCTGTAGTCAAACTCATAGCTGTCAAGGCTCGAACTGGTGTAGGTCTTACATCCAACTTATACAGACCTCCTGTTTGGATTCCTGTAGCAATTGTCTTCATGTCATCTAGCAGATCTTTAATATAACAATTAGATTTAAGAAATTCAACTTTAAGATCTTGATCTATGATCATGGATAGAGAAATCAAGTTCTTTGTTACACTGGGCACATACATGACATTATGAATTTGTTTTACATTACCATTAGGTAGAATGACAAAAAGTTTCCCACACCATTTGATCTGATGACTTCTATCATCACCTAGGTAAATATATGCTCCTTCATTGATTTCTTTGAAATCTTCGAACCAATGCTTGTTCCCTGTCATATGTTTTGATGCTCTCGAATCTACATACCATATGCCTGCATCAACATTCTCATCAAAATCTGCCATAAACAATCTAAAATTCTACACATGATTTTCATTCGTGAGATGACCTGCATGTCGTTTCTGCTTTTGTTGTTCTTCATGATATTTTTTCTTCTTGCACTCCCTGGCAATATGACCAATTTTTCTGCAATAAAAACATTTTATTTTAGAGTTGTTTCTATTTGGATTCATACGTTGGGTCTGATTCGGTATTTTCTGTGAATGTCCTCTATTTTGCTATTACAGATTTCCTTTCCCTTTGAAGAAGTTCTTCTTCACCATCAATGCAAAATTAACACTCTGGGACTTCAGAGTTGATATTCTTTCTTCTTCTTGCATCAATATTCCTGTTAGCTCTTCAAACTTCAGGATTTTCTCTCTCGCATTTATCACAGTGATGAACATTTGGTAGTCATTGGTCACACCATTCATGGTAATTTTTACAAGATCTATATCGTAAACTGTATGACCAATGTCTACAAATTTGTTCTTCAGATCTTTGTTCCTTGCTATGAAGGCAACAACTGTTTCATTCTCCTCCATCTTCAGGGATAAGATCTTGTTCTTCATAAATAGAAGACGATTTGTATTCCTGATCTGATACAGATCCTTCAGAATTCCCTAGATCTCATTAGCTGACATACACTATCTGATGTGTGGTATGATGCAGTATTTCATTGACATCTTCAACAACGTCTTTTCTCTACCTTCTTTCTTCTCCCAATCTGGGATCGATGCTGATCCAGCTGTTGGCTTCAGCTCATCCCCATTTACAATTATCCAAGCACTCTGCACTTCTAATAGAGTCTGCATCTTGAATTTCCAATTTGCATAATTGGAACCATCGAGCTTGTTATGCTCATTCAAGCATGCTTCAAACATATTATTATTCATCTTGGTGATTTAGACAAAAAAAAAAATGACAGGTAAAAGAAGATGTTAGATTTACCCCAGATTTGTGACAAAAGCAGATCACTGATCTTCAATGTTGTTTGATCTTGCATCACACCCGCAGATCATTGTGGCTTCCTGCATAGCCTCCAAAAAACCTTCTATTTCCAGCCTCTGCAACCTTCTCCAAGATGCAGCCTTCTCTTGGATTCCATGGAGCCTTTTTATTGTTTACACAAATGAGTAATCATTGCATTTATTCTCCTAAAGCCTGCGATGATTTTGGTTTAGTCGCACCCTCCTCTCAGGTTACAGGTTCCTCAATCCTGATGCTCTAATACCATGATAGAAATGAAATGTTTTGTATTAAATGAAATGAAACCCACTGGTCAGCCCTACGAAAGAGAGTCGGTACCAAGAGAGTCTGGCTCTACAGAGCACTCTACATTGTTCATGTACATCACATATTATATAGTAATCATGGTTTTAGGGAAGTTAGAATAATAACCTAAGAAAACTATTTCCTATCCCGAGGTCACGTGAACCAACTCACACTATTCAAGGATATTCTCCATTATCTTCAACATTCATAAGTGTTCATTTATATTTTCTTATATAATTGTTAAATACTGTTAAAAAATCATATTTTAAAATTTACATGTTGTTGATGGTCTTTATTTAATTTTTAAAACATTAATTTGATGGTGGATTAAATATATATAATTTAAATATTTCATATATATTTTTTGTAATGATCATTTTAAAATCTATATGTTAATATGGTGTTTATTTAATTTTCAAAACGTTTATTTCATGAGTGGATTAAATAGTAATTTTTTTAATATTTAATATATAATTAATTTTAAATAAAATTGTTGAAAAAAGTAAATAACTTCGAAAAAAAGGGCATAATACGCTAGTGTGTTTTTGGATTTTTAGAAAAAGCCCACCTCCACTCACATTGCAAATTCTACGTTTTTCACACATAACCCTAAATCTTAAAACTTGAAACTTTAAGTTTGCAATTTAAAGGTTGAGGATTAGGCAACATGTCCACACTCATGGGTCATGAGTATGTTATATAAAATATTAATCTACGGGGATAGAATGCTCAAATTGAAAGAAAACTTTGTTGTTTCAATAAAAGTAATAGAGTTTTTCTTCTTTGTTCAGATAAAACAATTTTTATTTTTTTTAATTATGTAATTTCGTTAATGTTAGTATGATGATAAATCTAGTTTTTCAATTAAATGCTTCTATTTATTAGTTTGATTAAAAAATGGATCTATTTATGTGGTTGGATATGTGTTTAATATATTCATACTTAAATATGAAGCAACAAGCTTTGGGCCTTTTAGGTGTTAGGGTGAGGTGGGAGCGCTTCATCTTTCTTTTCTTTTTTTAGTTTAATGGGAAGAAACGATGGCTTTCTTCCTTTTTATTTTCTTGTTTGTGATCAGAATATCCATACCTTTTTTTGTGACTATAGGAAATGGCTTTAGCTTTCCCTCTCTTTTTTTTAAGACGTAGAATTAGCAACTAGGTACCTTTTGTACTCACTTAACACGAGGTCAATTGAAATTGCTACAATTACAACCTCTAGTTGAGGACTACACTAGTGAGACACCTACGAGGTTTAGAGTTGGTCTCCATTATGGACGAAGTACCTTATCAATTAACCCATTTTTAACTAGTATACAACCCATGGGGGAGAGCTTCATCTTTCTTCTTTGAAGATTATGAATTTCTTCAAAATTCATGCACTACATATCCTCCCTAATTCTTGTTTAAAAGTGGTATCAAAATTTTATTATTATTGAAAGGCCCTCATTTAGTCCAACTCATCATGTTGAGAGTTGAGATAGATTATTCCTCATGAAAATTAAATATAATTAATGCATTTAAGCAAGGAACTTGAAATTTTTGGAGAATGGTTAAGCACGATATATAAAATATTTGAAATTACATAACTAGCGATTATACATAATTGCACTAAATTATTGGCTAGCTTGGGAGTATGAATGAACAATATTGAATGAATGTGTTTAATATTTCCAATGTAATATAAAACATGTATCTCTATCATATTAGTTGGTTGAACTATATTTTATGTGTGACACCCCTTTATTTTCCCAATTTTGCGATGTAATTAATAACTTATAATACCAGGTTACCAACATTGATGCTATGAGTTAAAACTTTATGATGTGATGTAATGTTTATTTTTATTAAGAAAGAAAATCTACAACTAAAGGAAAGAGGATAGCCAACAAATTTTGATGTCTTGAAAGGAAAATTTTCCTTGATTTAATTTCCCTTTTGATAAGATTGTTAGTAGTCATAGGAAGCTTCTAGCAAAAGGTTGGGAAGATGAAGGGTTTGTTGAAAATAGAGACAAGAAACGCTAAAAATAGAAATGCTAAAAATAGCATTGCTATAGATAGAAATTCAGGATATATTCCAATTTTAATTTGTCCTTGAATCAAAATTGAGAATTAAAATTCGAATTTAGTCTCACTAGGAGTTTGAAAAATAATTAATTAATTCATCTTGAGTTAATTAGTTGGAGAAATTCAAACATGAAGTCTTTGTGAAGTCATGCAATAGTTATCCTTTTGATTGAGGAAGTTATCCCTTAATTAAGGAGATAAGGATGAGTTGTATTTGAGTTGTAATTACTTAGCTCAATTAAATGAGTTAAGTCCAGTTAATTTAGTTCCAAATAGTTGGAGAAACTAATTGTGAGTTCAGTCAGTTAATGCATGCATGCATGCAACTAGTGTTCTCCAGATAACTGAATATTCTCTCGTAAATAACTCATGAATGTCAGTTCAGACATAGGCCCAGTTGAGATTAAAGATAGGGACATTGTACTATCAGTTGGGGGATTTTTCCTATAAAGGAAACTCATCCATGCAGAAGGAATAAGGTTCCTTGAGGATTGCACAATTTTACAATGTGTAAAAGTAGTGTTCCACTTGGTTGAAGGTAAATCATCCCAGAGGAACACCACAAGGAAATATGATGCTTGGAGGGTAGAGGAGAAGGCATGTGAGAAGCTTTGATTACCTGTGAGCATCCAAGAGGATTGTACTAAGAGCCGGTTAGTAGTGGGAACTAAAGCTTTTTGTAATCTTGATGTATTTCCACCTTGTATGATAATACAGATAGTGGGGTTTTTTAGTTGAGGTTTTCCCCAGAGTATTATTTTATGTTTCATGTGTGATTGATTCTACTTCTTTGTTATATGTGTTCTATTTGATCTGGCTCAAATCGATTAAGCTTCTGCAAGTTTGATAGTAGAAGTAGATTAAGTATTTTGCTTTAGTACATTGCATAATCAGTTCAATCTACAGTGAGAATTTCTACATGGTATCAAAGAAAAGGTGATTAGAGCTATGAACAACATATTTAGAATGGAGAAGTTCAAATTTTGAAGTTCTTGATTACAGGTACAAAATCGATTTCTTATCACATCTAAAAGTTCACCAATGGTGTTCAATGGCTTGAGACTCGAGCATGCCCTGGATGGAAGCTCAAATTACATAGCATGGAAGGATCACATGGAAGCAGTATTAGAAGACAATGGTTTGAAGGATTTCATTGATCAAGAAGTCTCCAAGCCAGCAGTAGCTAATTCCCAAGAATTGGCAGAATGGAAGAAATTTGTGGCGAGAGCGAGGAGGATTCTTCTAGAGGGCATTCGAGACCATATTGTCTCCAGTCTCTATAGGAATGAGCCTCTATTTTCAATGTGGAAGACATTGAACGACCTATATTAGAACAATAGTGACTAGAGGAAGATGGCGCTCAAAAACAAGCTTTAGAAAATCAAGTGTGAAAAGGGCGACATGATTTCTACATATCTGAACAAGCTCACCACCTGCAGAGATGAGCTTGGAAGTGTAGGGATAATGATAGTCGATGATGATATAGTGAGTCTTGCTCTCCTCAGTCTTCCTAAGAGCTGGCATAACTACCAAGAATCAGTGAACGGAAGAGAGAAACTATTAGATTGGGAACAACTGTGGTTGGATCTCATGCACGAGGAGATCAGGAGGAGCACACGAGATGGTTCTTCATCTGACAAGGATGAAGAAAATATGGGCTTAGCGAGTAAGGCAAGGAAAGGGAAGGAGAAGGATTCCCATTCCAAATTGAGTTCTTCCCATGGTGGGAAGAAGATTGACAAAGCTAAAGTGAGATGCTTTAATTGTCATGAGGTGGGCCATTATGCAACTAATTGTCCATTGAAGAAATCCAAGAAGGGATCCTCGAAAGGATCAGAAGGTGAGGCACTGGCCTCTCAGTTCGAATTAGATTTTACCCTCATCGCATGGATGGTTTCATCAATGGTGGGTTACGTTTGGTACTTGTAAAGTAGAGCCTCATTCATCATGACCAGTGATAAAAGTTAATTTAGTACCTTGGAGGTGAAAGACCTCAAGATACTCATAGAGATGGGTGACGATGAAAGGTATAATGTTTCTGGAGTGGGCACGGTTGCTTTTCAGAGGGAGCATGGAGCTTCTATCACCTTGACAGATGTGAAGTATGTGTCTGGACTGAAAAAGAACTTCATATCAATCGCGATGTTGGAGGACAAAGGCTACGATGCTGTCTTTAGTAAGGGAAAGGTTTTCCTTAGACACATCACCGTGGGATAGGTAAAATAGATCATTTCACTGGTACAAAACCTGTATGCTCTTGAGGTTCAAGATGCATGCAAAGTCTTGAGGAGCAAGACTAATGTTAGAGACTTGGTGGTTGAGAGGGAGAGTAAATTACCTCTCAACATGCAGTCCCAGAAGAAGTCTCAGAAGATTGTGGAGGAGCCACAATTGGAGGTAATGACAGGAGACCAAGTGGAGGCATCCACTCATGTAGATACCTCCAGTAGGGGGAAATTTCAAGCTAAGTCAGCAGAGGGATCACATGTAGCCATACCTCCAGGTGTAAGGTGGGGCAAAGTGAAGTGATAGTCCGAAGAAGGCTGAAATAGGGGCAACATACTTAAGATACCCAGCATCTTTGATTATACCTTGCTACGAGAGCCCTGACAAGGAGTAGCAGGATTGCCTGAGTGGGTAGAGACAGATGCAGATGGAGCAGCAGAGGAGCTTTAGCATTAGAGGGTGTTTCTAACCCAACAGGGAGGTCATTTGAGGGATCAATTACTTACTTCTCAGTAACTGAGTTGCAGTGCAGCAGTGGGCAGCATGATGGAACATGATGAGAGGAGGTGCAGTGCGGATGCAGTGCTCAAAGATAGGACCAATAGTAGCATGGATGCAAGAGGAGGAATCAATGGTATTGATGCAGTCAGAGATCAAAGTGACAGAGGCTAGAGCAGTCAGATACTCAAGAGCACAGAGGTGCAGAGTTTTCAGTCAACAAAGGCAATAGTAGTCAGAGACTTTGATGACAGAGGCATCATTCTAATTCAGGTTGGATGTTTTTTCTTGTTTCTAGAGTTGGTGGAGCAACAACACTAGAGAGAAGTGTTGCATGTAGAACATTCCAAAGGTTCAGGATCGGGATCGAGTTGATTTCATTTCTTGTTGAGAGGGAGTGTTGAAAATAGCAGCATGAAATGCTAGAAGTAGCATTTTTATAGATAGCATTTCAGGATATATTCCAATTTCAATTTGTCCTTGAATTAAAATTGAGAATTAAAATTTCAATTTAGTCTCACTAGCAGTTTGAAAAATAATTAATTAATTCATCTTGAGTTAATTAGTTGGTGAAATTCAAACATGAAGTCTTTATGAAGTCATACAACAGTTATCCCTTTGATTGAGGAAGCTATCTGTTAATTAAGGAGATAAGGATGAGTTGTATTTGAGTTGTAATTAGTTAGCTCAGTTAACTGAGTTAAGTCCAATTAAATTAGTTCCAAATAGTTGGAGGAACTAATTGTGAGTTCAGTCAATTAATGCATTCATGCATGCAACTAATGTTCCCCAGATAACTGAATATTCTCTCGTAAATAACTCATGTATGTCAGTTCATACAAAGACCCAGTTGAGATTAAATACAGGGACATTATACTATCAGTTGGAGGAATTTTCCTATAAAGGAAACTCATCCATGCAAAAGGAATAAGGGTCCTTGAGGATTGTGCAGTTTTATAGTGTGTAAGAGTAGTGTTCCACTTGGTTGAAGGGAAATCATCCCAGAGGAACAACACAAGGAAATAAGAGTCTTGGAGGGTAGAGGAGAAGGCTTGTGAGAAGCTTCAATTTCCTGTGAGCATCTAGCAGGATTGTACTGAGAGGTGGTTAGCAGTGGGAGCTAAAGTTTTGTGTAATCTTGATGTATTTCCACCTTGTATGATAATACGGATAGCAGTGTTTTTTAGCTGAGGCTTTCCCCACAGTATTCTTCTATGTTTCATGTGTGACTGATTCTTCTTCTCTGTTATATGTGTTTTGTTTGATCTTGCTCAAATTGATTAAGCTTCTGCAACTTTTTTAGTAGAATTAGACTAAGTATTTTTTTTTAGTACATTTCATAATCAGTTTAATCTATAGTGACAATTTCTATAGGGTCATGGTGTTATTATAGAAAGAAGAGAGAGAATCAATTAAGAGGTTCTTCTTCCTTTAGCTTTTTAGCCAATTCCATTTTCTCTGTCATACATTTTTTTCCCTCTCGCTCAAAGGAAAAAAAGTATGAGAGAGTTAGTGGAAGAACCTAGAGAGGTTCAGAGCTTGTGATTGGTTAAGCATTATTAATGACAGCTTATGTGATATGAACTAAATGTGTTGCAACACATTTTCCTTAGACTAGATGGCTTTGAGGACTAGGAATGACCCTCTTTGTGTGTGGCACATAGAGAATTGAAGAGTGGAGGGTTGAGGGACTATAGAGGTCAAAGGAGGCCTCCCTTATATTATGTAGACATGCATGGTATTTTTTTGAATCTGTATGATTATGGTCAAAGATGAGAAGGCTAGAAATTGATATTTTCCTATGCATGAAGGAAAGTTTCCTTCACTTTTATGTTAATTATGGTATGAAAACATTGTGCTAAATCCATAAGTTTAGTTTTCTCTTAATGCTTCAATAATTTAGCTTCAGGTGGCTAGTTGTAAAAAAACTTATTACCTAGTCTTGCCTATGATTGGCTGGAGAGTGGATTACTAAATGACTGAATCACTTTGTTCCTTACTATATAGCTAATAAACCAACTAGAATGAGCATTATGGATCACTTTAGTGCTTACTTCTAGAGTTAATTTGATAAACAATTTAAATAGTGGACTATAGAACCCTATGGATTTTGCTATAAAATGATATTTGATAAACCACTTGGATAGCAAATTCCAACTCCTAGACTAAGGAATACCCTATCTATATGTTGGGTGAATTCCTATGAATGAAGTAAGATGAATATTGGGTCATTGTTGTTCTAACTGCTAGAGGGAAGTTGATAAACCACCTAGGCCATGGACTACATCTCCTAAGTGTTTAAACCAAGAATTTGGTGTAAATTTCCCTAAGCAAGCATCCCCTCAAATATTGGATTCGACATGAATGTGGTTAGTTGTAAGAATGTTGCGGTGTGGCTGGCCTATGGTTGGGTGGAGAGTGGAAGTACCTCCTTTATTTTCTAGCCATCTTAGGAGACTTATATAATTATATAATTATGTGTGTGTGTGTGTGTGTGTGTGTGTGTGTTTGAAATATGAATTTTGATGTTCAACACAATTTCTATGATCATAATTATATCTTTTATGTTTTTTAATGCTAGCGAATATATGGACTACATTGTCCAATTTTATGTGCATAGTACATGTGAGAAATTATGTATTTATGCTCTCTTCGTTGAAATAATGGGTTAAATGAATATGTTCATTTATCCCAATCAATGGATTTGCACTATATGATAGAGGGACTCTAATTCCTCTTGTATAGATTTCAAAATTTGTATCTTTATACTGAGTTAGCTGATAATCACAGATATTTGAATAAGTTTGATGAGCTTGTAGGTAGTTACAAGGTTGGTTTGGTTGGTAATATTTCTTTTGTGTAACATTCAAACTCTATGTATATTGTCTGTAATGGAACATGTTCCCTAATGCTAGTTATCATCCATAGATTAAGGTTTTGAGGCCTTCAAATCTTGTGCCATAAGAACACAGACAAATGAAATTTAAGGTAGAGACCCATTTATTATATAAATTCATTGAAATTTTATATTTTAGGACCTTGAGGCCACATGCCTCAATACACAAAGAGATTGGGGATTCAGGCTAGTCAACCCTTTGTTTTGTAAAAGCTCAAGCAATGGTATTTTTATTGTCACCAGGACCAGTGGAGCAAAATGGTTCATATATATCTATGTGTGTGTGTGTGTGTGTGTGCGTGTGAAAGGAGGGGCTAATGCTAAGAGACTCATAGCAAAACCTTGCTGCATTAGAATTGTGACATGTGGGCCCCATTCAATTATCATAACCCTAGGTGGTTGCATGAGCCTTTGTGTTGAAAGGCTTGGTGTGAATCAACCGATATTGACCAACAACCATAAATAAATGTGCACAAGGAGATAAGAGTTCCAATCTTATGGAAAAACCTACCCTAGTGGAACCATGCCATGTGGTTCCCACTCCGATCTGTCATGCCATCGAACCATTGAAAGCGTTTTGGTGAGCCCATGGCAAAAAGGGCCAACCAAGCATGACATTAATGGGTGGTCACCATCGACCATTTGGGATATGAAACTTGTGTGGGAGATACATGAAGGAGTTTGTGGCCAAAAACTGAGTCAATATGATATGTGTGTCAGTGGACCCATTGGGCTTTTAGGCCTTGAGACCACTAAGCTCTCAAAAGAGTTGAGGAGAGAGCAAGGCCAACAGAACTTGAGGCAGTATGACATGTGTCGAGGAGGACACACCAAACTCACATGTCCTTGGGCCACTAAGTTTTCAAAAGAATTAGGTGAGGGAAAACCTGATAGACCCTAGTCCAACATGATCTATACATGTGGATCATGTTTCATCCAACAACCTCTACCTTTTTCCTTTTCACACAATGATTACATTTAACATCTCGAGTGACCCAATTTTCCATAACATGGGTGCTTTGAATATCACACATGGTGATGGTGTGATAGTGTCATGTGAGCAAGTCAGGGTGCATGTGTGTGCCATGTGGTAATCTATCAATGACATGGCCTCTTTTAAAGAGAAAAAACTTCTAAAGGGCATAAATTTCTACCTCAGACATAGATTGAGGTAAACTTTGTATCGTCAGAGAGCTCTCAACAAACTAAATGTAATGGTGAAATTTGTTTTAATATTGGGAAACCTTGGAAAACGAGGTTATTTTAACCCCATATTCAGAATAGACCTTGGAGATTGAGTCAAACAAGTAACATTTGCACAACCTAATATGGGTTTATGCATTCAGATGGGTTTCACTTTTGGGCCAAATGTGGCAATCCAAATTTCAACATTTTACTCTTTATCAAATTGAAGCCCTCAAAATTCATATAAGCATTGTGAATTTTGATTCAAAGTAAAAAGAATGTTTATGGAGAATTATGTTGTTGCCCTAATGATCGTTTTGCAAAAAAATGATGTTGTATAATCTGTCAATTTTCCAATAAATGAAATTTGTTTTCCTTACAAATTTGTGCACATCTTAACAGGTGTGTGTGTGTGTTCACATATAATAACTTAGTATAAAATGTGTATTTTTTCATATATATATATATATATATATATATATATATATAGATATAGATATAGATATATTTCACACACCTTTGTTCATGTAAGAATTTTTTCTACTATTTAAACAAATTCTAAAACCAACGGTTCCCTTTTAAAGATGACCCATAAATGAAGAGGTTGGTACTTTTGAATATTTTTTGTTTTATATATTTTATATTATTGATTTTTTATTCATCCCCTTTGAAACTTTCCAAAAATGTTTCAATAATTATGTTTAAAATAAACTATATGAAAAATATCGTATCAATTATAAAATTTCAAGGTCATATGCCACTGGATAGAGGATTCCTTCATGAATCAAACATGATCAACTCTGCCACTTAAGGACAAATTCAACCTTAAGTCCGCTAGGGTACGAAATGGTGTTGCAGAGAAATCTGCGGAAAATGAGCTAAGTCTATATTTTTAAGGACCTCAAGAGATTGATGGAGCACCTAAGCACTCGATCAAGTGCTAGAAACATATAATTTAAATAGATCAATCATGGGTTTAAGAAACCCTTGATCAAGCACCAGAAACATATAATTCAAAGAGGTCAATCTAGGGTTTAATAAACCCTCGATCAGGCCATTTACATGCTTAATTAGCTTCTCGATGAAGCCCCTACAAACATAACTCCAAACGTATCAACCACCAACTATATTGATGGAATTTATCATAGAGTTATGGACCTAAAAGCTCGAACAAAATCCTGTTATCACCCCTAAACAAAGAAACATTACAAATTTGAAATTTTCATGCATAGAAAAATAAAATAAAACATGAATTCATAGAAAAATAAGAGAGTGTGGAAACTACACAGGAATTCATAACAAACATGGGAAATTGGAAATTACGATCCTAAAAATGAGAGAGAGTGAAAATCATAGAGGAAGTGTGAGAAATGGCTAAATAAAGGATGAGAAAAAAAATGACATAAATTGAGAGAATACCAAGATTATCAAATTCAAAAAACTCATGCAAATACAAGTAATTTAAGATGTCTCACTTCTCATATTACCTACTCCATATTAGCATGCACTAAGAAATATGATTCAGAACAAAAAAAGAAATGGAGAAAAATCACTTGGTGTGATTAATGGTTATGAATTGGAATTTTCTAAAACCACTTAAATTCATGCAAAATTATGAACCATCTTATTATTGTAATGGTTTAAGATAACCCACAAAAGCTAAGGATTTAATTTAACCAAATGAAATCGTTACAATTCATGGCAATATTTTATATATTACTTACATAAATATTATTATTTTTATGATATACCACCTTCTTTACAATATAATATTCAGAATGAATATTATTTATAATATTCATTATTTACAATAATAATGGTTATTTACAAAATTAACCATGAATATTAATCACCTTGTTATTATTGTTTTATGGTAATTTTAGTAGACATCCTCAACTCATTTGAATATTACTTTTTTTTTCATTTAAATTGGTTTTAACTGTTAAAGGATTATTGTTAATTTCTTATATTTTCATATATATTTATTCTATGAAAAGTATCGTTGATACCACAAGTGAAAAAATTCAACCCATTATTTCATGTTCCTTCTTTCCTTGGTTTCCCATTATGCCCCCCCTTTGTCTCATACTCGCAGTATTTATTTAATTATTAATTATTATGTTATGGAGCTTATGATACTTACCTTAACCCCAAAAGGATATCTCAATTTATCAATTTCCCATTCCTAAGTGTCGTTCCAATTGGGAGGCCATGGGTTCAAATCCCCTCGATGCCCTTGGTGTTAGGCCCAACCAAATAAGCCGATGGGTAGATCCCTTTGGGTGAATCTGCCCAGATTGTTACCCGTGGATGTAGTGGCCACTTAGTGACCATGAACCAAAATTGAAAAAATTATGATCCTTAACTTAAGTATTAGACATGGATTTTTGTTTTATATATGTCAACGCTTTAAGGGATTTTACATATGTTGTTGACATGTTTACTTAAAGATTCGATATGATACTCTAGGATATAAGCTCGTATAGACTAATTTATAGTATTCTTCTTAAAAGAAATATTTACATAAATTATCCAACAAAGTACACTTAGTTGGTACTAATAATGACTTTTTTTCTCCTCACAATTATCTGATACCATACAAGTTGTTGAATGTTTTGGATCTGTCATTAGTAGACCAAATAACTACAAATTTTCCATGTTGTTGCTTGAACCCTTTTCCTTTAAATATTATCTTTCAATATAACTATTATTTTCTTAGAATTTTTTAAAGCTTAAATCGTAACATAATGTAAATATTATGCGTTAAATTATTAATCTTTAAACTATATCTCATTAATACATTGCTAACCATTAATTAAGATAATAGATAAAAATTCATAGATTAGCTTTAAAAAAAAATGATAAAAAAAAGCATCACTTCTCATGTATTGTCTTGAAGGAAATACATTTTCCCTAAAAAATAATCTTCGTAAATACATCATTTCATTAATTTAAGTTTAATAAATCATCACAATTATTTCTTAATCAATTTTTTTAATCATAATTTTATGAGAATTACCATTGTCCATCATCTTCATGAATAATTATGTCATTCATTAATAACTTTCTTGATAGGATTGCCATTGATTTAGTCACCAAGACTTCATCTTCTTATTATTAGTAGGAGAGAATCATGAACACATATATTGTTATTCATGATGATAAATTTATTTAATAGAAAAGTTAAAATAATATATCATTATTAATACATTATTTTATTTAATAATAAATAAAATTCACCATTAAGTAATATATAATATATTTAATATAACAATAAATACATAATCATATAAATTAATTAAATTTCTGAAAAGTATAACCACTAAAATTCAAATAACAATGTTTTAAAATAAAAAAAAATAATAGCTTTTTGAATAAATGAATGTAATTATAGGTTATTTATTATTAACAATAATTATGTTTTAAGAAAACACATGTTAATTTAGGTATGTAGCTATGTACATATATTTGAATAGCTATTTTGGACGATTTAATTAATTTAAGTTACTTAATTCAAGTATGTTGGTAATAGGAATATAATGTTTGACAAAGCACTAATTTTCAATCTCCCTATATGCTTACATAGCATACTTTGTAAAAGTAAGTGGCATGTTACATACACATCTTTTCTTTTGCAAGGAACAGATATAACATAATGTAATTAGGGGAATTGTATGTGCAATTCAAATACTTTGTACTTGTGAACTATTTAGCCTGCACATCCCATCACAATTGTTAATCGATTGCTTTACTAACCATTACAAGTAAAGTAATTTCTTATGTTTTACTTAGATGAAATTTTGCACAAAAACATAGCTTAAAACTAGGAGGAAAGTAAGTGGCCCTAATCCAAATATCCTTTTTGCTTGTTTTTCTCCTTTCAATTCACACCATACTTAGCCTAACTAGGAGGAAAATAAGTGGCCCTAAATCCACAAATATGTTTTAATTGTTTTGCTAGCTACAATTTTTTTTATTTCATTCATTTATTTTTGGGACTGGGACTTAGTATTAGTAAGGAAATAAAGTAGGCCAAATCTCCCTTGTGTCCTCGTGGCGAACCTGTGGAAGTATTTGATTCCTTTATCAAAGCACTGAAGCTTCAATCTCCCTATATGCTCGCATAGTATAATTAGGAACGAAGGAAGTCGTTCATCCTCCACACATAATTTCTTTTCATGCAAGGAACAAACATAAAATATATCGTAATTGGCATAATTTTAGTTGATCACTGCATATCCACATCAATTCACACTTTGTATGCTCACAATTTCACTTCTATACATATTCAACCTAGACATTAAGCTCACTTAAATGTTGTATAAAGGGTATAATATCTCCAGAATCTTTGTACTTAGGTTCTTTGAGCTTATTTTTGTTGCACACCCTAAGTGAGGCAAATCCTCTTAAAAAACAACCTTAACCTAAACACACTAAATTTCCCACAAGGGCCACTAGATGATTTATTGTTCAGGTTAGGACAATGGGGGTATGCAATACATAAGTCGTCATGTTTTTTTTTTCATATTGAAACATAGAAACTTGTTTTCTAGGGAGCTAAAAATCCTGCATCATCCAGTGACAAATTTGATAAATGGAAAGAAACTTGTCAAGGGGATAATGATTCTAGGTAGTGGATTATCAAAAACCTTCATGTTGTCTCTTGACATCTGGTGGGAGTTTTGGGTCTAAAAAGGACAACTAGAAGTTCAGATTCATCCATTCCCACAGATCACAAGTAACTTACTGGCCAAATCTTAGGGAATCTTTCCTTATAGTTTAAGGTGGGACGGGCACTTAGACCTAAGGTGATCTTGGTCAGGTTACTAGAAGCATCATTGTCTCCTTAGGGATGTAGCCCTAGAAGCCCCACTGTTACTCTATCCATACCTCATTGTAAAATTTGACCGATAACATTAAACATCTATCTGGGGAGAGAGGCAAAATTATAGGGTAGTTATGGATGGTAATGAACCTATTTTCCTTGTTGAGAGTATGGATAGGTTTGTAATCTTAGCTTTTCATTTCTATTTGGATTTTAAAATTATTTTTTAGCTAAATGGTCTTATAGAATACTCAAAAAGGATTTGTCCCTACAATACTCTTATTATTTTATCTTTTCTGTGTGGTGGAATTCTTAATTCTAGCAATACTTGGAGTCTTGGATTTTGGAAATTCCTAGATACAATCATGCCATGCATAGATATCCTCCTCTTAGAGGGTGTTAATGTCATAATATGCGTGAGATAAGGAAGGAGATGAAATACCATGCCAGTCAATAGGAAGGCTTGCATAAGAGCATGGTATACATTAATACCCATATGGAATCCCAATTCAAGGAGAATGAAGAGTTGGAAGGGTAAAGAATTCAAGGACCCTATTTATTTAATGCACAGTGTTGTAGTGAAAGGTTACTTTATGATTATTGTGTGTGTGTGTGTGTGTGACTTTTGATGTAGGGACTAAGATATCTTTTATAAAACAGTCCCTTTTCAAAGTTTTATTTTTATTTTGTATACAATCCTAACATTTCAATATGAAAAGTGAAACTGTAAGTTATATAAAAGTGGGTTATAAAATAGAAATTAAAGCACATGCAAGCTTGGGGTTGGATCATTGCTCACTGGAATCAACCTGAGGAATCAAAGGATTTTCGACAGGTTAAATAAATCAAAAGTTATGGGATGAGGACCCATCAAAAAGAAGCATGGCTAAACATCTCATCTCTAGATCAGTGACCTTTATTCATTCCAACAAGTCCCCTTCACTTTTCAAAAACCACTATGGGGACCCATTGGAAGTGGTTAATGGTTTGTAGGAAAAAACACACCAGAAGTTGGCAACAACTCATGTACCCATCAGGTGATCCACGAAACTGAGTGGACCCTTACACATAATCAATCCATCTCACCCATCCAGGTCATCTTGTGTGTAGCTATTTTACCCAATACATCATCAACATTTTTCTTTTTTCTTGCTCAGTACAAAAAATATAAAGGTCATCCCACCTATTATTTTATTTTCCCTCTAGTTGTAGACTTATGGTGACTAGCATCCAAAGTGTACATTGTTGATTTTGCATCAAAATTTTCCTCTTCATTGTCTCCCATTCCCAAGAAACTCATAATTCCATCTTTCTTCATTGTCCTTTCTTTCAAATTATAAACATGGAGAAAACCATGAAACCAACTAAAAACTTGCAATGTTTATGTCATATGTTCATGCGCCCCTTATGGACAAAGATGTTGATGTATATGATTCTTGTTTCTCCTTGGAACCTTTGGATATTCGACTCATATATTCCTTTTCAATTCATCCATTTTGACCTTGATCATGTAATTGTACCACATACCTACAATTTCCTAAAATGTTTTCGTTGGTTAGTGTCTTCCCTTATGTCACAGATGAATTTTGTTATGTCTTCTTCAGGCGAGAATATTTTTGAGGTTAGTTTAGAGCTAATATACAAACATTTTAATTTTCCTACACTCCAGAATGCTAAGATCTTTTCAGGTGAATGCTTATTCCTCACTTGTAGACATATTTCTGAAGATAATAAGGGAGGCATGTTTAAACTCATTCTGCCACCAAATTCCGAAATTCCTCCACCCCTATGGATCTCGCTATAAAAATATATTTGATAAAGCATCTCGATAGTTGATTCCAACTCCTCAACTAAGGAATACCCCATCAAGAATTTTGGTGAATCCCTATGAATGAAGTAAGAGTAAAAATGGTTCATTGTAGTGCTTACTACTAGAGGGTATTTGATAAATCCTCTAAACCATGACTACATCTCCTAAGTATTTAAACTAGGACTTTAGCATGAATTTACCCTAGGAAGCATCCCCTCAAATATTGGATTCAATGTGAAGGTGGTTAGTTTTAAGAAATTTGTGGTGTAGTTGGCTTATGGTTTGATGGAGAGTGGATGTACCCCCTTTAGTTTCTAGTCTTATTAGAACACTTGGATAATTATATTACATATATATTCCTGAAATATGGTTTTAGATGCTCAACACAATTTTTATGATAATAATGATATCTTTTATGTTTTTTAATCTTAATGAATATTTGGACTATGTTGTCCAATTTTTTGTTCATAGTTTATGTGAGAAACTATTTATTTATTCTCTATTAATTCACAATAGTGGCTTAAATGAATATGTTAGTTTATCATGATCAAGGGATTTTCACTATATGATAGAATCAATGCAATTCCTCTTGTATAGATATTGATGTTTTTATGTTTATAATCAGTTACTTGATAATCATAGATATTTCAATATGTTTGATGAGCTTGTAGGTAGTTAGAAGGTTGGTTTGGCTAGTAATAGTTCTTTTTGTGTAGCATTGAAACTCTAAGTATATTGGGTGTGATGGAACCTACTCCCTTATGCTAGTTATCATGCATAAATTAAGGCTTCGAGGCTTACAGACCTTTTGCCCTAAGCACACACACAAATCAAATTTGTGGTAGTCACCCCTTTATTACATACATTCTATGAAACTTGAGATTTTGGGACCTTGAGGCATTGTTCCTCAATACTTAAATAAATTGAGGCTTTAGGGTAGTCACCACTTTTCTTTGCAAAATCTCAATCATAGGTGTTGTGGTTTTCATCGGGACTAGTGGATCAAAATGGTTCATAGATATATACATACATATATGTGTGAAAGGAGTGCCCAACACTAAGAGACTGATGGAAAAATCTTGGTCCATTAGAATTGTGAGATTTGGACCCCACTCATCTCTCATAACCCTAAGAGGTTACATGAAACTTTTTTTGGAAAGGCTTGATGCAAATCAGCTGATATCCACCATCAACCATAAAATATTTGTGTACAAGGAGATAATATTTCTAGACTTATTGAAAAAACCGACCCAATGGAACCATACCATGTGGTTCCCACTCTGATCCATCATGCCATCAAACCAATGAAAGTAGGTGATCCCATGATAGAAAAGGCCAACCAAAAATG
This sequence comes from Pinus tabuliformis, assembly GCA_031772625.1. NCBI lineage: Eukaryota > Viridiplantae > Streptophyta > Pinopsida > Pinales > Pinaceae > Pinus > Pinus tabuliformis. Next base: position 502,688,510 of record CM062809.1, read on the forward strand.
ATGTTAATGGATGGACCCCATTGACCATTTGACCCATCATACTTGCAGGGGAGTTGTATGAGGGATTTTGTGGACAAAAACCGAGTGAGGATGATATGTGCCTCATTGGATCGATCAGGATTTTAATCGTTGATAACACTAAGATATCAAAAGAGTTGAGGAGAGAGAAAGGCCAACAGAACCCAAGGAAGTATGACATGTGCTTGGGAGGACACACCAAGCTTGCAAGCCTTTGGGCCACTAAGTTTTCAAAAGAATTACGTGAGAGAAAACCTGATAGACCCTGGTCCAACATGATATGTACATGTGGATCATGTTTCACCCAATGGACCCTTCCTTTAGCCTTTTCACATAATGAATACATTGAACATGTCGAGTTACCTAATTTTTCATGGCATGGGTACCCTGTATATCACACGTGGTCATGGTGTGGAAGTGCCATGCAGGCAAGTTAGGGAGCACGTGTGTGTCATGTGGTATTCTACCAATGATAGTGCCTCTTTAAAAAAAGGGGCCGAACTTCTAAAAGGCATAAATTTCTATCTGAAACATATATTGAGGTAAAGTGTATATCGTTAGACAACTCTCAAGAAGCTAAATGTAGTGGTGACATTTATTTTAAGATTTGGAGACCTTTACAAGGGAGGTTGTTGTAACCCCATATTCATAAGAGACCTTGGAGATCGTTTCAAACAAGTAACATTCACAAAACATGATATGAGTGAATGCATGAAGATGGTCCACCCTTTTTAGCCAAATGTGATGATGAAATTTCAAAATTTTATTGTTTTGTCAAATTGAAGCCCTCAAAATTCATACACGCATTGTGAATTTTGATTCGGAGTAAAATTTCATTTCGTGGAGAATTATGTTGTTTTCCTAATGATACATTTTGCAAAACATGTTAGTGTCATATAATCTGTCAATTTTCCATTAAATGAAATGCTTGTCCTTGCAAATGTTCACACATCTTAAGAGGTATGCATGTGTTTGCGTAGCATAACTTAGTATAAAATCTAAAATTTTTAAGATGTATATGTATGTATATATATATATATATATATATATATATATATATATATATATATATATATATATAGATATACATACATACACACACACACACACACATAGAGAGAGAGAGAGAGAGAGAGAGAGAGAGAGAGAGAGTACTAGGGTATGCATATTAAAACTTTATTTTTCTATGCAAAATTTTATTTTTTATTATTTTTTGAAGTTGGTGAATTAAATTTTTTTCTAATATTTAAACAAATTCAAAATCCAAGAGTACCGTTTTAAAGAAGACTTGCAAATGAAGAGGCTATTAAGTTTTGAATTTATTTTTTATATTTTATGTTACTGTTTTTTTATTCAGCCCCTTTTAAGCAATCCAAAAATATTTTAAGCATTATATTTAAAAGAAATTATATGAAAAATATCATATGAATTTCAAAATGTCAAAATAATATGCCACTAGATATAGTATTCCTTCACAAATCATAGATGATCAACTCCACCACTTAAGGTGAAATTCAACCTTAAGTTCGCTAGGGTATAAAATGGTGTTGTAGAGAAATCTGTAGAAAATGTGTTGAATCTAGTTTTTTAAGGACCTAATGATCTTGATCGAGTGCTTAAGAGTTTAATCAAGCGCTAGAAACATATAACTAAAATTTCTTGATCAAGGTTTTAAGAAACCATCGATTGATCCATTTACATGGTTAACTAGCTACTGAATCAATCCCCTGCAAACATAACTCCCAACCTACCAGCCACCAAATATATTGATGGAATTTATGAGAGAGCTATGTACTTGGGAGCTCGATCAAGCTCCTATTGTAACACCCAAAAAAAGAAACATTACATGTTGAAAACTGCATTCATAGAATAATAACATCAAACATTAATCCATAGAAAAATAATATAGTGTGGAAATTACATAAGAATTCACAACAAACATGGGAAATTGGAAATTGTGTTCTTGAAAAGGAGAAAGAGTAGAAATCAAAGAGGAAGTGAAACAAATATCTAAAGAAAGGATGAGACAAAGATGTCATACATTGAGACAACAAAAATATTGTGCAATTCAACAAATTCATGCAAATACAGGTAATTTAAGTTTTCTCACTTCTCATATTACCTGCTCCATATTAGCATGCATTAAGAAATATGATTCAAAACAAGATAAAAATGGAGAAAGATCAATTGGCGTGATTAATGGTTATGAATTAGAATTTTCTAAAACCACTTTAATTCGTGCAAATTATGAACCACCTTCTTATTGTAATGGTTTAGCATAACCCGCAAAGCTAAGGATTTAATTTAACCAAATAAATAAATAAACTTCATGGAAATATTCCATATATTATTTACATGAATATTAATATTTTAACAATATACCACCTTATTTATAATATATTATTTACAATTAGTATTATTTACAATATTCATTATTTACAATAATAATGGTTATTTACAATATTAACCATGAATATTAACCACTTTCTTATTATTGTCTTATTATTTTAATTTTAGTAGACATCCTAAACTCATTTGAATATTACCTTCTTGTTTTTCATTTAAAGTAGTTTTAATGGTTAAACCATCATTGCTAATTTCTATATATATATATATATATATATATATATATATATATAACCAATCGTTGAAAAAATTTCAACCCATTATTTTATCTTCCTTCTTTCGATGGTTTCTCATTATGCCTCCACTTTGTCTCATGCCCCTAACCATGTTTATAAGTTTAAGTTTTCGTTTCTCCTTATTTAAATCTTGATTTCATTATTAATTATTATGGTATGGAGCTTATGATCCTTACCTCAAGTATTAGACTTTCATTTTTGTATTATATATATCAATGCCTTAAGGGATTACACATTCGTTGTTGACATGTTTTCTTAAAGATTTGACATGATACTCTAGGGTAGAAGGTCAAATAGGGTAATTTATATTATTTTTGTTAATGGAAATAGTTTCATAAATTATCCAACAAAGTACTTATATGGTACTGATAGTGATTTTATTTCTCCTCACAATGATTTGATATCATACAAATTGTTGAATGGTGTAGATCAAATAACCACTTCAAGTTTTCCATATTGTTGCTTCAGCTTTTGAAAAGTATTTGATATTCACCAGCAATAATGTATAACCCATATCTAATAATTAAACTCTAACTATTTATCCATAATCTACGACCTTTAGTGTAGTCCAACATTTATGTAGTGACCAATTAATATATGTAACTTGCATTCCACTAACAATTAAATAGTCACTAATCCATTTGCTCCAAGTCTCCTAAGCCATAACACTTATTGAGATCTAAGCCTCTATTAGTTCTTAATAAATTCAAACCTAACCAACCTAAAATATTTTACACAGTGACTTGATATATTTTTGACATATAATTCACTACTTGTGTGTCCTTTAAATATTAATTTTCAATATAACTCTTTATTGTTTTAGTATTTTTTAAAGCTTAAATGCTAACTTAATGTAACTATTCATTAAATTATTAATATTTAAACTATGTCCCACTAATACATTGCTAACCATTAACTAAGATAAAAAATTAAAAGGCATAGATTATGTTTAGGAAAAAAATTGATAGTTAAAAACATCACTTATGTATTATCTTGAAAGAAATACATTTTCTTTAAAAATAAAAATAATCTTAGTAAGTACATTATTTCATTATTTTAAGTTTAATAAATCATCACAATTATTTCTTAAACACTTCTTGTAATCATACTTTTATGAGAATGATCATTGATATTGTTTTATGTCGACTCAATTAAAAATTAATAAAATGTTAAAAGTAACATGGAGTCATATCATGGAGATATTGTAGTATCTCTAAATGAGCATAAATATTTAAATATTTCTAAAATAGTAATCAAAATAGAAAAGTAATTAAACTAATAAAATTTAATTTGTTAGATTGTAATTTGTTTTTGGAGGGGAATGTAATTCCTCCAAATCAAGTTAGAAACTACGCTCTAGGAAAAATTACATGAATAATTATAGCTTACATTGGTGAATGTTAAGTTAATAGTAGTCAATAAACAAATCATATTATAGTCTTGCTTTGGAAAGAACTAATAAATTTAGATGTGAAGTGATACGTAAATTGCTTTCTCACAGAGAAGAACTTGCATAAATTTAGGTGGGTAGTAAACTCTAGTAAGTCTACACATTTATAGTTTTACTCCTACATAAGTGTTGATGAAAAAACAAAAAATTCTAGGAAGCAAATCCTTTTAAGTATATGTATTTACATCTTATTCCTATCCACTTTTTATGCAAAAATTGTTTAAATTATGGTGGAAAGCAGTTGAAGAGTTGATAGTAAATATGTTATTTACTTGAGTATAAGATATTTTCAAGCATTTAGTTTTTGGATGGTTTTCCTGAAAATCTTATGTATTAAGAATCACTACACAAATATCTGAAAAATATGCATGAATATTGCAACCATATCCATAAATTATGCGATAAAATATGTAGTACAATTATCCACTTGACATTATCTTATGGAAAGGCTACAATAAAACAGTCAAGTTACGGTCCAATCAAATGTTTGAAATTTATTTTTTTAATAAAATTGATATATATATATATATATATATATATATATATATATATATATATTTGAAATTCAAATATTATAATTTGCATTGGTCAATGCTAAACTAATAGTGATCAATATAACAAGATTCTTACCCATGGATATTCACCCCCTCTTTCTCATTGATATTTTTAACTTGTAAATAGGTTTTGTTACAATACCATGGGCTAATACCATAGATGATAAATACACATGCCCAAAAACCATGAATCATTTCACAATATAAAATTAAATTGTAAAATATATTATACCTTAAATATATCATTGAGCACACAAGTAAAAATTTGAAGGGGAGGGAGAGAAGAAAAGAGATAGAGAGTGCGGGGGGGTTGGAAGAGAGAGAGAGAGAGAGAGATGAATGATGAGAGAGGGGATGGGAGGGTGAGAAGGAGAGAGGAAGGGAAGAAAAATGATATAAAGAGATATAGGTATAGAGAGGGGGTGACAAGGGAGGGATAGAGAGGGTGAGGGAGAGAGGAGTGGAGGTAATAGAAAGAGGATGAGAGGAAAGACATAGTGAGAGAAGGGGAAGAGAGATAGGGAGACATAGATATGGAGGTTGGAGAGAGGGGATCAAAGAGAAGGAGAGAGGGAGAATGATAATGACAAAGTTTGAGGGGGGGAGAGAGAGAGAGAGAGAGAGGGATTAACAAATACGTAGAGAGATAGATGTGGAGAGAGAAATGGAGTGGCAAGGGAGAGAGGGAGGGAGGGAAAGTGAAATAGGAGAGAAGGAGGGAAGAGAGAGAGAGGGACAGGAGAGAGATGGGGAGACAAAGGGAGACACATAGATGGGGGGGGATAAGAGGAGAGAGAGAATCATATAGGGAGGGAGATAGTGACAAATTTGGAGAGAGAAAAAGAGAGAGATGGGGGGTGAGATAAAGAGAGGTGGAAGGAAAGGGAGAGAGAGGAAAGAAAATATATAGGACTTGAGAGAGATAAGGAGAGAGGAAGGGAAGATAAAATACCTAAATAGAGAAAGGTGGAGAGAGAGAGGGTGATATGGGAGAGGTGGAGAGAGAGTTAGGGAGAGAGGAGAGTAGGAGGGAAGACAAAGATAGAAGGGGGAGAGAGCTAGAGAGAGGAAGGGGAAGAGAGAGTGAGAGAGGGAATGAGAGTGAGAGATAGATAGATATGGAGAGATAGTGCGTATGTTTCAAGAGTGAGATAGAAGAGATAAAAAAGGAGAGATGAAGGGATATAGATGCAAGTGGGAGAAGGGAAGAAGAGAGAGATAGAGAGAGGGAGGGAGGGAGAGATATATACATATGGAGAGAGAGAGAATGTGTGTATGTTTGGGGGGTTTAATAGATAGATAACGAAGGAAATATAAAGGAATATATAAATATATATGGTGAGGATGAAGAGAGATAATGAGTGAGGCGCTACAAGGAATAGACCCTCTAGTAGAGATTTTCACTTAAGCCCCTATAAAAATAGCCCAAAAAAACGCTTATAATGGAAGTCATTGGCGAAGTTGGGTAGGTGGATGTTTTAGAGCATGTTTTTTAATGGTGTGTCTATAGTACACTAGCACACAAATGTTTTATGATAGCTAGATGCACTAGTTCTTATTAGAATATGGTGGGACATGTAGATTTATTTGTTATAAAATTAAAAAGAATGGTGGCTAAGTATATAAGGTGCACCGGTGCATATACGACTTGATAGCACTAGAAAAGGGTTAAATTCAGGGAAACTTTTAGGGGCTAATATTCGTAGGTGGGTTAATATTCCATGCTTTTTCCAAGATAAAGATTCACAAATTTCATTTTTTCTAAAAATAAATTTGCCCAAATTTTATAGTATAAATTTGTTTAACCTTAAAAATCGCCAATATTATAAATTGTCTAATATAAAATAATTATAAATCTAAACATTTTTACAATATTATCATCAAACATTTTAAAATTTTGATATTAGTGACTAGTAAGATTCGTCGAGGTTGCTAAACTTTAAGATAAACACCCATCCTTAGAATTTTCCCTGGTTAAATTTAAAAAAATGTCGGTTGTAAAATTCATTTTTCCCAGTCTAGTGTTATACTGTCACGAGAACCTGTATACAAACGTCCTAATGCATAAACAATATGGTGCACCGTTGTACAATTTCTAATTTAAAAATAGTGGTGTGCTTCTTATATTATATGCGCCAATCCCATATGAAGTCCCTAGTGCTTAATAGGAAATGGTGCACCATTGCAGGGTTATTTTTTATACAAATAAAAAAAAATATGCTTGGTGCATATACTATTTTATAACACCATATAAGAGTTAAATTTAAAAAAAAAAAATTGTCATAAAATTAATTTTCGCCATTTCGGTCCTATAATCACTTAAAGCATTAATGCTTTCATTTTTTACAAAAGCCTCAGTGTGTAAAAAACATGGTACACCATGGCAAGGTTTTTAATTTGAAAACCGTTGTTGCACTACTCACAATATAAGCATTGGTTCCATTAATAGAATTGTACATACGAGTTCTTAATAGATAATGGTGCACCGTTCGAGGGTTATTCTTTTAAAAATAAAAAATAACATTACGCTAAGTAACTCTAGATCACTAGTGTGTATACCACTCGATAACACTGCAATAGTGTTAAATTTAAAAAAAAATGGTTCTAAAATTCATTTTCACCATTTCAGTGCAACACCCCAACGAAGCCCCTTTGTTATGACCTTTTCTAAACACCCCTATGCATAAACAACATGGTGCACCATTGCTGGGTTTTTTATTTAAAAATAATGGTGCATTAGGTGAATCTACAGAACTGATCTGTATACTACTCGATAGCACCAGACAAGGGTTAAATTAAAAAAAAATTATCCTAAAATTCATTTTCATCATTTTGGTTCTATACTCCCATGAAGCATAGGTGTCATTCATGTTTTGAAATGACCTAGTGCGTAAATAACATGGTGCACTGTAGTAAGAGTTTTAATTTAAAAATGGCAACGTGCTTCATAAATAAACCACACTGTTGTATTGGGTACTCGAGTGCACCAGAACAGGGTTAAACTAAAAAAAATAACAGCTATAAAATTCACTTTTACCATTTGCAGTGTTGTAAACCTCTCAAGCATCAATGATAATTTTTCCTCTGTGAAGCACCCCACCGTCGGTGCTTCCCTTGCTTGCCATCCTTCCGTCTATTGCTCACTGTGTGTCTTTCAAATTTTAGCAAACTATGGTCAATTTTTCTTTCTGTTACATGGAAACCATATCTCCCCAAAGAGAAAATGTCTATGTACTATCTATGTTTCTCACTAACATAAATATTTAGAGGAGTAAAATTGAAAATTAAGTAAAAATATTCATTGCATTTAAAAAATTCCTTTTTTTTGTGCAGTGCATTCAAGAGGTTGAGCTTGCAAATTCCATGGTGCACCCTACAAATTTAAAGGGTGAATTGCAAATTGGTGCACAAATTTAACGAATCGTAATTTCTTAATATTATGCGATACATTTGGTAAATGGAAATTCACCAGACTGTGAAGTTCCATGACGCACTACCTTAAAAATTTTAGTTTTTATGGTGTTGCATCGGGTAATGGATCGAAAGAAACACTAACCAGTGCATAAGATCAATGCACCAAGAAGTTACGTTTGAGGACTCATTGTCGTAAAGTATTTGGAAGTGCATTTGGTAAAAGTAACTTCTTCGTGCATTTATTTTTACCAAGCATACCTCATAAATTAAACAATTATAGCTCGATGTGATCATTGACTCGAACATTCTAGTTGGATGGATTGATGTAAAATTAATGCATTGGTGTGAAATATTATATTGACGCATTGCATTGAAAAATAAAAATAACTAACGTGATGTATGCATGTGCACTGAAACTGGTGCATCAAGTCGATGTACGCATTGCTTCCAGTGCATTCCTTCTTTTTTTATGAACCAAGTTTTTTTTTTTTTAATTGAAAGTTATATGTCCATATTTATAAATAATGTTTTCATTTAATGAAGTTCTTTTTTATGTATGAGGCTGATGTAGTTTCTATGTCCATCATGTAGATATGTCAATAAATAGAGGAGTGACAAAAGCAGGAGCAAAGGGTTGACCAATACAATGTGGTGCGACAGTGGGGGGCATGGGAGAGGGGGAGAGATTATTGCCATCTGCCTATTATGGGAGTGACCAAGGCCTCTTTAGGAATGTTGGCCTGCTTAAGTACCATGAAGAAGCTACATATCTAAAGTGGCACTTTGGGTTGTTGATACTACTAATTCTTTGGTGGCATGTCCACCGATAGGCTTTCCATGTTCGTCCTAACATGTGGTACCAACCCACTAAGGAGGACATGTATTTTATCGGTGGCCCATCCAAGAGGGGAGGATTTTCCCCAATTACCTGATGTCCCCCTCTGTGTTTCAATAGAGATTCAACTTATCTACTCTAAAAGATATGTTGGGGATCATGTAGCTTCTCTAGCGGACTTTTTACTTGTTTGGTTGACAACTATGGATCTCTTCTTTTAGTGTAGACAAGGTTATGTGCCTCCCACTATTAGTGACTATCATTCCAAACTCTACTAGTGATGGGAAGTGCATTAGTTTCCCCCTTTTGTTTTATGTTGATTCTTTGGTGCAGAGGTCACAGTGTACTAGATGGTATGCCATTTTTTTAAGGCATTTTTTATAGATTTAGATATATGCAATGCTATGATGCATGGGTGTTCAAACTTCCTTTTTTCTTTAATTTTTTTTGTTTATCTTTTGAGAGTCTTATGGAGATGGGACCTAATTTTGAACATCACCCTCCTAGGATGATGGCTAAGGTACAAATACACATGGGGTGAGATGATGTCCAAGAGGGTCTAGCTAGAGTATTCGACTAGGATTTCCACCCATGCACTAGGGCTACTATCTAGTGACGTCAACCACATGTTCATCTTGGAGACGTTTCCTTTCGTGGGGATGGATTGTGGATAATGTCCTAACATCTCCACATAGGACGAGCCAGCAGATGATATCAGTAATATTAGTGCTTTATTTAAATTAATCTAGTTTCATTTTATAGTCTTAATTAATTGTAATAAAAATTCTTTTATCATGTTCTTTAACTCATTTTATTAACTTTTTTAATGAGATTATCTAATTATTGTTGTCTTCTATATATTTTGTAGGTATTTGCACATTCATTTGGGACATGCCTCCTCTCCCACCTGATGTAGATGTAAAGATGGTTGAGGCTATAGCTGGTGAGAGACGTCCTCAGATGTAGATTCCCATGGTCATGTGACCACGTAGGCTTGATATTAGATCCAGGATGCAGTTGGTCACCAAATTTCTACACTTTTGGTTAAGGAGGGAGTATCAACCTGTGACGGCTCGAGACATCAGGGTAGATCCTAGGCTCCTAGAGCTTTGGAGGGACTTTCCACATGATATGATGAGTGTTATGCTTCATACCATCAAAGCTAGCGGGCCACTAGCAACGAGGGATGACCATGCAGATACACAATAATCACCCAGTACTACCCCATCAAATGATGATCAAGGTCGTGATCCTTCTGGTGGTACTCCACCTCCTCTTTCTCATGTCATAATTTGACTCTTGAGGTAGTTCACCATCCATCATCTTCTACTATAGGCTAGGCCTCCACTAGTATTGTTGTACCAGATATTTTATAATAGTTATTTGACTTGTACATATATATCTATCTATCTATATATATATATATATATATATATATATATATATATATATATATATATATATATATATATATATATATATATATATATATATATATATATATATATTAGTTTATGTTGATTTACATCATTTATATGTTAGTGTTGATGTGTATATTGTTAGGCCATGTTAGATATGCTCATTTAATGTGCTTGTAGATATATGTGTATTTTATAGTAGTTATTTGACATGAGATATAGATTTGAGGATGTTTATGGTGATGATGTTAGACAATTTCTGTGTTTTGTTAGATGTGATCATGTTGATGATGTCTTATTATATTATTAGGTTTTTGTGCTAGCTAATGATGTTTATATGTGCTAGAGGTGTATATAATTAGATGATGTTAACAAATTTGAATGTGTATTTTAGATGATGTTTATGTTTCTTATATGGTTATCATCGTGATGTTTATTTTTATGAAATGATATTTGTTATATATTATGTATTGGTTAACTTATATCAAAATTTTATATATGAAATACATGCAAAACTACTTACTTTAAATAAAAAGTGCAAATATATTATTATAAATTACAAAGTTTAATATGGTTGATAGTATAATTTTAAAATATAAATATTTTTCTATTGTATAGATAGCTCATACATATTCATTCTAACTAAATTCTTGTTCAAATAAGGGTTGCGAGCAACATAATCGCTGCCTATAGAAATCATAGAAATAAAAAATGTTTATAAAACATGTCTAAAAAATAGTCACTACAAAACAAAATATTTTTTACATGCAATTAAATTGTACAAACCTCTAAACAAAACTACCTTTAATAAAAAATGTGTGACCTATACTTATAATACAAGAGTTACACAATATCTAATTAGTCTTTGCAATCAATTTTCAAAACTTATATGGCAACATGTCATCATTAAATAAAAAATTCAAAATGTTTATAATAAAATTAGAATATATCACTGATTGGTATATAAAATCAACCATAATTAAAAAATATCATTCTTAAAATACTAGATTATAAAAACAATATTACAATTACTTTGATTTTTTAAATTTAATTAATTAAATTTTATTTATTAATTATAATAATTATTTAAATATAATTTTTAAACTAATATATATTTTTGAAGTTTAATTAAAATTATTTTGTATATTCTAATGTTTAAATTAATAAAAAGGAAAATGCAATGTTTAAATAAATAATATTTATTTAAAAAATATAAAAATAATCTTCCAAGTTTATTTATAAAATTCAATCTATTGTTAAATTTAAAAACCTCATGTAAAAAAATAAAATTATACTTAATTTAGATTTAATATAACATAAAAAAATATATTTTACTAAAATTTAATTTCTCACTAAAGTTATGAGAGATTCAAGAAATTTGAATTTAATATTTATAGCAACACTTACCAATTTAAATTTAAACTTAATATCTTACAAATGATATAAAATGCGAACTAGATGAATACAAAACAATATAATTAGCATGTGATCTACTAGAATGTGATATTGTTATATTTGATCACCATGATGATGTTGGTTAAATTATTAGATTTGTGTTCTACTTAAAGATGTTTATATGTGCTAGAGGTGTATACAATTAGATGATGTTAGTGAATTTGAATGTGTATTTTAGATGATGTTTATGCTTATTAGATGATTATATGTTTCTTTTTATGAAATGATATATATTTATTATAGATTATATATTGATGAACTTATATCAAAATTTTATATGTGAAATTACATGTAAAAAGACTTACTTTAAATAAAAAATGCAAAAATATTTTTATAAATTATGAAGTTTAATATAGTTGAAACTATAATTTTAAGCTTACCATAATTATTTTTCTATTGTATAGATAGTTCATACATATTCATTCTCAATAAATTATTTTTCAAAAAACAAGAATATAAATGTTATTTTCTATTGTACTATTTACTCTTTTTTGATAGACTCTTATATCTTAAAAATTGTATGGATGCAAATCTTCCTATAGTTATTGTTTTGTCATTATTCCATAAGTTGTTTGCCATCAAATTTTTAGATTACTTCATTAGTTGTTGTTTTAGTCAAAATTGTGGGCAAAATTTAAATATTTCCTAAAGCAATGATACAAATATGTAAATTAACAAACAAATAAATTGAAAACTAAATTATCACAAAATCCAAATTAAACTTATCACAAACTTAGAATTAGATAAATATGTTAAAATTTTAATTTTTAAATTTTGAATTACACAATTGGAAATACTTAGTTTTAAGTGTAAAAACATTTCCACTAACATAATAATAACAAAAAAAATAAATTGTGAATCTTATCAATTATATAACATTCCAATGACATGAATAAAAATTAATATAATTAGTGAAATAAAGAAAAAAAAACATACAACAATAGTATAAATGATGGAATAACATAAGTAAATATGATTCTTCATTGTCATCACCTTCATTATCTTCCTTGCCTGGAATGATCACATTGTTGTACTCAAAAATATGTTTTAATTTAGGATTGTATCTTAAGACAAACGACCAATCCCTATCCAACACATCTAGGTAAAAAAACACATGGTTGTAGTGTTTGGGGAAAACATAAGGCTTCCTAGCTTCATACCACATATTTCTAGAGTTGATACATCTCAACCCACTTTTGTGATCTTCCTTTACATTGTTCTAGTCAAAGGTGTACCACCACTTGCACCTAAAAATAACACATTGGAACAAAGGTAAGTCCACTTCAATGATCTCTTGGATCTTTTCGACGTAACCTAATGTCCCCTATATCAGGTTTTGATTGTGATGGCTAGCATGACTAGATTGGTCAAACTTGACTGTCACTCCACAACCTTGTGACATGCATCATGATGCCCATATGCCCACATAGATGGGAAAAAATGAACCACTGATTAAATATATAGATGATTAAATATTATAATGAAGAGATGCGAAATTTGATGATATAACAAATTAATCCAAAGATCATATATAAATGCACTAACCAAAAATTTAATCTATATGAATAATGTTATAATATATATGTCAATTTTTTGATGAATAATGGATTTTAAAAATCGCAATAACTGCACTATAACGAGTCGATGTTTCTAAAAAGGAGAAAATGGATACTAGGACATTGTATATTAATGTGCACCGCTCTTAATACAAGTTTCTCAACAGAAATATTTATAATAATAAAAAATGGTATCTCAATACATTTGTACATACAAAATACCAATATGTGTGTAAAATCTATATGCACTTTGAAGATATACATTTCATGCACTGGTGTTAGTTTCCTTTAACACACTATTCCATTGTTATTGCTAACACACCAGAGCTTTTGATTATGTAAAAGCACTGATACTGCAAGATTTTTTTTTCTTTTCTTGGAGCCTTTAGTGAAAAGTATAGCACTATGGCTTTTACAAACACACAAGAATCAGGGCATTACACTTTTCAAGAACCATCGTTGTTTCCATTTAACACCTCGATGTATAATATCATAAATTTTATGACCTAGTGCATTTTTATTATTAAAGAACTCATGTTTTCATAAAAAAAAATGATGCTCTGGTGCTCCAAAATATTTTTTCTTACTCTTTGACATTACCTAAATTAAAAGAACCATATTTTTTATATTAGTAGTGCACTTGTGCTATTATATAACTCATCATCATCAGTGCATTATTCTGCATAATGACTCAGGGCATTGGAGAAATAAAAGCATCGGGCTGCAATATTTTTCTTCCTAACACAGTGCCCTTCTTGAAAAGTACTACCTAGGGCATTTTTAGAATACATAAGAACCATGGTGGTATACTTTTTAGGCACATGTGTTGTTTGCATTCAATGCCCTAATGCATGCTATCATAGATTGTACGAGCATGTGCATTTCATTATTAAAGCATCGGTGCATTTGTAAAGTTAGTGTACCATTGCTCCAAGCATTTGTTTCTAGTCCTTGTGCTTTTATTTAAATTTTGCACAACTTGTGCGTATATATTGCTAGTGCACCAGTGCTATTTGTCCAGTAAGAGCACCACTAAGAAAGCACTTTCTAAAAAATCCACTACCACAATTGAATGTTGTAGTGGAGGTCTTTTTGACAATTTTTGCCAATTTTATAACACTAAAAACCTCTTTAATAGCCTCCATTAGAAGGCATTTTCCTTGTAGTGAGCGAGGGAGAAAGAGAGGGAGGGAAGAAAAGAAACAGAGTGACAAAGGTGGAGAGAGAAAGGGATCGACAAGAGAGATATGGAGAGAGAGTGAGGAGGAGAGGAGAGGGGAGAGGGAGGAAGAAAATGGAAAAAGAGAGAGTGGGAGATATAGAGATGGGGGGGAGAGAAGGGGAGAGAGAGAAGGAAATAGGGAGGGAGGCAATGTGTGTGTGTGTGTGTGTGTGTGTGTGTGTGTGTGTGTGTGTGTGTGTGCGTGTGTGAGAGAGAGAGAGAGAGAGAGAGAGAAGGAGAGAGAGATGGGGGAGAGACAGAGTGAGGTGGTAGAGAAAGGGGGAGAGAGAGGAAAAATAAGAGGAATTGAGGGAGAAAATGAGAGAGGGAAGGAGATAAGTATGGAGTTGGAGAGGGAGAGAGATGGGGGGAATAAGAAAGAAATAAAGAGAGAAAGGTGAAGAGAGAGAGAGAGAGGGTGATAAGCGATAGAGGGAAAGAGAGTGAGGGAGACAAGAGAGCGAGAGGGAAGAGAGAGAGAAAAGGATGGAGAGAGGGAGAGAAGGGGAAAAAAGAGAGAGAGAGAGAGAGAGAGAGAGAGAGAGAGAGAGAGAGAGACTGGGAGATAGATAGATATGGAGAGAGTGTGTGTATGTTTTGGGGTTGATAGAAAGAGATGAATAAGGAGATATGCAGGAAGATAAAGATAAAATGGAATGGGGATAGAGGGAAGAAGAGAGAGACATAGAGAGGGAGGGAGGGAGAGATAGATACATATATGGATAGAGATAGAGTGCTTACATGTTTGGGAGGAGTAAGATAGAAATAAAAAGAAGCAGGGATGGAGGGAGATATAAATATATATGGCAGGCCCAGAGAGAGGGAAGAAGAGAGAGACAAAGAGAGGGAGGGAGAGGTAGAGGGATAGAGTGGAAGCGTGAGAGAGAGAGGGAGATACGAAGGGAGATAAACACAAATATGGATGGGATAGAAGCGAGGAAGGAAGAGACAAAAAGAGACAAAATATAGATATTATATAATATTGAACATTATTAACCATAAAGAAAGAGGAAGTAAGGTTTTTACCAAATTGTGAAAGAAGTCAAATTAAAAAAAACAAGAATACTTTATATTTTCACTAAAATAGATGCATTTATTTCAGTGTAGATGTTGATCATTGATCATGTTTGATTGATGACACTGAATGAATTAATTTCAATGTATTTTTTTATTTGTAAACATATTTGACTACTTTCGCTATATGCATTATTTATTGTGTAGATGTTCATTTCTAATCATATTTGATTGCTTGCACTAGATGCATTGATTTCAGTGTGTATGTTGATTTCTAATCATATTTGATTTTTTCAACTAGATGCATTGATTTATGTGTGTATGTTGATTTCTAATATTATTTGATTACTTGCACTAGATGCATTGATTTTGATGTAGTTGTTTATTTATAATTTGATGTAACTAGATGTATGATGTGCATTAATTTTAAAGTAATTAGGTTAGTATTGTGCATTGATTTCAATGTAAGAATGATAAAATTAATGACGACATGCATTGATTTATGTGTTACATTAATTCAACCTTAAATAAAATTCTTGAATTTTCATCTTAAATAGAATCTTGACTTACATCAAATGTTTGCTTCTTGAAAATGTAAACAATTTATAACTAAATACATTTTTATTGTTCAATTTTTTTATCATTCAACATTTTTATTCACTTTTCATTCAAATGAGGTAATGGAAAACAACTACTATTTAAACTCACTTGAGGTTTAACACTCCACACGTCACAATGATTGACATTGGGGAGAACTTCTATTAATATTGGAGAGTAAGGGATACAAGGTATGACATTTACTATAATAGGTTGAGTTAAATATTTGAATGGTCTACGATTTCAACTACACTTTTAATATGATCGATACAAAAAGATGAAGAAACTAATAGGTGTGCCAATAAACATAGTATAAGAAAATAGTTTGAGAACAATCCCCATGAAGACTATTTGTAATTGAATACATTCTTATTATTCACATTTTCTATCATTCAAAAGTGTTATATTGTCACTTTGCATTCAAAAAAAGTATTTCATCATTCTCATCATTCAAGTTATTAATAATCTTTATCATCTAAAATATCGAGGTAATTGAGTAAATTTAAAATTAAAATCACTATATTAATCTTAGACATATTTCTCATATTTAAATTGATCATAAATTAGGTGTTCAAGAATTTTTGTGTGATCATGGACAATTGAAACGAACCTAGATCTATCTTAACCATGGGTCTATCAAGTGCTAAGAGGGATCAAATATCTTGACGTGCAAGCCTTTCCTTAGTTTTTTCACTCAAAAGAGAGGTTTGCACCTCGAGAGATTTGATCTCTCCTGGGGCTTGATAGATGCGAGGTTAAGATGGATCTAGGATGGTTGATATTACAACCGAATCTATCAACTTTGGATAGATATAAAGTAATTAAAATTAAATTAAAAATCTTATACTTACTTTCAAGTACTAGGAAGATGCCTAATTGTTATACTTTTTAAAATTTTTCAATACAGGGGATTATTTGCATATCTGTATTAACTAATATATTTCAATATCAATTCATAGCTATATACATGTGTGTTTGTGCACCCGCGCTTGTGGAGGAAGCTTATATATATAAATGAATAATGATTATAGTAAAATATTTCAATGCCAAAGAAAGGTAACTTTTCTTTTGACGTGTGGTTCATGGACACCCGCGGTCACTAGCTGGCCGCTACATCCACAGAAATATCTGAGCTTGATTGAGGGTATCAAGCCCCACAGCCAGTAACTAGGCCTAACCCCAAGGGCTTTGGGGAGAATTCACTGTGTGACCTCCCGAACGACGAGGCACTTATTTGAATAGTGGAGCTAACACTTGTGGCTCCCAAAGAAAAGTAATTACAAGTAAAACAATTAATTAAGCACGTGTTTATTTAATTCAATTCTATGCATAAAATTTAAATGGGGCATTTATAAAATATTATTAATAGTGATAAATTCAATATGGATCATAAATAAAATATATTAATATCAACTATCTATATATACATACATTCTATAAAACAATTGAAGAATTTCTTGGGTCTTTTTTTTCTAGGTATATTTTTTAGTCAATCTTGATTGAATTCTATCAAATATTTTTAGAAATTTTATTTCCTAGGTATATTTTTTAGTCAACCTTGATTGAATTATATCAAATATTTGTCGAAATTGAAAAATTTAGCTGTGTAGAGTACACAATCCAAGTGTCCAATGGGATTTTGAATGTGTTGTATTAATTTATTCATTGAAAAGTGGAATTTAAAAATTATGTTTGATATGCCTATATATATAAATAGTTGCATATCAAGAGATTTGATCCCTCTATAGAGATGGATCTATATTGGTTTTACATCAATTTTATATAGAGAGATAAATTAATTAAAAGTTAAAAAGATAGAGAAGTTGCAGTGTATGAAAGAGATTCAATAATTCCTTCAATGCCTAATATGAAGTTTATGTGTAACATTAAAAAGAAAAACAATGTAAATAGAAAGAGTATGTAAAGAAAATGAAAAAAAAAATAATGGTTAAAACATTTAAATAGTATGTTTCTCAAGATGAGCTAGATGTCTAATTCTTTCTATTGATAGATGTTTTTCTAATGAGTTGACATATAACATTTTAAAAAAAAAATCTAATACAAAAAACATTAAATGTAAATATTTATTTATCTATATATACAACGATTATGTATATATTGGATAGAGCAAATGTCAATAAAAAAAAATTATTGTTGAAGTATTTTATTAATGTGTTGTTTCAAATGAAGGATATCCTCAATTATCTGCACCTCAAGAATTTTGATCCCTCTAAACCCCTCATAGAACTGGGATACCCCAAGTACAAAGGACCAAACTCACTTCATATATAATTTTTCTAATTAATCAATTTAATTAAAAGGACAACAAGGGTATACCTACTTTGGCAATAAATCTCAACCTTCCATCTAAGACTAATCCTAAGAATATTCTAAAATATTCCCTAAAAGTTAAACCCCTCAAGAATTTTGATCCCTCTAAGCCCCTCATAGAACTAGGATACCCCAAGTCCAAAGGACCAAACTCACTTCATATATCTTTTTTTTAATTATTCAATTTAATTAAAAGGACAACAATGGTATACCTACTTTGGCAATAAATATCTACCTTCCATCTAAGACTAATCCTAAGAATATTCTAAAATATTCCATAAATGTTAAACCCCTACTATCCACCTAATAGTTATTAATAATTAAATTAAAATTTTAAAAACCCTATTCCAAAATAAACAATCATATAAACTTTTTTTTTTTTTTGTATCTGAGAGGAACCCAACAAGTAGCCTGACACCTAACTACTAGTAAACCTCTTGGATCTATAGCATGTCCTCCCCTCAGTAAACCATGTCACAACTAGGGGATTTGAATCTTGGTATCTCTTAGTTTTCACATTAGTTTAATCATGGATTGAGATGCCCCATAGGACAATCATTTAAAGTTAATTAAAACAAGTGTAATATGTAATGTTTTTGCTTAGTACCTGCCTCTTATGCAAAAAGTAATCGATAGATAAAGAGAATATTTAAGGATGATTAATGATATTTAGATAACGGGATGATAATAGAAATAAGAAAAGTAAAGAGAAACGATTAAATTTGAAATTAATGACATAAATACATAAGAATAAGATGGGAATCAATGGAGCTAGAAAAACACAAAGATGAAATAAAAAGATAAAATAAATTGATCAATTATTAATTTAAGGGTGAATACACTAAATAATATATTTCCAAGGTTGATTAAATTTATATATTCATTATTAAAGTTATTATGGTGTTTTTTTTTTGTATAAAGTTTTGGTGTTGTTAGAGTTTTCAATAATCACATATTTGTTGAGACTATTATGATGGGTGTAAATAATATGTTCTTTAAGAATAATCTGGATGAAATGATCGGTTTGGCCAATGTAAGATTTTTCATAAGAGCAGGAAATTTTGTAAATGCCTTAATAGTGCAGCAAGTTTTTCTTATCTTTGAGACCTTTGAAAAGTTGTTTAAATCTCCCATAAGACTCAAAAATAATATTAACAATATTCTTGAATATAAATTTTAGAATTTGAAAAATGTATTTAAAATAACTAAAAAAACCAAAAATCATTTTCAGATTAAAAAAAAAATCCAATAAAATAATTAAACTATACTTTAAAAATAATTAGTGGAAATTAAACCTCAAAATGTTACATATTCGACATGGATAGTTCTATTTAAAATATTTCAATCTTGAGAAAATTTAATTAACCGACCTCTTATGCAAAAAGTGATTGATAATTTTAAATAGTAATTGTGTGTGTTCAATAATCACATTTTTGGAGACTATTATAATGTGTGTAAATAATATGTTTTTTAGGAATGGTTTGGACGTAATGATTGGTTTGGCCTATGTAAGATTTTCCATAAGAGCAGGGAATTTTGTAAATGCCTTAATAGCGCAACTAGTTTTGCTTATTTTTGAGACCTTTGAAAAGTTTTTGAAATCTCTCATGAGACAGTGTATGTATTTTGGTTTTCTATGTGGATGAGACAAGGTCGAGGCTAGTTGGTATCTGTTCAAGACTGGCCTGGCTTTTTCGGCCAAACTCTACAGCCAAACTATGGACTGATTCATAATTTACTATACTCGGACTTTAAGATATGATGAATGTTAGTTTCAAACCCTCCAAGAAATCTATAAGTTAATATAGTATTAATCTTTTGTTTTCTCAAACTATAATGTTATTACTCATCTTGTTTGCCTATTGTGGTTATCGATAATATGAAATGTCTCAATATCTTTTGATAACTATCTATGTTGATTACAAAGCTCGACACTGGGAATGTTTCATATGTTTACATTATTGAACAATAACTCTTGAGACCTAGAGTACTTCAAAGATTAAACTATATGGGATAAATCTATGAGTCTGTAATGTGTCTTTCTACTGAAATTATTCTTAGAGTTCTTACTTGCATTTTGGTATTATACTGATATATAGAGTTTCCTATTGTCTGAGTTTTTCCCCTTTTTATTTTGAAATTGTTATATTATCAGTTATAGGCAGATTAATTTCGGAATTATCATAAGTTTTATATGCTAAGATCTTCATTCTGTTATGGGTTTCATCATTATGCAAAATCATCATTAGTGCCAACAAGATAATTAAATATTGTTAATACTTGTTCTGTTTCGCCTAACATCTCTGATACCAGATTCTTTTAATATACTTGTAAGAGACTCTTCCTTTTATTCTGTATCTAATTCAGTAGTTGACGTTAAATATTCTGCTTGTCTGTCGTTAGAGACATGTCTTTATATGTTTAGTCTACTAGTTATCAAACTATTTCTCATGTTCAATAGTCCATTACATGGTTCCTATATATTTAACCTCTACTTATTTTTTCTGTACATTCTTCATAATAGCTTTAAACACATAAATACTTTCATAACATACAACCCTATTCTTCTACATTTATCTGTAAGGTAATTTATTTATCTGGTTTAGATCGTTCTTCCATACTTGTCCTATAACTCAGACTATTTGTGCAATAAAATGCCTCCCAACCTTGAGACTACTCTCGCGGCAGTCTCCCCTTGAGATGTTCCTGTACCCAGGAACTTTTCTCACTATCTCTTGGACAAGGTCTCTAACACCTCTGATGGCTATCTGGTCCAAACCAGACATAGCATCAGAACTCTATCTGACTCTTCAACACATATTATTTCCTCTTTTTTTCTCTCCTAATCTCATATACCCCTATCCTCTTGATCCTCCTTTGAGTCAACACTCAAGAATTAGTTAGGCCAATAACTATTTCTTTCTAACCAGTTAGTAAGTAAAACAATATCTACAAGTAACTGTAATTCACTTATGCATAAGAGTTTTAAAAAATAATTCAATATTTAAAATAATATCAAATTGTTTGGTTTGCAGTAATTAAAATATTTACATAATTTGGGGATATCGCATATTCCCCCCCAAAATGTAACATCATCCTGATGTTTTCCACCTAAGAATAATTATGAAAAGCTTTCCTTCATAACCTACTCATCTTCCCAGGTGGCATCTTCTAGCCCATAGTGTTGCCACTGCACTTTAACCTGGGTGATAACTCATTTTTGCAATGTTACTTCACTTCGATCGAGTATAACCAGAGGCTCAATCAAGAATTTGCCTTCCGGTTTGACCTATACAAAACAAAATTATTTTAGTCTATCAATCAGTCCCCTTTATCATTTTTAAATAAAAAGAACAAACATCTGATTATTAGTAAAACGCCTATATTATACTTGTATATTCTTCCAATTGATTATGTGATTAGCATCATAAATGTTTTTCTTAAGTAAGGAAACATGAAAGACATTGTGTACATGGATATCACTGGGTAAAGCAAGCTAGTAGGACACCAGTCTAATTCAAGCTAGAATCAGGAAAGGCCCATAAAACCAATGTGCTAACTTAGCACATCCAGTTCACCACAAGGTGCTTTTCTTGGGTTGTACCCAAATGTAAATGTGTTCTCCTACTTGAAATTCTCGGAAGCTTCTTTTCTGATTTGCAAAATTCTTTTGTCAGTCCTAAGCAGCCTTTAAATTTCCTCATACCCTTTTTACCATCTTTTCCATTTCCTCTAGCATATCTAGTCCTCACATTATTTTTTCTCCTCGGGCACTCCAACTCAGAGGTGTCATACTCGTCCATCCATATAAAACTTCAAAAGGGCTCATATGTAATGATGTATGATACCCATTGTTGTAAGCAAATTCTACTAAGTGCAGGTATTCCTCCCACTTAGAAGGTTGTTGCATTACGTAGGTTCAAAACATGTCTTTGACTACTTGATTAACTCTTTCTGTCTGCCCATCCGTTTGAGGATGGTATGCAATACTAAAGTGTAGGTGTGTGCCCAATCATTCGAAAAGGGCCTTCCAAAAGGCTAATGTGAATTTAACATCCTGGTTAGAGATGATCATTTTTGGTATACCATGTAACTTGAAGATATTCAGCATAAAAATATTTGCAATTTGCACTGCTTTGTAAGTTGATTGAACTGGTATGAAATGAGCAGATTTGCTCAATTTATCTACCACCACCATGGTAGGTTCATTTAGCTTTTTTGATTTAGGCATTCTATTCATGAAATCAATATATATGATTTCTCATTTCCATTTAGAAATTGGTAGCGGGTGGAGCAACCCTGCTTGGTGCTAGTGCTCCACCTTTACCTGTTGGCATTCTAGACAACGTCCTAAATACTCGGTGACTTCCTTCTTCATACCAGGACAGAAAAATTCTTTTCAAAAGGAAAAAATCATTTTCTGATATCCTGGGTGCCCTGCATAAGGACTTTTATGATATTTGTCTAAGATTGGATTTTTAAGCAGTTTTTGGTTAGGTACATATAACCTCTTCTTATAGATCAGAAGTTCATTTGGATTGACCTCACATCCCAATTGTTGTTCATGACTGCTTTCAATCTTTGCTTGCTGCCATTAATGTTTATAAATTAAATCTTCCATGGCTATTTTACGGATCTACTCATAGAAGGTAGTTCGAGATTCACTAAAGGAGATTTCATATAAGAAGTTCACTTTTCGATTTAAAGTGTCCGTAACCTTGTATTATTTTCCCTTAAAATGTCTAATTTCAAAGTAAAATTAGCTTAGGAAATCAGCCCAATGAGCTTGCCTAGCATTTAAAGTGGGTTGTTTGAAGTAGCTTATCAAACTAGAATGATTTATTAATAGCAAAAATTTCTTGCCTAACAAATAGTGTCACCAAATTTTCAAGGCATGTATTACCACTGTGGATTCCAAATCATAAGCGGAATATTTTGTTTGTGTTCTTTAAGATTACTTGACTCGTAGGCCATAACCCTACCATCTTGTGTTAATATGCCTCCTACACCTTCCTTGCTAGCATCCATACAAACTACATATTCTTTGTTAGGATCAGCAATACTCAAAATAGGGGTGGTAGTGAGTAGATGTTTAAGATGATCAAAGCTCCTTTGACAGTCAGGAGTCCATCTAAAGCCCTTTCCTTTCTTTGTAGAGAGGTAATAGGGTATGCCACCCTAGAAAACCTTCCACAAATTGCCTATAATATCCAGCTAGGCCCATGAATGATCTTATGTCTGCCACATCTTTTGGTGCCAGGCACTCCATGATAGTTCTTATTTTCTCTGCATCAACTGTAATCCAATCCTTGGTGATGATATGTCGCAAGTACTGGATTTGTTCCTTAAAGAAGTCACACTTGCTATACTTGGCATACAAATGGTGTTCTCTTAGTATTTCAAGAACAATCTGGAGATGTTCCTTATGTTCTTCCATGCTTCAGGAGTAAATCAGTATGTCATTAATGATGATTAGTACAAATTTGTCTAAGTATGATGAAATGTGCTATTCATGAGACACATGAAAGTTGTAGGGGCATTAGTCAACCCAAAGGATAGGACCATGAACTCATAATGTCCATACCAAAGTTTGAATGTTGTTTTCGCTATATCATCCTCCTTTATTCAAATCGGATGATAGCCTGATCAGAGATCAATTTTAGAGACAATAGTTGCACCCTTTACCTGATCGAATAACTCATCTATATGAACTAGGGGGTATTTATTCTTGATAGTCAGTTTATTTAACTGACGATAATCCATGCACATTCGTAATGTTCCATCTTTCTTCTTAACGAAAAACACTGGAGCTGCCCAAGGTGATACACTGGGCTGTATATAATTTTTATCTAACAGCTCATGCAATTGCATCTTTAGCTCTGTTAGTTCGGGGATACTAATATGGTAAGGGGATCTGGAAACTAGGGCAGCCCTTGGAATTAACTCAATGGTAAAGTCTATGTCGTGTTTTGGGGGTAGGCCTGGAATTTCTTTAGGAAAAACATTAGGAAAACTTTGTATTATTGGTATATTTTCTAAGGCAGCAGATTTATCTTTAGAGTGAGCATAACCCACTTGTATGACATAAATATGGCAGCCCTTCTCAATGTATTTTGCTACTTGGGAAGTTGTTTAAGGTCTTATTTGCAAAGGTTTCTAAATAAATTGCACCTCTTGTCTTTATCCTTGCTCATTTCGGAAATTAATGGTTTTGGTCTTGTAGTTAATAACGAAAAAATGTTTCTCTAGCCAATCCATGCCTATAAGGACTTCATATGACCCTAAGGGTAACACATTCAAATCTGTCATATTAGACTGGTTAGCTAATTCTAGAGGACAGTTATTGACTTGTGCCAAAACTCTTCTTTTGGATCCTGTGGCTAGTTGTACTAGACCTAGATTTTTAAACTTTACTACTTACATTTTACATTGTTCCACAATCTTGGGACTAACATAACTCAATGTAGCCTTAGGATCAATCAAAATAGATACAGTTTGATAAAAAACATTACCTTCAAATTCGATCATTTTTGGCTGAAATTTCGCTTGATGATCTTCGAGAGTGGCATTGATTTTAGGAAGGCTCCTTGCTATTTCCCCTACTATGGAGGCTTTTTGTATTTGTGAAATCTAGTAAACTCCCTTACGGTGTGGGAAATTCTTGAAATAATGCAGGCCTCCACATCCTCAACACTGTACAGGAGGTCTAGCAGTTAATTTTGATTCAGTTCTACCAGATTGCTCATTAGCTCTAGCTTCCCTTGGTACATTGAATTTGAGCTGGTTTTTATTAAAATTTTGGTTGGTTTGGCCCTTGTATAGTCCTTTATTATCTAGGCCCTTATTACCTTTCTCACTGGGAATAAATTTACTTCCCTTTTTTTCAGTCCATCTCTTACTCATGTCTGCCTTTGGCTTGTTCTTCTTATAGCAGTTTTGTGCCTTACAAATAACCTCCTCCACTGTTTTTGGATTGTCAAATTCTATGTGTTCCTTCATGAACAGAGGTAGACTATTGATGAACCTCTACATTTTTTCTTTTTCTTCGTGAATGTAAGGAACATACCGAAGTAATGATGTGAACTTTTTTATGAACTCATCCATAGACATTTGTCCTAGCCAGAGATCATGAAATTCTTTTGTTTTTTCATCATAAAATCTCTCTGTTAGATATTTTTATTTAAAATATATCTGAAAATTTTCCCAGGTTATACTTTGTTCATTCAATCCTCGAAAGGTTTTTACCTCCTCCCACCATTGTGTGGCCTTTCCTTGCAGCTAAAAAATAGCCAGGCGAGCCTTCAAATATATATATAACTTTGTTATTTCTTACCAACTTTTACTGTAAAGTAAATATATAAATTCACCATTTATATTGAATATTAAAAGTTCATATATCATTTGAAACCTTTACATTAAAGTTATAACATTGATACAATTATATTGATGTTTATCGAATGGATGTAATCCTTACTTTAATATCGTCCCTTTTATCAAAGGTTTTCTGAGATCATATCAATCATCTACATACACTTTTGGGATTTGTTTGTACCACGGATTTACAGTTGTTATAAATATACTTGGTATCACCCCGTCCTATCAACCAAGGTTGAGGGTTTACAAGTCATTTTATTTAAACTTTAACTTAATACTAGATACATCACTTGCCACCATCTGGCCTCATTAATTGTTGAATTTACTTTCGCTGTTGTGATGGCCTTAGGGCAAGTTTGACTTGTCGTGTTCTTCAATGTTGTGGAGCGCTTCTACAATTCTGGGATTTCGGACCCTATCCATGGTCATCCAACCTTGGGCTCAATCTGATGGTTTATATCATTCCCAAGTTCTTATGCTTCTGAAGGCCTTTTAGTTTGGGGTCATTGTTCCTCTCCTCCGATGGTGTTCATCATTCTACTTTCCAAGAGGGATTTGGTGTGCCCACATTGTTGTTCCTTGGTCGAATTTTAAAGTTGCTAGATGCTGAGGCTCTCGTTCCCTGCCATGGTGATCTATACTCCTATCTCACCGATTATCAGGCGACTTATGGTTCAATGAAAACAACAGTGTCAGGAGCCCTTCAAAGGTAAAGGTCTCTAACGGCTTTCCTACTTCAGTTGTTTGCATGCTTATGGTTTTATGTAAATGGAAAATAACTCGTGTTCCCTCCTGGTTGGGAGGTATTTGTTTGTAGGTGTAGTGGGCTCCCTGGCAAAGGGTGGATGGAGCTCTTAATCATCTCGTTGAACTTCAATCCAGAAGCTTAGTCCCTTATCTGGATATTTTATCTAGTTCAAAGTTTACTATGAATGGATTTCACCATTTTAGAGATTTGTAATAGTTTTAAGCATAAGGTTTGGTTCTGACTCTTTTAATTCATGGGGTTTTCCCAACCGAGACAGTGTATGTATTTTCAATGTTAGTGTGGATGAGATAAGGCCAAGGCTCGTTGGTTTATCTTCGAGACTGGCCCAACATTTTCGGCCAAACTCTATAGCCAAACTATGGATTTCTTCAGAATTTACTATGCTCAGACTTTTCTATATGATGATTGTTAGCTTCAAACCCTCGGGGGAATCTATAAGTTAATATAGTATTAATCTTTTCATTTCTCAAACTGTAATGTTATTACTCATCTTGTTTGCCTATTGCGGCTATAGGTAATATGAAATGTCTTGATGTCTTTTAATAACTATCTGTGGTGATTATGAAGCTCGAGACTGGGAATGTTTCATATGTTTAGATTATTGAACAGTAGCTCTCGGGACATAGATTACATCCTAGATTAAACTATATGGGATAAATCTATGAGTCTGTAGTGTGTCTTTTTGCTGAAATGTTAGGTCCCTATAATACTAGTGATTACCCCATTACTATTCTAGTTGTATCCCTTATTAATATTGTTGTGCCCCTATTGCCCCCATATTGTCATTACTGTGCCCCATAGAATCCCTCTATTGTTATTTTTGTGGCTTTATATTATTATTGATAGGTCAGCTGGGTTATATTGTGACTCCTTAGACTCCTATATATAGAAAGGAGGTTTTTTTCATTTGAGTCATCAAAGAATCATTCATTTGTGTAATGTAAAGGAGGTTGCCCCCTCGAAGAGGCTAAATTCTAAGGCATTGATCTATCTTTTCTATCTTTTTGTGAGCTGGTTTCATAACATTTGGAATCAGAGCTTTGGATTCTAGGGTTTCACTACTCCAAATAGGTCATCGTGGCATTTTCTCTATAACTTTTTTTCTGCAATGTTTCAGAAGCTAAAAAACACCCCCATTTGAGACAAGATCACACTGAAGCTGGGGTCCGAATTTCAGAGCTTTTCGCACTATAGTTGCAAAGATATGATCTGAGGAAGTTGGTCTTTTTGTAGACTCCTGAATTACATTCCAAACTGGTGACCTGGGGAATATTGCAATAACCTTCTCTGTGGGCAGCAGATTGAAAATTTGTAAGATGGTACAAAAAGAAAATGGACTGTAATTTCTTGTATATATTTTTTTCAGAGCCAAAGGTAGAAACAGGGACACGTGGGATGTCATACAAGTTCGCTCTACTGAACTAGTCTATAATTAGTTCACTGTGGGAGATTTGGCATAACTCTTCTTTGTAGAATCCAATTGGAATCAGACTGGTGGCATTGGAAAGAGGACATAGAGGGCTACTGTAGGTTGCAATTTGAAAATTGGATGATCTGAAATTACAAAGATACATCAAAAGAAATATCAAGCTCCTACAAAGTGAAAAAAGGTGTGTATATTTTTTTTAAATTATTGCTTAAGCTTGGTTTGAAAATTATTTTGAAGGAATTCAAAGGGCATAGTAGAGAATTATTATCGATAAGTAATGCCCTGAGGAAAGAAAATGCAAACACCTAGTAAGCAACCTGAAAGCTCTAGCATGACTCGTGAAGAAGAGGAAGAAATGCTACATGATATATTAAAATTACAAGACCAAGTGCAACAAATTTCACTCTCACAAAAGCTAACAGAAGCTAAGATAAATGGTGTGGAATCTAAGATAAAGGGTGTGGATGCTAAGATTGATGATTTGAAGATAGATTTGAAGGCAAATTTGACAAATTTTCTACAAGAAATACTTAGTAATGGTGAAAGGGTAGTAAAGGAAACTCATGATGCGAACAAAAGAAATGTTAATCATGATCTCATAGACTCTAATGTTGGATTGAAGACGCACCATATTCCAAAAATCGATATGAGGAAGTTTGATGGCAAGGATCCCGCGACAGGGATATTATAGATGTAGCAATTTTTCAATCTCAATAATGTGCAAAACACACAAAAGGTACGTATTGCAACTTTATATTTGGAACCAAATCAGTTTGTATGGTATCAATGGATTTTATCTCGTAAACAAATTATCACTTTGGCAATTTTTACAGAAGAATTGACATGACATTATGAGGATACAAAAAGCAACACTTTTTTTAGCCAATTGATAAGTCTCAAACAAAAGGGTTCAATAATGGAGCACATTGAGGACTTCCAAAAATTGAACATAACGGTAAAAAATATTCCAGAGGAGCATAGGATTGATGTGTTCATAGGGACATTAAAGGATAATATCCAACATGATGTTCACCTTTGCGAATCTGATTCATTAGAGAAGGCATTTAGGTTAGCAAGAAAAATGGAAAGAAAAATTATGGCAACCAGGAAGCATACCACTAACAATTATAAAGATGGACGTGTTGTTGCCCCTAGTCTTCCACAACTTGTAAGGTTGACACCACAACAATTGGAAGAAAAAAGAACAAAAGGGCTTTGTTATAGTTTTGATAGCAAATAAACTAAAGGTCATAAGTGTGCTGAGAAGAATTATTCTACATAGATTGTGAAGAGGAGGAAGAAAAGGAGAAATAAAGGTCAAAAGAAGACGATATACTCCAGGAACAAAGTCTAGATCAAGAAGAGATGAATCCGACCATAACTTGTAATGCATTGGCTAGAATCACCACTCCTCGAACCATCAAGATAGAAGGACAAATCAAGAAGAAAAAGGTAATAGTGTTGATTGATTCACGAAGTACCCACAATTTTATTCATTGTAAGGTAGCAAAAGAATTGAATTGCTTCCTATATCCAACACCAGTGTGTCAAGTGATGGTTGCAGATGGAGGAACAATAAATTGCTCTGGAAGGTGCCATAATTTCAAGCTATCCATGGGAGAATATGTATTAAGTAGACCAATGCTTTCCATTCCAATTGGAGGTGCTGATGTTGTACTAGGAGTCTAATGGCCACAATCCTTGGGTACAATAGCTTTTAATTTTCAAGAACTTTTCATAAAATCTTATGCAGAAGAAAAGGAAGTTGAATTAAGGGGTATTGTAGGGAAATCGGGAAAGATAATCAGCTCTAACGGTATGACAAAGCTTCTAGAAAAGGAACAAAGAGGTGTAATTGCACAATTATGTTCGCTAGATGTTTCCACATTGAAATCTTCTATTTCTCTAGATCTCCAAAAAGTCTTGAACAATCATTCCAAGGTATTTGAGTCTCCCAAAGGTCTCCCACCTATTCATGATCATGATCATACGATTCATCTGATTCCAGGAAGTGTTCCTCCAAACATCAGGCCGTACAGATATCCCTATGCCGAAAAGAGTGAAATTGAACGTATGGTTGTAGAAATGCTAGAGGTTGGTATAATTTAACCTAGTCAAAGTTCTTTCTCTGCTCCAGTAGTATTGGTGCACAAGAAGGATGGATCATGGTGCATGTGTCCAGATTATAGGGAGCTCAACAAGCTCACTATCAAAGATAAGTTTCCCATTCCTATCATTGATGAATTACTGGATGAATTGCATGGATCAATTTACTTCACCAAGTTGGATCTTCGTTCAGGATATCACGAATTCAGAATGAAGACTGAAGACATTCTGAAAACAACATTTAGAACTCATGCGGGTCATTATGAATTTTTGGTCATGCCTTTTGGCCTTACCAATGCACCTTCTACATTTCAAGGTTTGATGAATTCCATTTTCAAACCCTTCCTTAGAAAGTTTGTGTTAGTATTTTTTGATGATATACTAATCTACAGCAAGTCGTGGAAGGATCATGTTGAACATGTTGACAGGGTACTACAACTATTGGAGGAGAAACAATTATATGCAAAAAGATCCAAATGTTTCTTTGGAGTACAAGAGGTGGAATATCTAGGTCATATTGTATCTCATGAAGGAGTTAAGGTAGACCATAGCAAAATTAAAGCCATTAAGGAATGGAAAATCCCCACATCCATAAAGCATCTGCAAGGATTTCTCGGGTTGACAGGGTATTATCGCAAGTTTTAAGAATTATGGAAGAATAGCAGTACCTCTAACAACATTATTGAAGAAAGATGCAATTTCATGGACTCCAGAAGCAACAAAGGCCTTCGAACATCTTAAAGTGGCAATGTGCCAAGCACTAGTCTCAACTACACCGGACTTCACAAAAACCTTTATTGTGGAATGTGATGCTTCAGGAAATGGAATTGGTGCTGTTTTAATGCCAGATGAAAGACCCATTGCTTTTGAAAGTCGTCCAATCAAGGGAAAGTTTTTACACAAAGCTAATTATGAGAAAGAAATGTTGGCAATACTACATGCACTTAAGAAATGGCGACCCTACCTAACGGGAAGACACTTCAAGGTAAAAACAGAGCATGATAGCCTTAAATACTTTTTAGAACAAAGATTATCATCTGAAGAGCAACAAAAGTGGGTCACAAAGATTTTGGGTTATGACTTTGAAATCATCTAAAAAAAAGGGAAGCAAAATGTGGTGGTGGATGCACTCTCAAGAAAGGATGAGGATGTGGAAGAATTGTTGTGCGCCATTTCTATTATCCAACCAGATTGGATAAATGAAGCAAGGGAGGAATGGAAGAATGATGAAAAGGTGTGGGCACTTATTCAAAAGTTAGATTTCAGTACATCTGATACATTTAGCTGGAAAAATGATTCATTATGGTACAAAGGTTGCTTATACGTCTGTAAGAATTCCCAACTCAAACAAAAGATTCTTATGGAATTGCACACTTCTCCCTTATGAGGGCACTCAGGATTTTTAAAAACTTACCACAGGGTTAAGAAGGAATTTTTTTGGGATGGCCTTAAATCAGATATTCAAAAGTTTGTGGCAGAATGTTTGGTTTGCCAACAAAATAAAGTTGAAACAATTAAGATCTCGGGTCTATTACAACCTTTATCCATTCCAAGCCAACGTTGGGAGGAGGTTTCAATGGATTTTATCACAGGTTTACCCAAGTTTGAGGGAAAGAGTGTCATCATGGTGGTAGTTGACAGACTTACCAAGTATGCACACTTTTGTGCATTATCACATCCATTTAAAGCCAGTACAGTTTCTACTGCATTTATGGAAACAATTCAAAAGCTACACGGAAACCCAAAGATTATTGTAAGTGACAGAGATCCCATTTTCACTGGAAATTTTTGGACAGAATTATTTTCTTGTCTCGGTACTCAGTTAGCTCATAGCTCATCTTATCATCCTCAATCTGATGGGAAAACGGAGATAGTAAACAAATGTTTGGAAGGATATCTTCATTGCTTTTTATAGGATAAATAGACATAATGGGTCAAATGGTTGCCTCTGGCTGAATGGTGGTATAACATTTCCTTCCATACAGCAACAAAAATGACCCCATTTATGGCACTTTATGGATATCAGCCACCATCTATCACATCATATTTAAGAGAAAATTCTAAGGTTCAAGTAGTGGAAAATCAAATTGAGCATCAACAACAATTCCTCCAACTCTAAAAGGATAACCTTGTGTTGGCGCAGAATAGAATGAAAGAATAGGCAGATCAACATCACAGTGAAAGAAGTTTTGATGTAGGTGAGTGGGTATTCCTACGGCTACAACCATATAAACAAATGTCCTCCAAGCAAGCTAAGAAGGATAACAAATTATCACCAAAGTATTATGGTCCATACAAGGTGTTGCAAAAGATTGGTACAACGACATACAAATTGGAGCTTCCTACAGCTTCTTGAGTGCACCCAGTTTTCCATGTTTCATGTTTAAAGAAGGTTATAGGTGACAAGCTCCCAGTTCAAACAATATTGCCAGAACTTGATGAGGAAGGAAAAATTACAATGAAACCAGAAGCAGTCACAGAAAGAAGAACTCGATAGCTACGAAATCGATCAATTTCAGAGTATCTCATCAAGTGGAAGAACTTATCGATTGAAGATTCCACATGGGAGGATGAGAATTTTATACAGAAGAATCCAGAACTACTAAAGCGTTAAGGGCAACACTTTTTTTGAAGGAGAGGGGCATGTTAGGTCCCTATAATACTAGTGATTACCCCATTACTATTGTAGTTGTATCTCGTATTAATATTGTTGTGCCCCTATTGCCCCCATATTGTTATTACTGTGCCCCATAGAATCCCTCTATTGTTATTTTTGTGGCTTTATATTATTATTAATAGGTTCGCTGGGTTATATTGTGACTCCTTAGACTCCTATATATAGAAAGGAGGTTTTTTCATTTGAATCATCAAAGAATCATTCATTTGTGTAATGTAAAGAAGGTTGCCCCCTCGAAGAGGCTGAATTCTAAGGCGTTGATCTATCTTTTCTATCTTTTTGTGAGCTGGTTTCATAACATGAAATTATTCTACTGATATATAGAGTTTCCTGTTGTTCGGGCTTTTTCCCCATTTTATTATGAAATTGTTATATTATTAGTTAGAGGCAGATTAATTTCGGAATTATCATAAGCTTGATATGCTAAGATCTTGATTCTAGTATGGGTTTCATCATTATGCGAAATCATCATTAATGCCAGCAAGATAATTAAAGATTGTTAATACTTGTTCTTTTTCCGCCTAACAATTCTGATATTGCATTTCTTTAACATACTTGTATGAGACTCTTCCTTTTATTTTGTATTTAATCTAATTCAGAATTTGACATTAAATACTCTACTTGTCTGTCATTAGAGACACGTCTTTATATGTTTAGTCTACTAGTTATGAGACTATTTGTTCGTGTATATTTAACTTCTACCTAGCTTTTTTTTACTTTCTTCATAATAGTTTTAAACACATAAACACTTTCATAAGATACAACCCTATTCTTCTAGATTTATCTCTAAGATAATTTACTTATCTGATTTACACCATTCTTCTAGACTTGTCCTGCAACTCAAACTTGCTGCGCAATAAAATGCCTACCAACCTTGAGACTGCTCTCGCGGTAGTCTCTCCCCGAGCTGTTCGTGTGCCGAGGAACTTTTCTCACTATCTCTTGGACTAGATTTATAATATCTTTGATGGCTATGTGGTCGAAACTAGACGTAGCAAGAGCTATGTTTGACTCTTCAACACAAATTATTTCCTCTTTCTTTCTCTCGTGATACCCCTATCCTCTTGATCCTTCTTTGAGTAAATACTCAAGAATTAGTTAGGCCAATAACTGTTTCTTTCTAACCACTTAGTATGTAAAACAATGTTTACAAGTAAATGTAATTCACTTATGCAAAAGAGTTTTAAAAGACAATTCCATATTTAAAATAATATCAAAGAGTTTTAAAAAATAATTCCATATTTAAAATAATATCAAATTGTTTAGTTTGCCGTAATTAAAAAACCAATTATGTGAATTACTCACCCTTGTGTCCATTCAGAACGACTGTACGACTTATTTGGCAGCGTTGCTCAGCTATCAAAATACAATTTCGAACCTAATTACCGAATCCCGATTCCTACCCAGCGCAGACCAAATCCCAAATAGAAATCTAGGTTTCCACAACTTTGTTCTACCCTATATCCCACTCAGTACAACTGGATGAAAATATTTCTTCAGCCGTCTGTGCCATTCAATGCAACTTTGTCCCGCTCAGGATGGCACTCTGATGACATCGGTGTTCCGGTAAAGACATCGATTCGTATGACTTTTTGAAACCTACTCTCTGCCTCATGTCCATCACAGTGCGACTTGCGTTACCAATGTCTCCCTTCCAGGAATGATATTTGACGACCAAACTACCAGTCACGTCATAGGGTGATTTCATTTACCAAAAATGAAATTTAACGGCCAAAAACTACCAGTTACGTGTTGTGGTGATTTGTTTATCGAATAAAATTTAAAGATTTACAAAAAGAAATGAAACATGAAAACTACTCATCAAATTTGACGAGTAAATCTATTTTGAAATTCTAACTCTGATCCCATCAATACCAGATTCAGAAACATAGCTCTGAATTTCCAAAACATTCATATCACCATGCACCCACTTCCTACGACTGACCAACGAAAGTTCTAATGGAAGTATGACTCGTGGTGCATGGTCAAAGAAGTGGAGAATTGACTGAATTTCTACCCACAGAAATTCCAAGTACCTAATGAGAAATTCCAAGTACAACTAATGAGGTTTGGCAGTTTGTTCATCTCGGTATCCCGGTCTGCAAATTTCCTCTGCATGTTGTTCGTCAATGGCATTATTATGTATTCAAATTCCTCACAGACCTTCCAACAAATTATCTTTTTGTATTATATAATCCTAAAATTATTCTCTATTTCAATTATTAAAAAATTGGAATTATTATGAAATTGAATAACAAAAAGATGTCACAAGGTCTAAAACCTTTCCAATGGAATTCTCTACTTTTATTTAACACTACATAATTGTCAAGACTCAATAATGGCCGACTCCCTACACTACATTGTCAAACACTTAGTCGAGTTGAGTGAATGGCTCCAGCCAAAAATCCAAATACGGTTAACGATTTTCAACTAGTTTGTTGCATGGCCGTTTATACAGAAATCTCCATGGCAATCTGTGAGAGCTCTTTTCTTTTAACTCCCGTAACAGAATTATAGAGGC
The DNA here is from genome assembly GCA_031772625.1 of Pinus tabuliformis. Taxonomy (NCBI): domain Eukaryota; kingdom Viridiplantae; phylum Streptophyta; class Pinopsida; order Pinales; family Pinaceae; genus Pinus; species Pinus tabuliformis. The sequence goes on from CM062809.1 coordinate 502,723,892, forward strand.
ATCTCCTCTCCATACAGCAATTTGTCTTTAGTTGAATTGTTTTTTCCATTTACTCCAACATTTGATAAGTATTCATTTATATTTTCTTTATATAATTGTTAAATACGGTTAAAATTGATATTTTAAAATTTACATTCACTTTATTTAATTTTTTCAACATTGATTTGATGGTGGATTAAACATATATAACTTTAATATTTCATATATATTTTCTGTATTGATCATTTTAACATGTTTATTTAATTTTCAAAATGTTAATTTGATGAGAGAGTTAAGTAGATAAGTTTTTTATATTTTATATATAAGTAATTTTAAATAAATGGTTGAAAAAAATGTTAATAATTTTAAAGAAGAAGCGCATAACCATCTATAGTGTGTTTTTCGACTTTTAGAAAAATCCTATTATGCTGCAAATTCTTCATTTTGCACACATAACACTAAATCCTGAAATTTGAAGTCTGAAGTTTGCAATTTAAAGGTTGAGGTTTAGGCGGCATGTCCACACTCAAGGGTCATGAGTATGCTATATAAAAAATTAATCTATAATGATAAAATATTTAAATTGAAAGAAAGCTTTGTTGAAAGTTGAGAAAATGCATCATAGATAATGCATTTAACCAAAGCACGTGAAATTTTTTTGGGAATGGTTCAGCACGATTTATAAAATATTTGAAATTGCATAAATAGGGACTATATATAATTTCACTAAATTATTAGCTAGTTTGGGAGTAGGAATCAATAATATTGAACGAGTATGTTTAAACATTTCAAAGTAAGATAAAACATGTAGGTCTATGCTATTACTTATTTGAACTATATTTTATGTGTGATGCGCCTTCTATTTTCCCATTTTTGTGATATAATTGAGAAATTATAATACTCGAGTACCAACATTGATGTTATGAGTTAAAACTTTATGATGTGATGTAATGTTTATTTTTATTAATAAAACAAAACTACAAATGAAGAAAAGGAGATAGCCAAGACATTTTGATTTCTTGAAAGGATAATTTTCCTTGATTTAATTCCTCTTTTGATGAGATGGTTAATCTTCCCAAGAAGATTCTAGCAAGAGGTTGGAAAGCTGAAGGGTCATGGTGTGATTGTAAAGACAAGAGGGAGGATCAGTTAAGAGGTTCTTCTTCCATCACCTTTTTAGCCTATTCCATATTCTCTATCATACAATTTGTTTCCCTCTCACTCAAAATTCTGAATTGGAAAGAGAGTTGATGGTAGAACCTAAAGAGGTTCATACCCTGTGGCTAGTTAAGTGTTATGAGTGACAACTTATATGCTAGGAAGTGAATGTGTTTCAATGATTTTTCCATGGAGTAGATGGCTTTGAGGACTAGGAATGGCCCTCTTTGTGTGTGGCACATAGAGCACGGAAGAGGGGAGGTTTGAGGGTCTACGGAGGTCAGAGAAAGACTACCTTGTGTTATGCAAGACATGCATGGTCACTTTGTGAATCTTTATGAGTATGGTCAAAGATGGCAAGGTTGAAATTTGAGTTTTTCCTTTGTATGAAGGATAGTGGCCTCCACTTTTATGTTAATTATGGTATGGAAACATTGTCACAAATCCCTGAGTTTAGTTTTCTCCTAAAGCTCCTAGAATTTGGCTTCAGGGTGGTTGTTCGTAAAAAAATTATCACACAATATTGCCTATGGTTGTGAGGAGAGTGGCTTAGTGGATGGCTAAGTCATTGTGGTGCTTACTATGTAGCTGATAAACCACCTAGAAAGAGCATTCTAGATCACTATGTTGCTTACTATGAGAGGGAAATTAATAAACCATTTAGACAGTGGACTGTAGACCCCTATGGATCTTGCTATAAAAAGATATTTGATAAGAAACCTGGATAGTGGATTCCAACTACTAGACTAAGGAATACCCCATCTAAACTTTGGTTGAATCCCTATGAATGAGGTAAGTGGAATCACTTGGGTCACTATGGTGCTTATTGCTAGAGGTAACTTGATAAACCACCTAGAAAATGGATTGCATCTCTTGAGTGTTTAAACCAAGATTTTGGTTTGAATTCCCCTAAGCCAGCATTCCCTCAAATATTGGATTAAGCGTGAATGTGATTAGTTGTAGGAAAGTTGCAATGTAGCTCACCTATGGTTGGGTGAAGAGTGGGAGCACCTCCTTCAGTTTCTAGCCATCTTAAAACACTTAGATGATTGTACTACATATAGATGTTTAAAATCTGAATTGTGATGTTCAATGCAATTTTTATGATCATAATGATATATTTTATCTTTCTAAATGTTAATGAATATTTGAAATGTGTTGTCCAATTTCGTAATAGCCCTAGGTTAAAAATCCATGTAATAAAGTTAATAAAGGTAAAACAAGACCAAGGTCATGGGACATTTATTCCAAGCCGAATGTTGGGAAAAACATCCTAGAGGGATGTTCCTTTGGTTTATTATGGTTAAAGGGAAATTGGCAATGTGAGGAGGAAAATGTGAGGAGGAAAATGTGTTGGACATTTGTTGGAACTCTAGAGGAAAGGGACACACAGCAACTAGCCACAATGATTTTGTCAGGAAATCCTGTCACTTCTTTTGCTCAAATAGAAGAAACAATATAGTCAGCTACTACAGAAACAACATTCGAATCTCTGGTATCATCCAGTTCACAAATTTCAACTCAAGAGAGTATCTTTGCAAGATACATGGAGATAAAATTAAATAATGAAGCTTGGAAGGCTTCCACCTACTCTGAATTTTTGAAGTAGACAACTAAAACTCAGCACAGATTGATTTTTGCATTCGATTTAGAGAGTGTAGATATCCAAATGGCCTTCATGGAACCATTAGTACCAGTCCCCAGGAGTGTCGAAGACTACAAAGTCTCCATTTTCTCAATTGATACTAGCAAGATACAGGAAATCAATCAAATCAATTTACTCAAGCAGACAAGGGAGCTAGTTTTCTCAACACTTGATACTACAACCATGACTACTTCCAAATTACATTCATCTTTAAAAAACATGAATTCTCTATTAAAGATTGAGAAGATGTCATCATTTTCCAAGTACAACAGGATCAAGTCTCTAGAATATTTTGTCATAAAGCTAGGACATGACCCTAAAGATATTAAAGCAGTAGAAGAGCTCATAAAGAGCATGTAGGCATAAATTCAAGAATTAAGGAAGCAACTGAAGCTACCTTCCACAGAAGATCCTCAAGCTAAAGAAGTTGCCAATATAGAAATGGTAAGCAGCAGGAGAATCTACATCAGGCATAGGTACAATAGCATAAACATTAGCAAAGATCATAGCTTCAGGGTCTATATAAGAGCTTACCAGAGCTCTAGATGAATTGTCATCAGTTCATGACGAGAAAGAGAAACTGTCATCAACATTAACTCAGATGGAGGAGAATAAAATTAAAACTGACAATGCTTATTTGTCAGAAATGCAGAAAAATTACAAGCTCATTAAACATTTGCTAAAATATGAGGACCATTCCTTTATCATTCATATTTTGGTAGATGCTAAGAACAACATTTGGCAGAATATAAATTCCAACATAACAAAGATGTGGCCTTCAATTCAAATTAATTTTGAGTAGGAAGAACTTGTGCAAAGAGTCAAAACTGCAATACAGAACACAAAGGCAGATTTGGAGCATAGACAGAAAGAGGCACGAAAGATCATCAAGCTATTGAATTCTAAGACAAGGGAAGAACTAGAAGACCTGAACATTCTAGACATGACAACTATAGTCATGGAGGTTAAGAGGGTCTTAACAAAACAAAATTTGATACATTCAGAGAATAAATGCAAATAGCTTGAGGTGTAGGTCAGGAGGTTCAGCAAAAAATTTACACTGCTACAAGAAAAGGGTTTACCTACTCTGAGACATTCTAGTGGAAAATTGATCCCATTAGAAAATTACCAAGAACAGTTGTGTAATATAGGTGTTGATGCTTCCAAATTTATAAAGGCCAAAGGAATTATTAGTGGAGAAGCATTTATACAAGGAATATAGTTTGATTTGAATATTCAACATGAAATACACCACCTTTTTGTCATTCAGCCAAATTTTGACACTTGTACCAAGGTGGATGAAAGGTTTAGAAATATGGTTCTTTTATATCCCAAGTGAAGAAAGGTGGGACCGGTTGCTGGAGTTGATCAAGTGAAGTGTAATTGTAATACATAATTTTCAGCATTAGAGGAGCAACATTTGCAGCAAAATATATACAGTCATCACTAGATTCTTACATAGCCTCAACACCACAACAAACTTCAACATATTTTCCCTATTTTCCTTCTTTTATATCTAAAATATATGCTCCTTTAATGGATATTATTTGTAAATATATTTTATTTTTAAATGTAATCTGAGATGTAATAATTTTCTATAAATATTTAAAAATAAGACTTAGGAAAGTTTGGAATTTATATGAAGAAAGCATACTTTTTTATGTAAGTTGTGCATGTACTAAAGTGATCAATTTAATTAATATAGAAAGTGTGTTTTAGGATTCCTTTGTTAAGTAATTGGTGATGTTTCCTCTCATGTGAATCACTATTTTCCCAGTTTTCCATATGTTTTTCTACCTCTATTGTTTAAAGAATATTAAGGGTTGAATTTGTTTAAATACACTCTGCTCTGACATATAAACAATATTTATATTTTCAGTGTAATATTAAGTGTAGAATTCATCCTAGTATGCTCTATATTTAATTGAATCAAAATTTTTTCATCCCATTCACTCCACCCATGCTCTAAAGATCCAAAAGCTTGCCTACCTTACCTTGTTACATTTGTTCTGTCATTTTTGTATTTGATCACTCCAAGATTCATTGAATCCATGCCCAATGGAATTTCCCTGTAGTTTTCAAACAAATCTATGAAAAACCTAAACTCAGAGCTCAATAAGTAACCTAATATCTTAAAACAAGAAATCTAAATCATATAGAGAGATCCCTCTCTGGAGCTAGAAGGGCTAGATCCTAGCTTCCAATGTGGTTTTGTGGTTACCTTTGGGTTTCTCTCCACAACCTTGGAAAATTATGGAGTGATAACATTCTAGCGACTTCACTGGGGACTCGAAAAAATCTGATTATAAATTTTGTTTTTCCTTGGTAAACTTTTCTTTGAAAGCTCAAATCTATTTCCAGTGCGTGGTCATGAAATAAATGTTTTTAACGCTAGTTTTTCCAGCCAAATTGTGTACATATTTCTATCTATAAATAATATGTTGAAGATTTGGCCCCTAAAAATATCTACACTAGAGCCCATCAAAATCATATACCACCTAAACTAGTAGACAACCTTGAGAAACTTGTTAGGAAAAAGAGTTTTACTGAGAGTCAAGAAAGCAATAATCCACTACCTAGATTTAATTCTCTCTCTGAAAGTTTCGTTACTATAGAGGATATTGAAGTTGACTTAACTTTTGAGCATAGCCTTTTTCATGCCAAATACAAAAGCTTTGTTCATGATATAGTTTTCATAAAAAATATTTTAAAATCTCATAACCCAAAACATCAACCTGTCAATCCAGATTCTGATGAAGGTATTATAAAATAGTTTAACAAGCTTGAAGTTTTTGTGACTAAATTAAATTAGGTTGTTTAGAAAACTTTTACTGATCAATCAACTCACTATTCTTCTTCTTCTACCTCATCACCATCCCCTCCAGTAGTCTCTCTCAATAGAACTACCCCTATTTCATCTACCATCCCTACTACTACTACTACACCAACTCAACAAAGTATCATCCCACCTCCTTTAATACCATCAATATCCACATCTAATGTAGTTTCATCTTCTTCCCATTCCCATTTACTAGTCATGGCATCTCATTATTCCCCCCTTGTCTTGCCTGGGAAACTTAATGTAGCGCCATAGGATTATTAGAGCCAAATGCCTCAATTTGATCGAATAGGGCCAATCACAACACAACAACACAGAGGCAGAATGAATGATTATTCATATTTGCAAGAAGTTGATGAAGATGATATGGAAATGAGATTATTTGCACAAAGTTTGATAGGAGAAGTTAAGAAATGGTTTAGGGAATTTCTAACATCTAGTATCCTCTCCAAATCTTGGTTGAATATGAGAGTATAAAGAGAGCCCCTCGTGAAACAATCCAAGAATACTACACTAGATTCAATAAAATTTACAATTCTATTTCAATTGCAATATATGTCTTACCAACTGAGGGAGGGATATCCTCCTACCTTAGAGGAAATGAAAAGGAATGTTGTCAGTGTGGAAGCCAGTTTTATGGAAAAGAGAGCTAGGTTAAAGGCTAATATAAGAGTCGATATTAAAGAAGAGCTTTCTTCTTAGGACCTTTTGTTGTAAGCACACACAGAAGTAAAATTCGGGGTAGTCACCTTTTTATTACATAGATTATCTAAAATTTGAGATTTTGGGACCTTGAGGCTCTGTGCCTCAATATAGAAATAAATTGGGGCTTTAGGGTAGTCACCACTTTGTTTTGCGAAACCTCAAGCAATGGTGTTTTGGTTGTCACTAGGATAAGTGGAGAAAAATGGTTTATATATATATATATACATACATATATGTGTAAGAGGATGACCCAACCCTAAGAGATTGATGTCAAGACCTTACTCCATTAGAATTGTGACATGTGGGCCCCATTGAGCTATCATAACCCTAGGTAGCTGTATGAACCTTTGTGTGGATAGGCTTGATGCAGATTAGCCAATATTGACCATCACCCATAAAACATATGTGTACAAGTCAATAAGAGTGCTAGTCTTATGGAAAAACTTGGACCAGCAGAACCATACCATAAGGCTCTTTCTCTGTTCCATCATGCCATCAAACCATTTAAAGAGTTTTGTTGAGCCCATGAAAAAAATGGCCAACCAAACATGATGTTAATAGGTGGACCCCATCAACCATTTGGGCCATCAGACTTGTTGGGGAGTTGAATGACGGAGTCTATGGTCAAAAGACAAGCCTAGATGATATGTGCCTCGGTGGACCCATCGAGCTTTTAATCCTTGATAGCATTGATATCTCAAAAGCGATGATAAGAGAGAAAGACCAACAGAACCTGAGGAAGTGTGACATGTATTGAGGAGGACACACAAGGCTCATAGGCCTTTGGGCCACTAATTTTTCAAAAGAATTAAGTGAGGGAAAGCCTGATAGACCCTCATCTAACATGACGTGTACATGTGGATCATGTTTCATCCAACGACCTATTCTTTTTGCCTTTTCACATAACAAATACATTTAGCATGTCGAGTGACCCAATGTTGCATGTTATGGGTGCCTGCATATCACACATGGTGATGGTGTGGTAGCATCATGTGGGAAAGTCAGGGAGTGTGTGTGTGCCATGTGGTATTCTACCAATGACATGGCATCCTTTGAAGGTAAAAACTTCTAAATGGTATAAATTTACATATGAGACATATATTGAGTAAAATTTATATCATCAGAGAGCTCTCAAGAAGCTAAATGTAATGGTGGCATTTTTTGTAATATTTGCAGACCTTGACAGAAGATGTTGTTGTAACCCCATATTCATAATAGACCTTTAATATCGGATCAAACAAGTAACACTCGCACAACATGATATGGGTGAATGCATGAATATGGTCTACGCTTTTTAAATGTAATGGTGGCATTTTTTGTAATATTTGCAGACCTTGACAAAAGATGTTGTTGTAACCCCATCTTCATAATAGACCTTTAATATCGGGTCAAACAAGTAACACTCGCACAACATGATATGGGTGAATGCATGAATATGGTCTACGCTTTTGGGCCAAAGGTGACGATGAAATTTCAAAATTTTACTCTTTTATCAAATTGAAACCCTCAAAATTCATATAAGCATTGTGAATGTTGATTCGGAGTAAAAATACAATTTGTGGACAATTAGGTTGTTATCTTAATGATACTTTTTATAAAAAATATTATTATCATATAATCTATCAATTTTCCATTAAATGAAATGCTTGTCCTTGTAAAGTGTCACACATCTTAAGAGGTCTGCATATATTCATGTATCATAACTTTGTCTAATTAATGTATATCTATCTATCTATCTATCTATCTATATATATATATATATATATATATATATATATATATATATATATATATAGAGAGAGAGAGAGAGAGAGAGAGAGAGAGAGAGAGAGAGGGCGGGGGGGGGGGGGTTATGTATATAAAAACTTTATTTTTCTATGAAAAATTATATCTTTTATTATTTTCCGAAGTTGACGAATTGATATTTCAATTGCATTTTTCAGGCATGTGTTCATGTAATAATTTTTCTACTATTTAAAAAAAAAACAAGAGTACCCTTTTAAATAGGACTCATTAATGAAGAGGCTCGTATTTTTTGAATTTTCTTTTTTGTTTTGTATATTTTATGTTATTTTTTATTCAGCCCATGTGAAACCATCCAAAAAGATTTCAAGAATTATGTTTAAAAGAAATTAGATGAAAATATCACATGAATTTGAAAATGTTAAAAGCATAATCCATTGGATAAAGTATTCCTTGAATCAAACATGATCAACTCTGCCACTTAAGGACAAATTCAACCTTAAGTCTAACAAAGTATAAAATGGTGTTGTAGAGAAATCTGCAAGAAAGGTGTCAAATATTTCTTTTTGAGGACCTCACGAGCTCGATCGAGTGCTTAAGTGCTCAATCGAGTGCTAGAAACATATAATTCAAATAGCTTACTCAAGGGTTTAAGAAGCCCTCGATCGATCCATTTACGTGGTTAACCAACTGCTCGATCGAGCCCCTACAAACATAACTACCAACCTACCAACCACCAACTATATTGATGTCATTTATGAGAGAGCTACGAGCCTAGGAACTCGATCAAGATCCTGTTGTCACCCCCAAGAAAAGAAACATTACAAATTTGAGATATGCATGTATAGAAAAATAACAGCAAACATTAATTCATAGAAAAATAACATAGCATGGAAATTACATAAGAATTCACAACAAATATGGGGAATTGGAAATTGTGATCTTAAAAATGAGAGAAAGTGCAAAGCAAACAGGAATTGTGATAAATAGCTAAAGAAAGGATTAGAGAAATATGTCATATATTGAGAGAACAACAAGGTTGAGCAGTTCAACAAATTCATGCAAATATAGGTAATTTAAGTTGTCTCACTTCTCATATTACCTTCTCCATAATAGCATGCATTAAGAAATATGATTCAAAACAATAAAAAAAGGGCGAAAAATCACTTCTTGTGATTAATGGTTATGAATTGAAATTCTCTAAAACCACTTGAACTCATGCAAATTATGAACCACCTTTTTATTGTAATGGTTTATCATAACCCACAAAAACTAAGGATTTAATTTAACCAAAGAAAACAATTACAATTCATGGAAATATTCCATATATTATTTACATGAATGTTATTATTTTTACAATATACCACCTTCTTTATAATATATTATTTACAATAATAATGGCTATTTACAATATTAACCAATAATATTAACCACTTACTTATTATTGTTTTATGGTAATTTTAGTAGACATCCTAAACTCATTTGAATATTACCTTCTTTTTTTCATTTAAAGTAGTTTTAACCGTTAAAGGATCATTGTTAATTTTTCTCATATATATATATATATATATATATATATATATATATATATATATATATACCCATTATTTCATCTTCCTTTTTTCCTTGGTTTCTCATTATGCCCCCACTTTGTCTCATGCTCCTAACCATGTTTATAATTTTTAGGTTTATCTTCTCCTTATTTAAATCTTGATTTAATTATTAATTATTATGGTATGGAGCTTATGATCCTTTCCTCAAGTATTAGACTTGTTTTCTTGTTTTATATATATCAATGCTTTAAGTGATTGTACATTTGTTGTTCACATGTTTTCTTAAAGACTTGATATGATACTCTAGAGTAGAAGGTAATATAGACTAATTTATATTATTTTTGTTAATGGAAATAGTTACATAAATTATCCAACAAAGTACTTAGTTGGTATTGATAGTGATTTTTTCCTCATCCCAATGATTTGATACCATACAAGTTGTTGAATGTTGTGGATTTTCATTAGTAGATCAAATAACTACTTAAACTTTTCCACTTCTTCAAATCTCATAATTCATAACACTTATTGAACTCTAACCCTCTATTAGTTCTTAGTAACTTAAAAACTAACCAACTTAAAATGTTTCACACAATTACTTGATATATTTTTTACATATAATTCACTAGTTGTGTTTCCTTTAAATATTAAGTTTCAATATAACTCTTTATTTTTTTAATATTTTCTAAAGCATAACTCCTAACTTATTGTAACTATTATCCATTATATTGTTAATATTTAAACTATATCCTATTATAAGATAATAGATTAAAAAGCATAGATTAGATTCAAGAAAAAATAATTGTTAATTAAAAACATCACTTCTCATGTATTATCTTGAAAGAAATACATTTTCCTTAAAAATAAAAATAATCTTAGTATATACCTTATGTTATTTACTATGAACCACACTGGTTGGTTTGAAATGCATCGATGATTTGTTCTACTATGTGATTTTCACCAAAAGATTTATTTTCATATATTATTTTATTATTTTAAGTTTAATAAATCATCACAATTATTTCTTAAACACTTCTTATAATCATAATTTTATGAGAATGATCATTGAGTGTTTGTAAAATTTAACATTTAAAATCATATTTAACAGTTAATTTTTATATGTCGACTCAATTAAAAATTAATCAAAGGTTAAAAGTAATATAGAGCCTGGTATCTCCACATGTTGGAGTATCTGTAACTGAGCATAAATACTTAAATCTTTCTAAAATAATAATAATAAATTAAAATTAATTAAATAGCATAAATATTTAAATCTTGCTAAAATATTAATAAAAAGATAAAAGTAATTAAAATTTATTTTGTTATATTGTAATTTTGTTTTAGAGGGAAAGGTAGTCCCTCCAACTCAAGTTAGAAACTATTCTCTAGGAAAAATTACATGAATAATTATAACTTACATCGTTGAAGGTTAAGTTAATAGTAGTCAATAAAAAAATCATCTTATAGTATTGCTTTGGCAAGGACCAGTAAATTGAGTTGTGAAGTGATAAGTAAATTTCTTGCTCAGGAAGAAGAAATTGCATAAATTTAGGTGGGTAGTAAACTCTACTAAGTCTACACATTTATATTCTTACTCCTACGTAAGTGGTGTTGAAAAAACAACTAATGGTGGGAAGCAAATCCTCCTCATAAGTATATGTATTTACATATTATTCCCATGCATTTTTTATTCAAACATTTCTTAAATTGGGATGGAAATTAATTAATAGTAAATATGTTATTTACTTGAGTATAAGATGTTTTCAACGATTTTATTTTTGGATGGTTTTGCTACACAAATATCTAAAAATATGCATGAATATTGCAACCATATGCATAAATTATGGCATAAAATATGTCAGGCACTTATCCACTAACATTATCTTGTGCAAAGGATGCAATAAGACATGCAAGTTATGGTCCAAACAAATGTTTGAAAAGTAGTTTTTTTAATAATAATGAAAAATAAATATTTGTTTTTGAAAGTTAAACATTATAATTTGCATTGATCAATTCTAAACTAATAGTGATCAACAAATAAATGATTGTTATATTTGTTTCGTGGTAGGTACTAATAACGATTCCATAACCATATTTAAATATAATTAATAAGCACATAAAAATTTAAGACTTACAATAAACTTACACTATAAACAATAAACTTACAATATAACAAGATTCTTAGTCATGGATATTCACCCCACTTTACAATGGATACTATTAACTTCTAAATAGGTTTTGTTACAATACCATGAGCCAATAACATGGATTATTAATACCATATGCTCAAAAACCATAACTCATTTTATAATTAAAATTAAAATGTAAAATATATTATACCTTCAATATATCATTTCTCAGACAAGAAAAAAGTCTAGATCATACAAATAGAGGGGAGAGAGAGGAAAAAAAAGAGGGGGGAGGGGGGAGAAGGTCAGTGGGAGGGAGATAGTGACAAAGCTGGAGAGAAAGAGAGAGACATAGACAAAGAGAGAGAGAGAGAGAGAGAGAGAGAGAGAGAGAGAGAGAGAGAGAGAGAGTGTGTGAGAGAGAGGAATGAAGAGAGAGAGGAGGGGAGGATGAGAAGGAGAGAGGGAGGGAGAGAGAGAGAGAGGAAGGCAAGAACAATGATATGGAGAGATAAAGGTATAGAGAGAGGGAGTGACAAGGGAGAGATAGAGAGAGTGAGGGAGAGAGGAGAGGAGGGAAAATAAAGAGAAGGAGATGAGACAGATAGTAAGAGAAGGGGAAGAGAGATGGGGAGACAATGACAGAGTTCGTGGGGGAGAGAGAGAGGGAAGAATAAAGACATAGAGAGATAGAGGTGGAGAGATAAAGGGAGTGACAAGGGAGAGATGGAGGGAGGGAAAATGAAAGAGGAGAGGAGGGAAGAGAGAGAAAAGGAGAGGAAAGAGATTGGGAGACAAAGGAAAGAGAGAGAAGTAGAGACATAAATGGAGAGGGTAGATAATGGGAGGGAGAGAAGGATATAGGGAGGGAGATAGTGACAAATTTGGAACGAGAGAGAGAGAGAGAAAGATATCGGGGTAGAGATAAAGAGAGGTGGGAAGGAAAGGGAGAGAGATGAAGGAAAAGAAAGAGGAATTGAGAGAGATAAGGAGAAAGGGAGGGCAATAAAAATACCTAAAGAGAGAAAGGTGGAGAGAGAGAGAGGGTGACAAGGGAGAGGTGGAGAGAGAGAGAGGGAGAAAGGATAGTAGGAGGGGATACAGAGAGAGAAGGGGAAAAAAGAGAGGGAAAGAGAGTGAGAGATATATAGATATGGAGAGATAGTGTGTATGTTTCGAGAGTTAGATATATATAACAAAGGAGAGACAAAGGGATATACAGATATTGATGCAAGGGGAAGAAAGGGAAGAAGAGAGAGACAAAGAGAGGGAGGGAGGGAGAGATATATAAAGATGGAGAGAAAGAGAATGTGTGTGTTTTGGGGGGTGAGGTAGTGAGACAAAGAAGGAAATATAGAGACGTATATAAATATAGATGGTGGGGGTGGATAGAGAGAAGGAGAGAGGAACTACAAGGAATAAACCCTTTAGAAGAGGTTTTTATTGAAGCCCCTATAAAAATAGCCCAAAAATCCATTTGTAGCAGAGGTCACTAGCAGAGTTGGGTAGGCGGATGTTTTAGCGGAAGTTTTTTAATGGTGTGTCTATAATACACTAACACACTAGTGTGTTACTATAACTAGACACACTAGTGTTTAATAGAATATGGTGGGTCATAGCAGATTTAATTGTTATAAAAATAAAAAAATAATGGTGGCTAAGTACATAAGGCGCACTGGTGTGTATACTAGTTGATATCATTGGAAAAGGGTTAAATTTAAAAAAATGTTGGTCGTAAAATTCATTTTTCCCATTCTGGTGTTATACTCTCACAATACCTCGGTGCTAAACCTATATATGAACGCCCGAGTGCATAAACAATATTGTGAGCTGTCAGACATTTTTAATTTAAAAATGGTGATGTGCTTCTTATATTATATGCACCGGTGCCATTAATTGAAATCAAGGCCTTGATGTTTAATATAAAATGGTGCACCATTGTAGGGTTATTTTTTATACAAATAAAAACAATGATGCACTATGTATATAAGGTGCATTGGTGCATATACTATTCGATAACACCATGTAAGGGTTAAATTTAAAAAAGAATGTCGGTCATAAAATTAATTTTCACCATTTTGGTTCTATTCTCACATAAAGCATTGATTCTTTCCCCTTTTACAAATGCCCCAGTGTGTAAAAAACATGTTGCACCATGGCAAGGTTTCTAATTTGAAAAACAGCATTTAACTACTCATTCAATAAGCATCAGTTCCATTAATACAAATGTACTTCCTGGTGCTTAGTAGATAATGTTGCACAATTCAAGGGTTATTCTTTTAAAAGTAAAAAATAATAATGTGCTAAGTAACTCTAGATCAGTAGTGTGTATACTACTCGGTAAGACCATACTAGGGTTATATTTTAAAAAATGTGAGTTCTAAAATTTATTTTCATCATTTCGGTGTTGCACTTTGATGAAGCCTTGGTGCTATTACCTTTTCTGAATGCCCTAATGTATAAACAACATCGTGCACCATTATTGAGTTTTTAGTTTAAAAATAATGGTGTGCTAGGTGAATCTGGAGCATCATAGTGTATACTACTTGATAGCAATGGACAAGGGTTAAATTTAAAAAATGTCATCATAAAATTCATTTTCATAATTTTGGTGCTATATTCTCATGAAGCATCGGTGCCATTCCTATTTTGAAATGAACTAGTTCGTAAATAACATGGTTCACTATGGTAATATATTTAATTAAAAAAATGGTGGTGCACTTCATAAATTCCATACTGGTGCATCTAGTAGTCAAGCTCACTATAACAGGGTCAAACGGTGATCAAATTTAATTTTTTCGATTACATGGAAACCATGCCTCCCCAATGATAAAATGTCTTAGTACTATGTATGTTTCTTGCTAACTGAATTTTTTAGTGAACAAGAATTGAAAATTAAGTAAAAATATTCATTGTATTCAATTCTTTTTTTTTTTTTTTTGCGTAGTGGATTTGAGAGGTTCAACATGCAACGTCCACGGTGAACCCTATAAATTGAAATGGTGCATCGAAAATTAGTGCATAAATTTAATGAATCATAATCTTTTAATATTATGCATCATTTGGTAAATGGAAATGCACTAGACCCTGAAGTTCTATGATGCATTGCCTTAAAAAATGGTGGTGCATCAGGTAATGGATCGAAAGAAACGCTAATTGGTGTGTAAGATCAATACACGAAGAATTTATGTTTGAGGACACACTATTGTAAAAATTATTATTTTTGTTGGTAGTGCATCTGGTAAAAGTAACTTCTCGATGCATTTATTTTTACCAAACACATCGCTTAATATTAAAAAATCATAGCTCGATGCAATCATTAACCCGAACATTCTAGTTCGATGCATTGATGTAAATTGAATGCATTGGTGTGAAATGTTATGTTGACACACTACATTCAAAAATAAAAATAACTAATGTCATGCAGGCATGTGCACCGAAAGTAGTGCGTCAAGTCGACGGATCAAGATTGATTATTTTTTTTAATTGAAAGTTACATGTCCATATTTATAAACAATATTTTAATTTAATAAAAAAAATTGTTTTGCGTATGAGGTTGATGTATTTTATATTTTCATCATGGGGAGACATCACTGGAGAGAGAAGCAACAACAATAGGAGCAAAGGGGTGACCAATACAATGTGGTATGACAGTGGGAGGCATGGGAGAGGGAGGGATATTTGTAACATCTCCCTATTGTGGCAACAACCAAGGCCTCTTGAGTAATGTTAGCATCCTTAAGTACCATGAGGATGCTACATATATAAAGGTGCACTTTAGGTTGTTGGTACAACTGATTCTTCAGTTGAATGACCACTGACAGATTTTCCTTATTGGTCCTGTCATGTGGTACCATGCCGCTAATTAGGACATGTATTTTAATACTGGTCTGTCTGAGAGAGGGGAGGATTTTCCCTAATTCTCTAATGTCCCCCTTGGTGTTGCAACAGTGAGTCAACTTACCTACTCTCAAAGATACATTGGGGATGACGTAGTTTCTCGAGTGAACCTTTCAGGCTTGTGATGGAAAACTATGGATCTCTTCCTTTGGATTAGAGGAGGTTATGTGCCTCTCACTATTAGTGACTACCATTTCACACTCTACGAGTGATAGGAAGTGCATTAGTTTCCCTCTCTTTTTTTATGTTGATTCTTTGGTGCAGACGTCACTATGTACCAGATGGTCTACCATTTTTTTACGGCATTTTCGTATAGCTTTAGATGATGCAATGCTAAGATACATGGGAGCTCAAACTTCCCTTTTCCTTTAGAGCTGTTTTATTTATTTTTGAGAGGTTTCTGCAAAAAAGGACTACTTTTGACCATCACCCTCCTAGCCCAATGAATGAGGTACCAATGCACATGTGGGGTGAGATGATGCCCAAGAGAATACAGTTGGAGTATCCAACTAGGATTTCCACCAACACACTCAGGCTACTATCTATTGACGTCGACCACATGTTCATCTCGGTGACATGTGCTTACATGGGGATGGATTGGTGACAGTGTCCTAACATCCTCCTCACATAAGATGAGCCAGCAGATGATAGCGGTAATATTAGTGTTTTATTTAAATTAATCTAGTTTCATTTTATCGTTTTAATTAATTAGAATAAAATTTATTCTAGCGTGTTCTTTATCTTGTTTTATTAAATTGTTTAATGAAATTCTCTCATTTTTGTTGTGTTCTATATATTGTAGATATTGGCACATTCATTGGGGACATGCCTCCTCCCCCACCAGATGCAGATGTGGAGATGGATGAGGTTGCAGTAGGTGAGAGATTTCTCATGCGGCCATCTAGACTTGATATTAGATTCATGATGCAGTTGGTAACTGACTTTTTACACTTTTGGTTGAGGAGCTAGTATGACATGTGACGGCTCGAGACACCAAGGAAGATCGTAGGCTCCTAAAGCTGTCAAGGGATTTGTCATGCAATATGATGATTTTTATGCCTCATATCAGTAGAGCTACTAGGGTACTAGAAGCGAGGATGAATGGCAATGCAAATACATAGTCTTCACCCAATACACCCCATCAGATGATGACCAAGGTGGTGATATTTCTGGTAGTACTCCACCTCCTCCTCATTCACCTCAACACTGCTTTTTTAGCCTCAGAGAGAAAACCAACCACCTCCTCCGCCACCTCATATTTTAACTCTTAAGGCATATGAATATTCATCATCTTCTGCTACAGACAAGGCCTCCACTAGTATTCTTGTACCAGATATTTTATAACAATTATTTGACTTGTTGCCATATATATATATATATATATATATATATATATATATATATATATATATATATATATATATATATATATATATGGTGCATTTCTTTTCATGTTGATGTGCTTAATATATATATATGTATATATATATATATATATATGTATATATATATATGTATATATATATATATGTATATATATATATATGTATATATATATATATATCTATATATATATATTAAGCACATCAACATGAAAAGAAATGCACCATATATATATATATATATATATATATATATATATATATATATATATATATATATATATAGATATATATCTTGCAATTTATTTTTTCATGTTAATGTACTAAATTTATATGTTGGTGTTGATGTTTATATTTTTAGGCCATCTTAGATATGTTCATTTAATGTGTTTGTAGATACATGTGTACGTTATAGAAGTTATTTGACATGAGATATATATTTGAGGATGTGTGTGGTGATGATGTTAAACAATGGTTGTGTTTTGTTAGATGTGATCACGTTGATGATGCCTTATTATATTATTAGATTTGTTTCTAGCTAATGCCGTTTACATGTCCTAGAGGTGTATATAATTAGATAATGTTAACAAATTTGAATTTGTATTTTAAATGATGTTTATGTTTGTTAGATGGTTATCATCATGATGGTTTTTTTATGAAATGATATTTATTATATATTATGTATTGGTCAACTTATATCAAAATTTTATATATGAAATACATGGAAAACGATTTACATTAAATAAAAAAATGCAAAGATATTTGTATAAATAACAAAGTTTAATAAAATATTGGATTATAAAAATAACATTACAACTACTTTGATTTTATAAATTTAATTAATTAATGTTTAGTTATTAATAATATTTATGAATTAAATGTCATTAAAAACTATATTTATTAATTATAATAATTATTTAAAATATATTTTTTAAATTAATATGTATTTTTTTATTTTAATTAAAATTATTTTTTATATTTAAATGTTTAAATTAATAAATAAAAAAATGAAATCAACAAACTATTATCGATAATATTTATAAAAACTATTACCGATAATCTTTTAAGTTTATTTATAAAATTCAAACTATCGTTAAATTGAAAAAAATTAGTCAATTTTTTTTATAATTAATTTAGATTTAATATAGCTTAAAAATTTCTATTTTAATAATATTTAATTTAACACTAAAGTTATGAGAGTTTTGAGCAATTTAAATATAATATTTATAGCAACTCTTACCAAGTTAAATTTAAATTCAATATCTTAACAATTTAAATTTAATATCTAACCAATTGTATAAAATGCCAACAAGATGAATAAAAAATAATATAATTAGTGATGCAGGGTTACCCCTGCTTTACCCACAGTATGCATAAACCTATGCATAAACCATTTCTGCCTAGGAATTTATATGACCTTTCGGTCAAGTCTTCATTATAAAGGAAGAATGGGTTAATGCCCTTTTTATTAATACTTGGTGAAATGATTTATAAAACAAACTAACCACAATCTGTCCCTTGATCCATCCTTTGCATTAACACTCGTTAATCCTTAGGCTGGCATATATAAGCCAACCCCCTTTTTCCACCTTTCATAAGCCTTTGCACAGTTCCCAAGACTTGCCTTTATCGCAATCGCTCATTGCAGTCCTCTGCGCTCACACCACATATAGTTCTTATCGCCCCTTTTGTCTCCGATATGCGAATATGAGATGCGTTTAAATAACACTTTTGCATTAAACTCGAGGCACAACACTTTAACAGAATACAAAGGAAGTACACAGGAAACAAAGGAAAACCCCGCTATGAACCCTTGGGCCAGATCTCAAAATCTTTACACCCACATTCATATTTATCGTCGGGTCCTTTAATACCAAGTCTTTCTACATTGTTGCTCCGATCTCGGAAATGTCAGACCTTCGATCGCCCCAACCTCCGATCAACGCTTATCACTATTACACCATCATTCAGCTCCTAAAATTTGTGATATGCGATTATATCTCAACCGTCGATTAGGCTCACGATCTGATGGTTGACAATTAATCACACGATCATAATTGCTTATTCCCTTTGGACATCTGACAACACTTGAAGGGTTTCCGCCGATGCAATATTCCTTAATATCCTCTACTATTAGATCTGGTCCATTGATCTGTTAGATCTAATGGTTGATGTACATCACCTCTTCACTTCTTCGCTCTTCTCTTTTCTTATGATTTTATGCTATTTCTTCAGCATTTTTGTGGTTCCGGTTTTCTTCAAGGTTCTGATCCCTTGGTTGTTTCACTGCACACTTCCTCCTGAGCTTTGGCTTTGATCTTTCTAATGGATTCAATGATACAATATGATCCTCCTTGTCATGTCCCTCTCTGTGTAATCATCGAACTCCGCCTGCAACTCTCTATTACACAGAATATGCTAATTCATTCATCCATCATTCAATATTTGATAACACACTTATACAAATTGGAATTTGAATCTCTGTGCATATATATATCGGCAAACAATTACATAATGAGACTCTCTGTCTCTCCTTGGCCTGATCTTCTAATTTAATGGCCTTTATTCATTATCTACCCGTAGGCTTACAAACACTAGCTAAATGTCTAACACTCTCTCTCTCTATCTCTGTCTACCCTTGTCTATGCATTTTAGGTTCACATTTATACAAAAATGGATTGTAAAACCAATTCCTGGTTTAGATCCATAAGTTTCTCAACAGAATCCTAAAACCTCTTTCTTATCCCTAAGGATTCTCTCAAATCCACAAAATCATGAACTAACTCCTAATATGGATTTTACAATCAATTCTCAATCCCTTAGTTCTCTCAACTATCCTAAATCTCTCATATTCTCCTACATTCGAAAACAGGGAAAATTTTAAGGATGGAAATTTATCTTAAAGTTTAGAAACCTTGGCAAGTCCCACTAGTCCATATTATGAAATCTATAAAAAGTGTGGAGATATTTTTGTAAAAATATTCAAATTTATAATATTTTTATATAGTCTATATATAATTTCTTAGTGATTTTTCGGGTAAAATAATTTCATTCTATAAAATTTGGGAGAATCATTTTTACAAAAAAATGGAAATTAGTGAATCTTTTTTTGGAAGAAGTATAGAAAATTAGCCCATGGGCGAATATTAGCCCATAAAATTTTCCCTGTTCGAGAATATTTACAATTTTGGCTTACCATATTCAATTAAATCCTATTCTAGCTTCTCTCATTAAAATCACTCAAAACTCTTAATAATTACATTAATTCATTACTTAGGAAACCAACTTCCTTGAAGCACAAGACTCCCTATGTCTACTAGAATACAATAATGATGTTGAGTTGAATGCTCCTACATCAGACTCCCCATGTAAGAAAATTTATGGCCACCTATTCATAAGTCTGGATAATTGATTCCTCCTAGATCCCAGTCTTTATTTTGTAATCTGTCTTTGCTTGTCAGTTTTTCTATTGTTGTTGTTGTATGTTGTTGTTCTCTAGGTCTCCATACCTTATGCTGTAATGCTCCACTTGCCATGCTTTCATGGTCTACTGTTGTCTTCCTCTTGTTGTCACTCCTCTCCTTTCTTGATGTTGCCTTCTTTTGAGACACTTTCATCATTAACCTTCTTATCAATTCAATCTCTCTGTCCAGTATATCCTTTGTCTATTGATTGTCTTCAACTCTTGATTGTTGAACTCTCATTCTTTCTTTTTCTTCACTTATTCTGATCGCCTCCTTTTCATCCTTACCCTCTTCTTTACTGTTATTTTTCACCTTTTCAGCTGCTGCTATATTGTCCTTCAGAACAACTCCTTGCTTCTGTTTTCTGGACCTGTAAACTTCTTCTTGATTATTATTTATGACAACTTCTTTATCATCCTTCTTCAGCAATTCATCCTGAACATTTATCCTCTACTCTTCTAAATTTCTTCTTTGAAGGTCTAACTCTCTATATAATTTAATGATTTTACTTGGAGTAAACTTTGTAAATATTACACAATCTCCCATTTCTTCCTTTGTGATTGATCCATCATCACACAGCTCTTCATCCTCTGCTAAATCTTTCGTAACATCCTTTAGTAGATGTTCTTCCTCTTATTATTTCATTTGGTTGTCCACCTCTTCTTCCTTTGGCAACACTTCAGTACGCAGCTCGGATATCTCTTCTTCTGTCAGCATATCAGTATGCTGATTCAAACTGAAAGAACTCTTGATACTGTCAGCTACTGTCTCCTTCTCATCATTTGTTTCAATGATGTCTTTTAGCACTTGTCCACTGTATCAAATTGATTCTCTTCCAGTCTCCTTGTCATATTCTTCTTCAAAACATTCATCTCCTGGAAGGTTTTCTTCCACATTTTTGACAGCTTTAAAAGACTTCCTATCTTCTTCCAAACCTGCAATCATACACAAATCATTAATTTTAAAAATACAAGACCTTCTGGTCCCACTTGATGCTTCAGTCATCAACTCTTCTGGCTGCTTTGAATCATTCATATCATTCAACTCCTCTGTGTCTTCATCACTTTCAAAAAGTAATGATCCACATTCTGGTTCACATATCGAAACTTCAACATCTTCCTTTTGTTGTAGCTCAACTCTTTCGAGTTTCTCTGTCTCCAATTTGGCATAAAAAATCTATTCAAGTTCCCCCAGCTCCTTTATTAACTACATATTCACTTGCTGATTCCTCTTCTCTTGTAGCCTTTGCCACTTCACTTTCTTTCTCATGATGTAACCATATTTTTGGTCCGCTTCATTTCCCTGCAACGTATCCATTAACACTTCAAGCTGAACTGATATCTCAGCCATTTTTCTATCATATTCTTCAACGCTCATTCTCATGTATTTCTCTTGGCATCCTTCTCCTTTTGTCCTCTGCTATGATCTCTTTCAGAACCTCTGTTATGACTGTCACTAGTCATCATCCTCTCCATCTCTATGAGTTCCTTTCACTCACATACTATGAGCTACATTAAAGCCTCTACAATAGCAAGTCTGCCTTGCTGCCACTTACCTCACCAAGCTCTCCTCTGTACTTTTTCTTTTGGCAAGCAATTGGTTCTCTATCTCTGGAACCTCCTTTAAGCACTTCTCTTTGATCCATCTAGGCTTCAACTCATCTGTACTTTCCAAGAACACAACTATCGTCTTTATCCAATCTCTGTTGGAATTCTTCAAGGTTCTGCCACATTCTTCTTTCACTCAAAAACTCTTACCAACTTCCTTTATCACCTAGCAATTCTACCCACATCCTTTGTGGAATTTCCTTTGGGAGTTGCAACAATAATTTTTCATCAATGCAAAGGCTACCACTTTCCAGTCTTCAAATACAACTAAAATAAAACCATATCATCTAACCTTCAAGATCTCTTTCTGATCTTGTCTTCCCATTCACCTGCACTTTGAATGGACTATTCTTTTCACTAGATTTCAGTTGTATCTTCAAAATCTACTACTTCAAAAAATTACAAACATCCCTCTTACAGTTTAACTACTATAATCTTTCTCTAAAACTTCATTCATTCAATATCTGCTAATCATTAGAAAAATTTGCATACCTTCACCTACCTTTAGGATCTAACCATTTCTGCAAATCTATTTCAGCAGATCTTTATGCTTCCAATGCACAAATTCTCAATATTCATCCATTATCAATCGAATTTAGAATCTTGTTCTTTCTTTCAATCTTCCAACTTTATCTTGGAAAAGGTTAACTGTTAGTAACAATTTCTCCTTTTCTGAGTTTTCTTCCATTAATAAATCCTTACCAGTTTCTTCCATTACTGCTTCTTAAGACTTGATCTTCTTTTGCTAAGATACATCATTAGCTGCAACTATCAATCTTCAATCTATTTCTTTATCCAACAAAACTCAAACCAGAGTTAAATAAAACATTACCTGCATGGTTTCTCCACCCACTCTTCACATTTGAGTGAATCTCCATTCTTCAAAAAATCGATGTAGATTCTTTATGTTTTTGCAATCTCTTCTTAATTCTTACTCGCATGCCTCTCAGAACATAATTGTTCTTCTCCAATTTCAATTTCAAACATTTCACAATTCCAATTATACAGATTCATTGGCCATAAATCATTTGCTCTACTTTTCCAAATCTGAACATTCTATCAAAATGCAGAAATTAGAAGATTAGTATTCCTCTTACCAATCTCCCAGCTCTACTCTGGTTGCTTAACTATCATATTAGAATCTGATCTCCCTTGCTTACATACACATCCTTCCACATGTCTCTATTCTAAATTCTTTCAAAGAAACTTTCACACATAATTTCTTTGTTCGGCTCCAATACCAAATGACGTAGGGTTACCCCTGCTTTACCCACAATATGCATAAAACTATGGATAAACCATTTCTGCCCACGAATTTATATGACCTCCCGGTCAAGTATTCATTATAAATGAAAAATGAGTTAAAGCCCCTTTTATTAATACTTGGTGAAATGATTTATCAAACAAACTAACCACAATTTGTCCCTTGATCCATCCTTTGCATTAACCCTCGTTAATCCTTGGGCCCACATATATAAGCCAACCCCCTTTCTCCACCTTTCATAAGCCTTTTCATAGTTCTCAAAACTTGCCTTTATCACAATCTCTCATTGCAGTCCTTTGCGCTCACACCACATATAGTTCTTATCACCCCTTCCGTCTCCAATATGCAACTTTCAGACACGTTTAAATAATACTTTTGCATTAAAACGCAGGGCACAACACTTTAATGGAATACAAAGGAAATACACGGGAAACAAAGGAAAACCCCGCTATGAACCCTTGGGCTGGATCTCAAAATCTATACAACTACATTCATATTTATCATTAGGTCTGTTAATACCAAGTCTTTCCGCATTTTTGCTCTGATCTCTGAAACACCCGACCTCTGAATGCCCTGACCTCCGATCAACACTTATCACTATCGGTTATCGACTATCACATCGTCCTTCAGATCCTAACCTTTGCGATATGCGATTATATCTCAATCGTCAATCAGGGTCACGATCCAATGATTAACGATTAATCGCATGATTGAAATCGCTCATTCCCTTCGGCCATGCGACAACACTTGAAGGGTTTCCACCGATGCAATATTCCTCCATCTCCTCTGTGATTGGATCTGGTCCGTTGATTTATTAGATGCAGCAGTTGTTGTACATCACTTCTTCACTTCTCTGCTCTTGTCTTTGCTTATGATTTTATGCTATTTCTTCAACATTTCTATGGTTCTGGTTTTCTTCGAGGTTCTGATCCCTTGGGTGTTTCACTGCACACTTCCTCCTAAGCTTTGGCTTTGAACTTTCTAATGGATTCAACGATCCATTATGATCCTCCTCATCATGTCCCTCTCTGTGTAATCATCGAACTCTGCCTGCAACTCTCTGTTACATAGAATATGCTAATTCATTCATCCATCATGCAATACTTGATAACACACTTATACAAATTGGAATTGAATCTCTGTGCATATATATCGACAAACAATTACATAATGAGACTCAATATCTCTCCTTGGTATGATCTTCTAATTTAATGGTCTCTGTTTATCATCTGCACGTAGGCTTACAAACACTAGCTAAATGTCTAACACACTCTCACTCTATCTCTGTCTACCCTTGTCTATGCCTCTTAGCTTTACATTTATACAAAGAGGGATTCTAAAACAAATTCCTAGTTTAGATCCATAAGTTTCTCAACATAATCCTAAAATCTCTTTCTCATCCCTAAGGATTCTCTCAAATCCACAAAATCATGAACTAACTCCTAATATGGATGTTACAATCAATTCTTAATCCCTCAGTTCTCTCAACTATCCTAAATCTCTCATATTCTCCTACATTCAAGAATATTTACAATTTTTCGTCACCATATTCAATTAAATCCTATTCTAGCTTCTCTCATTAAAATCACTCAAAACTCTTAATAATTGCATTAATTCAGTACTTAGGAAACCAACTTCCTTGAAACACAAGACCCCCTATGGGATCTATTAGCATGGGATATTGTTAGGTTTGATCACGATGATGATGCCTTGTTAAATTATTAAATTTGTGTGAGGATGATGCCTTGTTAAGTTATTAAATTTGTGTGTTAGCTAACGACGCTTGTATGTGTTAGAGGTGTATATAATTAGATGATGTTAGTGAATTTAAATGTGTATTTTAGATGATGTTTATGTTTGTTAGATTATATATCGATGAATTTTTTATATATGAAATTATATGCAAAAAGACTTACTTTAAATAAAAAATGCAAAGATATTTTTATAAATTATGAAGTTTAATACTATTGAAACTATAATTGTAAAGTTACCATAAACATTTTTCTATTGCATAGATAGTTTGTACATATTCATTATAACGAAATTATTTTTCAGAAAACAATCATATATGAGTAAATGTTATTTTCCATTGTACTATTTACTATAATTTAATAGACTCTTTTACCTTAAAAATTGTTATTATAAAAACAAATTATCATCTCCAATCATAACCATTTTATTGGCCCTCAAATTTGATGGATGCAAATATTCCTATATTTATAGTTTTTGTCATTATTTCATAAATTGTTTTCTATCAATTTTTTATATTACTTCATTAATTGTGGTTTTAGCCAACATTGGGGGCATAATTTAAATATTTCCAAAAGCAATGATACAAATACGTAAACTAAGAAACAACTAAGTTGAAAACCAAGTTATCACAAAATCCAAAATAAACTTATCACAAACTTAGAATAAAACAAATATGTTAAACTTTTAATTTTTAAATTATAAGCTACACAATTGGAAATACTTAGTTTTAAGTGTAAAAAATTTTGTACTAAAAAAAAAATTTGTGAATCTTACCAATTATATAGCTTACCAACAAGACAAATAAAAAACAATATAATTAGTGAAATAAAGAAAAACAATACAACAATAGTATAAATGATGAAATAACATAAGTAATTATCACCCTTCATTGTCATCACCTTAATTATCTTCCTCGCTTGGCATGATAATACTGTTGTTCTCAAAAATATGTTTCGATTTAGGATCGTGTCTTAATAAAAACCACCAATCCCTATCCAATACATCTAGGTAAAAAAACACCTAGTTGTAGTGTTTGGGGAAAAGGTAAGGCTCCCTAGCTTCATACAACATTGTTCTAGAGTTGATATGTATATCATCCCACTTTTGCGATATTCCTTTACATTATTCCAATCAAAGTTGTACCACCACTTGCACCTAAAAATAACACATTGGAATGAAGAGAAGCCTAATTCAATGATCTCTTGTATCTTTCTGATGTAACCTGATGTCCTCTACATTAGGTTTTGAATATGGTAGCTAGCATGGCTAGATTGGTCAAATTCTACTTCCACTCCATAGCCTTGTGCCATTCACCCATCATCGACATCCTTCGTGTAGAAATGATGTCCATATACCCACATAGATGGGAACAAATGCACCACTGATTAAATATATGGATGACTAAATATTATAATGAAGAAATTGAAAATCTAATGATATAATAAGTTAATCCAAACATCATATATAAATGAAATAACTAAAAATTTAATTTATATGAATATTGTTATATGATATATGTCAATTTTTCAATGAATGGCATATTTAGAAAATCACAATAATTTCACTATCACTCGTCAATGTTTATAAAAAAAGAGAACATGGATACGAGGACATCATATATTATTGTACACCACTCTGAATAGAATTTTTTCAACAGTAGTATTTGTAATAATAAAAAAATGGTATCCTGGTGCATTTGTACATACAAAAGACTAATATGTGTGTAAAATCAATACTTACTATGAAGATATTTCATGAATAGGTGTGTTTCACCTTTAATGCACTAGTGCATCATTACTGCTAATGCACCAGTGCATTAGATTACTTAAAGGCACTAATACTGCAAGAATTTTTTGCTTGTCCTGGTGCCTTTTATGAAAATTACAGCACCAGGGATTTTACAAAAACATAAGCATTGGGCCATTATACTTTTCAAGCACTGGGGTTATTTTCATTTAACACCTCAGTGCATAATATCATATATTGTATGAACTGATGCATTTTTATTATTAAAGCATCAATGCTTTCATAAAACCAATGCACGGGTGCTCCAAAATATTGTTTCTTACCCTCGTGCCATTATTTAAATTAACAAAAACATATTTTTTATTTTAGTAGAACATCAGTTCTTTTATACAAATCATCATCACCAGGGTATTATTATCCATAATGACCTAGTGCGTTGGAGAAAATAAAAGCATTGAGGTTGCAATATTTTTTTGCCTGCCATGGGGCCCTTCTTGAAAAGTACTACCCAGGGTATTTTTAGAAGACATCAGCACCATGGAGGTATACTTTTTAGGCATCAACGTTGTTTTCATTCAATGCCCTAATGCATGGTATCATATATTGTACGAGCATGTGAATTTTTATGATTAAATAACCGATGCATTTATAAAGTTAACGCACCAATGATCCAAACATTTGCTTCTAGTGTTGGTTGTTTTATTTAATTTGACAGCACATGACTTTATATTAATAGTGCATCGATGTTATTTTTCCAGTAAGCACACGACTAAGAAAACATCCTCTAAAACCTCCATCCACCCAATTTCTTTTAGTTGTGATGAAATTCCATTATTGGGTCCACTAAAACAACCACTACCACAAATAGATCTTGTAGTGGAGGTTTCTTGACAATTTTTGCCAAATTTATAACACTAAAAACCTCTTTTATAACATCATCTAGAAAGCATTTTCCTTATAGTGGGAGGAAGATAGAGAGGGATGGAAGAACAAAGAAACAAATAGGTATATATGGATAGAGAAATGGAGTGACAAGAAAGAAATTGAGATAGAGTAAGTAGGAGAGGAGAAGATGGAAGAGAGAGATAAGGACATGAGAGAGAGAGAGAGAAAAAAATAAGGGAAATAGAGAGAGTTGGATATATATAGAAGGAGGGGGGAGAGAAAGTGAGAGATAGAAGGAGATTTGGAGGGAGATAGTGACAAAGTCAAAGAGAGAGAGAGAGAGAGTGGGAGGGAGACGGGGGAGAGACAGAGGGAGGTGGAAGAAAAAGGGGAAGGGAGAGGAAAAGTCAGAGGAATTGAGGGAGAGAATGAGAGAGGCAGGGAGAGAAATATGGAGTTGGAGAGGGTGAGATATAGAGTGAACTAGAAGGGGAGAGAGAGGGGGGTTATAAGGGAAAGAGGGAATGAGAGTGAGAGAGACAAGAGAATGGGAGGGAAGAGAGAGAGAGAGAGAGGGAGACAAGGGGAAAAGAGAGAGAGAAGGAGAAGAGAGAGACAAGGAGAGGAAGAGTGAGGGGGAAAGAGATTGAGAGATAGATAGATATGGAGAGAGAGTGTGTATGTTTGGGGGTTGAGAGAAAGAGACAAAGAAGGAGAGATGAATGGAGATAGAGATATAAATGGAATGGAGAGAGGGGGAAGAAGAGATAGACATAGAGAGGGAGGGAGGGAGAGATAGATACATATATGAAGAGAGAGATATTGCTTGTGTGTTTGAATGGTAAATTTTAGGGGCGAATTTTAGCCCAAGGGAAAAATTTAAGGGGTTTTTCATTTTAGAGGGGCAAACCTTTTATAAAACAGCCATTTCATATATTTAGCCCAAATTTTATTTCAAAAATAATTATTTTTTCATTTTAGCCCCAAAAAAGGGGTGGATAAACTATGAAAAGACTCATTTGACCTGATTTACAATGTTAAATTCCTTTGCAATCACCAATTTTCTAGTTTTGGAGGTGGTTTGGGAGGTTGTATTTGGTCCCAATAAATAAAAATATAAATAAAGTGGAGGTATGGTAAATAAATAAAACATCTTTTTATACTTACTCCAAAGGTATGGTAAATAGATAAAAATATAAATGAACTAGAGGTATGGTAAATAAATAAAACCTCTTTCTAAATTTTGTCCATAACCCTCTTTCTATCTAAGAAGACTCAAAAAAGAGGTTTTATTTAAGTGAATCCTATGGGCCAATACCATATTTATAAAAGAGGTATGGTAAATTAATAAAAATATAAATAAACTGATAGGTATGGTAAATAAATAAACCATTTTTTTATATTTACTCCATAAGTCACCTTATATTTACGAACATGCAAGGGTGTAAATAAATAAAAATAAAAATAAAGTGGAGGTATGATAAATAAATAAAACCTCTTTTATATTTAATCCATAACCCTCTTTCTATTTAAGAAAGCTCAAAAAGAGGTTTTATTTAAGTGAATCCTATGGGCCAAATACCATATTTATAAAAGAGGTGTGATAAATTAATAAAAATATAAATAAATGAGAGATATGGTAAATAAATAAAACATTTTATTATATTTAATCCATAAGTCACCTTATATTTAGGAACACTCAAAAAATGTGTTATATTTAGGTGAAGCCTATGGGCCAAATACCATGGGCCAAATTATTATTAATACCATGAAAAAAAAAATTTATTAACTCTAATATTAATATTAATAAAAATAAAGATGGCACCTCGTATTGACCCATGGTATTCACGTGGAATGTAGCCTATTTAAAGGGGGGAATTAAACCAGCATAGATCCATATTTACTATGAATCTACTAAGTGCCGAGAGGGGTCAAATATCATGATATGCCAACTAGAATAGAGTGAAAAGAAATTTGATCCCTCTCGGGGCTTGGTAGATCAAGAGTAAAAATGAATCTTGTAATTTAATGTCACTTAAACATTTTAACTTGGTTAAAATAAAATAAAAAATAAAAAAATAAAATCAATTATTATTTTTATTAATTTTTATAAATTAGTAATAGTAGTTTTTAAGCTCCAGGTTTATGATAACCCATGGTATTGACCCATGGTAATACCATGGTACTCATGTGAGCATAGACTATTTAAAGAGGAAATTCTTTCAACTTTGATCCATCTTAATTCTGAGTCTACCAAGTGCTGAGAGGGATAAATAGATTTCATCCCTCTAAGAGTGGCAGATGTGGAGTTAAGATGAATATAGATTGGTTTTTATGATAATGAATATACTACATAGACTTGTTGGCATTATGATGCATGTGTTGTACTTGATGGTAACCCTCTCCTAGAAGAATAACTCACTTACATATAACTAGATGAATCCACAGAAGAGATGTCAGATGTGACTGAATACATGGGATGCCAGACAACTCAAAAAAATTAGATGACAGTTCTCAGTATGACAAGTTAGCTTTGCCATCATGCCCAAAGGGGGAGATTGTTGGCATTATGAGACAAGTGTTGTCCTTGATGGCAAATCACACAGATGACAGATCATAGTACAGCAGGTCAACAGCAAGGATTTGATGATTAGACTACAAGAAAAAAGAGAAAATATATATACATAGGTTCATCATGACAAAACCGCGTATACACGTGGGTTAGTTGTTTAAAAGACGGGTATTCATATACATGCACTTTCATGCAAGGAAAAGAGTGTACATGTCGAAGAACTTATGTTTGGTCCATGGTATTTATTCCTTGGTATTTGAACCTATGGTTTTGGACCATGGTATCTCGTTAGAAGTGTTGATCCTAAGTATTGGGTCCATGGTATTGTTTTGTTATGGTTTTGGACCATGGTATTGAGTAAGGCCTAAGACTATAAAAGGAGAAGAAGATCATTAGGCAAGGGGATGGAGAAAGTCTTGAATATCTGATGAAGTATGAGATCCAGTATGCAGGTTATGGGTTTATGATGAATTGCTTGATCTGAGCTAATGAGGGATCTCACCGGTTGATGGAGAACAAGATCTAAGGATAGATCGGGATCAAATGGTTTGAAATGAACTATCTCTATATGGTTGATTATGTTTATTCTAGATCTGTATACTGACGCATGTAATGATCTAAACTGGGTATAACTTAAGGTTGAAATCGCTGCAAGTCATGATTGAATATTTATAGATCTGTACGTGGGTTGGCTTTGGTGAAAGCACATATGTACGTGGGTTTGGTTCATTGTAGTAGCGTATACCATTTGAGCTATGATATTTAAAGTTACAGGTGGCTTTGGTTGTTGATGAGTTTTGATGACTGCTTAATGGTGTCAGTATTCTACATATTCAGTTTGATTGATTGTGTTTAGCCTCAGTATTCATGGATGAGATCTAATAATGGAATAGGATCATAATGACTCATATTTATGTGATCTGATGGACTAGATATGGTTTCCAACACACATATTATCCTTGTATATGTAATAATCTAGATATGTTTGAAGTCAGGAAGTGCATCAAGTTATAAGTAAGTAATTGATGATATATACGCTGGTTCACTTTGGTGAAGTTTTGTATGCACGCCAGTTCAGCACTTCCAAGTAGCGTATGCACTCTGATGCATGATTTTGATGATACAGTTGGTTCTGAATATTGTTGCTCTACTCTATGTGTTCTGGTGACTTTATTTGGTTGACAGGGTCTCAATGATTCAGAGATTGAATGATGGTAGTATTGATTGTTTTTGTGCTTCAATGATGGGTCCAATATTAAAATTGGATGAAACATGGCCTTCAAATTATAGTGTTGTGCTTCAGGAGTATCCAGTCTGAAAATTGATGAAATGTGGTCCCTGGAGGATGAAAGGAGATTGTAGGCTGGCACCTACGTACTAGTACATCAGCTAGTACAAGAGCTAAGGGGGTAGTAGCCCCCTTCCAGTAGCAGCTGGAGATCGAGTGAAGATTGGAGCATTAAGTAGGTAGGCACCTACGTACTAGTAAATGGATCGGCTAGTACAAGAGCTAAGGGGGTTGTAGCTCCCATCCAGGAGAGTCTGGAAAACGAGAGAGGGTTGTAGCCCTCTGCAGGTTGTAGCCTACGTACTGGTATAAGACTGCACCAGTACGAAAGATTGTAAAATGAAGTTTCTTATTAAAGGAAGATAGAGACCACTTACAGCAGGTGGTTTTCACCACATTCGGTTTCCACCTTATATCATGGTGTTCATGTGTGCTTCTTGTGTGTGATGATCTGTTCTATTTTACTACATCCTGCTTACTGCTTATATGGTTAATGAAGTTCTGATGCACTAACTAAAGATCAACATTTAATGGATTAACTAAATCATAAGTATTCTGCATATACGCTAGTTGCATTCGACACAGTCGCATATACACACGGGTTCCATTAACTAAAGTAGCGTATATGTATATAAGTATGGAAATGAAAAAGTTTTATTGATTTGATAATACTGATTCACCCCCCCCCCCCCTCAGTATTATTTCCAACAATTGGTATCAGAGCAGGTCCTTTGGTAGAAGCTTGATCGCTTGAGGGAGATCTGTGGAACAATGGGAAAGAAGCTTAAGAAGAAAGCACCTAACAAGAAGAAGACATCTTGGAAAGTCTATGACAGTGGGAGCATCAATTGGGGAATATGTGGAAGAAGCACCTCAGATTCAGAATCACTTCATGATGAAGATGAACAAGAAAATGATCTATCATGTATGAATTTGTTATCCTCTGGTGATACATGTATCTATCCATTTGGAAAAGATGAAAGTGATAGCGAAACAACTAAATTTGCTCTTATGGGTGAGAAAGAAAGATATCAAATAGAGGCAGAATTTAAAAGGCTTATAGACAAAATTAGAGACCAACAAGATCTATTGAACAAAACGGAGGGTGCCTTCAAAGAAAAAGCTACCAAACTAAAAGCTGAACTAGAGGAAGGAAACAAGGTAAGGAAGTTATTCAAGGACAAATATCAAAAGTCGTAGGATGAAGTAACATCTCTAAGAGATGAAGTTAGTGAGAAGAGCATAAAAATCAAGAAACTCAGAGATAGATCCAGTTACCATGAAAGTCTTGAAGCTACAATCCTCTTGCTAAAGGAAGATCTTGAAGAATCAAAGAAGTAGAATAAAGAACTTCTCCAAGCTCATGAAAAACAAGAAAATGAAGTTCTCAATCTAAGATATCAGTTGGAAGAAGGAAGAAAAGCTGAAGAAAACATGAATAAGCAGTATCTTGAAAAGGAAGAGCAACATCAGGTTGAGGTAAATATGCTAAAAGATAAGCTAGAAGAAAAAGATAAGCTCTTACGATTTCAAGATAGTACTAAGATCTTAGATGATATTCTTAGTAGTCAAAGGTCTCCTGCTATCAAAACTGGTCTTGGTTTCCATGAATCTATTGAAGGTGAATCTAGCTCACAGAATAAGACAAGGAACTCTAATGCAAAATATGAAATGCTCAACAAAGAGATGAGAGGTCAACCCCATCAACAACCAAGGAAAGAAATTCTTCAAAGAAAATCTTTTACTCCTCTGATGAATAATGTTGAATGTTATGTATGTCATAATCTTGGACATATTGCAGCCAGATGTAGAAGTAGAATGGGTCAAAACCACCACACAGAAAGATCATCACGCTCCAGGTACTTTAATGGATATTTATTTTCTTTCAATATGTTTGGTCACAAAGCTGTTGATTGCTACAGGAGGAATATGAAACAGGTAAGATGTTATGCCTATAACAAGCTTGGACATATAGCAAAGGAATGCAGGAACAAAGTACGGGCACCATACGAAAAGGAGAAAACATCATCACGCTTGAAGATATGGAAAAAGAAGGAAGTTCAGTCAGAAAGATGTGGGACCACACAGACACAACACAACACAGACATCACAAACTCAGGGGGAGCTGAAAGTGTAAAACTTCAGTGTCCTAAATCTCATATTCAAGTTTCGTAAAGGGAAGTCATGTATATACGTGAGTTGGACACTGACAAGTCATGTATATGTCAGTTTGAGGAAAAGCAGTGGGGACAGGCTCAAAAAAAGGGTCTGATATAATTCAGTCCATTATTTGCTCTATTTGTTAATAGTTACAGTCTGTTGATGATGTGTGGAAATGTCTTGATGCTTGTAAGATATTTAGAAGTGTTTTGATCCTAACTTGATGATGATTATGTCTTGATGCTTATTGCTGATCATATCTAACAGTAAACAGATGGCACAGGTTGAGGGGGAGCATATGCCTTTAATAATGCATTGTTGGCATTATGGTTAATAGTCCTTGGTGATGATGCTTATATGGCTAAATGATATATCTTACCATGATGTGGTTATGAGTTGTCCATCTCATATGATTCTTGGGATTACACAATTGATGTCCAGATCAGATTTGTGGTTGATTGTCTGATGATGCATATATGGTGCTTACATGGTGATCTACATCAGGATAAGGAGAAGTACAAAGCTTGAATACACATCTTCATTACTTAATCATGAGTCACTTATATGCTACTGTCATCATATGCATAAAGATCATATAGTTATGATGCAGGATTCCTATAGTTATTGGTGCTCATATGGATGAGGATTATTGTTAATGATACCAGGAAGTCTTGATACATAGTGATGATTACTCAAAGTTGCATTGATGATGATGAGTTCCTACCTATGTGATGATGGGTTGATACTTACATATGTTGATCGATGTAGATGTTTCCAAGTAATGATACATGGATGACATATAAGATCATGAAGATCTTGATGATGATGAGATGACTATGGTGTTCTTCACGTATGATATAATGATTTTATGATGATGATCAAAAGGATGAGTTGATATCTATATGCAGACATACCTTATTACAGGGCATTTACAGGTTGTTGATCTGGAAGTGGTTGTACGCGAGTTTCATAAGGAGGATCCACGTACATACGCTAGTTTATGCAGAGACAATTGCGTATATGTTAATTTGAAGGAAATTAGTGGGCCAAACTCAGAATGAGAAAAGTCTGTTATGGGTCTGACAGAGACCATCTGGAACAGGTGCAGAGGGAAAACATGATTATTGGTCTAGATGTTGCTTATGGAGAAGATCATACACTGTGTATGATAGTTGCTGATGACTATTATGGTCTTATTTAGATGTTTTGTAAAGGTCATATCAAGACTCATGATGTAATAGTGTGTCTCTATCTATTGTAGTCATTTGATGAAATCTCTTCTGATGAAATTTGTACCCCCACTATGCATAAGAAGGATGATGAAATATTTAAGTCATGTATTTCTTTTATCAACGTCATGTAATGGCCTATGTTGGTTTCCCCTCTATGTCTGGGATGGATGATGTAATGTTCTTGTTTTATCAT
This sequence comes from Pinus tabuliformis, assembly GCA_031772625.1. Lineage (NCBI taxonomy): Eukaryota > Viridiplantae > Streptophyta > Pinopsida > Pinales > Pinaceae > Pinus > Pinus tabuliformis. The sequence goes on from CM062809.1 coordinate 502,759,085, forward strand.
GTGTAAACTTTTGATATCCCCACTTGGTTGGGTGGATGAGTCAATATTGGTATATCCCCACTAGGATGGGAGATGGATGTATGTATGAGTCTTTGGGGATAGGAAGTTCATTTATGATAGAGTCATGTTCTTGTAGAAAATCTTTTTGGCAGACCTTGCTTACAGTGAAGGGGAGCATGAACAACACTCTTCAGCAGAGCAGAGACTTCAGCATGTACTCCAAGGGAGCATGGACAGATTGGTACACCTTGGCATATACAAAGGGGGAGCTCATTCAGATATTTCAGGAGGTACTCAGGGGGAGTATGGACAGTGGAATGTTTATCGAGGAATGAGAATATCTTGATCCACCCATTGCCCTTGATGTCAAAGGGGGAGATTATTGGCATTATGATGCATGTGTTGTACTTAATGGCAACCCTCTCATAGAAGAACAACTCACTTACATATAACTAGATGAATCTACAGAAGAGATGTCAGATGTGACTGAATACATGGGATGCCAGACAACTCAAAGAAATTAGATGATAGTTCTCAGTATGACAAGTTAGCTTTGCCGTCAAGTCCAAAGGGGGAGATTGTTGGCATTATGAGACAAGTTTTGTCCTTGATGGCAAATGACACTGATGAAAGATCATAGTACAGCAGGTCAGCAGCAAGGATTTGATGATCAGACTACAAGAATAAAGAGAAAATATATATACGCAGGTTCATCATGACAAAGCTGCGTATACACGCGGGTTAGTTGTTTAAAAGATGCGTATGCATATATACGCACTTTCATGCAAGGAAAAGTGCGTACATGTTAGAGAACTTATGTTTGGTTCATGGTATTTAGTCCTTAGTATTTGAACCTACGGTTTGGGACCATGGTATCTCGTCATAAGTGTTGATCCCAAGTATTGGGACCATGGTATTGTTTTGTTATGGTTTTGGTGCATGGTATTGAGTAAGGCCTAAGACTATAAAAGGAGAAGAAGATCATTAGGCAAGGGGATGGAGAAAGTCTTGAATATCTGATGAAGTATGAGATCCAGTATGCAGGTTATGGGTTTATGATGCATTTCTTGATCTGAGCTAATGAGGGATCTCACCGGTTGATGGATAACAAGATCTAAGGATAGATCGAGATCAAATGGTTTGAAATGAACTATCTCTATGTCGTTGATTATGTTTATTCTAGATCTGTATAATGACGCATGTAATGATCTGAACTGGGTATAACTTAAGTTTGAAATCACTGCAAGTCATGATTGAGTATTTATAGATCTGTACGTGGGCTGGCTTTGGTGAAAGCACATATGTACGTGGGTTTGGTTCATTGTAGTAGCGTATACCATATGAGCTATGATATTTAAAGTTACAGGTGGTTCTGGTTGTTGATGAGTTCTGATGACTGCTTAATGGTGTCAATATTCTACATATTCAGTTTGATTGATTGTGTTTAGCCTCAGTATTGATGGATGAGATCTAATAATGGATCAGAATCATAATGACTGATATTTATGTGATCTGATTGATTAGATCTGGTTGCTAACACACATATTATCCTTGTATATGTAATAATCTAGATATGTCTGAAGTCAGGAAGTGCATCATGTTATAAGTAAGTAATTGATGATATATACGCTGGTTCACTTTTGTGAAGTTGCATATACACGTCAGTACAACACTTCCAAATACCGTATGCACTCTGATGTGTGATTTTGATGATACACTTGGTTCTGAATATTGTTGCTCTACTCTGTGTGTTCTGGTGACTGTATTTGGTTGACAAGGTCTCAGTGATTCAGTATTGGGTGATTCAGAGATTGAAGGATGCTAGTATTGATTTTTTTTGTGCTTCAATGATAGGTCCAGTATGAAAATTGGATGAAACGTGGCCTCCAAATTGTAGTGTTGTGCTTCAGCAGTATCCAGTCTGAAAATTGATGAAATGTGGTCGCTGGAGGATGAAAGGAGATTGTAGGCTGGCGCCTACGTACTAGTACATCAGCTAGTACAAGGGCTAAGGGGGTAGTAGCTCCCTTCCAGTAGCAACTGGAGATCGAGTGAAGATTGGAGCATTCAGTAGGCAGGTACCTACGTACTAGTAAATGGATTGGCTAGTAAAAGAGCTAAGGGGGTTGTAGCTCCCATCCAGCAGAGTCTGGAAAACGAGAGAGGGTTGTAGCCCCCTGCAGGTTGTAGCCTACGTATTGGTATAAGACTGCACTAGTACAAAAGATTGTAAAATGTAGTTTCTTATTAAAGGAAGATAGAGACGACTTGCAACAGGTGGTTTTCACCCACATTGGGTTTCCACCTTATATCATGGTGTTCATGTGTGCTTCTTGTGTGTGATGATCTATTCTATTTTACTACACCTGCTTACTACTTATATGGTTAGTGAAGTTCTGATGCACTAACTAAAGATCAAAATTTAATGGATTAACTGAATCATAAGTATTCTTCATATACGCTAGTTGCATTCGACACAGTCGCGGATACACGTGGGTTCCATTAATTGAAGTAGCTTATATGTATATAAGTATGGAATTGAAAAAGTTTTATTGATTTGATAATACTGATTCAGCCCCCCACTCTCAGTATTATTTCCAACAAGACTTAGCAAATTATATTGTAAAAAACATCTTAAGGGGAATGGTTAAAGCTACATTTCGTCACTTCACCAAATTTAGTAAAAAATACCAATATCTACATTAATATTAGTTTTTTTTATTTAGCAACAACAAAAAATTCAAAATAGTGAAATCTTATCACTCTTTCCGCATCACCCTCGTAGAAGAGAGATAGTCACTGCCCATATTTCCCACCATTTTAGACGTTCTCAATATGATATCTTCAAGAAAAATTTAACATACTGATGCTCGATTAGTTGTTTGAAAAGTATGTTGGTTTGTAGAACGTTTCATCTTCTCTGTTATTCTTAGTTTATCATAATGATCTGTAGGGGTTGGGCCAATGCAACATATTTTCCTAAAAGGGAGAGACTGTGCACAAAAAAGGAAATTAATCCACATGTTACAACATTGTTAAAAAAATGCAAGATGTATGAAGGTAGTGAATTATGCTAATAAGAAATCTAGATTGGGAGAGATGTAATTAAATTTATTATTTAATTGAATATTTCCAATTAAAATAATAATAATAAATCTACATTTATATATTTATATATTGATTGGAAGGCTTCTGACAATGGTCACTTCTTTCCATTAGATCCCCTTCAAGCCTTTGGGATACCTATTACTTTCTTATATTATATAGTTGGGGCTTGCCATTTCTTGGCATGTTGGGGTAAACAAATTTGATGTGTTTTTTCTTTATCTCACAGTTGGAGTCTATGGAATAAGAAAGAAATTTGATAGCTTGACAAAAGTGGTAGAGAAAAGTTTAATCTCTCCTACCTTAGTAGAATTGGTGGTCAAGATCAACACCTACAAGAACTTTGTTGTGGAATATTAATAAAACTAATAGCAGGATATGAAAGAGTGTAAAGTAAGGACCTTGACAAACACAGTCACTAAAACTTGCAACATTGTTTGTAGGAAGAGAAAATTATGTTTCTTTTTTCCAAACATGTATGTTAGTATATTACAGTTTAATGAATATGTTTTCCTATTATCATATATGGTTTCATACTTTAAAAAAACATTCGCCAAGACTTCACAATGTTTTATTATTCAGTGAAAGATTTTCCAAGATCTTACAGGATTTTATAATTCAGTGAAATATTCGGCATGACTTTACAAGAGATTCACCAAAAAACTTATATATACATATTATATTATTGATAAAATCACCTCCCATTTTTCCTATGTATCATGGGGATTCACCCATCTATTATACATATAAATTTAGGGTGGTTCTTAATATTTTCCTTGGTGTTTGATGGCAGTGAGATAAAAATGCAAAGAAGGAGGGATGGAGGGAGATACAAATATAGATGGTAGGGGAAGAGAGGGGGAATAAGAGAGAGACAAAGAGAGGTAAGGAGAGGGAGAGAGATAGAAGGGACATCAGAGGAAACCTTAACCCAAAAGACCCATGAAATCTTCAGATAACTTCCATGTCATAATATGTTATCCAATCAAAATACTTTAAATTTAGAAGGAGGTACATGTAAATATGTTGGAGGGAAAAGAAGAAAAACAACTTTTTTTAAATTTTATTTTTGGCATATCTCCTTATAGGTTTACACAAATTACACGTGTATATACACATCACATCCAACTAATACCCATTATGCATACTTCACATTGATAAAAACCGAGGATAAATTAAAAAGGTTTTTTCAACATGATTCTTTTATGTGTCTTCAATTTTTATCAATGTGGGTCTTCTCAAAATTATGCATAATGGGTATTCATTGGATGTGGAATTTAATTATGCATCGAACGAGTTTCTACACATGAAATTTGAGTAAAAATTTAAGGAGATAAATTAAAAGTACAATTAAAAAAGTTGTTTTCTTCTTTTCCCTCTAAAATTATTAACTCTTATTTTACTATTTTAACTATTATTTTAATAATTTTCCTTAGGAGGCCATTTTTAGCCTAAAATTTCCTCTAATGAGGGTGAGAGAGAGACAGGGAGAGAGGAAGGGAGATAAACACAAATATGGATGGGAGAGAAACAAGGAAGAAAGAGATGTAAAGAGACAACATATATATATATATATATATATATAACCATTGAGAAAGAGGAAGTAAGGATTTTACGAAATGTAAAAGAAGTCAAATTTTAAAAAACGAAGAATATTTTATTTTTTCACTAAAATAGTTTCATTTATTTCAGTGTAGATATTGATCACTGATCATGTTTGATTGATTGCATTGAATGCATTAATTTCAATGTAATTTTTTATTTGTAAACATATTTGATTGCTTGCACTAGATGAATTGATTTTAGTGTAAATATTGATTTCTAATCATATTTGATTGCCTACACTAAATGCATTGATTTCAATGTAGATGTTGATTTCTTATGATATTTGATTTCTTGCACTAGATGCATTGATTTCAGTGTGTATGTTGGTTTTTAACCTTTTTTGATTACTTGCACTAGATGCACTGAATTTGGTGTAGTAGCTAATTTCTAATCTTTTGTAACTAGATGTATGATATACATTAATTTCAAAGTAATTAGGTTAATAGTGTGCATTGATTTTAGTGTAAGCATGATACAATTAATGACGACATGCATTGATTAATGCATTATATTAATTCAACCATAAATAAACTTCTTGAATTTTCATCTTAAATAGAATGTTGACATATGTGAAATGTTTGCTTTTTGATACTATAAATAATTTGTAACTGGCTACATTTCTATTATTCTATTTTTTGATCATTCAACATTGTTAGTCACTTTACATTCAAACGAGGTAATAAAAAACAACTACTATTGAAAATTACTTGGGGTTTAACACTCCACAAGTCACAATGGTTGGCATTTTGGAAAATTACTATTAATATTGAAGAGTAAGAGATACAAGGTATGACATTTACTACAACAGCTTGCGTTAAAGATTTGAATGGTCTACAATTTCAAGTACACTTTTCATATGATGGATACAAAAAGATGACAAAACTAATAGGTGTGACAATAATAATAATAAAAGAGACTAGTTTGAGAATAATCAAAATAAAAACTATTTGTAATTGACTGTATTCTTATTATTCACATTTTTTATCATTATACACTATTACATTATCACTTTGCCTTCAAAAAATTTATTTCATCATTTTCATCATTCAAGTTATTGACAATCTTTGTCATGTAAAAAAAACTAAGGTAATGGAGTAAATTTAAAATTAAAATCACTATATTAATCTTAGACATATTTATCATATTTAAATTGATTAGAATAATTATATGTTTAACAATTTTTGTGTGATCGCGCACAACTAAAACCAACCTAGATCTATCTTAACCCTGGAGAGTGATCAAATCTCTCAAGGTGCAAACCTTTCCTCAAGTTTTGCACTTAAAAAATAGGTTTTCACCTCAAGAGATTTGATCCCTCTTAGTACTTGATAGATCTGATGTTAATATGGATCTAGGATGGTTTATATTACAACCTAATATATAAACTTTGGATAAATATAAAGTAATTTAAATAAATTCGCAAATATTATAATTACATCCAAGTAACTGTTATACTTTTTAAAATATTTCAATATAGGACATTATTTGCATATCCATATTGACTTGATATATATATATATATATATATATATATATATATATATATATATATATATATATATATATATATATATATATATATGTATGTATGTTAGGTCCCTATAATACTAGTGATTACCCCATTACTATTGTAGTTGTATCCTTTATTAATATTGTTGTGCCCGTACTGTCCCCATATTGTTATTACTGTGCCCCATAGAATCCTTCTATTGTTATTTTTGTCGCTTTATATTATTATTATTACATTGATTGGGTTATGTTATGACTCCTTAGACTCCTATATATAGAAAGGAGGTTTTGTCATTTAAATCATCTAAGAATTGTTCATTTATGTAATGTAAAGGAGGTTGTCCCCTCGAAGAGGCTGAATTCTAAGGCATTGATCTATCTTTTCTATCTTTTGTGAGCTAGTTTCATAACATTTGGTATCAAGGCTTTGGATTCTGTGGTTTCGCTACTCGAAATAGGTCATCATGGCATTTTCATTATAAGTTTTTTTCTGCGACGTTTCAGAAGCTAAAAAAAAATCCATTTGAGATGAAATCGCACTGAACCTCGGGTCCAAATTTTAGATATTTTTGCACTATATTTGTGGAGAAATGATCTGAGGAAGTTGGTATTTTTGCAGACTCCTAAATTACATTCCAAATAGGTGACCTGGGAAAAATCATGATAGCATTCTCTCGGAGCATCGGATTGAAATTTCGTAAGAAGTTATAGGAAGAGGACAGACTGTAGTTTCTTGTATATGCTTTTCAGAGCCAAAGGTTGAAACAGTGACTTGTGGCATGTCGTACAAGTTTGCTCTACTAAACTAGTCTTTAATCAGGACACTGTGGGAGATTTGGCAAAACTCTTCCCTGGAGAATCCAATTTGGATCAGACTAGTGGCATTGGAGAGAGCACACAGAGGGTTACCGTAGATCGCAATTTTAGAATTAGATGATCTAAAATTACAGAGATACATTAGATTCAATATCAAGCTCCTACAAAGTGAAAAAAAGTGTGTAGTTTTTTTTAAATTTTTTCATAAGCTTGGTTTGAAAAATTAGTTTGAAGGAATTCGAAGGGCATAGTAAAGCATTATTATTAGTAATTGATGCTCGAGGAAGGAAAATGCAAACACCTAGTAAGCAACCTGAAAGCTCTAGCATGACTCATGAAGAAGAGGAAGAAATGCAACATGATATATCAAAATTACGAAACCAAGTGCAAAAAGTGTTAGTTGCACAAAAAGTAACAAACGCTAAGATGGATGGTTTAAATAAAGATGTAGAAGCTAAGATGGATGGTTTAAAGAAAGGCATAGAAGCTAAGATGGATTGTTTAAGGAAAGGCATAGAAGCTAAGATGAATGAAGTGGAAGCTAAGATGGACAATTTGAAGACAGATTAGAAGAAAGGCATGGAAGATTTGAAGACAGGCATGGAGGATTTGAAGACAGATTTGACAAAGTTTCTACAAGAAATGCTTACTAATGGTGAAAGGGTAGTAAAGGAAACTCATGATGTGAACAAAATAAATGTTAATCATGATTTCATAGACTCTAATGTTGGATCAAAGACCCACCATATTCCAAAAATCGATATGAGGAAGTTTGATGGCAAGGATCCCGCAACATGGATATTATAGATGGAGCAATTTTTCGATCTCAATAATGTGCAAGCCACATAAAAGGTACGTATTTCAACTTTATATTTGGAACCAAATCAGTTTGTATGGTATCAATGGCTTTCCTCTTGTAAACAAATTATCACTTGGTCAATTTTTACGAAAGAATTGACAACACATAATGAGAATACAAAAACAACACTTTTTTTAGCCAATTGATAAGTCTCAAACAAAAGGGTTCAATAATGGAGCACATTGAGGAGTTCCAAAAATTGAACATAAGGGTAAAAAATATTCCAGAGGAGCATAGGATTGATGTGTTCATAGGCACTTTAAATGATAATATCCAACATGATGTTCATCGTTGGGAACCTGATTCATTATTGAAGGCATTCAAGTTAGCAAGAAAAATGGAAAGCAAAATTATGGCAACTAGGAAGCATACCACTCAATACTATAAAGATGGCAGTGTTGTTGCCCCTAGTCTTCCACAACCTATGAGGTTGACACCACAAAAATTGGAAGAAAAAAGAGAAAAAGGGATTTGTTACAGTTGTGGTAGCAAATACACTGAAGGTCATAACTGTGCTGAGAAGAAATTATTCTACACAGATTGTGAAGAGAAAGAAGAAAAGGAGCAAGAAAGGTCAAAAGAAGAGGATATACTCTAGGAATAAAGCCTAGATAAATAAGAAATGAATCCGACCATATCTTGTAATGTATTGGCTAGAATTACCACTCCTCAAACCATCAAGATAGAAGGACAAATCAAGAAGAAAAAGGTAATAGTGTTGATTGATTTAGGGAGTACCCACAATTTTATTCATTGTAAGATAGCAAAAGAATTGAATTGCTTCCTATATCTAGCACCAGAGTTTCAAGTGATGGCTCCAAATGGAGGAATGATAAATTGCTCTGGAAAGTGCCATAATATTAAGATATGCATGGGAGAATATGTATTGACTAGCCCAATGCTTTCCATCCCAATGGGAGGTGTTGATGTTGTACTAGGTGTCCAACATCTACAATCCTTGGGTACAATGGCTTTTAATTTTCAAGAGCCTTTCATGAAATTTTTTGTGGAAGGAAAGGAAGTTGAATTAAGGGGTATTGTAGGGAAATCGGGAAAGATAATCAGTTGTAACGGTATGACAAAGCTTCTAAAAAAGGAACAAAGAGGTGTAATTTCACAATTATGTTCACTAGATGTTTCCACATTGGAATCGTCTATTTCTCTAGATCTCCAAAAAGTCTTGGACAATCATTCCAAGGTATTTGAGACTCCCAAAGGTCTCCCACCTATTCGTGATCATGATCATGCTATTCCTCTGATTCTAGGAAGTGTTCCTCCAAACATCAGGTCGTACAGATATCCCTATACCCAAAAGAGTGAAATTGAACATATGGTTGCAAAAATGCTAGAGGTTGGTATAATTCAACCTAGTCAAAGTTTCTTCTCTACTCCAGTAGTATTGCTGCATAAGAAGGATGGATCATGGCACATGTGTCTAGATTATAGGGAGCTCAACAAGCTCACTATTAAAGATAAGTTTCCCATTCCTATCATTGATGAATTACTGGATGAATTGCATGGATCAATTTACTTCACCAAGTTGGATCTTCATTCAGGATATCATCAAATTAGAATGAAGATTGAATACATTTCAAAAATAGCATTTAGAACTCATGAGGGTCATTATGAATTTTTGGTCATGCCTTTTGGCCTTATCAATGCACCTTCTACATTTCAAGGTTTGATGAATTCCATTTTCAAACCCTTCCTTAGAAAATTGTGTTAGTATTTTTTGATCATATACTAATCTACAACAAGTCTTGGAAGGATCATGTTGAACATGTTGACAGGGTGCTACAACTATTGGAGGAGAAACAATTATATGCAAAAAGATCCAAATGTTTCTTTGGAGTATAAGAGGTGGAATATGTGGGTCATATTGTATCTCATGAAGGAGTTAAGGTAGACCCTAGAAAAATTAAATCAATTAAGGAATGAAAAATCCCGACATCCATAAAGCATCTGTGAGGATTTCTCAGGTTGACAGGGTATTATCACAAGTTTGTTAAGAATTATGGGAGAATAGCAGCACGTCTAACAACATTATTGAAGAAAGATGCATTTTCATGGACTCCAAAAGCAACAAAGGTCTTCAAACATCTTAAAGAGGCAATGTGCCAAGCATCGGTCATAGTGAATTCTTTTCAAAAATCATCTTTCACTTCTTTAGATTGATTACCCCATTCATATCAGTAGCCCAGTCAATTCCCAAGAGTGCGGGGTAGGGATTGTTGTCATCAACAATCTCTATAACTTCAAAATCTACGAGCACACTCGCTCCTTCAATATCCACCATTACTCCCTCCAGTAGCCCCATGGGTATGATTTTATGTTGGTTCACCATCCTTAGCTTAATTGGAGACCATTGCAGTGTAGGTCTCCCCATTCACTCCCATGTCTGTTTTGGTAGAACATTCGCATCTGAACCCAAATTCATAATGACTTGATCCATTTCGTATTCTCTGATTTGCGCAGTAAGTCTCATTTCACATCCCATCCTTGTCTTATGCTTTCCGATCTTTCCAACTACATGTGGCTCTCTTGGCGTGGTCCCAGCACATCTGTTGATGAGCTCCTATAACCCTTTCACAACCTTACTGTCATGTAGTAACTTCATAAAGGTCTCCAGGAAAGTTGTAAGCATGGATGGGTCCATCTCTGGCTCTGGTCTATTTTTTCTTGCTGAAGTGGAGGCCTCAGCGAAGCTCTCCTTAGCTTCCATGAAGGTTTCGTGAGTGCGCTCCAAATTGAACTCGGCCTCTTTCACTAGGGATTTTCGAACCCATGTACTATCTTCCAGCTATTTCCCTTTGTCATCTCCCACTTCATAGCACTATATTTACATTCATATCTTCCTTGTGTGGCTCAAACCTCATCATCTGGAGGTTTTGAGTCAGGGGAGGTGGTAGGGCTCCTTTTTCATGTATCCTGGCTATTAGCATAGGACAATCTTCTATTTCACGATAAAATAGTATGAAATACTTGCACGACAGGCGTGTTGGATTAGTGAAATCATGGGCATAGTTTCCTGACCCTCCACAACTGTAGCAAATCAACTGTCCGCGACCTCTATGAGGTCCTCCTCCGCACCCTTGAAATCCTATCCATGCCAACCCTACATTCTAGTCAAGGGGACGTGTTTTAGCCTGAACCCTATAGGTGGGAGTTTTATCCATCATCAATTCATAGCTCCTGCAAGTACAATCATCTTGTGCCACTCACCTACAAAAGTTACAGAACAATTGTTGCGAAGTTTGTGTGTACTTCTGTAACAAGTGGCAGTTATCTGTGGCATGTTTTCCTTCTATTTGACAGATAGCGCACCACAAAGTAGGTGTCGCGCTAGGTCCCACTTGAGATTCTAGCCTTAAATGCACCAATCCTCCTCCTTCAAGGTAATTTGTAAAGACCGAGCCATGGTCTTTGTCATGGCCCTGACTTTTTCATTTCACACACCATACTTCTTCGCTTACCTCTAGTTGAATCGTCCTATCCTACTTCAGACTTTACATCTGAAGGCACAAATTCTTTAGTTGCATGTGGATTTACTGAACTCTTAGATTAGGAGCCTACATCAGGGTCTCATGAAGCCTCATGGCAATCTCCAAGGCCTCTTCCTAAGTTGTTATCTTCTGCTACGACATCACACTCCTTAAGTGTGTGAGTAGCGAAGCTACAAACCATTTGCGATGTTGTCCATCTGTCAAATTCATCTTGGCTTTGTGAATCGTACATTTCAGCCTCTGATCTAGTTCCTAAGGTGTCTTGCCTACTAGCATCGTGATCTCTTTGAATACCACAATCAACTGCACTTCAGATTTAGGCTTTCTAAACTCACTATTCAGTGTTGTTTCGATATCCATCACTCTCGCATTCAGGTTATCATTGGTGTACTTAATATACCAGGTCAGCGTGCAATCCTGTAGAGTGCTAACTAGTGTCTCTTTCTTTATATGGTCATTTGTTACACCTTGTGCTTCCCATAAAGTCCTTACAATGAACTAGAATTGGTCCAGATCCTCCTTTCCCAAACCTTTCAACACAGCCAACCTCACTGTGCTTGCCATACTGAATCGCGGTGGTGGTGGAGTTGGTACGGGTGAAGTTGGAGGTGGTGGTGGTGAAGATGGAGGTGGTGTGGGTGGAAGTGGTATTCATGGAAATCCCTACCATATCAACTAAATAACACTTCGCGAAGAGACCTTCGTGATCCCTTCTTGATCTCGTCATGAAGGTGAAATCAAGGTGGTATAATCTGTACCCTTATTTCCTTCATTTCTGTAAATTCTTCGACTTAACGTAGACCCGAACATCAAGGTAACCACATAAACCGTTTTTCACACAACATCATTTTAATCCAAGTATTTAGCTATTTTACGTACTTACCTCGCAGTCCTTTGAGAAAGCGTCGCTCTGCCTCACTATAGCTGACTGAGGTGTCAACCTTGAACTCAATAACAAATCCTCCTATAATGAGATCGAGCCAATGATCGATGGTGCATGCGATATTATCCTCCAATGCTTCCAACCTTCGCACTAGTTCTGGTGTCCACACAATAGGACCGTCAAGCTTCCACCTTCCTTGGCTATTAGCTAGCTTCTCAAAGATGAGAAGATCAAAGATCCAAGTTTTTTTTATCTTGTTTATTAGAATGTTATCACAGTTGACCAAAATTGACAATCCCATAGACTTTTTCCATTCTATCATAGAACCAAAATAAGTAAGCAACATAGGGAAATGAATGTAAACTATAGCAATATCTAGATGCAAAGCTTGATACAATATGAGTGCACATAAATTCTTCTACAAATATTTTGAATTTGAAGTGAGAATTAAAAACAATGTTTCTGTGTCAAATTTCAAGCCAGTTTCCATCCATGTTGGATCCAATTATTTCTCGATGATCATACTGAGGTCATGCTTTTCATGCATACACAATATATCCTTGGTAATATTCCAAATTCTAAAAAATTCCATGTAATTTTCCTCATTAGCTCCAATCAAATTCATAAGATTTTCAAATGGAACACATGTAAAATTTCGAATTGCACGTGTTACATTTTTCATTAGCCGACATGCAACCTCGATAGATGAAGTAATTTGATAAGGATGATGATTAAGTAAAAAATATCTAAGTTACATTGCCCAAATACTGCTAGTGTCTAGTGGAAGCAATTCAAGTTTCAACAAGCTAGGAAGCAACTCAAGCTTCAAGAAGCTAAGAATTACCTTAGAAGGAATGACACCTAGATGAGAAGTGGTTTTAAGGTAGAGTGGTGAAGGCTTCTTCTCAAATGGGACAATTACATTTAAAAAATAAATTATGGATCAAGTTCATACAGTTCCCTTAACTAGAATGAGCCTTAGAGTGGTCAAGGCTTCTTCTCAAATGTGACAATTACATTTCAATTTTTTATTATCGATGTGATTTTGATAAGGTCACCTTATTTATTGAATTTTGAAAGAGTTTTCAAATAAAATTTTGAATTTTGTTGCAAATAGAAGATGAAAATGATCTCCTCTTAGAAGATAGTCAAGGTGTTGAATTTGGTATATACATTAATTCACAAGATAATTTATAAATAATTGAAATGTGAAACCATCTCCAATTTTGTTCACTATTAATCCAAGTCTTTTACAAGCCCAAAATCTTGGGTGTCTAGCGCATGTAAAAATTTTGTGGTATGAGCAGAGTGACTATAAAGGATTCAGGAAAGGACCTGTTTAATGGTTAATGTGGTTCATTGAATTTGTTCAAACAAAGTGTCTGAAACAATCAATTGACTTTTCTACTTTAAATTATCCTTTCTTCAAAGCATCATCTTAAAATATATCCTTTTGGTGGCATTAAGAGACTTCAAGTTTGTGCATATGGAATTCTTGGAAATTCAAACACTTATTGTCTTGAAATGGAACACGACTTTAATTCTGGAAATGCAGAATTCAATTTTAGTGAGGATTTTTTGCACCAAATGATACATATTATTTAGTTTGTACTACGCATCATCTCCAATACTACATCTTACATTTGGGTCTAGGCCCTTAGGTATTCTTGTACTTCATTTACTTTGTATTTGGAGAAATGTATCATATATGGTTGAAAGAAAGTTTTTCTAAACACAAGGCTTGATATGGGATGTTTTCTAGGTTGGCACACTTAATGTTATAAGTTGTTTTCGATGAGAAGGTTCTTTAATCTGCACAGGTGTGACTAAAATACATGTTTTTGTCTTTCTGCATGTTGGAGTGTACCAACAATGTCACAAGGGTAAAACTACATGTGTATTTGGCTTATGAAAGAAGATGACTTGGATTTTTTTTTATCAGTTAATTCTTTTCGTGGGTGATATGTTGCAAGAAAAATACATAGGGGAGGTTTACTTTGTATCATGTCATTTAAGGGTTACTTTCTGTCATTTCTTTTATTAATATTTAGTTATATATCAAATAATTATATATTCTAACAAGGGGCATTCTTTGTATACGTGGTTCAGTTTGTGGAAGCATCGACATCTAAATCATATCCCTTCATAATCGAATATTTGGTTGTGCACATATCCTAGGTAGTGGAGTATCATATTTTCGACCAATCCATCCCTAGCGTCAAGATAGATAAGGAACTTGGCATAAGACATTTCCCCAATCTCTAAGTATGATCTGTCGAAATCTAGATAAATCTCAAGGTCATCTCCTATACATCGAAAGACATCTTCCATCGAACATTGAAAGTGGGGGATTGGGAGCCTGAGCCATACTGGCCTTGCATCTAGCTATTCACCCTAAGGCTCAAAGAGGGGATTCCACCTTTTCAAATACATAGGGGACATTTCTATGTTCCAGTAATGTGAGAGAACCCAATTTGCATGCTCCTCTTTACTAAATTTGAAAGAAAACTATCCTTTGGGCAAGGTGAATACAGATGTAAGTGCATCTAGTATGTGTTCCCAATTCTCCTCTACCTACCTCCTCAGATGCGCTATAGAGTAGTGCATGCCTCTAATTCTTCCAACCAAAACCCTTTCCATTATATACATAACTTTATCTAATCTAATACCCTCCATAAGTACTAATTCTTAGTTCTTATCTTTTACATTGGGCCATTCTATCTTCCTTGCCTTCTTCGCTTAGCCTACCACTGAAGTATCTTTAGAGGGTGTACCCTTTGAAGATCCTCAGTGCAAGGCAAACCCAGTTTGATGATCTGCCTTCATTCCCTACGCCATGACCAAAACAATAGGGTGAGCCTAATGAGCCACCAATGAAATTGGGAGAGATTTGAGCCTTCCCTTACTGAACTATCGGTAGGTCTTTCGCATGACCATCCACATTACCTACAAGAGCCCCAAAAATGCCCCTGAAATCCACAGTTATTGGCAAAAGGCCACTATGTTTTCGTAAAGGCTCTAAACATCAGATCAGATGCTCACAGGTCTAAAATTTTGTAATGGGTTGCTAGGATTTAAGTAGGCCACGACCAAATTTAGGGCCTCAATCGAGAAACCAGGTGAAAGAGATAGTTGTTTGGCGAAATCTATTAATATTTCTATCAGGATATCAAATCGCGCCTCCTTATGTTGCAGCGAGGATGTAGACTCGTCAGTTCTGGAAAAGATTGGGGAAAAGAGAATCCCTTCCATGATATTTTCCAATGATGCGAAAAATTTCTAGTTGGTGAGCTAGGTGTCGTTTCTGTATCACTTCCAAGCTACTGAGGTGGAGGGCTCATCCTAATCTAGATATTTTCTATTGGGTCTTCCAAGTAATCTATCAATTCCTCCTCCATAACTATATCTCCTAGACACTATTGAGATTTTCAAGGGAGTAAAAAATAAAACTGTCACAACAAAATACCTTAACCTGTGGACATAACGCAAACTCTAAACACCACCTAGCCACAATGCACACCATTAACTCCTTGATCCATTAGGGAAGACCACCAATCAAGGCTTCTAGATGTAATTGTCTAAAGAGGTCTGACATCATTCCAACACTTATCTTATTCTCATTATGGATGTCTTCCTTGGGAAGCGAAGCTCTAGAGTACTCTGGGAAGTAGAGCTCCAGAGTACCCTTGACAAATAGTATGATGTATAGAGCAGAAAGAAGCCATGGTGGAATTGGTATCAAGGATCGTGGGTTGGTTATGCCTCAGCATATTGGTTGGGATCTATAAATAATGCAATCGCTACTTCACCAAAATAATGAATGTGGATGGAGCTTGTAAGTACTATTTCTCTCTCTTGGTATTAATTCTTAGCTGTAAGCATATTGCTCGGATTAATGAGAGACTAAAGTTTGAATACACATTTTGCAAAATTAATATTTATTGGATTACTTCAATTAGGAAAACAACTACCACAAGCTAAATATCATTGTTGAATTTGAACTTTCATGGTTTCGCCCTCATTCTTAGAAGAAGACTTTCAACCCTACATATCATCATGCTAAGATTAAGTGAAAGTCAAAAACTAGTAAGGATTCTAATAAGCCCAAGTAGTCAATCTCTCCATGCCATAATCTTGCAAAATTTCAAAGTTCTCTCTTTATGGTTGGTGGTACCAAGAAGGAAAGGAATTCATTATCTCCTTCTGTAAGCGACTCCAAGTCATATGATTCTTCTTTAATGAAACCCTCCTTTGTTTATTCATATTATTCTTCAATCCAATCCAGGCCATGTTTGAGTAAAACATCCAAAGGGTACTTGAACAAAGGGAGTGGGATGGGTCAAAAGTATGTCACATTTTTCCCAAAAAGTGCAAACTTGGATTGGGACATTCACCCATATGGGGAGAAGTGTATCCACGAAATGGAAAATCCATCCCCAAATCCAAATCCTTGTAGTTATCCACATAAACATCTATATAAAGGTGCCTAAAGGATCTCACTCCTTGAGAAGGAAAAGCATGTTATAACATAGATCGCCTACTTGGCATATAGATCAACTGAGAAAGTTTTATAGGAGGAGATTGAATTTCTTATTGCATTTTATGTTAGACTATGGGTTTTTGGTGAATAATTCTTCATTCACATGGAAAATGATCGGTTAGGGTTGACGCTTTTCATTCCACAAAGAAGCCTCTCAACCCTACAAATCATCATGCTAAGATTGAGTGAATGTCTAAACTAGTAAGGATTCTAAGAAGCCCAGGCAGTGAAACTCTCCAGGCAAAAAGCTCACAAAATTTCTAAGTTCTCTCTTTATGGCTGGCGGTACCAAGAAGGAAAAGCATTCATTACCTCCCTTGGTAAGAGACTCCAAGTCATATGATTCTTGTTCAATAAAACCATCCTTCTTTTATTCATATTATTGTTCAATCTAATCGAGGCCATGTTTGAGTAAAACATCCAAAAGGTCCTTGAACAAAAGAAGTGGGATGGGTCAAAATTCTATCATATTCTGCCCAACAAGTGCAAATGTGGATTGGTACCTTCACCCATATGGGGAGAAGTGTCTCCACAGAATAGAAAATCCATCCCCAAATCTAAAACCTTGTAGATTGTCAAAAAAACCCCTCCAAGGCAAAATATACAAGCGAAAAGTCCAATTGGACTATATGGATTATCAAATCATCCTACCAGTAAATTCAACTTATTTTGGAGCCAAATAACACCTATATAAAGGAGGACTCAACCTCTCTAAAACAGACTCACTCAAGCATAAAAAAAGTTCTATCTAGAGACAAGGAGGAGCCTAATACCAAACAAAGGAGGAAGAAGGAAGAGCGAAGAGATTTTTAATCAGTATAGGGGAAAAATTCCTTCACACATGCCAATATTAGGGAATATTTGTACAACAAGAAGAAAAAAAAATTACACACTCTAAGAGGACTGAATTTGGGAGACAAAGAGTTCATATTGTAGGCCGAATTGTTGAATAAGAAGTATCCTATCAAGCGAGGAATAAAAGAGGACAATTTCTCTATATTCTCACTCACACGTGTGGCCTAGGGTTTCCGCAGTAAGGTTGAGTTGTAGTCATGAAGTTGCAGGGCCAAGAAAGAGGTTGAAGGAGAAAATACTTCCTTTAGAAAGCAAGTTTGACTAAAGTTGACTTTGTGAAAAGGAAGCACATCAAGGAGAAGGTTTCCACTTTACCTCGAAGTGGATATTTGTCAAGGTTCTAGGTCTTGGAACTCGTCAATTAAGGATTCTATAAGAAGAGGAATTCTTGTGGGTTTTCCTCTGAAGTTGGAGAGGTTTTGCAATTAGGGGCCTGAAATATGGAGTTGAAACTAGTGGCTGCTCACTACACAATTATTAGTATCAATGCCATATTAACAATTTCTATAATTAGATGTGAAAAAAACGTTTCTTTTTGAGTTGTTCTATTGTTTTCACTCTTGAATTACAGAGATAGGGCCAACCTCACCATCATTTGCTGGTCATGGATGTTTTAGGATCTTTGTGATGCCTTTGGAATTCTCTTGACATTAGGGCACACAATCTAGACTCTATAACTACATCTTCCTCATCTCACGGATGCACAGCTTTAGGAATGACATGGCTTCACAAAATTGAACAGGGGGTTCCTTAGAGTTGAAAACCTTAGCCTCCCACTTCCCCATGTAATTCTTATTTTAATTCTTATTTAAATTTTGGGAGGGGGATAAAGATTGGGTTTGGATGTAGATGTGTGTAAAATGGTTGGTATGTTTATAAATTTCCTGTTAAAATCAAAATAAGCCTTCAAAGGTCTTATTTTAGGCACTCATTTATATATATATATATATATATATATATATATATATATATATATATATATATATATATATATATATATATATATATATATATATATATATATATATATATATATATATATATATATTCTAGCCTTCCCATAGTGATAGCCCATCCGGTCTGCTGGCTACTTCCAATATGCTAGAATGGAAAGGAGCGAAAACAATGAAACACATCTCTATATAGCTTCATTACATTCATTCCATCCTTGATCCTCCCTCTCTAACAACATCTATAACTATCTTCTGGAGCAGGCCTGAGAGAAGTGGGGAAGTATAGACCTTCTTTGAATGAATATATATTAAGGGCTTAACATGCTACTTTGATTAGAGCCTGTCTCGAATGATTGTTCCTCGCTTTCCATGTTATGTAGGCTATGAGGTTCTTGGAGATTCTATTTAAGGTACAATGATTGTTCTTAGTATATTATTCTTTATTGAAATTCTACAGGGATATAAGTAGATGTGCTCATTTCATCTCCACATCGTGCTTATTAAATGGAATGAGTTTATCTTAATATATAAGACAATTAAATCCTTACAAAACTTACCCTAGAAATAGAAAGTTCTTGACTAAGTAGTGGTAGATAGATTTTTTATGATATCGCATATTGGAAATCATGAAATTTTGCATCTTTCATCATGTTAGAGTTCATTCCAATACAAATGGGATATATGATATGTTGCCATTATGTGATACTGTAAGTTTGTAACTTGTATATTCTTTGAAAAATTCCACAATTTCATTAATCATGGTCTTATAACTATTCATAGGGTAGGATTTTACTTTTGTTCTTGGATGAATTTCATGTTATAAAATCATTGCATTTAAAAAGAAAAAAAATATCTGCTAACTAACTAAAATCAATTTCCAGAGCTAAAATTTCAATGCCCTTGCATATGTGCACTTGCTTGTACATTTTTACTTGTTTTCCTGTGTGGCATATCAAATCACCATAGAGGTTGAGAACATTTCATGCGAACTGAATATTTGGTTCAGAGATTCCAAATCCATGTTTTCCATGTTTATTTTGATGCATTGATATATTCACATCCAATTCATTATGCTTACTAGTATATTTACTACCTGTCATGTAGCTGAAAATTATGTTAAGAAGAAACAAACTCGAACAAGCACTCGTATAATCAAGAGATCTAACCTTATATGAAAACCCTGATTGTTAAAAAGAGGATGATATTTATTAGGCTTTTAGTCTGGTTCATGGTTTGTAAGAGGCTCTATTCATATCACTTTTGTTTTTGAGCATTTGAATTGTGATGTACAATAATTGATATCTTTAATAGCATGTACTGAGGATTTCCTTCTTGTTTTACTCTGTTGTAGAGGTTATTTGAGCCCGAATTTGCTACATTCTTCTAATCTACACCTTTCATTTGTTGGAGATGATGGTGTTGTGGAGAGGTTGATTATTTTGAGTCCTAGTAACGAGAACTCAAGTGTCATTATTGAAGGTATTTCATCAGATACTTCTGGAAGATCTTTTTTGTTAAAGTTACCTAGTGGAAGGACCTCATATATCTAGTAGTCAGAGAATTCTAAGTTCATTATAGATGAGTTCCTCTCAAAGGTAGACTATTAACTGTAGTATATGAATATAATTAAACAGTATTAGTAATTGAAATAAACTTACATATAGGTAATTGAAATATCTTTAGAGTGTGATATTGATGATTTCAATGATATGTAGGTATTTAGAGTAGCATGTTTTTGTTGGGCCTCGGGTCTTAAAACTTGCCAAATTATTTATGAATCATCATCTACATTATAAATACTTTCAATACACTAGTTTACTTTGGGAACAAGTGTTATTGTCTGAGTGGCACGGTTTAGTGAAACACTAGTTTATTTTGCGACAGGTGTTGTCTAAGTTGCATGGTATAGTGAAAGAAGAATTCATACATACATACATACATACATACATACATACATACATACATACATACATACATACATACATACATACATACATACATACATATATATATATATATATATATATATATATATATATATATATTAATATATTATATACATAATTTTTCCAACAGATTCTTATTTTGGATGTATGCATTCTTGTTTCACTATACCATGCAACTTAGACAATAACACTTGTCCCAAAGTAAACTAGTGTTGTGCCTAATTGCTTCGGCCATCAATGATCTGCTCACATCTAATGGTAAGTACTTGCTATTCATAGGTATGGACATACTATCATTCTTACGCTATGAGGAAGGAGAATTAACTACTGAGCAAACAAGGTAAAAATGTGTAAGACAACCTCCTTGTGAGAAGGTGTTCTCCACTAAGCCTAGCTTCTCCCTTAACATCTCAATCTTCCCTTTTGGTAGAGACTTAGTCAAAATGTGTAAAAATTGAAAATTCAAGGGAAAACACTCAAGAACCACTGCTCCCTTCTTGAACTTATCTTCTAGGAAATTGTATCAAATGTTGATATGCTCAGAGTGATCCTGAAGTACTGGATTTGCAGAGAGTTGAGCAACTTTGATTTTCATAATACTTAAAACCATCGGCTCCAACACATGAATGCCATTGTTTCTTGCTTCCAAATGATCTAGGATATCATACTTGGGACCCTAAATTGAAACAAAACCCATAAGTGCTCTTCCTAGACATAGCCTCACCTTTTTATCTTGAATCCACAAAGCTATGCAATATCAATTTTCTATCCTTAAAATACCTTAATCGATAATGAAATGTGCCCTCCAAATAGTGAAGAAGATGCTTTGTAATAGTTCAGTGAATTTGCCTTGAACTCGATTAATGTATTTATACAAAGAAAAAAATCAAATATGAGCTTGGTTATTCACCAAATACTGGAGGTAACCTCTATTACTCACAATCTTCAACCAATGAATCTAGTATTGTACTTCTATCTCTTCTTGTTAGCCACATGCCCCATATTATACAACCACTTGGGTTCATTCATTGTTTCCAAAGAAACATTGTGAGTATTTTTTTTCTTCGGAGAACACCTCATGGAAAACCATTCAAGTACGTTTCCATGATCCATGGATGGTAAATTCGATAAATAAATGGCCCTAATTAGGGTACTTAACTTCTAGGGGATCAAGATAGTTGAATTTGTAACCTCCCTAACCTTGGGTGAAAGGTCTTACATTTGGCTCATGAAACTTTTTTATACATGGCTTACATATTAGTGAGCTAATTAAAGAAAGAAAAAGTTGTTTCTTCTGTTAAAAGGACATTGTTATGAAACCAACTCAAGAAAAGATAGAAAAGATAGATCAAAGCCTTATAATTCAGCCTCTTCGAGGGGGAAACCTCCTTTACATTACATAAATGAACAATTCTTGGATGATTCAAATGACAAAACCTCCTTTCTATATATAGGAGTCTAAGGAGTCACAATATAATCCAGCCAACCTAACAATAATAATATAAAGCCACAAAAATAAAGGAAGGAAGGAAGAGACACAAAGAGACAAAATATAGATATTATATAATATTATATAATATTGAACATTATTAACCATAAAGAAAGAGGAATTAAGGTTTTTACCAAATTGTGAAAGAAGTCAAATTAAAAAAAACAAGAATACTTTATATTTTCACTAAAATAGATGCATTTATTTTAGTGTAGATGTTGATCATTGATCATGTTTGATTGATGACACTGAATGAATTAATTTCAATGTATTTTTTTATTTGTAAACATATTTGACTACTTTCGCTATATGCATTATTTATTGTGTAGATGTTCATTTCTAATCATATTTGATTGCTTGCACTAGATGCATTGATTTCAGTGTGTATGTTGATTTCTAATCATATTTGATTTTTTCAACTAGATGCATTGATTTATGTGTGTATGTTGATTTCTAATCTTATTTGATTACTTGCACTAGATGCATTGATTTTGATGTCGTTGTTCATTTATAATTTGATGTAATTAGATGTATGATGTGCATTAATTTTAAAGTAATTAGGTTAGTATTGTGCATTGATTTCAATGTAAGAATGATAAAATTAATGACGACATGCATTGATTTATGTGTTACATTAATTCAACCTTAAATAAAATTCTTGAATTTTCATCTTAAATAGAATCTTGACTTACATCAAATGTTTGCTTCTTGAAAATGTAAACAATTTATAACTAAATACATTTTTATTGTTCAAATTTTTGATCATTCAACATTTTTATTCACTTTTCATTCAAATGAGGTAATGGAAAACAACTACTATTTAAACTTACTTGAGGTTTAACACTCCACACGTCACAATGATTGACATTGGGGAGAATTTCTATTAATATTGGAGAGTAAGCGATACAAGGTATGACATTTACTATAATAGGTTGAGTTAAATATTTGAATGGTCTACGATTTCAACTACACTTTTAATATGATCGATACAAAAAGATGAAGAAACTAATAGGTGTGCCAATAAACATAGTATAAGAAAATAGTTTGAGAACAATCCCCATGAAGACTATTTGTAATTGAATACATTCTTATTATTCACATTTTCTATCATTCAAAAGTGTTATATTGTCACTTTGCATTCAAAAAAAGTATTTCATCATTCTCATCATTCAAGTTATTAATAATCTTTATCATCTAAAATATCGAGGTAATTGAGTAAATTTAAAATTAAAATCACTATATTAATCTTAGACATATTTCTCATATTTAAATTGATCAGAAATTAGGTGTTCAAGAATTTTTGTGCGATCGTGGACAATTGAAACCAACCTAGATCTATCTTAACCATGGGTCTATCAAGTGCTAAGAGGGATCAAATATCTTGAGGTGCAAACCTTTCCTTAGTTTTTTCACTCAAAAGAGAGGTTTGCACTTCGAGAGATTTGATCTCTCCTGGGGCTTGATAGATGCCAGGTTAAGATGGATCTAGGATGGTTGATATTACAACCCAATCTATCAACATTGGATAGATATAAAGTAATTAAAATTAAATTAAAAATCTTATACTTACTTTCAAGTACTAAGAAGATGCCTAATTGTTATACTTTTTAAAATTTTTCAATACAGGGGATTATTTGCATATCCGTATTAACTAATATATTTCATTATCAATTCATAGCTATATACATGTGTGTTTATGCACCCGCACTTGTGGAGGAAGCTTATATATATAAATGAATAATGATTATAGTAAAATATTTCAATGCCAAAGAAAGGTAACTTTTCTTTTGACGTGTGGTTCATGGACACCCGCGGTCACTAGGTGGCCGCTACATCCACAGAAATATCTGAGCTTGATTGAGGGTATCAAGCCCCACAGCCAGTAACTAGGCCTAACCCCAAGGGCTTTGGGGAGAATTCACTGTGTGACCTCCCGAACGACGAGGCACTTATTTGAATAGTGGAGCTAACACTTGTGGCTCCCAAAGAAAAGTAATTACAAGTAAAACAATTAATTAAGCACGTGTGTATTTAATTCAATTCTATGCATAAAATTTAAATGGGGCATTTATAAAATATTATTAATAGTGATAAATTCAATATGGATCATAAATAAAATATATTAATATCAACTATCTATATATACATACATTCTATAAAACAATTGAAGAATTTCTTGGGTCTTTTTTTTCTAGGTATATTTTTCAATCAATCTTGATTGAGTTCTATCAAATATTTTTAGGAACTTTTTTCCTAGGTATATTTTCTTGTCAACCTTGATTGAATTCTATCAAATATTTGTCGGAATTGCAAAATTCAGCTATGTAGAGTACACAATCCAAGTGTCCAAGGGGATTTCAAATGTGTTGTATTAATTTATTGATTTGAAAAGTGGAAGTTAAAAATTATGTTTGATATGCCTATATATATAAATAGTTGCATATCAAGAGATTTGATCCCTCTATAAAGATAGATCGATATTGATTTTACATCAATTTTATATAGAGAGATAAGTTAATTAAACATTAAAAAGATAGAGAAGTTGCAGTGTATGAAAGAGATTCAATAATTACTTCAATACCTAATATGAAGTTTATGTGTAACATTAAAAAGAAAACCAATGTAAATAGAAAGATTATGTAAAGAAAATGAAAAAAATAATAA
Organism: Pinus tabuliformis; assembly: GCA_031772625.1. NCBI lineage: Eukaryota > Viridiplantae > Streptophyta > Pinopsida > Pinales > Pinaceae > Pinus > Pinus tabuliformis. Next base: position 502,783,812 of record CM062809.1, read on the forward strand.
TGGTTAAAACATTTAAATAGTATGTTTCTCAAGATGAGCTAGATGTCTAATTCATTCTATTGATAGATGTTTTTCTAATAAGTTGACATATAACATTTAAAAAAAAAATCTGATACAAAAAAACATTAAATGTAAATATTTATTTATCTATATATACAACGATTATGTATATATTGGATAGAGCAAATGTCAATAAAAAAAAAATATTGTTGAAGTATTTTATTAATGTGTTGTTTCAAATGAAGGATATCCTCAATTATTTGCACCTCAAGAATTTTTTATCCCTCTAAACCCCTCATGGAACTGGGACACCCCAAGTAAAAAGGACCAAACTCAGTTCATATATATTTTTTCTAATTAATCAATTTAATTAAAAGGACAACAAGGGTATACCTACTTTGGCAATAAATCTCAACCTTCCATCTAAGACTAATCCTAACAATATTCTAAAATATTCCCTAAAAATTAAACCCCTCAAGAATTTTGATCCCTCTAAGCCCCTCATAGAACTAGGATACTCCAAGTCCAAAGGACCAAACTCATTTTATATATCTTTTTTTTAATTATTCAATTTAATTAAAAGGACAACAATGGTATACCTACTTTGGTAATAAATATCAACCTTCCATTTAAGACTAATCCTAAGAATATCTTAAATATTCCATAAATGTTAAACCCCTACTATCCACCTAATAGTTATTAATAATTAAATTAAAATTTTAAAAAGCCTATTCCAAAATAAACAATCATATAAACTTTTTTTTTTTTGTATCTAAGAGGAACCCAACAAGTAGCCTGACACCTAACTACTAGTAAACCTCTGGGATCTATAGCATGTCCTCCCCTCAGTAAACTAGGTCTCAATTAGACAATTTGAATCTTGGTATCTTTTAGTTTTCCCATTAGTTTAATCGTCGATTGAGATGCCCCATAGGACAATCATTTAAAATTAATTAAAACAAGTGTAACATGTAATGTTTTTGCTTAGGACATGCCTCTTATGCAAAATGTAATCAATAGATAAAGACAATATTTAATGATGATTAATGATATTTAAATAAGGGGATGATAATAGAAATAAGAAAAGTAAAGAGAAACAATTAAATTTGAAATTAATGACATAAATACATAAGAATAAGATGGGAATCAATGGAGCTAGAAAAACACTCATATGAAATAAAAAGATAAAATAAATTGATCAATTATTAATGTAAGGGTGAATACACTAAATAATATATTTCCAAGGTTGATTAAATTTATATATTCATTATTAAAGTTATTATGGTGTTTTTCTTTGTATAAAGTTTTGGTGTTGTTAGAGTTTTCAATAATCACATATTTGTTGAGACTATTATGATGGGTGTAAATAATATGTTCCTTAAGAATAATCAGGATGAAATGATCGGTTTGGCCAATGTGAAATTTTTCATAAGAGCAGGAAATTTTGTAAATGCCTTAATAGTGCAGCAAGTTTTTCTTATCTTTGAGACCTTTGAAAAGTTGTTTAAATCTCTCATAAGACTCAAAAATAATATTAACAATATTCTTGAATATAAATTTTAGAATTTGAAAAATGTATTTAAAATAACTAAAAAAACCAAAAATCATTTTCAGATTAAAAAAAAATCCAATAAAATAATTAAACTATACCTTAAAAATAATTATTGAAAATTAAACTCAAAATGTTACATATTCGACATGGATAGTTTTATTTAAAAATTTAATTAACCGACCTCTTATGCAAAAAGTGATTGATAATTTTAAATAGTAATTGTGTGTGTTCAATAATCACATTTTTGGAGACTATTATAATGTGTGTAAATAATATGTTTTTTAGGAATGGTTTGGACATAATGATTGGTTTGGCCTATGTAAGATTTTCCATAAGAGCAGGGAATTTTGTAAATGCCTTAATAGCACAACTAGTTTTGCTTATTTTTGAGACCTTTGAAAAGTTTTTGAAATCTCTCATGAGACAGTGTATGTATTTTGGTTTTCTATGTGGATGAGACAAGGTCGAGGCTAGCTCGTATCTGTTCAAGACTGGGCTGGCTTTTTCGGCCAAACTCTACAGCCAAACTATGGACTGATTCATAATTTACTATACTCGGACTTTAAGATATGATGAATGTTAGTTTCAAACCCTCCAGGAAATCTATAAGTTAATATAGTATTAATCTTTTGTTTTCTCAAACTATAATGTTATTACTCATCTTGTTTGCCTATTGTAGCTATCGATAATATGAAATGTCTCAATATCTTTTGATAACTATCTATGTTGATTACAAAGCTCGACACTAGGAATGTTTCATATGTTTACATTATTGAACAATAACTCTTGAGACCTAGAGTACATCAAAGATTAAACTATATGGGATAAATCTATGAGTCCGTAATGTGTCTTTCTACTGAAATTATTCTTAGAGTTCTTACTTGCATTTTGGTATTCTACTGATATATAGAGTTTCCTATTGTCCGAGTTTTTCCCCTTTTTATTTTGAAATTGTTATATTATCAGTTACAGGCAGATTAATTTCGGAATTATCATAAGTTTGATATGCTAAGATCTTCATTCTGTTATGGGTTTCATCATTATGCAAAATCATCATTAGTGCCAACAAGATAATTAAAGATTGTTAATACTTGTTCTCTTTCGCCTAACAGCTCTGATACCAGATTCTTTTAATATACTTGTAAGAGACTCTTCCTTTTATTCTGTATCTAATTCAGTAGTTGACATTAAATATTCTACTTGTCTGTCATTAGAGACATGTCTTTATATGTTTAGTCTACTAGTTATCAAACTATTTCTGATGTTTAGTAGTCCATTACATGGTTCCTATATATTTAACCTCTACTTATTTTTCTGTACATTCTTCATAATAGCTTTAAACACATAAATACTTTCATAACATACAACCCTATTCTTCTACATTTATCTGTAAGGTAATTTACTTATCTGGTTTAGATCATTCTTCCATACTTGTCCTGTAGCTCAGACTTTTTGTGCAATAAAATGCCTCCCAACCTTGAGACTACTCTCGCGGTAGTCTCCCCTTGAGATGTTCCTGTACCCAGGAACTTTTCTCACTATCTCTTGGACAAGATCTCTAATACCTCTGATGGCTATCTGGTCCAAACCAGACATAGCATCAGAACTCTATCTAACTCTTCAACACATATTATTTCCTCTTTTTTTCTCTCCTAATCTCATATACCCCTATCGTCATGATCCTCCTTTGAGTCAACACTCAAGAATTAGTTAGGCCAATAACTATTTCTTTCTAACCAGTTAGTAAGTAAAACAATATCTACAAGTAACTGTAATTCACTTATGCATAAGAGTTTTAAAAAATAATTCAATATTTCAAATAATATCAAATTGTTTGGTTTGCAGTAGCTAAAATATTTACATAATTTGGGGATATCGCATATTCCCCCCCAAAATGTAACATCATCCCGATGTTTTCCACCTAAGAATAATTATGAAAAGCTTTCCTTCATAACCTACTCATCTTCCCAGGTGGCATCTTCTGGCCCATAGTGTTGCCACTGCACTTTAACCTGGGTGATAACTCATTTCTGCAATGTTACTTCACATCGATCGAGTATAACCAGAGGCTCAACCAAGAATTTTCCTTCCGGTTTGACCTATACAAAAAAAAAATATTTTAGTCTGTCAATCAGTCCCCTTTATCATTTTTAAATAAAAAGAACAAACATCTGATTACTAGTAAAACGCCTATATTATACTTACTTGTATATTCTTCCAATTGATTATGTGATTAGAATCATAAATGTATTTCTTAAGTAAGGAAACATGAAAGACATTGTGTACATGGATATCGCTGGGTAAAGCAAGCCGGTAGGACACCGGTCTAATTCAAGCTAGAATCAGGAAAGGCCCATAAAACCGATGTGCTACTTAGCACATCCAGTCCACCACAAGGTGCTTTTATTGGGTTGTACCCAAATGTAAATGTGTTCTCCTACTTGAAATTCTCGGAAGCTTCTTTTCTGATTTGCAAAATTCTTTTGTCGGTCCTAAGCAGCCTTTAAATTGCCTCATACCCTTTTTACCATCTTTTCCATTTCCTCTAGCATATCTAGTCCTCACATTATCTTTTCTCCTGGGGCACTCCAACTCAGAGGTGTCCTACTCGTCCATCCATATAAAACTTCAAAAGGGATCATATGTAACGATGTGTGATACCCATTGTTGTAAGCAAATTCTACTAAGTGCAGGTATTCCTCCCACTTAGAAGGTTGTTGAATTACGTAGGTTCAAAACATGTCTTCGACTACTTGATTAACTCTTTCTGTCTTCCCATCCGTTTGAGGATGGTATGCAATACTAAAGTGTAGGTGTGTGCCCAATCATTCGAAAAGGGCCTTCCAAAAGGCTGATGTGAATTTCACATCTTGGTTAGAGATGATCATTTTTGGTATACCATGTAACTTAAAGATATTCAGCATAAAAATATTTGCAATTTGCACTACTTTGTAAGTTGATTGAACTGGTATGAAATGAGCAGATTTGCTCAATTTATCTACCACCACCATGGTAGGTTCATTTAGCTTTTTTTATTTAGGCACTCTATTCATGAAATCAATAGATATGATTTCTCATTTCCATTTAGAAATTGGTAGCGGGTGGAGCAACCCTGCTTGGTGCTAGTGCTCCACCTTTACCTGTTGGCATTCTAGACAATGTCCTAAATACTCGGTGACTTCCTTCTTCATACCAGGATAGAAAAATTCTTTTCTAAAGGAAAAAATCATTTTCTGATATTCTGGGTGCCCTGCATAAGGACTTTTATGATATTTGTCTAAGATTGGATTTTTAAGCAGTTTTTGGTTAGGTACATATAACCTCTTCTTATAGATCAGAAGTTCATTTGGATTGACCTCATATCCCAATTGTTGTTCATGACTATTTTCAATCTTTGCTTGCTGCCATTAATGTTTATAAATTAAATCTTCCATGGCTATTTTACGGATCTACTCATAGAAGGTAGTTCGAGATTCACTAAAGGAGATTTCATATAAGAAGTTCACTTTTCGATTTAAAGTGTCCGTAACCTTGTATTATTTTCCCTTAAAATGTCTAATTTGAAAGTAAAATTAGCTTAGGAAATCAGCCCAATGAGCTTGCCTAGCATTTAAAGTGGGTTGTTTGAAGTAGCTTATCAAACTAGAATGATTTATTAATAGCAAAAATTTCTTGCCTAACAAATAGTGTCGCCAAATTTTCAAGGCATGTATTACCACTGTGAATTCCAAATCATAAGCGGAATATTTTGTTTGTGTTCTTTAAGATTCCTTGACTCGTAGGCCATAACCCTACCATCTTGTGTTAATATGCCTCCTACACCTTCCTTGCTAGCATCCATACAAACTATATATTCTTTGTTAGGATCAGCAATACTCAAAATAGGGGTGGTAGTGAGTAGATGTTTAAGATGATCAAAGCTCCTTTGACAGTCAGGAGTCCATCTAAAGCCCTTTCCTTTCATTGTAGAGAGGTAATAGGGTATGCCACCCTAGAAAACCTTCCACAAATTGCCTGTAATATCCAGCTAGGACCATGAATGATCTTATGTCTGCCACATCTTTTGGTGCCAGGCACTCCATGATAGTTCTTATTTTCTCTACATCAACTATAATCCAATCCTTGGTAATGATATGTCGCAAGTACTAGATTTGTTCCTTAAAGAAGTCACACTTGCTGTACTTGGCATACAAATGGTGCTCTCTTAGTATTTCAAGAACAATTTGGAGATGTTCCTTATGTTCTTCCATGCTTCGGGACTAAATCAGTATGTCATCAATGATGATTAGCACAAATTTGTCTAAGTATTGATGAAATGTGCTATTCATGAGACACATGAAAGTTGTAGGGGCATTAGTCAGCCCAAAGGATAGGACCATGAACTCATAATGTCCATACCAGATTTTGAATTTTTTTTTCGCTATATCATCCTCCTTTATTCAAATCGGATGATAGCCTGATCAGAGGTCAATTTTAGAGACAATAGTTGCACCCTTTACCTGATCGAATAACTCATCTATATGAACTAGGGGGTATTTATTCTTGATAGTCAGTTTATTTAACTGACGATAATCCATGCACATTCGTAATGTTCCATCTTTCTTCTTGATGAAAAACACTAGAGCTGCCCAAGGTGATACACTGGGTTGTATATAATTTTTATCTAACAGCTCATGCAATTACATCTTTAGCTCTGTTAGTTCGGGGATACTCATATGGTAAGGGGATCTGGAAACTAGCGCAGCCCCTGGAATTAACTCAATGCTAAAGTCTATGTCATGTTTTGGGGGTAGGCCTGGAATTTCTTTAGGAAAAACACTAGGAAAACATTCTATTATTGGTATATTTTCTAAGGCAGCAGATTTATCTTTAGAGTGAGAATAACCCACTTGTATGACATAAATATGGCAACCCTTCTCAATGGATTTTGCTAGTTGGGAAGTTGTTTAAGGTCTTATTTGCAAAGGTTTCTAAATAAATTGCACCTCTTGTCTTTCTCCTTGCTCATTTCGGAAATTAATGGTTTTGGTCTTGCAGTTGATAACGAAAAAATGTTTTTCTAGCCAATCCATGCCTATAAGGACTTCATATGACCCTAAGGGTAACACATTCAAATCTGAGCTAATTCTAGAGGACAGTTATTGACTTGTGCCAAAACTCTTCTTTTGGATCCTGTGGCTAGTTGTACTAGACCTAGACTTTTCAACTTTACTACTTACATTTTACATTGTTCCACAATCTTGGGACTAACATACCTCAATGTAGCCTCAGGATCAATCAAAATAGATACAGTTTGATAAAAAACATTACCTTCAAATTCGATCATTTTTGGCTGAAATTTCGCTTGATGATCTTCGAGAGTGGCATTGATTTTAGGGAGGCTCCTTGCTATTTCCCCTACTGTGGAGGCTTTTTGTATTTGTGAAATCTAGTCAGCTCCCTTATGGTGTGGGAAATTCTTGAAATAATGCAGGCCTCTGCATCCCCAACACTGTACAAGAGGTCTAGCAGTTAATTTTGATTCAGTTCTACTAGATTGCTCATTAGCTCTAGCTTCCCTTGGTACATTGAATTTGAGCTGGTTTTTATTAAAATTTTGCTTGGTTTGGCCCTTGTATAGTCCTTTATTATCGAGGCCCTTATTACCTTTGTCACTGGGAATAAATTTACTTCCCTTTTTTTGAGTCCATCTCTTACTCATGTCTCCCTTTGGCTTGTTATTCTGATAGCAGATTTGTGCCTTACAAATAACCTCCTCCAGTATTTTTGGATTGTCAAATTCTATGTGTTCCTTCATGAATAGAGGTAGACTATTGATGAACCTCTACATTTTTTCTTTTTCTTCGTGAATGTAAGGAACATACCGAAGTAATGATGTGAACTTTGTTATGAACTCATCCATAGAGATTTGTCCTAGCCAGAGATCATGAAATTCTTTTGTTTTTTCATCATAAAATCTCTCTGTTAGATATTTTTCTTTAAAATATATCTGAGAATTTTCCCAGGTTATAATTTGTTCATTCAATCCTCGAAAGGTTTTTACCTCCTCCCACCATTGTGTGGCCTTTCCTTGTAGCTAAAAAATAGCCAGGCGAGCCTTCAAATATATATATAACTTTGTTATTTCTTACCAACTTTTACTGTAAAGTAAATATATAAATTCACCATTTATATTGAATATTAAAAGTTCATATATCATTTGAAACCTTTACATTAATGTTATAACATTGATACAATTATATTGATGTTTATCGAATGGATGTAATCCTTACTTTAATATCGTCCCTTTTATCAAAGGTTTTCTGAGATCATATCAATCATCTACATACACTTTTGGGATTTGTTTGTACCACGGATTTACAGTTGTTATAAATATACTTGGTATCACCCTGTCCTATCAACCAAGGTTGAGGGTTTACAAGTCATTTTATTTAAACTTTAACTTAATACTAGATACATCACTTGCCACCATCTGGCCTCATTAATTGTTGAATTTACTTTGGTTGTTATGATGGCCTTAGGGCAAGTTTGACTTGTTGTGTTCTTCAATGTTGTGGAGCGCTTCTACAATTATGGGATTTCGGACCCTATCCATGGTCATCCAACCTTGGGCTCGATCTGATGGTTTATATCATTCCCAAGTTCTTATGCTTCTGAAGGCTTTGTAGTTTGGGGTCATCGTTCCTCTCCTTCGATGGTGTTTATCATTCTACTTTCCCAGAGGGATTTGGTGTGCCCACATTGTTGTTCCTTGGTTGAATTTTATAGTTGCTGGATGCTGAGGCTCTCGTTCCCTGCCATGGTGATCTATACTCCTATCTCGCCGATTATCAGGTGACTTATGGTTCAATGAAAACAACAGTGGCAGGAGCCCTTCTAAGGTAAAGGTCTCTAACGGCTTTACTACTTCAGTTGTTTGCATGCTTATGGTTTTATGTAAATGGAAAATAACTCGTGTTCCCTCCTGGTTGGGAGGTATTTGTTTGTAGGTGCAGTGGGTTCCCTGGCAAAGGGTGGATGGAGCTCTTAATCATCTCGTTGAACTTCAATCCAGAAGCTTAGTCCCTTATCTGGATATTTTATCTAGTTCAAAGTTTACTATGGATGGATTTCACCATTTTAGAGATTTGTAATAGTTTTAAGCATAAGGTTTGGTTCTGACTCTTTTAATTCATGGGGTTTTCCCAACCGAGACAGTATATGTATTTTCGTTGTCAGTGTGGATGAGATAAGGCCAAGGCTCGTTGGTTTATCTTCGAGACTGGCCCAACATTTTCGGCCAAACTCTATAGCCAAACTATGGATTTCTTCAGAATTTACTATGCTCAGACTTTTCGATATGATGATTGTTAGCTTCAAACCCTCGGGGGAATCTATAAGTTAATATAGTATTAATCTTTTCATTTATCAAACTGTAATGTTATTACTCATCTTGTTTGCCTATTGCGGCTATAGGTAATATGAAATGTCTTGATGTCTTTTGATAACTATCTATGGTGATTACGAAGCTCGAGACTGGGAATGTTTCATATGTTTAGATTATTGAACAGTAGCTCTCGGGACTTAGAGTACATCCTAGATTAAACTATATGGGATAAATCTATGAGTCTGTAGTGTGTCTTTTTGCTGAAATGTTAGGTCCCTATAATACTAGTGATTACCCCATTACTATTCTAGTTGTATCCCTTATTAATATTGGTGTGCCCCTATTGCCCCCATATTGTTATTACTGTGCCCCATAGAATCCCTCTATTGTTATTTTTGTGGCTTTATATTATTATTGATAGGTCAGCTGGGTTATATTGTGACTCCTTAGACTCCTATATATAGAAAGGAAGTTTTTTCATTTGAATCATCAAAGAATCATTCATTTGTGTAATGTAAAGAAGGTTGCCCCCTCGAAGAGGCTAAATTCTAAGGCATTGATCTATCTTTTCTATCTTTTTGTGAGCTGGTTTCATAACATTTGGAATCAAAGCTTTGGATTCTAGGGTTTCACTACTCCAAATAGGTCATCATGGCATTTTCTCTATAACTTTTTTTCTGCAATGTTTCAGAAGCTAGAAAACACCCCCATTTGAGACAAGATCACACTGAAGCTCGGGTCCGAATTTCAGAGCTTTTCGCACTATAGCTGCAAAGATATGATCTGAGGAAGTTGGTCTTTTTGTAGACTCCTGAATTACATTCCAAACTAGTGACCTGGGGAATATTGTCATAACCTTCTCTGTGGGCAGCAGATTGAAAATTTGTAAGATGGTACAAAAAGAAAATGGAGTGTAATTTCTTGTATATATTTTTTTCAGAGCCAAAGGTAGAGACAGCGACACGTGGCATGTCATACAAGTTTGCTCTACTGAACTAGTCTATAATTAGGTCACTGTGGGAGATTTGGCATAACTCTTCTTTGTAGAATCCAATTGGGATCAGACTGGTGGCATTGGAAAGAGGACATAGAGGGCTACTGCAGGTTGCAATTTGAAAATTGGATGATCTAAAATTACAGAGATAAATCAAAGGAAATATCAAGCTCCTACAAAGTGAAAAAAGGTGTGTATATTTTTTTAAAATTATTGCTTAAGCTTGGATTGAAAATTATTTTGAAGGAATTCAAAGGGCATAGTAGAGAATTATTATCGATAAGTAATGCCCTGAGGAAAGAAAATGCAAACACCTAGTAAGCAACCTGAAAGCTCCAGCATGACTCGTGAAGAGGAGGAAGAAATGCTACATGATATATTAAAATTACAAGACCAAGTGCAACAAATTTCACTCTCACAAAAGCTAACAGAAGCTAAGATAAATGGCGTGGAATCTAAGATAAAGGGCTTGGATGCTAAGATTGATGATTTGAAGATAGATTTGAAGGCAGATTTGACAAATTTTCTACAAGAAATACTTAGTAATGGTGAAAGGGTAGTAAAGGAAACTCATGATGCGAACAAAATAAATGTTAATCATGATTTCATAGACTCTAATGTTGGATTGAAGATGCACCATATTCCAAAAATAGATATGAGGAAGTTTGATGGAAAGGATCCCGCGACATGGATATTATAGATGTAGCAATTTTTCAATCTCAATAATGTGCAAAACACACAAAAGGTACGTATTGCAACTTTATATTTGGAACCAAATCAGTTTGTATGGTATCAATGGATTTTCTCTCGTAAACAAATTATCACTTGGGCAATTTTTACAGAAGAATTGACATGACATTATGAGGATACAAAAAGCAACACTTTTTTTAGCCAATTGATAAGTCTCAAAGAAAAGGGTTCAATAATGGAGCACATTGAGGACTTCCAAAAATTGAACATAACAGTAAAAAATATTCCAAAGGAGCATAGGATTGATGTGGTCATAGGGACATTAAAGGATAATATCCAACATGATGTTCACCTTTGGAAACCTGATTCATTAGAGAAGGCATTTAGGTTAGCAAGAAAAATGGAAAGCAAAATTATGGCAACCAAGAAGTGTACCACTAACAATTATAAAGATGGACGTGTTGTTGCCCTAGTCTTCCACAACTTGTAAGGTTGACACCACAACAATTAGAAGAAAAAAGAACAAAAGGGCTTTGTTATAGTTGTGATAGCAAATAAACTAAAGGTCATAAGTGTGTTGAGAAGAATTATTCTACATAGATTGTGAAGAGGAGGAAGAAAAGGAGCAATAAAGGTCAAAAGAAGACGATATACTCCACGAACAAAGTCTAGATCAAGAAGAGATGAATCCGACCATAACTTTCAATGCATTGGCTAGAATTACCACTCCTCGAACCATCAAGATAGAAGGACAAATCAAGAAGAAAAAGGTAATAGTGTTGATTGATTCACGAAGTACCCACAATTTTATTCATTGTAAGGTAGCAAAAGAATTCAATTTCTTCCTATATCCAGCACCAGTGTGTCAAGTGATGGTTGCAGATGGAGGAACAATAAATTGCTCTGGAAGGTGCCATAATTTCAAGCTATCCATGGGAGAATATGTATTGACTAGCCCAATGCTTTCCATTCCAATTGGAGGTGCTGATGTTGTACTAGGAGTCTAATGGCCACAATCCTTGGGTATAATAGCTTTTAATTTTCAAGAACTTTTCATAAAATCTTATGCGGAAGAAAAGGAAGTTGAATTAAGGGGTATTGTAGGCAAATCGGGAAAGATAATCAGCTCTAACGGTATGAAAAAGCTTCTAGAAAAGGAACAAAGAGGTGTAATTGCACAATTATGTTCGCTAGATGTTTCCACATTGAAATCTTCTATTTCTCTAAATCTCCAAAAAGTCTTGGACAATCATTCCAAGGTATTTGAGTCTCCCAAAGGTCTCCCACCTATTCATGATCATGATCATACTATTCATCTGATTCCAGGAAGTGTTCCTCCAAACATTAGGCCGTACAGATATCCCTATGCCCAAAATAGTGAAATTGAACGTATGGTTGTAGAAATGATAGAGGCTGGTATAATTTAACCTAGTCAAAGTTCTTTCTCTGCTCTAGCAGTATTGGTGCACAAGAAGGATGGATCATGGCGCATGTGTCCGGATTATAGGGAGCTCAACAAGTTCACTATCAAAGATAAGTTTCCCATTCCTATCATTGATGAATTACTGGATGAATTGCATGGATCAATTTACTTCACCAAGTTGGATCTTCGTTCAGGATATCACGAAATCAGAATGAAGACTGAAGACATTCTGAAAACAACATTTAGAACTCATGCGGGTCATTATGAATTTTTGGTCATGCCTTTTGGCCTTACCAATGCACCTTCTACATTTCAAGGTTTGATGAATTCCATTTTCAAACCCTTCCTTAGAAAGTTTGTGTTAGTATTTTTTGATGATATACTAATCTACAGCAAGTCGTGGAAGGATCATGTTGAACATGTTGACAGGGTACTACAACTATTGGAGGAGAAACAATTATATGCAAAAAGATCCAAATGTTTCTTTGGAGTACAAGAGGTGGAATATCTAGGTCATATTATATCTCATGAAGGAGTTAAGGTAGACCATATCAAAATTAAAGCCATTAAGGAATGGAAAATCCCCACATCCATAAAGCATCTGCAAGGATTTCTCGGGTTGACAGGGTATTATCGCAAGTTTTAAGAATTATGGAAGAATAGCAGTACCTCTAACAACATTATTGAAGAAAGATGCATTTTCATGGACTCCAGAAGCAACAAAGGCCTTCGAACATCTTAAAGTGGAAATGTGCTAAGCACTAGTCTCAACTACACCGGACTTCACAAAAACCTTTATTGTGGAATGTGATGCTTCAGGAAATGGAATTGGTGCTGTTTTAATGCAAGATGAAAGACCCATTGCTTTTGAAAGTCGTCCAATCAAGGGAAAGTTTTTACACAAAGCTAATTATGAGAAAGAAATGTTGGCAATACTACATGCACTTAAGAAATGGCGACCCTACCTAATGGGAAGACACTTCAAGGTAAAAACAAATCATGATAGCCTTAAATACTTTTTAGAACAAAGATTATCATCTCAAGAGCAACAAAAGTGGGTCACAAAGATTTTGGGTTATGACTTTGAAATCATCTAAAAAAAAGGGAAGCAAAATGTGGTGGTGGATGCACTCTCAAGAAAGGATGAGGATGTGGAAGAATTGTTGTGCGCCATTTTTATTATCCAACCAGATTGGATAAATGAAGCAAGGGAGTAATGGAAGAATGATGAAAAGGTGTGGGCACTTATTCAAAAGTTAGATTTCAGTACATCTGATACATTTAGCTAGCAAAATGATTCATTATGGTACAAAGGTCGCTTATACGTCTGTAAGAATTCCCAACTGAAACAAAAGATTCTTATGGAATTTCACACTTCTCCCTTATGAGGGCACTCAGGATTTTTAAAAACTTACCACAGGGTTAAGAAGGAATTTTTTTGGGATGGCCTTAAATCAGATATTCAAAAGTTTGTGGCGGAATGTTTGGTTTGCCAACAAAATAAAGTTGAAACAATTAAGATCCCGGGTCTATTACAACCTTTATCCATTCCAAGCCAACGTTGGGAGGAGGTTTCAATGGATTTTATCACATGTTTACCCAAGTTTGAGGGAAAGAGTGTCATCATGGTGGTAGTTGACAGACTTACCAAGTATGCACACTTTTGTGCATTATCACATCCATTTAAAGCCAGTACAGTTTCTACTGTATTTATGGAAACAATTCAAAAGCTACACGGAAACCCAAAGATTATTGTAAGTGACAGAGATCCCATTTTCACTGGAAATTTTTGGACAGAATTATTTTCTTGTCTCGATACTCAGTTAGCTCATAGCTCATCTTATCATCCTCAATCTGATGGGAAAAAAGAGATAGTAAACAAATGTTTGGAAGGATATCTTCATTGCTTTGTATAGGATAAATAGACATAATGGGTCAAATGGTTTCCTCTGGCTGAATGGTGGTATAACACTTCCTTCCATACAACAACAAAAATGACCCCATTTATGGCACTTTATGGATATCAGCCACCATCTATCACATCATATTTAAGAGAAAATTCTAAGGTTCAAGCAGTGGAAAATCAAATCGAGCATCAACAACAATTCCTCCAACTCTAAAAGGATAACCTTGTGTTGGCGCAGAATAGAATGAAAGAATAGGCAGATCAACATCACAGTGAAAGAAGTTTTGATGTAGGTGAGTGGGTATTCCTACGGCTACAACCATATAAACAAATGTCCTCCAAGCAAGCTAAGAAGGATAACAAATTATCACCAAAGTATTATGGTCCGTACAAGGTGTTGCAAAAGATTGGTACGACGGCATACAAATTGGAGCTTCCTACAGCTTCTTGAGTGCACCCAGTTTTCCATGTTTCATGTTTAAAGAAGGTTATAGGCGACAAGCTCCCAGTTCAAACAATATTGCCAGAACTTGACGAGGAAGGAAAAATTACAATGAAACCAGAAGCAGTCACAGAAATAAGAACTCGATAGCTACGAAATTGATCAATTTCAGAGTATCTCATCAAGTGGAAGAACTTATTGACTGAAGATTCCACATGGGAGGATGAGAATTTTATACAGAAGAATCCAGAACTACTGAAGCGTTGAGGGCAACACTTTTTTGGAAGGAGAGGGGCATGTTAGGTCCCTATAATACTAGTGATTACCCCATTACTATTGTAGTTATATCTCATATTAATATTGTTCTGCCCCTATTGCCCCCATATTGTTATTACTGTGCCCCATAGAACCCCTCTATTGTTATTTTTGTGGCTTTATATTATTATTAATAGGTTGGCTGGGTTATATTGTGACTCCTTAGACTCCTATATATAGAAAGGAGGTTTTGTCATTTGAATCATCAAAGAATCATTCATTTGTGTAATGTAAAGAAGGTTGCCCCCTCGAAGAGGCTGAATTCTAAGGCGTTGATCCATCTTTTCTATCTTTTTGTGAGCTGGTTTCATAACATGAAATTATTCTACTGATATATAGAGTTTCATGCTGTTCGGGCTTTTTCCCGATTTTATTATGAAATTGTTATATTATTAGTTAGAGGCAGATTAATTTCGGAATTATCATAAGCTTGATGTGCTAAGATATTGATTCTGGTATGGGTTTCATCATTATGCGAAATCATCATTAATGCGAGCAAGATAATTAAAGATTGTTAATACTTGTTCTTTTTCCGCTAAACAATTGTGATATTGGATTTTTTTAATATACTTGTATGAGACTCTTCCTTTTGTTTTGTATCTAATCTAATTCAGAATTTGACATTAAATACTCTGCTTGACTGTCATTAGAGACACGTCTTTATATGTTTAGTCTACTAGTTCTGAGACTATTTGTTGTGTATATTTAACTTCTACCTAGCTTTTTTTTACTTTCTTCATAATAGCTTTAAACACATAAATACTTTCATAAGATACAACCCTATTCTTCTAGATTTATGTCTAAGATAATTTACTTATCTGATTTACACCATTCTTCTAGACTTGTCCTGCAACTTGCTGCGCAATAAAATGCCTACCAACCTTGAGACTGCTCTCGCGGTAGTCTCTCCCCGAGCTGTTCATGTGCCGAGGAACTTTTCTCACTATCTCTTGGACTAGATTTATAATACCTTTGATGGCTATGTGGTCGAAACTAGACGTAGCAAGAACTGTGTTTGACTCTTCAGCACAAATTATTTCCTCTTTCTTTCTCTCATGATACCCCTATCCTCTTGATCCTTCTTTGAGTAAATACTCAAGAATTAGTTAGGCCAATAACTGTTTCTTTCTAACCACTTAGTATGTAAAACAATGTTTACAAGTAAATGTAATTCACTTATGCAAAAGAGTTTTAAAAGACAATTCCATATTTAAAATAATATCAAAGAGTTTTAAAAAATAATTCCATATTTAAAATAATATCAAATTGTTTAGTTTGCCGTAATTAAAAAACCAATTATGTGAATTACTCACCCTTGTGTCCATTCAAGAACGACTGTACGACTTATTTGTCCATTCAGAACGACTGTACGACTTATTTGGCAGCGTTGCTCAGCTATCAAAATACAATTTCGAACCTAATTACCGAATCCCGATTCCTACCCAGCGCAGACCAAATCCCAAGTAGAAATCTAGGTTTCCACAACTTTGTTCTACCCTATATCCCACTCAGTACAACTGGATGAAAATATTTCTTCAGCCGTCTGTGCCATTCAATGCAACTTTGTCCCGCTCAGGATGGCACTCTGATGACATCGGTGTTCCGGTAAAGACATCGATTCGTATGACTTTTTGAAACGTACTCTCTGCCTCACGTCCATGACAGTGCGACTTGCGTTACCAATGTCTCCCTTCCAGGAATGATATTTGACGACCAAACTACCAGTCACGTCATAGGGTGATTTCTCTATCAAAAATAATTTAAAGATTTACCAAAAATGAAATTTAAGAATAAATCTGTTTTAAAATGAAATTTGACGGCCAAAACTACCAGTTACGTCATGTGGTGATTTGTTTATCGAATAAAATTTAAAGATTTACAAAAAGAAATGAAACATGAAGACTACTCATCAAATTTGACGAGTAAATCTATTTTGAAATTCTAACTCTGATCCCATCAATATCAGATTCAGAAACATAGCTCTGAATTTCCAAAACATTCATATCACCATGCACTCACTTCCTACGACTGACCAACGAAAGTTCTAATGGAAGTATGACTCGTGGTGCATGGTCAAAGAAGTGGAGAATTGACTGAATTTCTACCCACAGAAATTCCAAGTACCTAATGAGAAATTCCAAGTACAACTAATGATGTTTGGCAATTTGTTCATCTCGGTATCCCGGTCTGCAAATTTCCTCTGCATGTTGTTCGTCAATGGCATTATTATGTATTCAAATTCCTCACAGACCTTCCAACAAATTATCTTTTTGTATTATATAATCCTAAAATTATTCTCTATTTCAATTATTAAAAAATTGGAATTATTCTTAAATTGAATAACAAAAAGATGTCAAGGTCTAAAACATTTCCAATGGAATTCTCTACTTTTATTTAACACTACATAATTGTCAAGACTCAATAATGGCCGACTCCCTACACTACATTGTCAAACACTTAGTCGAGTTGAGTGAATGGCTCCAGCCAAAAATCCAAATACGGTTAACGATTTTCAACTAGTTTGTTGCATGGCCGTTTATACAGAAATCTCCATGGCAATCTGTGAGAGCTCTTTTCTTTTAACTCCCGTAACAGAATTATAGAGGCATCTCCTCTCCATACAGCAATTTGTCTTTAGTTGAATTGTTTTTTCCATTTACTCCAACATTTGATAAGTATTCATTTATATTTTCTTTATATAATTGTTAAATACGGTTAAAATTGATATTTTAAAATTTACATTCACTTTATTTAATTTTTTCAACATTGATTTGATGGTGGATTAAACATATATAACTTTAATATTTCATATATATTTTCCGTATTGATCATTTTAACATGTTTATTTAATTTTCAAAATGTTAATTTGATGAGAGAATTAAGTAGATAAGTTTTTTATATTTTATATATAAGTAATTTTAAATAAATGGTTGAAAAAAATGTTAATAATTTTAAAGAAGAAGCGCATAACCATCTATAGTGTGTTTTTCGACTTTTAGAAAAATCCTATTATGCTGCAAATTCTTCATTTTGCACACATAACACTAAATCCTGAAATTTGAAGTCTGAAGTTTGCAATTTAAAGGTTGAGGCTTAGGCTGCATGTCGACACTCAAGGGTCATGAGTATGCTATATAAAAAACTAATCTATAATAAAAAACTAATCTATAATGATAAAATGTTTAAATTGAAAGAAAGCTTTGTTGAAAGTTGAGAAAATGAATCATAGATAATGCATTTAACCAAAGCACTTGAAATTTTTTTGGGAATGGTTCAGCGCGATTTATAAAATATTTGAAATTGCATAAATAGGGACTATATATAATTTCACTAAATTTTTAGCTAGTTTGGGAGTAGGAATCAATAATATTGAACGAGTATGTTTAAACATTTCAAAGTAAGATAAAACATGTAGGTCTATGCTATTACTTATTTGAACTATATTTTATGTGTGATGCGCCTTCTATTTTCCCAATTTTGTGATATAATTGAGAAATTATAATACTCGAGTACCAACATTGATGTTATGAGTTAAAACTTTATGATGTGATGTAATGTTTATTTTTATTAATAAAAAAAAACTGCAAATGAAGAAAAGGAGATAGCCAAGACATTTTGATTTCTTGAAAGGATAATTTTCCTTGATTTAATTCCTCTTTTGATGAGATGGTTAATCTTCCCAAGAAGATTCTAGCAAGAGGTTGGAAAGCTGAAGGGTCATGGTGTGATTGTAAAGACAAGAGGGAGGATCAGTTAAGAGGTTCTTCTTCCATCACCTTTTTAGCCTATTCCATATTCTCTATCATACAATTTGTTTCCCTCTCACTCAAAATTCTGAATTGGAAAGAGAGTTGATGGTAGAACCTAAAGGGGTTCATACCCTGTGGCTAGTTAAGTGTTATGAGTGACAACTTATATGCTAGGAAGTGAATGTGTTTCAACGATTTTTCCATGGAGTAGATGGCTTTGAGGACTAGGAATGGCCCTCTTTGTGTGTGGCACATAGAGCACGGAAGAGGGGAGGTTCGAGGGTCTACAGAGGTTAGAGAAAGACTACCTTGTGTTATGCAAGACATGCATGGTCATTTTGTGAATCTTTATGAGTATGGTCAAAGACGGCAAGGTTGAACTTTGAGTTTTTCCTTTGTATGAAGGATAGTGGCCTCCACTTTTATGTTAATTATGGTATGAAAACATTGTCACAAATCCCTGAGTTTAGTTTTCTCATAAAGCTCCTAGAATTTGGCTTCAGGGTGGTTGTTCGTAAAAAAATTATCACACAATCTTGCCTATGGTTGTGAGGAGAGTGGCTTAGTGGATGGCTAAGTCATTGTGGTGCTTACTATGTAGCTGATAAACCACCTAGAAAGAGCATTATAGATCACTATGTTGCTTACTATGAGAGGGAAATTAATAAACCATTTAGACAGTGGACTGTAGACCCCTATGGATCTTGCTATAAAAAGATATTTGATAAGCCACCTGGATAGTGGATTCCAACTACTAGACTAAGGAATACCCCATCTAGACTTTGGTTGAATCCCTATGAATGAGGTAAGCGGAATCACTTGGGTCACTATGGTGCTTATTGCTAGAGGTAACTTGATAAACCACCTAGAAAATGGATTGCATCTCTTGAGTGTTTAAACCAAGATTTTGGTTTGAATTCCCCTAAGAAAGCATTCCCTCAAATATTGGATTAAGCATGAATGTGATTAGTTGTAAGAAAGTTGCAATGTTGCTCACCTATGGTTGGGTGAAGAGTGGGAGCACCTCCTTTAGTTTCTAGCCATCTTAAAACACTTAGATGATTGTACTACATATAGATGTTTAAAATCTTAATTGTGATGTTCAATGCAATTTTTATGATCATAATGATATATTTTATCTTTCTAAATGTTAATGAATATTTGAGATGTGTTGTCCAATTTCGTAATAGCCCTAGGTTAAAAATCCATGTAATAAAGTTAATAAAGGTAAAACAAGACCAAGGTCATGGGACATTTATTCCAAGTTGAATGTTGGGAAAAACATCCTAGAGGGATGTTCCTTTGGTTTATTATGGCTAAACGGAAATTGGCAATGGAAATGGAAAAGAGGCATTTATTGGAATTTATTAATGAAAATAATGGAAAATAAGAAAGAAGGAAGGTGAAAGGTCACAAGTTGCATGTGAGGAGGAAAATGTGTTGGACATTTGTTGGAACTCTAGAGGAAAGGGACACACAACAACTAGCCACAATGATTTTGTCAGGAAATCCTGTCACTTCTTTTGCTCAAATAGAAGAAACAATATAGTCAGCTACTATAGAAACAACATTCGAATCTCCGGTATCATCTAGTTCACAAATTTCAACTCAAGAGAGTATCTTTGCAAGATACATGGAGATAAAATTAAATAATGAAGCTAGGAAGGATTCCACCTACTCTGAATTTTTCAAGTAGACAACTAAAACTCAGCACAGATTGATTTTTGCATTCGATTCAGAGAGTGTAGATATCCAAATGGCCTTCATGGAACCTTTAGTACCAGTCCCCAGGAATGTCGAAGACTACAAAGTCTCCATTTTCTCAATTGATACGAGCAAGATACAGGAAATCAATCAAATCAATTTACTCAAGCAGACAAGGGAGCTAATTTTCTCAACACTTGATACTAGAACCATGACTACTTCCAAATTACATTCATCTTTAAAAAACATGAATTCTCTATTAAAGATTGAGAAGATGTCATCATTTTCCAAGTACAACAGGATCAAGTCTCTAGAATATTTTGTCATAAAGCTAGGACATGACCCTAAAGATATTAAAGCAGCAGAAGAGCTCATAAAGAGCATGTAGGCATAAATTAAAGAATTAAGGAAGCAACTGAAGCTACTTTCCACAGAACATCCTCAAGCTAAAGAAGTTGCGAATATAGAAATGGTAAGCAACAGGAGAATCTACATCAGGAATAGGTACAATAGCATAAACATTAGCAAAGATCATAGCTTCAGGGTCTATATAAGAGCTTACCAGAGCTTTAGATGAATTGTCATCAGTTCATGACGAGAAAGAGAAACTGTCATCAACATTAACTTAGATGGAGGAAAATAAAATTAAAACTGACAATGCTTATTTGTCAGAAATGCAGAAAAATTACAAGCTCATTAAACAGTTGCTAAAATATGAGGACCATTCCTTTATCATTCATATTTTGGTAGAGGCTAAGAACAACATTTGGCGGAATATAAATTCCAACATAACAAAGATGTGGCCTTCTATTCAAATTAATTTTGAGTAGGAAGAACTTGTGCAAAGAGTCAAAACTGCAATACAAAATACAAAGGTAGATTTGGAGCATAGACTGAAAGAGGCACGAAAGATCATCAAGCTATTGAATTCTAAGACAAGGGAAGAACTAGAAGACCTGAACATTCTAGACATGACAACTATAGTCATGGAGGTTAAGAGGGTCTTAACAAAACAAAATTTGATGATACATTCAAAGAATAAATGCAAATAGCTTGAGGTGTAGGTCAGGAGGTTCAATAAAAAATTTACACTGTTACAAGAAAAGGGTTTACCTACTCTGAGACATTCTAATGGAAAATTGATCCCATTAGAAAATTACGAGGAACAGTTGTGTAATATAGGTGTTGATGCTTCCAAATTTATAAAGGCCAAAGGAATTATTAGTGGAGAAGCATTTATACAAGGAATACAGTTTGATTTGAATACTCAACATGAAATACACCACCTTTTTGTCATTCAGCCAAATTTTGACACTTGTACCGAGGTGGATGAAAGGTTCAGAAATATGGTTCTTTTATATCCCAAGTGAAGAAACGTGGGACCGGTTGCTGGAGTTGATCAAGTGAAGTGTAATCGTAATACATAATTTTCAGCATCAGAGGAGCAACATTTGCAGCGAAATATATACAGTCATCACTAGATTCTTACATAGCCTCAACACCACAACAAACTTCAACATATTTTCCCTATTTTCCTTCTTTTATATCTAGAATATATGCGTCTCTAATGGATATTATTTGTAAATATATTTTATTTTTAAATGTAATCTGAGATGTAATAATTTTCTATAAATATTTAAAAATAAGACTTAGGAAAGTTTGGAATTTATATGAATAAAGCATACTTTTTTATGTAATTTTTGCATGTACTAAAGTGATCAATTTAATTAATACAGAAAGTGTGTTCTAGGATTCCTTTGTTAAGTAATTGGTGATGTTTCCTCTCATGTGAATCGCTATTTTCCCAGTTTTTCATATGTTTTTCTACCTCTATTGTTTAAAGAATATTAAGGGTTGAATTTGTTTAAATACAATCTGCTATGACATATAAACAATATTTATGTTTTCACTGTAATATTAAGTGTAGAATTCATCCTAGTATGTTCTATATTTAATTGAATCAAAATTTTTTCATCCCATTCACTCCACCCATGCTCTAAAGATCCAAAAGCTTGCCTACCTTACCTTGTTACATTTGTTCTATCATTTTTGTATTTGATCACTCCAAGATTCATTGAATCCATGCCCAATGGAATTTCCCTGTAGTTTTCAACCAAATCTATGAAAAACCTAAACTCAGAGCTCAATAAGTAGCCTAATATCTTAAAACAAGAAATCTAAATCATATAGAGAGATCCCTCTCTAGAGCTAAAAGGGCTAGATCCTAGCTTCCAATGTGGTTTTGTGGTTACCTTTGGGTTTCTCTCCACAACCTTGGAAAATTATGGAGTGATAACATTCTAGCGACTTCACTGGGGACTCGAAAAAATCTAATTATAAATTTTGTTTTTCCTTGGTAAATTTTTCTTTCAAAGCTCAAATCTATTTCCAGTGCGTGGTCATGAAATAAATGTTTTTAACGCTAGTTTTTCCAGCCAAATTGTGTACATATTTCTATCTATAAATAATATGTTGAAGATTTGGCCCCTAAAAATATCTACACTAGAGCCCATCAAAATCCTATACCACCTAAACTAGTAGACAACCCTAAGAAACTTGTTGGGAAAAAGAATTTTACTGAGAGTCAAGAAAGCAATAATCCACTACCTAGGTTTAATTCTCTCTCTGAAAGTTTTGTTACTATAGAGGATATTGAAGTTGACTTAACTTTTGAGCATAGCCTTTTTCGTGCCAAATACAAAAGCTTTGTTCATGATATAGTTTTCATAAAAAATATTTTAAAATCTCATAACCCAAAACATCAACCTGTCAATCCAGATTCTGATGAAGGTATTAGAAAATAGTTTAACAAGCTTGAAGTTTTTGTGACTAAATTAAATTAGGTTGTTTAGAAAACTTTTACTGATCAATCAACTCACTATTCTTCTTCTTCTACCTCATCACCATCCCCTCCAGTAGTCTCTCTCAATAGAACTACCCCTATTTCATCTACCATCCTTCCTACTACTACTACACCAACTCAACAAAGTATCATCCCACCTCCTTTAATACCCTCAATATCCACATCTAATGTAGTTTCATCTTCTTCCCATTCCCATTTACTGGTCATGGCATCTCATTATTACCCCCTTGTCTTGCCTGGGAAACTTAATGTAGTGCCATAGGATTATTAGAGCCAAATACCTCAATTTGATTGAATAGGGCCAATCACAACACAACAACACAGAGGCAGAATGAATGATTATTCATATTTGCAAGAAGTTGATGAAGATGATATGGAAATGAGATTATTTGCACAAAGTTTGATAGGAGAAGTTAAGAAATGGTTTAGCGAATTTCTAACATCTAGTATCCAATATCTCACACAATTTCACAATTTTTCCTCACATGATGGGAAGTAAAGAAGAATCCTCTCCAAATCTTGGTTGAATATGAGAGTATAAAGAGAGCCCCTTGTGAAACAATCCAAGAATACTACACTAGATTCAATAACATTTACAATTCTATTTCAATTGCAATATATGTCTTACCAACTGAGGGAGAGATACCCTCCTACCCTAGAGGAAATGAAAAGGAATGTTGTCAGTGTGGAAGCCACTTTTATGGCAAAGAGAGCTAGGTTAAAGGCTAATATAAGAGTCGATATTAAAGAAGAACTTTCTTCTTAGGACCTTGTGTTGTAAGCACACACAGAAGTAAAATTCGGGGTAGTCACCTTTTTATTACATAGATTATCTAAAATTTGAGATTTTGGGACCTTGAGGCTCTGTGCCTCAATATAGAAATAAACTGGGGCTTTAGGGTAGTCACCACTTTGTTTTGCAAAACCTCAAGCAATGGTGTTTTGGTTGTCACTAGGATAAGTGGAGAAAAATGGTTTATATATATATACATACATATATGTGTAAGAGGATGACCCAACCCTAAGAGATTGATGTCAAGACCTTACTCCATTAGAATTGTGACATGTGGGCCCCATTGAGCTATCATAACCCTAGGTAGCTATATGAACCTTTGTGTGGATAGGCTTGATGCAGATTAGCCAATATTGACCATCACCCATAAAACATATGTGTACAAGTCAATAAGAGTGGTAGTCTTATGGAAAAATTTGGACCAGCAGAACCATACCATAAGGCTCTTTCTCTGATCCATCATGCCATCAAACCATTTAAAGAGTTTTGTTGAGCCCATGAAAAAAATGGCCAACCAAACATGATGTTAATAGGTGGACCCCATCAACCATTTGGGCCATCAGACTTGTTGGGGAGTTGAATGACGGAGTCTATGGTCAAAAGACGAGCCCAGATGATATGTGCCTCAGTGGACCCATCGAGATTTTAATCCTTGATACCATTGATATCTCAAAAGCGGTGATAAGAGAGAAAGACCAACAGAACCTGAGGAAGTGTGACATGTATTGAGGAGGACACACAAGGCTCGTAGGCCTTTGGGCCACTAATTTTTCAAAAGAATTAAGTGAGGGAAAACCTGATAGACCCTCATCTAACATGACGTGTACATGTGGATCATGTTTCATCCAACGACATATTCTTTTGGCCTTTTCACATAACGAATACATTTAACATGTCGAGTGACCCAATGTTCCATGTTATGGGTGCCTGCATATCACACATGGTGATGGTGTGGTAGCATCATGTGGGAAATTCAGGGAGTGTGTGTGTGCCATGTGGTATTCTACCAAT
The DNA here is from genome assembly GCA_031772625.1 of Pinus tabuliformis. Classification (NCBI taxonomy): domain Eukaryota; kingdom Viridiplantae; phylum Streptophyta; class Pinopsida; order Pinales; family Pinaceae; genus Pinus; species Pinus tabuliformis. Next base: position 502,808,620 of record CM062809.1, read on the forward strand.
GACATGGTGTCCTTTGAAGGTAAAACTTCTAAATGGTATAAATTTACATATGAGACATATATTGAGTAAAATTTATATCATCAGAGAGCTCTCAAGAAGCTAAATGTAATGGTGCCATTTTTTATAATATTTGCAGACCTTGACAGAAGATGTTGTTGTAACCCCATCTTCATAATAGACCTTTAATATTGGGTCAAACAAGTAACACTCGCACAACATGATATGGGTGAATGCATGAATATGGTCTACGCTTTTTAAATGTAATGGTGGCATTTTTTGTAATATTTGCAGACCTTGACAAAAGATGTTGTTGTAACCCCATCTTCATAATAGACCTTTAATATCAGGTCAAACAAGTAACACTCGCACAACATGATATGGGTGAATGCATGAATATGGTCTACGCTTTTGGGCCAAAGGTGACGATGAAATTTCAAAATTTTACTCTTTTATCAAATTGAAACCCTCAAAATTCATATAAGCATTGTGAATTTTGATTCGGAGTAAAAATACAATTTGTGGACAATTATGTTGTTATCTTAATGATACTTTTTACAAAAAATATTATTATCATATAATCTGTCAATTTTCCATTAAATGAAATGCTTGTCCTTGTAAAGTGTCACACATCTTAAGAGGTCTGCATATATTCATGTAGCATAACTTTGTCTAATTAATGTATATCTATCTATCTATCTATCTATATATATATATATATATATATATATATATATATATATATATATATATATATATATATATATATATAGAGATATATATATATCTATATATATATATATATATATATATATATATATATATATATATATATATAGAGAGAGAGAGAGAGGGGGGGGGTTATGTATATAAAAACTTTATTTTTCTATGAAAAATTATATCTTTTATTATTTTCCGAAGTTGACGAATTAATATTTCAATTGCATTTTTCAGGCATGTGTTCATGTAATATTTTTTCTACTATTTAAAAAAAAAAACAAGAGTACCCTTTTAAATAGGACTCATTAATGAAGAGGCTTGTATTTTTTGAATTTTTTTTTTTTTGTTTTGTATATTTTATGTTATTTTTTATTCAGCCCATGTGAAACCATCCAAAAAGATTTCAAGAATTATGTTTAAAAGAAATTAGATGAAAATATCACATGAATTTGAAAATGTTAAAAGCATAATCCATTGGATAAAGTATTCCTTGAATCAAACATGATCAACTCTGCCACTTAAGGACAAATTCAACCTTAAGTCTAACAAGGTATAAAATGGTGTTGTAGAGAAATCTGCAAGAAAGGTGTCAAATATTTTTTTTTGAGGACCTCACGAGCTCGATCGAGTTCTTAAGTGCTCAATCGAGTGCTAGAAACATATAATTCAAATAGCTTACTCAAGGGTTTAAGAAGCCCTCGATTGATCCATTTACGTGGTTAACCAACTGCTCGATCGAGCCCCTACAAACATAACTACCAACCTACCAACCACCAACTATATTGATGTCATTTATGAGAGAGCTACAAGCCTAGGAACTCGATCAAGATCCTGTTGTCACCCCCAAGAAAAGAAACATTACAAATTTGAAATATGCATGTATAGAAAAATAACAACAAACATTAATTCATAGAAAAATAACATAGCATGGAAATTACATAAGAATTCACAACAAATATGGGGAATTGGAAATTGTGATCTTAAAAATGAGAGGGAGTGCAAAGCAAACAGGAATTGTGATAAATAGCTAAAGAAAGGATTAGCGAAATATGTCATATATTGAGAGAACAACAAGGTTGAGAAGTTCAAAAAATTCATGCAAATATAGGTAATTTAAGTTGTCTCACTTCTCATATTACCTTCTCCATAATAGCATGCATTAAGAAATATGCTTCAAAACAAGAAAAAAAGGGTGAAAAATCACTTGTGATTAATGGTTATGAATTGAAATTCTCTAAAACCACTTGAACTCATGCAAATTATGAACCACCTTTTTATTGTAATGGTTTATCATAACCCACAAAAACTAAGGATTTAATTTAACCAAAGAAAACAATTACAATTCATGGAAATATTCCATATATTATTTACATGAATATTATTATTTTTACAATATACCACCTTCTTTATAATATACTATTTACAATAATAATGGTTATTTACAATATTAACCAATAATATTAACCACTTACTTATTATTGTTTTATGGTAATTTTAGTAGACATCCTAAACTCATTTGAATATTACCTTCTTTTTTTCATCTAAAGTAGTTTTAACCGTTAAAGGATGATTGTTAATTTTTCTCATATATATATATAGATATATATATATATATATATATATATATATATATATATATATATATATATATATATACCCATTATTTCATCTTCCTTTTTTCCTTGGTTTCTCATTATGCCCCCACTTTGTCTCATGCTCCTAACCATGTTTATAATTTTTAGGTTTATCTTCTCCTTATTTAAATCTTGATTTAATTATTAATTATTATGGTATGGAGCTTATGATCCTTTCCTCAAGTATTAGACTTGTTTTTTTGTTTTATATATATCAATGCTTTAAGCGATTGTACATTTGTTGTTCACATGTTTTCTTAAAGACTTGATACGGTACTCTAGAGTAGAAGGTAATATAGACTAATTTATATTATTTTTGTTAATGGAAATAGTTACATAAATTATCCAACAAAGTACTTAGTTGGTATTGATAGTGATTTTTTCCTCATCCCAATGATTTGATACCATACAAGTTGTTGAATGTTGTGGATTGTCATTAGTAGATCAAATAACTACTTAAACTTTTCCACGTCTTCAAATCTGATAATTCATAACACTTATTGAACTCTAACCCTCTATTAGTTCTTAGTAACTTAAAAGCTAACCAACTTAAAATGTTTCACACAATTACTTGATATATTTTTTACATATAATTCACTAGTTGTGTTTCCTTTAAATATTAAGTTTCAATATAACTCTTTATTTTTTTAATATTTTCTAAAGCATAACTCCTAACTTAATGTAACTATTATCCATCATATTATTAATATTTAAACTATATCCCATTATAAGATAATAGATTAAAAAGCATAGATTAGATTTAAGAAAATAAAATTGTTAATTAAAAACATCACTTCTCATGTATTATCTTTAAAGAAATGCATTTTCCTTAAAAATAAAATAATCTTAGTATATACCTTATGTTATTTACTATGAACCACACTGGTTGGTTTGAAATGCATCGAAAATTTGTTCTACTATGCGATTTTCACCAAAAGATTTATTTTCATATATTATTTTATTATTTTAAGTTTAATAAATCATCACAATTATTTCTTAAGCACTTCTTATAATCATAATTTTATGAAAATGATCATTGAGTGTTTGTAAAATTTAACATTTAAAATCATATTTAACAGTTAATTTTTATATGTCAACTCAATTAAAATTAATCAAAGGTTCAAAGTAATATAGAGCCTGGTATCTCCACATGTTGGAGTATCTGTAAATGAGCATAAATACTTAAATCTTTCTAAAATAATAATAATAAATTGAAAGTAATTAAATAGCATAAAAATTTAAATCTTGCTAAAATATTAATAAAAAGGTAAAAGTAATTAAAATTTATTTTGTTATATTGTAATTTTGTTTTAGAGGGAAAGGTAGTCCCTCCAACTCAAGTTAGAAACTATGCTCTAGGAAAAATTACATGAATAATTATAACTTACATCGTTGAAGGTTAAGTTAATAGTAGTCAATAAACAAATCATCTTATAGTATTGCTTTGGCAAGGACCAGTAAATTGAGTTGTGAAGTGATAAGTAAATTTCTTGCTCAGGAAGAAGAAATTGCATAAATTTAGGTGGGTAGTAAACTCTACTAAGTCTACACATTTATATTCTTACTGCTACGTAAGTGGTGTTGAAAAAACAACTAATGGTGGGAAGCAACTCCTCCTCATAAGTATATGTATTTACATATTATTCCCATGCATTTTTTATTCAAACATTTCTTAAATTGGGATGGAAATTAATTAATAGTAAATATGTTATTTACTTGAGTATAAGATTTTTTCAAGGATTTTATTTTTGGATGGTTTTGCTACACAAATATCTAAAAATATGCATGAATATTGCAACCATATGCATAAATTATGGCATAAAATATGTCAGGCACTTATCCACTAACATTATCTTGTGCAAAGGATGCAATAAGACATGCAAGTTATGGTCCAAACAAATGTTTGAAAAGTAGTTTTTTTAATAATAATGAAAAATAAATATTTGTTTTTGAAAGTTAAACATTATAATTTGCATTGATCAATTCTAAACTAATAGTGATCAACAAATAAATGATTGTTATATTTGTTCCGTGGTAGGTACTAATAACGATTCCATAACCATATTTAAATATAATTAATAAGCACATAAAAATTTAAGACTTACAATAAACTTACACGATAAACAATAAACTTACAATATAACAAGATTCTTAGTCATGGATATTCACCCCCACTTTACAATGGATACTATTAACTTCTAAATAGGTTTTGCTACAATACCATGAGCCAATAACATGGATTATTAATACCATATGCTCAAAAACCATAACTCATTTTATAATTAAAATTAAAATGTAAAATATATTATACCTTCAATATATCATTTCTTAGACAAGAAAAAAGTCTAGATCATACAAATAGAGGGTAGAGAGAGGAAAAAAAAGAGGGGGGGGGGGGAGAAGGTCAGTGGGAGGGAGATAGTGACAAAGCTGGAGAGAAAGAGAGAGACATAGACAAAGAGAGAGAGAGAGAGAGAGAGAGAGAGAGAGAGAGAGAGAGAGAGAGAGGTGTGTGAGAGAGAGGAATGAAGAGAGAGAGGAGGGGAGGATGAGAAGGAGAGAGGGAGGGAGAGAGAGAGAGAGGAAGGCAAGAACAATGATATGGAGAGATAAAGGTATAGAGAGAGGGAGTGACAAGGGAGAGATAGAGAGAGTGAGGGAGAGAGGAGAGGAGGGAAAATAAAGAGAAGGAGATGAGACAGATATTAAGAAAAGGGGAAGAGAGATGGGGAGACAATGACAGAGTTCGGGGGGGAGAGAGAGAGGGAAGAATAAAGACATAAAGAGATAGAGGTGGAGAGATAAAGGGAGTGACAAGGGAGAGATGGAGGGAGGGAAAATGAAAGAGGAGAGGAGGGAAGAGAGAGAAAAGGAGAGGAAAGAGATCGGGAGACAAAGGAAAGAGAGAGAGGTAGAGACATAAATGGAGGGGGTAGATAATGGGAGAGAGAGAAGGATATAGGGAGGGAGATGGTGACAAATTTGGAAAGAGAGAGAGAGAGATAAAGATATGGGGGTACAGATAAAGAGAGGTGGGAAGGAAAGGGAGAGAGATGAAGGAAAACAAAGAGGAATTGAGAGAGATAAGGAGAAAGGGAGGGCAATAAAAATACCTAAAGAGAGAAAGGTGGAGAGAGAGAGGGTGACAAGGGAGAGGTGGAGAGAGAGAGAGGGAGAAAGGATAGTAGGAGGGGATATAGAGAGAGAAGGGGAAAAGAGAGAGGAAAAGAGAGTGAGAGATATATAAATATGGAGAGATAGTGTGTATGTTTTGAGAGTTAGATATATATAACAAAGGAGAGACAAAGGGATATATAGATATTGATGCAAGGGGAAGAAAGGGAAGAAGAGAGAGACAAAGAGAGGGAGGGAGGGAGAGATATATAAAGATGGAGAGAAAGAGAATGTGTGTGTTTTGGGGGGTGAGGTAGTGAGACAAAGAAGGAAATATAGAGAAATATATAAATATAGATGGTGAGGGTGGATAGAGAGAAGGAGAGAGGCACTACAAGGAATAAACCCTTTAGAAGAGGTTTTTATTGAAGCCCCTATAAAAATAGCCCAAAAATCCATTTGTAGCAGAGGTCACTAGGAGAGTTGGGTAGGCGGATGTTTTAGCGGAAGTTTTTTAATGGTGTGTCTATAATACACTAACACACTAGTGTGTTACTATAACTAGACACACTAGTGTTTAATAGAATATGGTGGGTCATGGCAGATTTAATTGTTATAAAAATAAAAAAATAATGGTGGCTAAGTACATAAGGCGCACTGGTGTGTATACTAGTTGATATCATTGGAAAAGGGTTAAATTTAAAACAACGTTGGTCATAAAATTCATTTTTCCCGTTCCGGTGTTATACTCTCACAATACCTCAGTGCTAAACCTATATATGAACGCCCGAGTGCATAAACAATATTGTGAACTGTCAGGCATTTTTAATTTAAAAATGGTGATGTGCTTCTTATATTATATGCACCAGTGCCATTAATTGAAATCAAGGCCTTGATGTTTAATATAAAATGGTGCACCATTGTAGGGTTATTTTTTATACAAATAAAAACAACGATGCACTATGTATATAAGGTGCATTGGTGCATATACTATTCGATAACACCATGTAAGGGTTAAATTTAAAAAATAATGTCAGTCATAAAATCAATTTTCACCATTTTGGTTCTATTCTCACATAAAGCATTGATTCTTTCCCTTTTTACAAATGCCTCAGTGTGTAAAAAACATGTTGCACCATGGCAAGGTTTTTAATTTGAAAAACATCATTTCACTACTCATTCAATAAGCATCAGTTCCATTAATACAAATGTACTTCCTGGTGCTTAGTAGATAATGTTGCACAATTCAAGGGTTATTCTTTTAAAAGTAAAAAATAATAATGTTCTAAGTAACTCTAGATCAGTAGTGTGTATACTACTCAGTAAGACTAGACTAGGGTTATATTTTAAAAAATGTGAGTTCTAAAATTTATTTTCATCATTTCGGTGTTGCACTTTGATGAAGCCTTGGTGCTATGACCTTTTCTGAATGCCCTAATGTGTAAACAACATCGTGCACCATTATTGAGTTTTTAGTTTAAAAATAATGGTGTGCTAGGTGAATCTGGAGCATCATAGTGTATACTACTTGATAGCAATGGACAAGGGTTAAATTTAAAAAATGTCATCATAAAATTCATTTTCATAATTTTGGTGCTATATTCTCATGAAGCATCGGTGCCATTCCTATTTGGAAATGAACTAGTTCATAAATAACATGGTTCACTATGGTAATATATTTAATTAAAAAAATGGTGGTGCACTTCATAAATTCCGTACTAGTGCATCTAGTAGTCAAGCTCACTATAACAAGGTCAAACGGTGATCAAATTTAATATTTTCGATTACATGGAAACCATGCCTCCCCAATGATAAAATGTCTTAGTACTATGTATGTTTCTTGATAACTAAATTTTTTAGTGAACAAGAATTGAAAATTAAGTAAAAATATTCATTGTATTCAATTCTTTTTTTTTTTTTTTTTTTTGCGCAGTGGATTTGAGAGGTTCAACATGCAACGTCCACGGTGAACCCTATAAATTTAAATGGTGCATTGAAAATCAGTGCATAAATTTAATGAATCATAATCTTTTAATATTATGCATCTTTTGGTAAATGGAAATGCACTAGACCCTGAAGTTCTATGATGCATTGCCTTAAAAAATTTAATTTTTATGGTCGTGCATCAGGGAATGGATTGAAAGAAACGCTAATTGGTGTGTAAGATCAATACACGAAGAATTTATGTTTGAGGACACACTATTGTAAAAATTATTATTTTTGTTGGTAGTGCATCTGGTAAAAGTAACTTCTAGATGCATTTATTTTTACCAAACACACCGCTTAATATTAAAAAATCATAGTTCGATGCAATCATTAACCCGAACATTCTAGTTCGATGCATTGATGTAAATTGAATGCATTGGTGTGAAATGTTATGTTAACACACTACATTCAAAAATAAAAATAACTAATGTCATGCAGGCATGTGCACCGAAAGTAGTGCGTCAAGTCGACGGATCGAGATTGATTATTTTTTTTAATTGAAAGTTACATGTCCATATTTATAAACAATATTTTAATTTAATAAAAAAAATTGTTTTGTGTATGAGGTTGATGTATTTTATATTTTCATCATGGGGAGACATCACTAGAGAGAGAAGCAACAACAATAGGAGCAAAGGAGTGACCAATACAATGTGGTATGATAGTGGGAGGCATGGGAGAGGGAGAGATATTTGTAACATCTCCCTATTGCGGCAACGACCAAGGCCTCTTGAGGAATGTTAGCATCCTTAAGTACCATGAGGATGCTACATATCTAAAGGTGCAGTTTAGGTTGTTGGTACAACTAATTCTTCAGTTGAATGACCACTGACAAATTTTCCTTATTGGTCCTGTCATGTGGTACCATGCCGCTAATTAGGACATGTATTTTAATACTGGTCTGTCTAAGAGAGGGGAGGATTTTCCCTAATTCTCTAATGTCCCCCTTGGTGTTGCAACAGTGAGTCAACTTACCTACTCTCAAAGATACATTGGGGATGACGTAGTTTCTCGAGTGAACCTTTCAGGTGTGTGATGGAAAACTACGGATCTCTTCCTTTGGTGTAGAGGAGGTTATGTGCCTCTCACTATTAGTGACTACCATTTCACACTCTACGAGTGATAGGAAGTGCATTAGTTTCCCTCTCTATTTTTATGTTGATTCTTTGGTGTAGACGTCACTATGTACCAGATGGTCTACCATTTTTTTACGACATTTTCGTATAGCTTTAGATGATGCAATGCTAAGATACATGGGAGTTCAAACTTCCCTTTTCCTTTAGAGTTGTTTTATTTATTTTTGAGAGGTTTCTGCAAAAAAGGACTACTTTTGACCATCACCCTCCTAGCCCAATGAATGAGGTACCAATGCACATGTGGGGTGAGATGATGCCCAAGAGAATACAACTGGAGTATCCAACTAGGATTTCCACCAACACGCTGAGGCTACTATCTATTGACGTCGACCACATGTTCATCTTGGTGACATGTGCTTACATGGGGATGGATTGGTGACAGTGTCCTAACCTCCTCCTCACATAAGATGAGCGAGCAGATGATAGCAGTAATATTAGTGTTTTATTTAAATTAATCTAGTTTCATTTTATTGTTTTAATTAATTAGAATAAAATTTATTCTAGCGTGTTCTTTATCTTGTTTTATTAAATTGTTTAATGAAATTCTCTCATTTTTGTTGTGTTCTATATATTGTAGATATTGGCACATTCATTGGGGACATGCCTCCTCCCCCACCAGATGCAGATGTGGATATGGATGAGGTTGCAGTAGGTGAGAGATTTCTTGGATGTAGATACCCATGGTCATGCGGCCATCTAGACTTGATATTAGATTCATGATGCAGTTGGTAACTAACTTTCTACACTTTTGGTTGAGGAGCTAGTATGACATGTGACGGCTCGAGACACCAAGGAAGATCGTAGGCTCCTAAAGCTGTCAAGGGATTTGTCATGCAATATGATGATTTTTATGCATCATATCATTAGAGCTAGTAGGGTACTAGAAGTGAGGATGAATGGCCATGCAAATACATAGTCTTCACCCAGTACACCCCATCAGATGATGACCAAGGTGGTGATATTTCTGGTAGTACTCCACCTCCTCCTCATTCACCTCAACACTGCTTGTTTAGCCTCAGAGAGAAAACCAACCACCTCCTCCGCCATCTCATATTTTAACTCTTAAGGCATATGAATATTCATCATCTTCTACTACAGACAAGGCCTCCACTAGTATTCTTGTACCAGATATTTTATAACAATTATTTGACTTGATGCAGTTATTTGACTTGTTGACATATCTATATCTATATCTATCAGTATGGCACTCTGATGACATCGGTGTTCCGGTAAAGACATCGATTCGTATGACTTTTTGAAACGTACTCTCTGCCTCACGTCCATGACAGTGCGACTTGCGTTACCAATGTCTCCTTCCAGGAATGATATTTGACGACCAAACTACCAGTCACGTCATAGGGTGATTTCTCTATCAAATATAATTTAAAGATTTACCAAAAATGAAATTTAAGAATAAATCTGTTTTAAAATGAAATTTGACGGCCAAAACTACCAGTTACGTCATGTGGTGATTTGTTTATCGAATAAAATTTAAAGATTTACAAAAAGAAATGAAACATGAAGACTACTCATCAAATTTGACGAGTAAATCTATTTTGAAATTCTAACTCTGATCCCATCAATACCAGATTCAGAAACATAGCTCTGAATTTCCAAAACTTTCATATCACCATGCACCCACTTCCTACGACTGAGCAACGAAAGTTCTAATGGCAGTATGACTCGTGGTGCATGGTCAAAGAAGTGGAGAATTGACTGAATTTCTACCCACAGAAATTCCAAGTACCTAATGAGAAATTCCAAGTACAACTAATGAGGTTTGGCAATTTGTTCATCTCGGTATCCCGGTCTGCAAATTTCCTCTGCTTGTTGTTCGTCAATGGCATTATTATGTATTCAAATTCCTCACAGACCTTCCAACAAATTATCTTCTTGTACTATATAATCCTAAAATTATTCTCTATTTCAATTATTAAAAAATTGGAATTATTCTGAAATTGAATAACAAAAAGATGTCACAAGGTCTAAAACCTTTCCAATGGAATTCTCTACTTTTATTTAACACTACATAATTGTCAAGACTTAATAATGGCCGACTCCCTACACTACATTGTCAAACACTTAGTCGAGTTGAGTGAATGGCTCCAGCCAAAAATCCAAATACGGTTAATGATTTTCAACTAGTTTGTTGCATGGCCGTTTATACAGAAATCTCCATGGCAATCTGTGAGAGCTCTTTTCTTTTAACTCCCGTAACAGAATTATAGAGGCATCTCCTCTCCATACAGCAATTTGTCTTTAGTTGAATTGTTTTTTCCATTTACTCCAACATTTGATAAGTATTCATTTATATTTTCTTTATATAATTGTTAAATACGGTTAAAATTGATATTTTAAAATTTACATTCACTTTATTTAATTTTTTCAACATTGATTTGATGGTGGATTAAACATATATAACTTTAATATTTCATATATATTTTCGGTATTGATCATTTTAACATGTTTATTTAATTTTCAAAATGTCAATTTAATGAGAGAATTAAGTAGATAAGTTTTTTATATTTTATATATAAGTAATTTTAAATAAATGGTTGAAAAAAATGTTAATAATTTTAAAGAAGAAGCGCATAACCATCTATAGTGTGTTTTTCGACTTTTAGAAAAATCCTATTATGCTGCAAATTCTTCATTTTGCACACATAACACTAAATCCTGAAATTTGAAGTCTGAAGTTTGCAATTTAAAGGTTGAGGCTTAGGCGGCATGTACACACTCAAGGGTCATGAGTATGCTATATAAAAAATTAATCTATAATGATAAAATGTTTAAATTGAAAGAAAGCTTTGTTGAAAGTTGAGAAAATGCATCATAGATAATGCATTTAACCAAAGCACTTGAAATTTTTTTGGGAATGGTTCAGCACGATTTATAAAATATTTGAAATTGCATAAATAGGGACTATATATAATTTCACTAAATTATTAGCTAGTTTGGGAGTAGGAATCAATAATATTGAACGAGTATGTTTAAACATTTCAAAGTAAGATAAAACATGTAGGTCTATGCTATTACTTATTTGAACTATATTTTATGTGTGATGCGCCTTCTATTTTCCCAATTTTGTGATATAATTGAGAAATTATAATACTCGAGTACCAACATTGATGTTATGAGTTAAAACTTTATGATGTGATGTAATGTTTATTTTTATTAATAAAAAAAAACTAAAAATGAAGAAAAGGAGATAGCCAAGACATTTTGATTTCTTGAAAGCATAATTTTCCTTGATTTAATTCCTCTTTTGATGAGATGGTTAATCTTCCCAAGAAGATTCTAGCAAGAGGTTGGAAAGCTGAAGGGTCATGGTGTGATTGTAAAGACAAGAGGGAGGATCAGTTAAGAGGTTCTTCTTCCATCACCTTTTTAGCCTATTCCATATTCTCTATCATACAATTTGTTTCCCTCTCACTCAAAATTTTGGATTGGAAAGAGAGTTGATGGTAGAACCTAAAGAGGTTCATACCCTGTGGCTAGTTAAGTGTTATGAGTGACAACTTATATGCTAGGAAGTGAATGTGTTTCAACGATTTTTCCATGGAGTAGATGGCTTTGAGGACTAGGAATGGCCCTCTTTGTGTGTGGCACATAGAGCACGGAAGAGGGGAGGTTCGAGGGTCTACAGAGGTCAGAGAAAGACTACCTTGTGTTATGCAAGACATGCATGGTCATTTTGTGAATCTTTATGAGTATGGTCAAAGATGGCAAGGTTGAACTTTGAGTTTTTCCTTTGTATGAAGGATAGTGGCCTCCACTTTTATGTTAATTATGGTATGAAAACATTGTCACAAATCCCTGAGTTTAGTTTTCTCGTAAAGCTCATAGAATTTGGCTTCAGGGTGGTTGTTCGTAAAAAAAATTATCACACAATCTTGCCTATGGTTGTGAGGAGAGTGGCTTAGTGGATGGCTAAGTCATTGTGGTGCTTACTATGTAGCTGATAAACCACCTAGAAAGAGCATTCTAGATCACTATGTTGCTTACTATGAGAGGGAAATTAATAAACCATTTAGACAGTGGACTGTAGACCCCTATGGATCTTGCTATAAAAAGATATTTGATAAGCCACATGGATAGTGGATTCCAACTACTAGACTAAGGAATACCCCATCTAGACTTTGGTTGAATCCCTCTGAATGAGGTAAGTGGAATCACTTGGGTCACTATGGTGCTTATTGCTAGAGGTAACTTGATAAACCACCTAGAAAATGGATTGCATCTCTTGAGTGTTTAAACCAAGATTTTGGTTTGAATTCCCCTAAGCAAGCATTCCATCAAATATTGGATTAAGCATGAATGTGGTTAGTTGTAAGAAAGTTACAATGTAGCTCACCTATGGTTGGGTGAAGAGTGGGAGCACCTCCTTTAGTTCCTAGCCATCTTAAAACACTTAGATGATTGTACTACATATAGATGTTTAAAATCTGAATTGTGATGTTCAATGCAATTTTTATGATCATAATGATATATTTTATCTTTCTAAATGTTAATGAATATTTGAAATGTGTTGTCCAATTTCGTAATAAAATCCATGTAATAAAGTTAATAAAGGTAAAACAAGACCAAGGTCATGGGACATTTATTCCAAGCTGAATGTTGGGAAAAACATCCTAGAGGGATGTTCCTTTGGTTTATTATGGCTAAAGGGAAATTGGCAATGGAAATGGAAAAGAGGCATTTATTGGAATTTATTAATGAAAATAATGGAAAATAAGAAAGAAGGAAGGTGAAAGGTCACAAGTTGCATGTGAGGAGGAAAATGTGTTGGACATTTGTTGCAACTCTAGAGGAAAGGGACACACAGCAACTAGCCACAATGATTTTGTCAGGAAATCCTGTCACTTCTTTTGCTCAAATAGAAGAAACAATATAGTCAGCTACTACAGAAACAACATTCGAATCTCCGGTATCATCCAATTCACAAATTTCAACTCAAGAGAGTATCTTTTCAAGATACATGGAGATAAAATTAAATACTGAAGCTTGGAAGGCTTCCACCTACTCTGAATTTTTGAAGTAGACAACTAAAACTCAGCACAGATTGATTTTTGCATTCGATTCAGAGAGTGTAGATATCCAAATGGCCTTCATGGAACCTTTAGTACTAGTCCCCAGGAGTGTCGAAGACTACAAAGTCTCCATTTTCTCAATTGATACTAGCAAGATACAGGAAATCAATCAAATCAATTTAGTCAAGCAGACAAGGGAGCTAATTTTCTCAACACTTGATACTACAACCATGACTACTTCCAAATTACATGCATCTTTAAAAAACATGAATTCTCTATTAAAGATTGAGAAGATGTCATCATTTTCCAAGTACAACAGGATCAAGTCTCTAGAATATTTTGTCATAAAGCTAGGACATGACCCTAAAGATATTAAAGCAGCAGAAGAGCTCATAAAGAGAATGTAGGCATAAATTCAAGAATTAAGGAAGCAACTGAGGCTACCTTCCATAGAACATCCTCAAGATAAAGAAGTTGCCAATATAGAAATGCTAAGCAGCAGGAGAATCTACATCAGGCATAGGTACAATAGCATAAACATTAGCAAAGATCATAGCTTCAGGGTCTATATAAGAGCTTACCAGAGCTCTAGATGAATTGTCATCAGTTCATGACGAGAAAGAGAAACTGTCATCAACATTAACTCAGATGGAGGAAAATAAAATTAAAACTGACAATTCTTATTTGTCAGAAATGCAGAAAAATTACAAGCTCATTAAACAGTTGCTAAAATATGAGGACCATTCCTTTATCATTCATATTTTGGTAGAGGCTAAGAGCAACATTTGGCAGAATATAAATTCCAACATAACAAAGATGTGGCCTTCAATTCAAATTAATTTCAAGTAGGAAGAACTTGTGCAAAGATTCAAAACTGCAATACAGAACACAAAGGTAGATTTGGAGCATAGACTGAAAGAGGCACGAAAGATCATCAAGCTATTGAATTCTAAGACAAGGGAAGAACTAGAAGACCTGAACATTTTAGACATGACAACTATAGTCATGGAGGTTAAGAGGATCTTAACAAAACAAAATTTTGATGATACATTCAGAGAATAAATGCAAACAGCTTGAGGTGTAGGTCAGGAGGTTCAGCAAAAAATTTACACTGCTACAAGAAAAGGGTTTACCTACTCTGAGACATTCTAATGGAAAATTGATCCCATTAGAAAATTACCAAGAACAGTTGTGTAATATAGGTGTTGATGCTTCCAAATTTATAAAGGCCAAAGGAATTATTAGTGGAGAAGCATTTATACAAGGAATACAATTTTATTTGAATATTCAACATGAAATACACCACCTTTTTGTCAATCAGCCAAATTTTGACACTTGTACCGAGGTGGATGAAAGGTTCAGAAATATGGTTCTTTTATATCCCAAGTGAAGAAAGGTGGGACCGGTTGCTGGAGTTGATCAAGTGAAGTGTAATTGTAATACATAATTTTCAGCATCAGAGGAGCAACATTTGCAGCGAAATATATACAGTCATCACTAGATTCTTACATAGCCTCAACACCACAACAAACTTCAACATATTTTCCCTATTTTCCTTCTTTTATAGCTAAAATATATGCATCTTTAATGGATATTATTTGTAAATATATTTTATTTTTAAATGTAATCTGAGATGTAATAATTTTCTATAAATATTTAAAAATAAGACTTAGGAAAGTTTGGAATTTATATGAAGAAAGCATACTTTTTTATGTAAGTTGTGCATGTACTAAAGTGGTCAATTTAATTAATACAGAAAGTGTGTTCTAGGATTCCTTTGTTAAGTAATTGGTGATGTTTCCTCTCATGTGAATCGCTATTTTCCCAGTTTTCCATATGTTTTTCTACCTCTATTGTTTAAAGAATATTAAGGGTTGAATTTGTTTAAATACACTCTGCTCTGACATATAAACAATATTTATGTTTTCACTGTAATATTAAGTGTAGAATTCATCCTAGTATGCTCTATATTTAATTGAATCAAAACTTTTTCATCCCATTCACTCCACCCATGCTCTAAAGATCCAAAAGCTTGCCTACCTTACCTTGTTACATTTGTTCTGTCATTTTTGTATTTGATCACTCCAAGATTCATTGAATCCATGCCCAATGGAATTTCCCTGTAGTTTTCAAACAAATCTATGAAAAACCTAAACTCAGAGCTCAATAAGTAGCCTAATATCTTAAAACAAGAAATCTAAATCATATAGAGAGATCCCTCTCTGGAGCTAGAAGGGCTAGATCCTAGCTTCCAATGTGGTTTTGTGGTTACCTTTGGGTTTCTCTCCACAACCTTGGATAATTATGGAGTGATAACAGTCTAGCGACTTCACTGGGGACTCGAAAAAATCTGATTATAAATTTTGTTTTTCCTTGGTAAATTTTTCTTTCAAAGCTCAAATCTATTTCCAGTGCGTGGTCGTGAAATAAATGTTTTTAACGCTAGTTTTTCCAGCCAAATTGTGTACATATTTCTATCTATAAATAATATGTTGAAGATTTGGCCCCTAAAAATATCTACACTAGAGCCCATCAAAATCCTATACCACCTAAACTAGTAGACAACCCTGAGAAACTTTTTAGGAAAAAGAGTTTTACTAAAAGTCAAGAAAGCAATAATCCACTACCTAGATTTAATTCTCTCTCTGAAAGTTTCGTTACTATAGAGGATATTGAAGTTGACTTAACTTTTGAGCATAGCCTTTTTTGTGCCAAATACAAAAGCTTTGTTCATGATATAGTTTTCATAAAAAATATATTAAAATCTCATAACCCAAAACATCAACCTGTCAATCCAGATTCTGATGAAGGTATTATAAAATAGTTTAACAAGCTTGAAGTTTTTGTGACTAAATTAAATTAGGTTGTTTAGAAAACTTTTACTGATCAATAAACTCACTATTCTTCTTCTTCTACCTCATCACCATCCCCTCCAGTAGTCTCTCTCAATAGAACTACCCCTATTTCATCTACCATCCCTACTACTACTACTACACCAACTCAACAAAGTATCATCCCACCTCCTTTAATACCCTCAATATCCACATCTGATGTAGTTTCATCTTCTTCCCATTCCCATTTACTGGTCATGGCATCTCATTATTCCCCCCTTGTCTTGCCTGGGAAACTTAATGTAGCACCATAGGATTATTAGAGCCAAATACCTCAATTTGATCGAATAGGGCCAATCACAACACAACAACACAGAGGCAAAATGAATGATTATTCATATTTGCAAGAAGTTGATGAAGATGATATGGAAATGAGATTATTTGCACAAAGTTTGATAGGAGAAGTTAAGAAATGGTTTAGGGAATTTCTAACATCTAGTATCCAATATCTCACACAATTTCACAAAATTTTCCTCACATGATGGGAAGTAAAGAAGAATCATCTCCAAATCTTGGTTGAATATGAGAGTATAAAGAGAGCCCCTCGTGAAACAATCCAAGAATACTACACTAGATTCAATAACATTTACAATTCTATTTCAATTGCAATATATGTCTTACCAACTGAGGGAGAGATATCCTCCTACCCTAGAGGAAATGAAAAGGAATGTTGTCAGTGTGGAAGCCACTTTTATGGCAAAGAGAGCTAGGTTAAAGGCTAATATAAGAGTCGATATTAAAGAAGAACTTTCTTCTTAGGACCTTGTGTTGTAAGCACACACAGAAGTAAAATTCGGGGTAGTCACCTTTTTATTACATAGATTATCTAAAATTTGAGATTTTGGGACCTTGAGGCTCTGTGCCTCAATATAGAAATAAATTGGGGCTTTAGGGTAGTCACCACTTTGTTTTGCAAAACCTCAAGCAATGGTGTTTTGGTTGTCACTAGGATAAGTGGAGAAAAATGGTTTATATATATATACATACATATATGTGTAAGAGGATGACCAAACCCTAAGAGATTGATGTCAAGACCTTACTCCATTAGAATTGTGACATCTTGGCCCCATTGAGCTATCATAACCCTAGGTAGCTGTATGAACCTTTGTGTGGATAGGCTTGATGCAGATTAGCCAATATTGACCATCACCCATAAAACATATGTGTACAAGTCAATAAGAGTGCTAGTCTTATGGAAAAACTTGGACCAGCAGAACCATACCATAAGGCTCTTTCTCTGATCCATCATGCCATCAAACCATTTAAAGAGTTTTGTTGAGCCCATGAAAAAAATGGCCAACGAAACATGATGTTAATAGGTGGACCCCATCCAACCATTTGGGCCATCAGACTTGTTGGGGAGTTGAATGACGGAGTGTATGGTCAAAAGACGAGCCCAAATGATATGTACCTCGGTGGACCCATCGAGCTTTTAATCCTTGATACCATTGATATCTCAAAAGTGGTGATAAGAGAGAAAGACCAACAGAACCTGAGGAAGTGTGACATGTATTGAGGAGGACACACAAGGCTCATAGGCCTTTGGGCCACTAATTTTCCAAAAGAATTAAGTGAGGGAAAACCTGATAGACCCTCGTCTAACATGATGTGTACATGTGGATCATGTTTCATCCAACGACCTATTCCTTTGGCCTTTTCACATAACGAATACATTTAACATGTCGAGTGACCCAATGTTCCATGTTATGGGTGTCTGCATATCACACATGGTGATGGTGTGGTAGCATCATGTGGGAATGTCAGAGAGTGTGTGTGTGCCATGTGGTATTCTACCAATGACATGGCGTCGTTTGAAGGTAAAAACTTTTAAATGGTATAAATTTACATATGAGACATATATTGAGTAAAATTTATATCATCAGAGAGCTCTCAAGAAGTTAAATGTAATGGTGGCATTTTTTGTAATATTTGCAGACCTTGACAGAAGATGTTGTTGTAACCCCATCTTCATAATAGACATTTAATATCGGGTCAAACAAGTAACACTCGCACAACATGATATAGGTGAATGCATGAATATGGTCTACGCTTTTTAAATGTAATGGTGGCATTTTTTGTAATATTTGCAGACCTTGACAAAAGATGTTGTTGTAACCCCATCTTCATAATAGACCTTTAATATCGGGTCAAACAAGTAACACTCGCACAACATGATATGGGTGAATGCATGAATATGGTCTACGCTTTTGGGCCAAAGGTGACGATGAAATTTCAAAATTTTACTCTTTTATCAAATTGAAACCCTCAAAATTCATATAAGCATTGTGAATTTTGATTCGGAGTAAAAATACAATTTGTGGACAATTATGTTGTTATCTTAATGATACTTTTTACAAAAAATATTATTATCATATAATCTGTCAATTTTCCATTAATTGAAATGCTTGTCCTTGTAAAGTGTCACACATCTTAAGAGGTCTGCATATATTCATGTAGCATAACTTTGTCTAATTAATGTATATCTATCTATCTATCTATCTATCTATGTGTATATCTATATATATATATATATATATATATATATATATATATATATATATATATATATATATATATATATATATATATATATATATATATATATATATATATATATATATATATATATATAGAGAGAGAGAGAGAGAGAGAGAGAGAGAGAGAGAGAGGGGGGGGGGGGGGGCGGGGTTATGTATATAAAAACTTTATTTTTCTATGAAAAATTATATCTTTTATTATTTTCCGAAGTTGACGAATTGCTATTTCAATTGCATTTTTCAGGCATGTGTTCATGTAATATTTTTTCTACTATTTAAAAAAAAAACAAGAGTACCCTTTTAAATAGGACTCATTAATGAAGAGGCTCGTATTTTTTGAATTTTTTTTTTTTTGTTTCGTATATTTTATGTTATTTTTTATTCAGCCCATGTGAAACCATCCAAAAAGAATTCAAGAATTATGTTTAAAAGAAATTAGATGAAAATATCACATGAATTTGAAAATGTTAAAAGCATAATCCATTGGATAAAGTATTCCTTGAATCAAACATGATCAACTCTGCCACTTAAGGACAAATTCAACCTTAAGTCTAACAAGGTATAAAATGGTGTTGTAGAGAAATCTGCAAGAAAGGTGTCAAATAATTTTTTTTTAGGACCTCAAGAGCTCGATCGAGTGCTTAAGTGCTCAATCGAGTGCTAGAAACATATAATTCAAATAGCTTACTCAAGGGTTTAAGAAGCCCTCGATCGATCCATTTACGTGGTTAACCAACTGCTCGATCGAGCCCCTACAAACATAACTACCAACCTACCAACCACCAACTATATTGATGTCATTTATGAGAGAGCTACGAGCCTAGGAACTTGATCAAGATCCTGTTGTCACCCCCAAGAAAAGAAACATTACAAATTTGAAATATGCATGTATAGAAAAATAACAACAAATATTAATTCATAGAAAAATAACATAGCATGGAAATTACATAAGAATTCACAACAAATATGGGGAATTGGAAATTGTGATCTTAAAAATGAGAGGGAGTGCAAAGCAAACAGGAATTGTGATAAATAGCTAAAGAAAGGATTAGAGAAATATGTCATATATTGATAGAACAACAAGGTTGAGTAGTTAAACAAATTCATGCAAATATAGGTAATTTAAGTTGTCTCACTTCTCATATTACCTTCTCCATAATAGCATGCATTAAGAAATATGATTCAAAACAAGAAAAAAAGGACGAAAAATCACTTGTTGTGATTAATGGTTATGAATTGAAATTCTCTAAAACCACTTGAACTCATGCAAATTATGAACCACCTTTTTATTGTAATGGTTTATCATAACCCACAAAAACTAAGGATTTAATTTAACCAAAGAAAACAATTACAATTCCTGGAAATATTCCATATATTATTTACATGAATATTATTATTTTTACAATATACCACCTTCTTTATAATATATTATTTACAATAATAATGGTTATTTACAATATTAACCAATAATATTAACCACTTACTTATTATTGTTTTATGGTAATTTTAGTAGACATCCTAAACTCATTTGAATATTACCTTCTTTTTTTCATTCATAGTAGTTTTAAACGTTAAAGGATCATTGTTAATTTTTCTCATATATATATATATATATATATATATATATACCCATTATTTCATCTTCCTTTTTTCCTTGGTTTCTCATTATGCCCCCACTTTGTCTCATGCTCCTAACCATGTTTATAATTTTTAGGTTTATCTTCTCCTTATTTAAATCTTGATTTAATTATTAATTATTATGGTATGGAGCTTATGATCCTTTCCTCAAGTATTAGACTTGTTTTTTTGTTTTATATATATCAATGCTTCGATTGTTCACATGTTTTCTTAAAGACTTGATATGATACTCTAGAGTAGAAGGTAATATAGACTAATTTATATTATTTTTGTTAATGGAAATAGTTACATAAATTATCCAACAAAGTACTTAGTTGGTATTGATAGTGATTTTTTCCTCATCCGAATGATTTGATACCATACAAGTTGTTGAATGTTGTGGATTGTCATTAGTAGATCAAATAACTACTTAAACTTTTCCACGTCTTCAAATCTCATAATTCATAACACTTATTGAACTCTAACCCTCTATTAGTTCTTAGTAACTTAAAAACTAACCAACTTAAAATGTTTCACACAATTACTTGATATATTTTTTACATATAATTCACTAGTTGTGTTTCCTTTAAATACTAAGTTTCAATATAACTCTTTATTTTTTTAATATTTTCCAAAGCATAACTCCTAACTTAATGTAACTATTATCCATCATATTATTAATATTTAAACTATATCCCATTATAAGATAATAGATTAAAAAGCATAGATTAGATTTAAGAAAATAAAATTGTTAATTAAAAACATCACTTCTCATGTATTATCTTGAAAGAAATACATTTTTCTTAAAAATAAAATAATGGTAGTATATACCTTATGTTATTTACTATGAACCACACTGGTTGGTTTGAAATGCATCGAAAATTTGTTCTACTATGCGATTTTCACCAAAAGATTTATTTTCATATATTATTTTATTATTTTAAGTTTAATAAATCATCACAATTATTTCTTAAGCACTTCTTATAATCATAATTTTATGAAAATGATCATTGAGTGTTTGTAAAATTTAACATTTAAAATCATATTTAACAGTTAATTTTTATATGTCAACTCAATTAAAAATTAATCAAAGGTTCAAAGTAATATAGAGCCTGGTATCTCCACATGTTGGAGTATCTGTAAATGAGCATAAATAGTTAAATCTTTCTAAAATAATAATAATAAATTAAAAGTAATTAAATAGCATAAATATTTAAATCTTTCTAAAATATTAATAAAAAGGTAAAAGTAATTAAATTTTATTTTGTTATATTGTCATTTTGTTTTAGAGGGAAAGGTAGTCCCTCCAACTCAAGTTAGAAACTATGCTCTAGGAAAAATTACATGAATAATTATAACTTACATCGTTGAAGGTTAAGTTAATAGTAGTCAATAAACAAATCATCTTATAGAATTGCTTTGGCAAGGACCAGTAAATTGAGTTGTGAAGTGATAAGTAAATTTCTTGCTCAGGAAGAAGAAATTGCATAAATTTAGGTGGGTAGTAAACTCTACTAAGTCTACACATTTATATTCTTACTCCTACGTAAGTGGTGTTGAAAAAACAACTAATGGTGTGAAGCAACTCCTGCTCATAAGTATATGTATTTACATATTATTCCCATGCATTTTTTATTCAAACATTTCTTAAATTGGGATGGAAATTAATTAATAGTAAATATGTTATTTACTTGAGTATAAGATTTTTTCAAGGATTTTATTTTTGGATGGTTTTGCTACACAAATATCTAAAAATTTGCATGAATATTGCAACCATATGCATAAATTATGGCATAAAATATGTCAGGCACTTATCCACTAACATTATCTTGTGCAAAGGATGCAATAAGACATGCAAGTTATGGTACAAACAAATGTTTGAAAAGTAGTTTTTTTAATAATAATGAAAAATAAATATTTGTTTTTGAAAGTTAAACATTATAATTTTCATTGATCAATTCTAAACTAATAGTGATCAACAAATAAATGATTGTTATATTTGTTAGGTGGTAGGTACTAATAACGATTCCATAACCATATTTAAATATAATTAATAAGCACATAAAAATTTAAGACTTACAATATAACAAGATTCTTAGTCATGGATATTCACCCCCACTTTACAATGGATACTATTAACTTCTAAATAGGTTTCGTTACAATACCATGAGCCAATAACATGGATTATTAATACCATATGCTCAAAAACCATAACTCATTTTATAATTAAAATTAAAATGTAAAATATATTATACCTTCAATATATCATTTCTCAGACAAGAAAAAGGTCTAGATCATACAAATAGAGGGGAGAGAGAGGAAAAAAAAGAGGGGGGAGGGGGGAGAAGGTCAGTGGGAGGGAGATAGTGACAACGCTGGAGAGAAAGAGAGAGACATAAACAAAGAGAGAGAGAGAGAGAGAGAGAGAGAGAGAGAGAGAGAGAGAGAGAGAGAGAGAGAGAGAGAGGTGTGTGAGAGAGAGGAATGAAGAGAGAGAGGAGGGGAGGATGAGAAGGAGAGAGGGAGGGAGAGAGAGAGAGAGACGAAGGCAAGAACAATGATATGGATAGATAAAGGTATAGAGAGAGGGAGTGACAAGGGAGAGATAGAGAGAGTGAGGGAGAGAGGAGAGGAGGGAAAATAAAGAGAAGGAGATATGACAGATATTAAGAGAAGGGGAAGAGAGATGGGGAGACAATGACAGAGTTCGGGGGGGAGAGAGAGAGGGAAGAATAAAGACATAGAGAGATAGAGGTGGAGAGATAAAGGGAGTGACAAGGGAGAGATGGAGGGAGGGAAAATGAAAGAGGAGAGGAGGGAAGAGAGAGAAAAGGAGAGGAAAGAGATCGGGAGACAAAGGAAAGAGAGAGAGGTAGAGACATAAATGGAGGGGGTAGATAATGGGAGAGAGAGAAGGATATAGGGAGGGAGATAGTGACAAATTTGGAAAGAGAGAGAGAGAGATAAAGATATGGGGGTAGAGATAAAGAGAGGTGGGAAGGAAAGGGAGAGAGATGAAGGAAAAGAAAGAGGAATTGTGAGAGATAAGGAGAAAGGGACAGCAATAAAAATACCTAAAGAGAGAAAGGTGGAGAGAGAGAGGGTGACAAGGGAGAGGTGGAGAGAGAGAGAGGGAGAAAGGATAGTAGGAGGGGATACATAGAGAGAAGGGGAAAAGAGAGAGGAAAAGAGAGTGAGAGATATATAGATATGGAGAGATAGTGTGTATGTTTCGAGAGTTAGATATATATAACAAAGGAGAGACAAAGGGATATACAGATATTGATGCAAGGGGAAGAAAGGGAAGAAGAGAGAGACAAAGAGAGGGAGGGAGGGAGAGATATATAAAGATGGAGAGAAAGAGAATGTGTGTGTTTTGGGGGGTGAGGTAGTGAGACAAAGAAGGAAATATAGAGAAATATATAAATATAGATGGTGAGGGTGGATAGAGAGAAGGAGAGAGGCACTACAAGGAATAAACCCTTTAGAAGAGGTTTTTATTGAAGCCCCTATAAAAATAGCCCAAAAATCCATTTGTAGCAGAGGTCACTAGGAGAGTTGGGTAGGCGGATGTTTTAGCGGAAGTTTTTTAATGGTGTGTCTATAATACACTAACACACTAGTGTGTTACTATAACTAGACACACTAGTGTTTAATAGCATATGGTGGGTCATGGCAGATTTAATTGTTATAAAAATAAAAAAATAATGGTGGCTAAGTACATAAGGCGCACTGGTGTGTATACTAGTTGATATCATTGGAAAAGGGTTAAATTTAAAACAACATTGGTCGTAAAATTCATTTTTCCCATTCCGGTATTATACTCTCACAATACCTCGGTGCTAAACCTATATATGAACGCCCGAGTGCATAAACAATATTGTGAACTGTCAGGCATTTTTAATTTAAAAATGGTGATGTGCTTCTTATATTATATGCACCGGTGCCATTGATTGAAATCAAGGCCTTGATGTTTAATATAAAATGGTGCACCATTGTAGGGTTATTTTTTATACAAATAAAAACAATGATGCACTATGTATATAAGGTGCATTGGTGCATATACTATTCGATAACACCATGTAAGGGTTAAATTTAAAAAAGAATGTCGGTCATAAAATTAATTTTCACCATTTTGGTTCTATTCTCACATAAAGCATTGATTCTTTCCCTTTTTACAAATGCCTCAGTGTGTAAAAAACATGTTGCACCATGGCAAGGTTTTTAATTTGAAAAACATCATTTCACTACTCATTCAATAAGCATCAGTTCCATTAATACAAATGTACTTCCTGGTGCTTAGTAGATAATGTTGCACAGTTCAAGGGTTATTTTTTTAAAAGTAAAAAATAATAATGTGCTAAGTAACTCTAGATCAGTAGTGTGTATACTACTCGGTAAGACCTGACTAGGGTTATATTTTAAAAAATGTGAGTTCTAAAATTTATTTTCATCATTTCGGTGCTGCACTTTGATGAAGCCTTGGTGCTATGACCTTTTCTGAATGCCCTAATGTATAAACAACATCGTGCACCATTATTGAGTTTTTAGTTTAAAAATAATGGTGTGCTAGGTGAATCTGGAGCATCATAGTGTATACTACTTGATAGCAATGGACAAGGGTTAAATTTAAAAAATGTCATCATAAAATTCATTTTCATAATTTTGGTGCTATATTCTCATGAAGCATCGGTGCCATTCCTATTTTGAAATGAACTAGTTTGTAAATAACATGGTTCACTATGGTAATATATTTAATTAAAAAAATGGTGGTGCACTTCATAAATTCCGTACTGGGGCATCTAGTAGTCAAGCTCACTATAACAAGGTCAAACGGTGATCAAATTTAATTTTTTTGATTACATGGAAACCATGCCTCCCCAATGATAAAATGTCTTAGTACTATGTATGTTTCTTGCTAACTGAATTTTTTAGTGAACAAGAATTGAAAATTAAGTAAAAATATTCATTGTATTCAATTCCTTTTTTTTTTTTTTTTTTTGCGCAGTGGATTTGAGAGGTTCAACATGCAACGTCCACGGTGAACCCTATAAATTTAAATGGTGCATCGAAAATCAGTGCATAAATTTAATGAATCATAATTTTTTAATATTATGCGATGCATTTGGTAAATGGAAATGCACTAGACCCTGAAGTTCTATGATGCATTGCCTTAAAAAATTTAATTTTTATGGTGGTGCATCAGGTAATGGATCGAAAGAAACGCTAATTGGTGTGTAAGATCAATACACGAAGAATTTATGTTTGAGGACACACTATTGTAAAAATTATTATTTTTGTTGGTAGTGCATCTGGTAAAAGTAACTTCTCGATGCATTTATTTTTACCAAACACACCGCTTAATATTAAAAAATCATAGCTCGATGCAATCATTAACCCGAACATTCTAGTTCGATGCATTGATGTAAATTGAATGCATTGGTGTGAAATGTTATGTTCACACACTACATTCAAAAATAAAAATAACTAATGTCATGTAGGCATGTGCACCGAAAGTAGTGCGTCAAGTCGACGGTTCGAGATTGATTATTTTTTTTAATTGAAAGTTACATGTCCATATTTATAAACAATATTTTAATTTAATAAAAAAAATTGTTTTTGTATGAGGTTGATGTATTTTATATTTTCATCATGGGGAGACATCACTGGAGAGAGAAGCAACAACAATAGGAGCAAAGGGGTGACCAATACAATGTGGTATGATAGTGGGAGGCATGGGAGAGGGAGAGATATTTGTAACATCTCCCTATTGCGGCAACGACCAAGGCCTCTTGAGGAATTTTAGCATCCTTAAGTACCATGAGGATGCTACATATCTAAAGGTGCACTTTAGGTTGTTGGTACAACTGATTCTTCAGTTGAATGACCACTGACAAATTTTCCTTATTGGTCATGTCATGTGGTACCATGCCGCTAATTAGGACATGTATTTTAATACTGGTCTATCTAAGAGAGGGGAGGATTTTCCCTAATTCTCTAATGTCCCCCTTGGTGTTGCAACAGTGAGTCAACTTACCTACACTCAAAGATACATTGGGGATGACGTAGTTTCTCGAGTGAACCTTTCAGGTGTGTGATGGAAAACTACGGATATCTTCCTTTGGTGTAGAGGAGGTTATGTGCCTCTCACTATTAGTGACTACCATTTCACACTCTATGAGTGATAGGAAGTGCATTAGTTTCCCTCTCTTTTTTTATGTTGATTCTTTGGTGCAGACATCACTATGTACCAGATGGTCTACCATTTTTTTACAGCATTTTCGTATAGCTTTAGATGATGCAATGCTAAGATACATGGGAGTTCAAACTTCCCTTTTCCTTTAGAGTTGTTTTATTTATTTTTTAGAGGTTTCTGCAAAAAAGGACTACTTTTGACCATCACCCTCCTAGCCCAATGAATGACGTACCAATGCACATGTGGGGTGAGATGATGCCCAAGAGAATACAGTTGGAGTATCCAACTAGGATTTCCACCAACACGCTGAGGCTACTATCTATTGACGTCGACCACATGTTCATCTTGGTGACATGTGCTTACATGGGGATGGATTGGTGACAGTGTCCTAACATCCTCCTCACATAAGATGAGCCAGCAGATGATAGCGGTAATATTAGTGTTTTATTTAAATTAATCTAGTTTCATTTTATTGTTTTAATTAATTAGAATAAAATTTATTCTAGCATGTTCTTTATCTTGTTTTATTAAATTGTTTAATGAAATTCTCTCATTTTTGTTGTGTTCTATATATTGTAGATATTGGCACATTCATTGGGGACATGCCTCCTCCCCCACCAGATGCAGATGTGGAGATGGATGAGGTTGCAGTAGGTGAGAGAATTCTTGGATGTAGATACCCATGGTCATGCGGCCATCTAGACTTGATATTAGATTCATGATGCAGTTGGTAACTGACTTTCTACACTTTTGGTTGAGGAGCTAGTATGACATGTGACAGCTCGAGACACCAAGGAAGATCGTAGGCTCCTAAAGCTGTCAAGGGATTTGTCATGCAATATGATGATTTTTATGCATCATATCCGTAGAGCTACTAGGGTACTAGAAGCGAGGATGAATGGCCATGCAGATACATAGTCTTCACCCAATACACCCCATCGGATGATGACGAAGGTGGTCATATTTCTGGTAGTACTCCACCTCCTCCTCATTCACCTCAACACTGCTTGTTTAGCCTCAGAGAGAAAACCAACCACCTCATCTGCCACCTCATATTTTAACTCTTAAAGCATATGAATATTCATCATCTTCTGCTACAAACAAGGCCTCCACTAGTATTCTTGTACCAGATATTTTATAAAAATTATTTGACTTGATGCAGTTATTTGACTTGTTGACATATATATATATATATATATATATATATATATATATATATATATATATATATATATATATATATATATATATATATATATATATATATATATATATTAAGCACATCAACATGAAAAGAAATGCACCATATCTATATATATATATATATATATATATATCTTGCAATTTATTTTTTCATGTTGATGTACTTAATTTATATGTTGGTGTTGATGTTTATATTTTTAGGCCATGTTAGATATGTTCATTTAATGTGTTTGTAGATACATGTGTATGTTATAGAAGTTATTTGACATGAGATATATATTTGAGGATGTGTGTGGTGATGGTGTTAGACAATGGTTGTGTTTTGTTAGATGTGATCACGTTGATGATGCCTTATTATATTATTAGATTTGTTTCTAGCTAATGCCATTTACATGTCCTAGAGGTGTATATAATTAGATAATGTTAACAAATTTGAATTTGTATTTTAAAGGATGTTTATGTTTGTTAGATGGTTATCATCATGATGGTTTTTTTATGAAATGATATTTATTATATATTATGTATTGGTCAACTTATATCAAAATTTTATATATGAAATACATGAAAAACAATTTACATTAAATAAAAAAATGCAAAGATATTTGTATAAATAACAAAGTTTAATAAAATATTGGATTATAAAAATAACATTACAACTACTTTGATTTTATAAATTTAATTAATTAATGTTTAGTTATTAATAATATTTATGAATTAAATGTCATTAAAAACTATATTTATTAATTATAATAATTATTTAAAATATATTTTTTAAATTAATATGTATTTTTTATTTTTAATTAAAATTATTTTTTATATTTAAATGTTTAAATTAATAAATAAGAAAATGAAATCAACAAACTATTATCGATAATATTTATAAAAACTATTACCGATAATCTTTTAAGCTTATTTATAAAATTCAAACTATCGTTAAATTGAAAAAAATTAGTCAAATTTTTTTATAATTAATTTAGATTTAATATAGCTTAAAAATTTCTATTTTAATAATATTTAATTTAACACTAAAGTTATGAGAGTTTTGAGCAATTTAAATATAATATTTATAGCAACTCTTACCAAGTTAAATTTAAATTCAATATCTTAACAATTTAAATTTAATATATAACCAATTGTATAAAATGCCAACAAGATGAATAAAAAATAATATAATTAGTGATGCAGGGTCACCCCTGCTTTACCCACAGTACGCATAAACCTAAGCATAAACCATTTCTGCCTAGGAATTTATATGACCTTTCGGTCAAGTCTTCATTATAAAGGAAGAATGGGTTAAGGCCCTTTTTATTAATACTTGGTGAAATGATTTATAAAACAAACTAACCACAATCTATCCCTTGATCCATCCTTTGCATTAACACTCGTTAATCCTTAGGCTGGCATATATAAGCCAACCCCCTTTTTCCACCTTTTATAAGCCTTTGCACAGTTCCCAAGACTTGCCTTTATCGCAATCGCTCATTGCAGTCCTCTGCACTCACACCACATATAGTTCTTATCACCCCTTTTGTCTCTGATATGCGAATATGAGATGCGTTTAAATAACACTTTTGCATTAAAACTCGGGGCACAACACTTTAACGGAATACAAAGGAAGTACACAGGAAACAAAGGAAAAGCCTGCTATGAACCCTTGGGCCAGATCTCAAAATATTTACACCCACATTCATATTTATCGTCGGGTCCTTTAATTCCAAGTCTTTCTACATTGTTGCTCCGATCTCAGAAATGCCAGACCTCCGATCGCCCCAACCTCCGATCAATGCTTATCACTATCGACTATCAACTATTGCACCATCGTTCAGCTCCTAAAATTTGTGATATGCGATTATATCTCAACCGTCGATTAGGCTCACGATCTGATGGTTGACAATTAATCACATGATCATAATTGCTTATTCCCTTTGGACATCTGATGACGTAACCATGATATCTCAACCATTTTTCTATCATATTCTTCATCGCTCATTCTCATGTATTTCTCTTGGCATCCTCCTTTTGTCCTCTGCTATGATCTCTTTCAGAACCTCTGTTATGACTGTCACTAGTCATCATCCTCTCCATCTCTATGAGTTCCTTTCACTCACTTACTATGAGCTGCATTAAAGTCTCTACAATAGCAAGTCTGCCTTGCTGCCACTTACCTCACCAAGCTCTCCTCTGTACTTGGTCTTTTGGAAAGAAATTGGTTCTCTATCTCTGGAACCTCCTTTAAGCACTTCTCTTTGATCCATCTAGGCTTCAACTCATCTGTACTTTCCAAGAACACAACTGTCATCTTTATCCAATCTCTGTTGGAATTCTTCAAGGTTCTGCCACATTCTTCTTTCACTCAAAAAATCTTACCAGCTTCCTTTATCACCTAGCAATTCTACCCACATCCTTTGTGGAATTTCCTTTGGGAGTTGCAACAATACTTTTTCATCAATGCAAAGGCTACAACTTTCCAATCTTCAAATCCAACTAAAATAAAACCATATCATCTAACCTTCAATATCTCTGTCTGATCTTGTCTTCCCATTCACCTGCACTTTGAATGGACTATTCTTTTCACTAGATTTCAGTTGTATCTTCAAAATCTACTACTTCAAAAAATTACAAACATCCCTCTTATAGTTTAACTACTATAATCTTTCTCTAAAACTTCATTCATTCAATATCTGCTAATCATTAGAAAAATTTGCATAACTTCACCTACCTTTAGGATCTAACCATTTCTGCAAATCTATTTCAGCAGATCTTTATGCTTCCAATGCACAAATTCTCAATATTCATCCATTATCAATCAAATTTAGAATCTGGTTCTTTCTTTCAATCTTCCGACTTTATCTTGGAAAAGGTTAACTGTTAGTAACAATTTCTCCTTTGCTGAGTTTTCTTCCATTCATAAATCCTTACCAGTTTCTTCCATTACTGCTTCTTAAGACTTGATCTTCTTTTGCTAAGGTACATCATTAGCTGCAACTATCAATCTTCAATCTATTTCTTTATCCAACAAAACTCAAACCAGAGTTAAATAAAACATTACCTGCATGGTTTCTCCACCCACTCTTCACATTCGAGTGAATCTCCATTCTTCAAAAAATCGATGTAGATTCTTATGTTTTTGCAATCTCTTCTTAATTCTTACTCGCCTGCCTCTCAGAACATAATTGTTCTTCTCCAATTTCAATTTCAAACATTTCACAATTCTAATTATACAGATTCATTGGCCATAAATCATTTGCTCTACTTTTCCAAATCTGAACATTCTATCAAAATGCAGAAATTAGAAGATTAGTATTCCTCTTACCAATCTCCCAGCTCTACTCTGGTTTCTTAACTATCAGATTAGAATCTGATCTCCCTTGCTTACATACACATCCTTCCACATGTCTCTATTCTAAATTCTTTCAAAGAAACTTTCACACATAATTTCTTTGTTCGGCTCCAATACCAAATGACATAGGGTTACCCCTGCTTTACCCACAATATGCATAAAACTATGGATAAACCATTTCTGCCCACGAATTTATATGACCTCCCGGTCAAATATTCATTATAAATGAAAAATGAGTTAAGGCCCCTTTTATTAATACTTGGTGAAATGATTTATCAAACAAACTAACCACAGTTTGTCCCTTGATCCATCCTTTGCATTAACCCTTGTTAATCCTTGGGCCCACATATATAAGCCAACCCCCTTTTTCCACCTTCCATAAGCCTTTTCATAGTTCTCAAGACTTGCCTTTATCACAATCTCTCATTGCAGTCCTTTGCGCTCACACCACATATAGTTCTTATCACCCCTTCCGTCTCCAATATGCGACTTTCAGACACGTTTAAATAATACTTTTGCATTAAAACTCAGGGCACAACACTTTAATGGAATACAAAGGAAATACACGGGAAACAAAGGAAAACCCCGCTACGAACCCTTGGGCTGGATCTCAAAATCTATACAACTACATTCATATTTATCATCAGGTATGTTAATACCAAGTCTTTCCGCATTTTTGCTCTGATCTCTGAAACACCTGACCTCTGATTGCCCTGACCTTCGATCAGCACTTATCGCTATCAGTTATCGACTATCACATCGTCCTTCAGCTCCTAACCTTTGCGATATGCAATTATATCTCAATCTTCAATCAGGTTCACGATCCGATGATTAACGATTAATCGCATGATTGCAATCGCTCATTCCCTTCGGCCATGCGACAACACTTGAAGGGTTTCCACCGATGCAATATTCCTCCATCTCCTCTGTGATTGGATCTGGTCTGTTGATTTATTAGATCCAGCGGTTGTTGTACATCACTTCTTCACTTCTCTGCTCTTGTCTTTGCTTATGATTTTATTCTATTTCTTCAACATTTCTATGGTTCTGGTTTTCTTCGAGGTTCTGATCCCTTGGGTGTTTCACTGCACACTTCCTCCTAAACTTTGGCTTTGAACTTTCTAATGGATTCAACGATCCATTATGATCCTCCTCATCATGTCCCTCTATGTGTAATCGTCGAACTCTGCCTGCAACTCTCTGTTACATAGAATATGCTAATTCATTCATCCATCATGCAATACTTGATAACACACTTATACAAATTGGAATTGAATCTCTGTGCATATATATCGACAAACAATTACATAATGAGACTCTCTATCTCTCCTTAGTCTGATCTTCTAATTTAATGGTCTCTGTTTATCATCTGCACGTAGGCTTACAAACACTAGCTAAATGTCTAACACACTCTCACTCTATCTCTGTCTACCCTTGTCTATGCCTCTTAGCTTTACATTTATACAAAGAGGGATTCTAAAACAAATTCCTAGTTTAGATCCATAAGTTTCTCAACAGAATCCTAAAATCTCTTTCTCATCCCTATGGATTCACTCAAATCCACAAAATCATGAACTAACTCCTAATATGGATGTTACAATCAATTCTTAATCCCTCAGTTTTCTCAACTATCCTAAATCTCTCATATTCTCCTACATTCAAGAATATTTACAATTTTTCGTCACCATATTCAATTAAATCCTATTCTAGCTTCTCTCATTAAAATCACTCAAAACTCTTAATAATTACATTAATTCAGTGCTTAGGAAACCAACTTCCTTGAAACACAAGACCCCCTATGGGATCTATTAGCATGGGATATTGTTAGGTTTGATCACGATGATGATGCCTTGTTAAATTATTAAATTTGTGTGAGGATGATGCCTTGTTAAGTTATTAAATTTGTGTGTTAGCTAACGACGCTTATATGTGTTAGAGGTGTATATAATTAGATGAAGTTAGTGAATTTAAATGTGTATTTTAGATGATGTTTATGTTTGTTAGATTATATATCGATGAATTTTTTATATATGAAATTACATGCAAAAAGACTTACTTTAAATAAAAAATGCAAAGATATCTTTATAAATTATGAAGTTTAATACTATTGAAACTATAATTGTAAAGTTACCATAAACATTTTTCTATTGCATAGATAGTTTGTACATATTCATTATAACGAAATTATTTTTCAAAAAACAATCATATATCAGTAAAGGTGGTTTTCCATTGTACTATTTACTATAATTTAATAGACTCTTTTACGTTAAAAATTGTTATTATAAAAAAAAATTATCATCTCCAATATTCCTATATTTATAGTTTTTGTCATTATTTCATAAATTGTTTTCTATCAATTTTTTATATTACTTCATTAATTGTGGTTTTAGCCAACACTGGGGGCATAATTTAAATATTTCCAAAAGAAATGATACAAATACATAAACTAAGAAATAACTAAGTTGAAAACCAAGTTATCACAAAATCCAAAATAAACTTTTTACAAACTTAGAATCAAACAAATATTTTAAACTTTTAATTTTTAAATTATAAGCTACACAATTGGAAATACTTAGTTTTAAGTGTAAAAAATTTTGTACTAAAAAAAAACATTTGTGAATCTTACCAATTATATAGCTTACCAACAAGACAAATAAAAAACAATATAATTAGTGAAATAAAGAAAAACAATACAACAATAGTATAAATAATGAAATAACATAAGTAATTATCACCCTTCATTGTCATCACCTTGATTATCTTCCTCGCTTGGCATGATAATACTGTTGTTCTCAAAAATATGTTTCGATTTAGGATCGTGTCTTAATAAAAACCACCAATCCCTATCCAATACATCTAGGTAAAAAAACACCTAGTTGCAGTGTTTGGGGAAAAGGTAAGGTTCCCTAGCTCCATACAACATCGTTCTAGAGTTGATATGTATATCATCCCACTTTTGCAATATTCCTTTACATTATTCCAATCAAAGTTGTACCACCACTTGCACCTAAAAATAACACATTGGAATGAAGAGAAGCCTAATTCAATGATCTCTTGTATCTTTCTGATGTAACCTGATGTCCTCTACATTAGGTTTTGAAGATGGTAGCTAGCATGGCTAGATTGGTCAAATTCTACTTCCACTCCATAGCCTTGTGCCATTCAGCCATCATCGACATCCTTCGTGTAGAAATGATGTCCATATACCCACATAGATGGGAACAAATGCACCACTGATTAAATATAAGGATGACTAAATATTATAATGAAGAAATTGAAAATCTAATGATATAATAAGTTAATCCAAACATCATATATAAATGCAATAACTAAAAATTTAATTTATATGAATATTGTTATATGATATATGTCAATTTTTTGATGAATGACATATTTAGAAAATCACAATAATTTCACTATCACTCGTCAATGTTTATAAAAAAAGAGCAAATGGATACGAGGACATCATATATTAATGTACACCACTCCGAATAGAATTTTTTCAACAGTAGTATTTGTAATAATAAAAAAATGGTATCCTGGTGCATTTGTACATACAAAAGACTAATATGTGTGTAAAATCAATACTTACTATGAAGATATACGGTTCATGAATTGGTGTGTTTCACCTTTAATGCACTAGTGCATCATTACTGCTAATGCACTAGTGCATTAGAGTACTTAAAGGCACTAATACTGCAAGAATTTTTTGCTTGTCCTGGTGCCTTTTGTGAAAATTACAGCACCGGGGATTTTACAAAAACATAAGCATTGGGCCATTATACTTTTCAAGCACTGGGTTTATTTTCATTTAACATCTCAGTGCATAATATCATATATTGTATGAACTGATGCATTTTTATTATTAAAGCGTCAACGCTTTCATAAAACCAATGCATGGGTGCTCCAAAATATTGTTTCTTACCCTCGTGCCATTATTTAAATTAACAAAAACATATTTTTTATTTTAGTAGAACATCAGTTCTTTTATACAAATCATCATCACCAGGGTATTATTATCCATAATGACCCAGTGCGTTGGAGAAAATAAAAGCATTGAGGTTGCAATATTTTTTTGCCTGCCATGGGGCCCTTCTTGAAAAGTACTACCCAGGGTCTTTTTAGAAGACATAAGCACCATGGAGGTATACTTTTTAGGCATCAGCGTTGTTTTCATTCAATTCCCTAATGCATGGTATCGTATATTGTACGAGAATGTGAATTTTTATGATGAAATAACCAATGCATTTATAAAGTTAACGCACCAATGATCCAAACATTTGCTTCTAGTGTTGGTTGTTTTATTTAAATTTACAGCACATGACTTTATATTAATAGTGCATCTATGTTATTTTTCCAATAAGCACACAACTAAGAAAACATCCTCTAAAACCTCCATCCACCCAATTCTTTTTAGTTGTGATGAAATTCCATTATTGGGTCCACTAAAACAACCGCTACCACAAACATATGTTGTAGTGGAGGTTTCTTGACAATTTTTTCCAAATTTATAACACTAAAAACCTCTTTTATAACATCCTCTAGAAAGCATTTTCCTTATAGTGGGAGGAAGATAGAGAGGGATGGAAGAACAAAGAAACAAAGAGGTATATATGGATAGAGAAATGGAGTGACAAGAAAGAAATTGAGATAGAATAAGTAGGAGAGGAGAAGATGGAAGAGAGAGATAAGGACATGAGAGAGAGAGAGAGAGAGAGAGAGAGAAATAAGGGAAAGAGAGAGAGTTGGATATATATAGAAGGAGGGGGGAGAGAAAGTGAGAGATAGAAGGAGATTTGGAGGGAGATAGTGACAAAGTCAAAGAGAGAGAGAGAGAGAGAGAGAGAGGGAGGGAGATGGGGGAGAGATAGAGGGAGGTGGAAGAAAAAGGGGAAGGGAGAGGAAAAGTCAGAGGAATTGAGGGAGAGAATGAGAGAGGCAGGGAGTGAAATATGGAGTTGGAGAGGGTGAGATATAGAGTGAACAAGAAGGGGAGAGAGAGGGGGCTTATAAGGGAAAGAGGGAATGAGAGTGAGAGAGACAAGAGAATGGGAGGGAAGAGAGAGAGAGAGAGAGGGATACAAGGGGAAAAGAGAGAGAGAAGGAGAAGAGAGAGATAGGGAGAGAAAGAGTGAGGGAGAAAGAGATTGAGAGATAGATAGATATGGAGAGAGAGTGTGTATGTTTGGGGGTTGAGAGAAAGAGACAAAGAAGGAGAGATGAAGGGAGATAGAGCTATAAATGGAATGGAGAGAGGGGGAAGAAGACATAGACATAGAGAGGGAGGGAGGGAGAGATAGATACATATATGAAGAGAGAGATATTGCTTGTGTGTTTGGAATGTTAAATTTTAGGGGCGAATTTTAGCCCAAGGGAAAAATTTAAGGGGTTTTTCATTTTAGAGGGGCAAACCTTTTATAAAACAGCCATTTCATATATTTAGCCCAAATTTTATTTCAAAAATAATTATTTTTTCATTTTAGCCCCAAAAAAGGGGTGGATAAACTATGAAAAGACTCATTTGACCTGATTTACAATGTTAAATTCCTTTTCAATCACCAATTTTCTAGTTTGGGAGGTGGTTTGGGAGGTTGTATTTGGTCCCAATAAATAAAAATATAAATAAAGTGGAGGTATGGTAAATAAATAAAACATCTTTTTATACTTAATCCAAAGGTATGGTAAATAGATAAAAATATAAATGAACTAGAGGTATGGTAAATAAATAAAACCTCTTTCTAAATTTTGTCCATAACCCTCTTTCTATCTAAGAAGACTCAAAAAAGAGGTTTTATTTAAGTGAATCCTATGGGCCAATACCATATTTATAAAAGAGGTATGGTAAATTAATAAAAATATAAATAAACAATAGATATGGTAAATAAATAAACCATTTTTTTATATTTACTCCATAAGTCACCTTATATTTACGAACATGCAAGGGTGTAAATAAATAAAAATATAAATAAAGTGGAGGTATGATAAATAAATAAAACGTCTTTTATATTTAATCCATAACCCTCTTTCTATTTAAGAAAGCTCAAAAGAGAGGTTTTATTTAAGTGAATCCTATGGGCCAAATACCATATTTATAAAAGAGGTGTGATAAATTAATAAAAATATAAATAAATGAGAGATATGGTAAATAAATAAAACATTTTATTATATTTAATCCATAAGTCACCTTATATTTAGGTGAAGCCTATGGGCCAAATACCATGGGCCAAATTATTATTAATACCATGAAAAGAAAAAATTATTAACTCTAATATTAATATTAATAAAAATAAAGATGGCACCTGGTATTGACCCATGGTATTCACGTGGAATGTAGCCTATTTAAAGGGGGGAATTAAACTAGCATAGATCCATATTTACTATGAATCTACTAAGTGCCGAGAGGGGTCAAATATCATGATATGCCAACTAGCATAGAGTGAATAGAAATTTGATCCCTCTCGGGGCTTGGTAGATCAAGAGTAAAAATGAATATTGTAATTTAATGTCACTTAAACATTTTAACTTGGTTAAAATAAAATAAAAAATAAAAAAATAAAATCAATTATTATTTTTATTAATTTTTATAAATTAGTAATAGTAGTTTTTAAGCTCCAGGTTTATGATAACCCATGGAATTGACCCATGGTAATACCATGGTACTCATGTGAGCATAGACTATTTAAAGAGAAAATTCTTTCAACTTTGATCCATCTTAATTTTGAGTCTACCAAGTGCTGAGAGGGATAAATAGATTTCATCCCTCTAAGAGTGGCAGATGTGGAGTTAAGATGAATATAGATTGGTTTTTATGATAATGAATATACTACATAGACTTGTTGGCATTATGATGCATGTGTTGTACTTGATGGTAACCCTCTCCTAGAAGAATAACTCACTTACATATAACTAGATGAATCTACAGAAGAGATGTCAGATGTGACTGAATACATGGGATGCCAGACAGCTCAAAAAAATTAGATAACAGTTCTCAGTATGACAAGTTAGCTTTGCCATCATGTCCAAAGGGGGAGATTGTTGGCATTATGAGACAAGTGTTGTCCTTAATGGAAACTCACACAGATGACAGATCATAGTACAACAGGTCAGCAGCAAGGATTTGATGATCAGACTACAAGAAAAAAGAGAAAATATATATACATTGGTTCATCATGACAAAACCGCGTATACACGTGGGTTAGTTGTTTAAAAGACGGGTATGCATATACACACACTTTCATGCAAGGAAAATAGTGTACATGTCGAAGAACTTATGTTTGGTCCATGGTATTTAGTCCTTGGTATTTGAACCTATGGTTTTGGACCATGGTATTGAGTAAGGCCTAAGACTATAAAAGGAGAAGAAGATCATTAGGCAAGGGGATGGAGAAAGTCTTGAATATCTGATGAAGTATGAGATCCAGTATGCAGGTTATGGGTTTATAATGCATTGCTTGATCTGAGCTAATGAGGGATCTCACCGGTTGATGGAGAACAAGATCTAAGGATAGATCGGGATCAAATGGTTTGAAATGAACTATCTCTATATGGTTGATTATGCTTATTCTAGATCTGTATACTAACGCATGTAATGATCTAAACTGGGTATAACTTAAGTTTGAAATCGCTGCAAGTCATGATTGAATATTTATAGATCTGTACGTGGGTTGGCTTTGGTGAAAGCACATATGTACGTGGGTTTGGTTCATTGTAGTAGTGTATACCATTTGAGCTATGATATTTAAAGTTACAGGTGGCTCTGGTTGTTGATGAGTTTTGATGATTGCTTAATGGTGTGAGTACTCTACATATTCAGTTTGATTGATTGTGTTTAGCCTCAGTATTGATGGATGAGATCTAATAATGGAACAGGATCATAATGACTCATATTTATGTGATCTGATGGACTAGATCTAGTTGCCAACACACATATTATCCTTGTATATGTAATAATCTAGATATGTTTGAAGTCAGGAAGTGCATCAAGTTATAAGTAAGTAATTGATGATATATACGCTGGTTCACTTTGGTGAAGTTTTGTATGCACGCCAGTTCAGCACTTCCAAGTAGCGTATGCACTCTGATGCATGATTTTGATGATACAGTTGGTTCTGAATATTGTTGCTCTACTCTGTGTGTTCTGGTGACTGTATTTGGTTGACAGGGTCTCAATGATTCAAAGATTGAATGATGCTAGTATTGATTGTTTTTGTGCTTCAATGATGGGTCCAATATTAAAATTGGATGAAACGTGGCCTTCAAAGTATAGTGTTGTGCTTCAGGAGTATCCAGTCTGAAAATTGATGAAATGTGGTCCCTGGAGGATGAAAGGAGATTGTAGGTTGGCACCTACGTACTAGTACATCAGCTAGTACAAGAGCTAAGGGGGTAGTAGCCCCCTTCCAGTAGTAGCTGGAGATCGAGTGAAGATTGGAGCATTCAGTAGGTAGGCACCTACGTACTAGTAAATGGATCGGCTAGTACAAGAGCTAAGGGGGTTGTAGCTCCCATCCAGGAGAGTTTAGAAAACGAGAGAGGGTTGTAGCCCTCTGCAGGTTGTAGCCTACGTACTGGTATAAGACTGCACCAGTACGAAAGATTGTAAAATGAAGTTTCTTATTAAAGGAAGATAGAGACCACTTACAGCAGGTGGTTTTCACCCACATTGGGTTTCCACCTTATATCATGGTGTTCATGTGTGCTTCTTGTGTGTGATGATCTGTTCTATTTTACTACATCCTGCTTACTGCTTATATGGTTAATGAAGTTCTGATGAACTAACTAAAGATCAACATTTAATGGATTAACTAAATCATAAGTATTCTGCATATACGCTAGTTGCATTCGACACAGTCGCATATACACACGGGTTCCATTAACTGAAGTAGCATATATGTATATAAGTATGCAAATGAAAAAGTTTTATTCATTTGATAATACTGATTCACCCCCCCCCCCCGAGTATTATTTCCAACAATTGGTATCAGAGCAGGTCCTTTGGTAGAAGCTTGATCGCTTGAAGGAGATCTGTGGAACAATGGGAAAGAAGCTTAAGAAGAAAGCACCTAAGAAGAAGAAGACATCTCAGAAAGTCTATGACAGTGGGAGCATCAATTGGGGAATATGTGGAAGAAGCACTTCATATTCATAATCACTTCATGATGAAGATGAACAAGAAAATGATCTATCAAGTATGAATTTGTTATGCTCTGGTGATACAGGTATCTATCCATTTGGAAAAGATGAAAGTGATAGCGAAACAACTAAATTTTCTCTTATGGGTGAGAAAGAAAGATATCAAATAGAGGCATAATTTAAAAGGCTTATAGACAAAATTAGAGACCAACAAGATCTATTGAACAAAACGGAGGGTGCCTTCAAAGAAAAAGCTACCAAACTAAAAGCTAAACTAGAGGAAGGAAACAAGGTAAGGAAGTTATTCAGGGACAAATATCAAAAGTCGTAGGATGAAGTAACATCTCTAAGAGATGAAGTCAGTGAGAAGAGCATAAAAATCAAGAAAGTCAGAGATAGATCCAGTTACCATGAAAGTCTTGAAGCTACAATCCTCTCGCTAAAGGAAGATCTTGAAGAATCAAAGAAGTAGAATAATGAACTTCTCCAAGCTCATGAAAAACAAGAAAATGAAGTTCTCAATCTAAGACATCAGTTGGAAGAAGGAGGAAAAGCTGAAGAAAACGTGAATAAGCAGTATCTTGAAAAGGAAGAGCAACATCAGGTTGAGGTAAATATGCTAAAAGATAAGCTAGAAGAAAAAGATAAGCTCTTACGATTTCAAGATAGTACTAAGATCTTGGATGATATTCTTAGTAGTCAAAGGTCTCCTGCTATCAAAACTGGTCTTGGTTTCCATGAATCTATTGAAGGTGAATCTAGCTCATAGAATAAGACAAGGAACTCTAATGCAAAATCTAAAATGCTCAACAAAGAGATGAGAGGTCAACCCCATCAACAACCAAGGAAAGAAATTCTTCAAAGAAAATCTTTTACTCCTCTGATGAATAATGTTGAATGTTATGTATGTCATAATCTTGGACATATTGCAGCCAGATGTAGAAGTAGAATGGGTCAAAACCACCACACAGAAAGATCATCACGCTCCAGGTACTTTAATGGATATTTATTTTGTTTCAATATGTTTGGTCACAAAGCTGTTGATTGCTACAGGAGGAATATGAAACAGGTAAGATGTTATGCTTGTAACAAGCTTGGACATATAGCAAAGGAATGCAGGAACAAAGTACGGGCACCATACAAAAAGGAGAAAACATCATCACGCTTGAAGATATGGAAAAATAAGGAAGTTCAGTCAGAAAGATGTGGCACCGCATAGACACAGCACAACACAGACATCACAAACTCAGGGGGAGCTGAAAGTGTAAAACTTCAGTTTCCTAAATCTCATATTCAAGTTTCGTAAAGGGAAGTCACGTATATACGTGAGTTGGACACTGAAAATTCATGTATATGTCAGTTTGAGGAAAAGCAGTGGGGATAGGCTCAGAAAAAGGGTCTGATATGATTTAGTCCATTATTTGCTCTATTTGTTAATAGTTACAGTCTGTTGATGATGTGTGGAAATGTCTTGATGCTTGTAAGATATTTAGAAGTGTTTTGATCCTAACTTGATGATGATTATGTCTTGATGCTTATTTCTGATCAGATCTAACAGTAAACAGATGGCACAGGTTGAGGGGGAGCATATGCATTTAATAATGCATTGTTGGCATTATGGTTAATAGTCCTTGGTGATGATGCTTATATGGCTAAATGATATATCTTACTATGATGTGGTTATGAGTTGTCCATCTCATATGATTCTTGGGATTACATAATTGATGTCCAGATCAGATTTGTGGTTGATTGTCTGATGATGCATTTATGGTGCTTACATGGTGATCTACATAAGGATAAGGAGAAGTACAAAGCTTGAATACACATCTTCATTACTTAATGATGAGTCACTTATATGCTACTGTGATCATATGCATAAATATCATACAGTTATGATGTAGGATTCCTATAGTTATTGGTGCTCATATGGATGAGGATTATTGTTAATGATACCAGGAAGTCTTGATACATAGTGATGATTACTCAAAGTTGCATTGATGATGATGAGTTCCTACCTATGTGATGATGG
Organism: Pinus tabuliformis; assembly: GCA_031772625.1. NCBI lineage: Eukaryota > Viridiplantae > Streptophyta > Pinopsida > Pinales > Pinaceae > Pinus > Pinus tabuliformis. The sequence continues at coordinate 502,851,182 of CM062809.1, forward strand.
GTTAATACTTACATATGTTGATTGATGTAGATGTTTCCAAGTAATGATACATGGATGACATATAAGATCATGAAGATCTTGATGATGATGAGATGACTATGGTGTTCTTCACATATGATATAATGATTTTATGATGATGATCAAAAGGATGAGTTGATATCTATATGCAGACATACCTTGTTACAGGGCATTTACAGGTTGCTGATCTGGAAGTGGTTGTACGCGAGTTTCATAAGGAGGATCCATGTACATACGCCAGTTTATGCAGAGACAATCATCTATATGTTAATTTGAAGGAAATTAGTGGGCCAAACTCAGAATGAGAAAAGTCTGTTATGGGTCTGACAGAGACCATCTGGAACAGGTGCAGAGGGAAAACATGATTGCTGGTCTAGATGTTGCTTATGGAGAAGATCATACACTGTGTATGATAGTTGCTGATGACTATCATGGTATTATTTAGATGTTTTGTAAAGGTCATATCAAGACTCATGATGTAATAGTGTGTCTCTATCTATTGTAGTCATTTGATGAAATCTCTTCTGATGAAATTTGTACCCCCACTATGCATAAGAAGGATGATGAAATATTTAAGTCATGTATTTCTTTTATCAATGTCATGTAACGGCCTATGTTGGTTTCCCCTCTATGTCTGGGATGGATGATGTAATGTTCTTGTTTTATCATGTGTAAACTTTTGATATCCCCACTTGGTTGGGTGGATGAGTCAATATTGGTATATCCCCACTAGGATGGGAGATGGATGTATGTATGAGTCTTTGGTGATAGGAAGTTCATTTATGATAGAGTCATGTTCTTGTAGAACATCTTTTTGGCAGACCTTGCTTACAGTCAAGGGGAGCATGAACAACACTCTTCAGCAGAGCAGAGACTTCAGCATGTACTCCGAGGGAGCATGGACAGATTGGTACACCTTGGCATATACAAATGGGGAGCTCAGTCAGAGATTTCAGTAGGTACTCAGGGGGAGTATGGATAGCGGAATGTTTATCAAGGAATGAGAATATCTTGATCCACCCTTTGCCCTTGATGTCAAAGGGGGAGAGTGATTTGGCGTTGTTTCCATCAAGTCCAAAGCGGGAGATTATTGGCATTATGATTCATGTGTTGTACTTAATAGCAACCCTCTCATAGAGGAACAACTCACTTACATATAACTAGATGAATCTACAGAAGAGATGTCAGATGTGACTAAATACATGGGATGCCAGACAACTCAAAGAAATTACATGATAGTTCTCAGTATGACAAGTTAGCTTTGCCATCAAGTCCAAAGGGGGAGATTGTTGGCATTATGAGACAAGTTTTGTCCTTGATGGCAAATGACACTGATGACAGATCATAGTATAGCAGGTCAGCAGTAAGGATTTGATGATCAGACTACAAGAATAAAGAGAAAATATATATACGCAAGTTCATCATGACAAAGCTGCGTAGACACGCGGGTTAGTTGTTTAAAAGATGCATATGCATATACATGCACTTTCATGCAAGGAAAAGTGCGTACATGTTAGAGAACTTATGTTTGGTTCATGGTATTTAGTCCTTGGTATTTGAACCTATGGTTTGGGACCATGGTATCTCGTCAGAAGTGTTGATCCCAAGTATTGGGTCCATGGTATTGAGTAAGGCTTAAGACTATAAAAGGAGAAGAAGATCATTAGGCAAGGGGATGGAGAAAGTATTGAATATCTGATGAAGTGTGAGATCCAGTATGCAGGTTATGGGTTTATGATGCATTTCTTGATCTGAGCTAATGAGGGATCTCACCGGTTGATGGATAACAAGATCTAAGGATAGATCGGGACCAAATGGTTTGAAATGAACTATCTCTATATGGTTGATTATGTTTATTCTAGATCTGTATAATGACGCATGTAATGATCTGAACTGGGTATAACTTATGTTTGAAATCACTGCAAGTCATGATTGAATATTTATAGATCTGTACGTGGGTTGGCTTTGGTGAAAGCACATATGTACGTGGGTTTGGTTCATTGTAGTAGCGTATACCATTTGAGCTATGATATTTAAAGTTACAGGTGGTTCTGGTTGTTGATGAGTTCTGATGACCACTTAATGGTGTCAGTATTCTACATATTCAGTTTGATTGATTGTGTTTAGCCTCAGTATTGATGGATGAGATCTAATAATGGATCAGAATCATAATGACTGATATTTATGTGATCTGATTGATTAGATCTGGTTGCTAACACACATATTATCCTTGTATCTGTAATAATCTAGATATGTCTGAAGTCAGGAAGTGCATCATGTTATAAGTAAGTAATTGATGATATATACGCTGGTTCACTTTTGTGAAGTTGCATATACATGTCGGTTCAGCACTTCCAAGTACCGTATGCACTCTGATGCATGATTTTGATGATACAGTTGGTTCTGAATATTGTTGCTCTGCTCTGTGTGTTCTGGTGACTGTATTTGGTTGACAAGGTCTCAGTGATTCAATATTGGGTGATTCAGAGATTGAAGGATGCTAGTATTGATTGTTTTTGTGCTTCAATGATAGGTCTAGTATGAAAAATGGATGAAACGTGGCCTCCAAATTATAGTGTTGTGCTTCAGGAGTATCCAGTCTGAAAATTGATGAAATGTGGTCGCTGGAGGATGAAAGGAGATTGTAGGCTGGCACCTACGTACTAGTACATCAGCTAGTACAAGGGCTAAGGGGGTAGTAGCTCCCTTCCAGTAGCAACTGGAGATCGAGTGAAGATTGGAGCATTCAGTAGGCAGGTACCTACGTACTAGTAAATGGATCGGCTAGTACAAGAGCTAAGGGGGTTGTATCTCCCATCCAAGAGAGTCTGGAAAACGAGAGAGGGTTGTAGCCCTCTGCAGGTTGTAGCCTGCGTATTGGTATAAGACTGCACCAGTACAAAAGATTGTAAAATGTAGTTTCTTATTAAAGGAAGATAGAGACGACTTGCAACAGGTGGTTTTCACCCACATTGGGTTTCCACCTTATATCATGGTGTTCATGTGTGCTTCTTGTGTGTGCTGATCTGTTCTATTTTACTGCACCTGCTTACTACTTATATGGTTAGTGAAGTTCTGATGCACTAACTAAAGATCAACATTTAATGGATTAACTGAATCATAAGTATTCTACATATACGCTAGTTGCATTCGACACAGTCACGGATACACGTGGGTTCCATTAACTGAAGTAGCGTATATGTATATAAGTATGGAAATGAAATTTTTTTATTGATTTGATAATACTGATTCACCCCCCGACTCTCAGTATTATTTCCAACAAGACTTAGCAAATTATATTGTAAAAAACATCTTAAGGGGAATGGTTAAAGCTACATTTAGTCACTTCACCAAATTTAGTAAAAAATACCAATATCTACATTAATATTAGTTTTTTTTATTTAACAACAACAAAAAATTCAAAATAGTGAAATCTTATCTCTCTTTCCGCATCACCCTCGTAGAAGTGAGATAGTCACTGCCCAGATTTCCCACCATTTCAGACGTTCTCAATATGATATCTTCAAGAAAAATTTAACATACTGATGCTCGATTAGTTGTTTGAAAAGTATGTTGGTTTGTAGAACCTTTCATCTTCTCTGTTATTCTTAGTTTATTGTAATGATCTGTAGGGGTTGGGCCAATGCACCATATTTTCCTAAAAGGGAGAGATTGTGCACAAAAAAGGAAATTAATCCACATGTTACAACATTGTTAAAAAAATGCAAGATGTATGAAGGTAGTGAATTATGCTAATAAGAAATCTAGATTGGGAGAGATGTAATTAAATTTATTACTTAATTGAATATTTCCAATTAAAATAATAATAATAAATCTACATTTATATATTTATATATTGATTGGAAGGCTTCTGACAATGGTCACTTCTTTCCATTAGATCCCCTTCAAGACTTTGGGATACCTATTACTTCCTTATATTATATAGTTGGGGCTTGCCATTTCTTGGCATGTTGGGTAAACAAATTTGATGTGTTTTTTCTTTATCTCACAGTTGGAGTCTATGGAATAAGAAAGAAATTTGATAGCTTGACAAAAGTGGTAGAGAAAAGTTTAATCTCTCCTACCTTAGTAGAATTGGTGGTCAAGATCAACACCTACAAGAACTTTGTTGTGGAATATTAATAAAACTAATAGAAGGATATGAAAGAGTGTAAAGTAAGGACCTTGACAAACACAGTCACTGAAACTTGCAACATTGTTTGTAGGAAGAGAAAATTATGTTTCCTTTTTCCAAACATGTATGTTAGTATATTACAGTGTAATGAATATGTTTTCCTATTATCATATATGGTTTCATACTTTAAAAAAAAATTCACCAAGACTTCACAATGTTTTATTATTCAGTGAAAGATTTGCCAAGATCTTACAGGATTTTATAATTCAGTGAAATATTCGGCATGACTTTACAAGAGATTCACCAAAAAACTTATATATACATATTATATTATTGATAAAATCACCTCCCATTTTTCCTATGTATCAAGGGGATTCACCCATCTATTATACATATAAATTTAGGGTGGTTCTTAATATTTTCCTTGGTGTTTGATGGCAATGAGATAAAAATGCAAAGAAGGAGGGATGGAGGGAGATACAAATATAGATGGTAGGGGCAGAGAGGGGGAAGAAGAGAGAGACAAAGAGAGGTAAGGAGAGGGAGAGAGATAGAAGGGACATCAGAGGAAACCTTAACCTAAAAGACCCATGAAATCTTCAGATAACTTCCATGTCATAATATGTTATCCAATCAAAATACTTTAAATTTAGAAGGAGGTACATGTAAATATGTTGGAGGGAAAAGAAGAAAAACAACTTTTTTTAAATTTTATTTTTGGCATATATCCTTATAGGTTTACACAAATTACATGTGTATATACACATCCGATGTGAAGTTAAATTTCACATCCAACTAATACCCATTATCCATACTTTTGAGAAGACTCACATTGATAAAAACCGAGGATAAATTAAAAAGGTTTTTTCAACATGATTCTTTTATGTGTCTTCAATTTTTATCAATGTGGGTCTTCTCAAAATTATGCATAATGGGTATTCATTGGATGTGGAATTTAATTATGCATCGAACGAGTTTCTACACATGAAATTTGAGTAAAAATTTAAGGAGATAAATTAAAAATACAATTAAAAAAGTCGTTTTCTTCTTTTCCCTCTAAAATTATTAACTCTTATTTTATTATTTTAACTATTATTTTAATAATTTTCCTTAGGAGGCCATTTTTAGCCTAAAATTTCCTCTAATGAGGGTGAGAGAGAGAGAGGGAGAGAGGAAGGGAGATAAACACAAATATGGATGGGAGAGAAACAAGGAAGAAAGAGATGTAAAGAGACAACATATATATCTATATATATATATAACCATTGAGAAAGAGGAAGTAAGGATTTTACGAAATGTAAAAGAAGTCAAATTTTAAAAAATGAAGAATATTTTATTTTTTCACTAAAATAGTTTCATTTATTTCAGTGTAGATATTGATCACTGATCATGTTTGATTGATTGCATTGAATGCATTAATTTCAATGTAATTTTTTATTTGTAAACATATTTGATTGCTTGCACTAGATGAATTGATTTTAGTGTAAATATTGATTTCTAATCATATTTGATTGCCTACACTAAATGCATTGATTTCAATGTAGATGTTGATTTCTTATCATATTTGATTTCTTGCACTAGATGCATTGATTTCAGTGTGTATGTTGGTTTTTAACCTTATTTGATTACTTGCACTAGATGCACTGAATTTGGTGTAGTTGCTAATTTCTAATATTTTGTAACTAGATGTATGATATAAATTAATTTCAAAGTAATTAGGTTAATAGTGTGCATTGATTTTAGTGTAAGCATGATACAATTAATGACGACATGCATTGATTAATGCATTATATTAATTCAACCATAAATAAAATGCTTGAATTTTCATCTTAAATAGAATGTTGACATACGTGAAATGTTTGCTTCTTGATACTATAAATAATTTGTAACTGGCTACATTTCTATTATTCTATTTTTCGATCATTCAACATTGTTAGTCACTTTACATTCAAACGAGGTAATAAAAAACAACTACTATTGAAAATTACTTGGGGTTTAACACTCCACAAGTCACAATGGTTGGTATTTTGGAAAATTACTATTAATATTGAAGAGTAAGAGATACAAGGTATGACATTTACTACAACAGCTTGCGTTAAAGATTTGAATGGTCTACAGTTTCAAGTACACTTTTCATATGATGGATACAAAAAGATGACAAAACTAATAGGTGTGACAATAATAATAATAGAAGAGACTAGTTTGAGAATAATCAAAATAAAAACTATTTGTAATTCATTGTATTCTTATTATTCACATTTTTTATCATTATACACTATTACATTATCACTTTGCCTTCAAAAATTTTATTTCATCATTTTCGTCATTCAACTTATTAACAATCTTTATCATAAAAAAAAACACTAAGGTAATTGAGTAAATTTAAAATTAAAATTAAAATTACTATATTAATCTTAGACATATTTATCATATTTAAATTGATTAGAATAATTATATGTTTAAGAATTTTTGTGTGATCGCGCACAACTAAAACCAACCTAGATCTATCTTAACCCTGGAGAGTGATCAAATCTTTTGAGGTGCAAACCTTTCCTCAAGTTTTGCACTTAAAAAATAGGTTTTCACCTCAAGAGATTTGATCCCTCTTAGTACTTGATAGATCTGATGTTAATATGGATCTAGGATGGTTTATATTACAACCTCATATATAAACTTTGGATAAATATAAAGTACTTTAAATAAATTCGCAAATATTATAATTACATCGAGGTAACTGTTATACTTTTTAAAATATTTCAATATAGGACATTATTTGCATATCCATATTGAATTTATATATATATATATATATATATATATGTGTGTGTGTGTGTGTGTGTGTGTGTGTGTGTGTGTGTGTGTGTGTTAGGTCCCTATAATACTAGTGATTACCCCATTACTATTGTAGTTGTATCCTTTATTAATATTGTTGTGCCCCTATTGTCCCCATATTGTTATTATTGTGCCCCATAGAATCCCTCTGTTGTTATTTTTGTCTCTTTATATTATTATTATTACATTAATTGGGTTATATTATGACTCCTTAGACTCCTATATATAGAAAGGAGGTTTTGTCATTTAAATCATCTAAGAATTGTTCATTTATGTAATGTAAAGGAGGTTGTCCCCTAGAAGAGGTTGAATTCTAAGGCATTGATCTATCTTTTCTATCTTTTGTGAGCTGGTTTCATAACATTTGGTATCAGGGCTTTGGATTCTGGGGTTTCGCTACTCGAAATAGGTCATCATGGCATTTTCATTATAAGTTTTTTTCTGCGATGTTTCAGAAGCTAAAAAAAAATCCATTTGAGATGAAATCGCACTGAACCTCGGGTCCAAATTTTAGATATTTTTGCACTATATTTGCGGAGAAATGATCTGAGGAAGTTGGTCTTTTTGCAGACTCCTAAATTACATTCCAAATAGGTGACCTGGGAAAAATCATGATAACATTATCTCGGAGCATCGGATTGAAATTTCGTAAGAAGGTATAGAAAGAGGATAGACTGTAGTTTCTTGTATATGTTTTTCAGAGCCAAAGGTCGAAACAGTGACTTGTGGCATGTCGTACAAGTTGGCTCTACTAAACTAGTCTTTAATCAGGTCACTGTGGGAGATTTGGCAAAACTCTTCCCTGGAGAATCCAATTTGGATCAGACTAGTGGCATTGGAGAGAGCACACAGAGGGTTACTGTAGATCGTAATTTCAGAATTAGATGATCTAAAATTACAGAGATACATTAGATTCAATATCAAGCTCCTACAAAGTGAAAAAAAGTGTGTAGTTTTTTTTAAATTTTTTCATAAGCTTGGTTTGAAAAATTAGTTTGAAGGAATTCGAAGGGCATAGTAAAGCATTATTATTAGTAATTGATGCTGGAGGAAAGAAAATGCAAACACCTAGTAAGCAACCTGAAAGCTCTAGCATGACTCATGAAGAAGAGGAAGAAATGCAACATGATATATCAAAATTACGAAACCAAGTGCAAAAAGTGTTAGTTGCACAAAAAGTAACAGAAGCTAAGATGGATGGTTTAAATAAAGATGTAGAAGCTAAGATGGATGGTTTAAAGAAAGGCATAGAAGCTAAGATTGATTGTTTAAGGAAAGGCATAGAAGCTAAGATGAATGAAGTGGAAGCTAAGATGGACAATTTGAAGACAGATTAGAAGAAAGGCATGGAAGATTTGAAGACAGGCATGGAGGATTTGAAGACAGATTTGACAAAGTTTCTACAAGAAATGCTTACTAATGGTGAAAGGGTAGTAAAGGAAACTCATGATGTGAACAAAAGAAATGTTAATCATGATTTCATAGACTCTAATGTTGGATCAAAGACCCACCATATTCCAAAAATCGATATGAGGAAGTTTGATGGCAAGGATCCCGTAACATGGATATTATAGATGGAGCAATTTTTTGATCTCAATAATGTGCAAGCCACATAAAAGGTAGGTATTTCAACTTTATATTTGGAACCAAATCAGTTTGTATGGTATCAATGGCTTTCCTCTTGTAAACAAATTATCACTTGGTCAATTTTTACGGAATAATTGACAACACATTATGAGAATACAACAACAACACTTTTTTTAGCCAATTGATAAGTCTCAAACAAAAGGGTTCAATAATAGAGCACATTGAGGAGTTCCAAAAATTGAACATAAGGGTAAAAAATATTCCAAAGGAGCATAGGATTGATGTGTTCATAGGGACTTTAAATGATAATATCCAACATGATGTTCATCGTTGGGAACCTGATTCATTATTGAAGGCATTCAGGTTAGCAAGAAAAATGGAAAGCAAAATTATGGCAACTAGGAAGCATACCACTCAATACTATAAATATGGCAGTGTTGTTGCCCCTAGTCTTCCACAACCTATGAGGCTGACACCACAAAAATTGGAAGAAAAAAGAGCAAAAGGGATTTGTTACAGTTGTGGTAGCAAATACACTGAAGGTCACAACTGTGCTGAGAAGAAATTATTCTACACAGATTGTGAAGAGAAAGAAGAAAATGAGCAAGAAAGGTCAAAAGAAGAGGATATACTCTAGGAATAAATCCTAGATAAATAAGAAATGAATCTGACCATATCTTGTAATGTATTGGCTAGAATTACCACTCCTCAAACCATCAAGATAGAAGGACAAATCAAGAAGAAAAAGGTAATAGTGTTGATTGATTCAGGGAGTACCCACAATTTTATTCATTGTAAGATAGCAAAAGAATTGAATTGCTTCCTATATCTAGCACCATAGTTTCAAGTGATGGTTCCAAATGGAGGAATGATAAATTGCTCTGGAAAGTTCCATAATATCAAGCTATCCATGGGAGAATATGTATTGACTAGCCCAATGCTTTCCATCCCAATGGGAGGTGTTGATGTTGTACTAGGTGTCCAATGGCTACAATCCTTGGGTACAATGGCTTTTAATTTTCAAGAGCCTTTCATGACATTTTTTGTGGAAGGAAAGGAAGTTGAATTAAGGGGTATTGTAGGGAAATCAGGAAAGATAATCAGTTGTAACGGTATGACAAAGCTTCTAAAAAAGGAACAAAGAGGTGTAATTTCACAATTATGTTCACTAGATGTTTCCACATTGGAATCGTCTATTTCTCTAGATCTCCAAAAAGTCTTGGACAATCATTCCATGGTATTTGAGACTCCCAAAGGTCTCCCACCTATTCGTGATCATGATCATGCTATTCCTCTGATTCTAGGAAGTGTTCCTCCAAACATCAGGCCGTACAGATATCCCTATACCCAAAAGAGTGAAATTCAACATATGGTTGCAAAAATGCTAGAGGTTGGTATAATTCAACCTAGTCAAAGTTTCTTCTCTACTCTAGTAGTATTGGTGCATAAGAAGGATGGATCATGGCACATGTGTCTAGATTATAGGGAGCTCAACAAGCTCACTATTAAAGATAAGTTTCCCATTCCTATCATTGATGAATTACTGGATGAATTGCATGGATCAATTTACTTCACCAAGTTGGATCTTCATTCAGGATATCATCAAATTAGAATGAAGATTGAATGCATTTCGAAAATAGCATTTAGAACTCATGAGGGTCATTATGAATTTTTGGTCATGCCTTTTGGCCTTATCAATGCACCTTCTACATTTCAAGGTTTGATGAATTCCATTTTCAAACCCTTCCTTAGAAAATTGTGTTAGTATTTTTTGATGATATAGTAATCTACAACAAGTCTTGGAAGGATCATGTTGAACATGTTGACAGGGTGCTACAACTATTGGAGGAGAAAAAATTATATGCAAAAAGATCCAAATGTTTCTTTGGAGTATAAGAGGTGGAATATGTGGTTCATATTGTATCTCATGAAGGAGTTAAGGTAGACCCTAGAAAAATTAAATCCATTAAGGAATGAAAAAACCCCACATCCATAAAGCATCTGCGAGGATTTCTCAGGTTGAGAGGGTATTATCACAAGTTTGTTAAGAATTATGGGAGAATAGCAGCACCTCTAACAACATTATTGAAGAAAGATGCATTTTCATGGACTCCAAAAGCAACAAAGGCCTTCAAACATCTTAAAGAGGCAATGTGCCAAGCATCGGTCGTAGTGAATTCTTTTCAAAAATCATCTTTCACTTCTTTAGATTGATTACCCCATTCATATCAATAGCCCAGTCAATTCCCAAGAGTGCGGGGTAGGGATTGTTGTCATCAACAATCTCTATAACTTCAAAATCTACCAGCACACTCGCTCCTTCAATATCCACTATTACTCCCGCCAGTAGCCCCATGGGTATGATTTTATGTTGGTTCACCATCCTTAGCTTAATTGGAGACCATTGCAGTGTAGGTCTCCCCGTTCACTCCCATGTCTGTTTTGGTAGAACATTCGCATCTGAACCCAAATTCAGAATGACTTGATCCATTTCGTATTCTCTGATTTGCACAGTAAGTCTCATTTCACGTCCCATCCTTGTCTTATGCTTTCCGATCTTTCCAACTACATGTGGTTCTCCTGGCGTGGTCCCAACACATCTGTTGATGAGCTCCCGTAACCCTTTCACAACCTTACTGTCATGTAGTAACTTCATAAAGGTCTCCAGGAAAGTTGTAAGCATGGATGGGTCCATCTCTGGCTCTGGTCTATTTTTTCTTGCTGAAGTGGAGGCCTCAGTGAAGCTCTCCTTAGCTTCCATGAAGGTTTCGTGAGTGCGCTCCAAATTGAACTTGGCCTCTTTCACTAGGGCTTTTCGAACCCATGTACTATCTTCCAGCTATTTCCCTTTGTCATCTCCCACTTCATAGCACTATATTTACATTCAGATCTTCCTTGTGTGGCTCAAACCTCATCATCTGGAGGTTTTGAGTTAGGGGAGGTGGTAGGGCTCCTTTTTCATGTATCCTGGCTATTAGCATAGGACAATCTTCTATTTCACGATAAAATAGTATGCAATACTTTCATGACAGGCGTGTTGGATTAGTGAAATCATGGGCATAGTTTCCTGACCCTCCACAACTGTAGCAAATCAACTGTCCGCGACCTCTATGAGGTCCTCCTCCGCACCCCTGAAATCCTATCCATGCCAACCCTACATTCTAGTCAAGGGGACGTGTTTCAGCCTGAACCCTATAGGTGGGAGTTTTATCCATCATCAATTCATAGCTCCTGCAAGTACAGTCATCTTGTGCCACTCACCTACAAAAGTTACAGAACAATTGTTGCGAAGTTTGTGTGTACTTCTCTAACAAGTGGCAGTTATCTGTGGCATGTTTTCCTTCTATTTGACAGATAGCGCACCACAAAGTAGGTGCCGCGCTAGGTCCCACTTGAGATTCTAGCCTTAAATGCACCAATCCTCCTCCTTCAAGGTAATTTGTAAAGACCGAGCCATGGTCTTTGTCATGGCCCTGACTTTTTGATTTCACACACCATACTTCTTCACTTACCTCTAGTTGAATCGTCCTATCCTACTTCAGACATTACATCTGAAGGCACAAATTCTTTAGTTGCGTGTGGATTTACTGAACTCCTAGATTAGGAGCCTACATTAGGGTCCCATGAAGCCTCATGGCAATCTCCAAGGCCTCTTCCTGAGTTGTTATCTTCTGCTACGACATCACACTCCTTAATTGTGGGAGTAGTGAGGCTACAAACCATTTGGGATGCTGTCCATCTGTCAAATTCATCTTGGCTTTGTGAATCATACATTTCAGCCTCTGATCTAGTTCCTAAGGTGTCTTTCCTACTAGCATCGTGATCTCTTTGAATACCACAATCGACTGCGCTTCAGATTTAGGCTTTCTAAATTCACTATTCAGTGTTGTTTCGATATCCGTCACTCTCGCATTCAGGTTATCATTTGGTGTACTTAATATACCAGGTCAGCGTGCAATCCTGGAGAGTGCTAACTAGTGTCTCTTTATTTATATGGTCATTTGTTACACCTTGTGCTTCCCATAAAGTCCTTACACTGAACTAGAATTGGTCCAGATCCTCCTTTCCCAAACCTTTGAACACAGGCAACTTCACTGTGCTTGCCATACTGAATCGCGGTGGTGGTGGAGTTGGTACGGGTGAAGTTGGAGGTGATGGTGGTGAAGATGGATGTGGTGTGGGTGGAAGTGGTATTCATGGAAATCCCTACCATATCAACTAAATAACACTTCGCGAAGAGACCTTCGTGATCCCTTCTTGATCTCGTCATGAAGGTGAAATCAAGGTGGTATGATCTGTACCCTTATTTCCTTCATTTCTATAAATTCTTCGACTTCACGTAGACCCGAACATCAAGGTAACCACATAAACCGTTTTTCACACAACATCATTTTAATCCAAGTATTTAGCTATTTTACGTACTTACCTCGCAGTCCTTTGAGAAAGTGTCGCTCTGCCTCACTATAGCTGACTGAGGTGTCAACCTTGAACTCAATAACAAATCCTCCTATAATGAGATCGAGCCAATGATCGATGGCGCATGCGATCTTATCCTCCAATGCTTCCAACATTCGCACTAGTTCTGGTGTCCACACAATAGGACCGTCAAGCTTCCACCTTCCTTGGCTATTAGCTAGCTTCTCAAAGATGAGAAGATCAAAGATCCAAGTTTTTTATCTTGTTTATTAGAATGTTATCACAGTTGACCAAAATTGACAATCCCATAGACTTTTTCCATTCTATCATAGAACCAAAATAAGTAAGCAACATAGGGAAATGAATGCGAACTATAGCAATATCTAGATGCAAAGCATACAATATGAGTGCAAATAAATTCTTCTACAAATATTTTGAATTTGAAGTGAGACTTAAAAACAATGTTTCTGTGTCAAATTTCAAGCCAGTTTCCATCCATGTTGGATCCAATTATTTCTCAATGATCATACTGAGGTCATGCTTTTCATGCATACACAATATATCCTTGGTAATATTCCAAATTCTAAAAAATTCCATGTAATTTTCCTCATTAGCTCCAATCAAATTCATAAGATTTTCAAATGGAACACATGTAAAATTTCGAATTGCACGTGTTACATTTTTCATTAGCCGACATGCAACCTCGATAGATGAAGTAATTTGATAAGGATGATGATTAAGTAAAAAATATCTAAGTTACATTGCCCAAATATTGCTAGTGTCTAGTGGAAGCAATTCAAGTTTCAACAAGCTAGGAAGCAACTCAAGCTTCAAGAAGCTAAGAATTACCTTAGAAGGAATGACACCTAGAAGAGAAGTGGTTTTAAGGTAGAGTGGTGAAGGCTTCTTCTCGAATGGGACAATTACATTTAAAAAATAAATTATGGATCAAGTTCATACAGTTCCCTTAACTAGAATGAGCCTTAGAGTGGTCAAGGCTTCTCCTCAAATGTGACAATTACATTTCAATTTTTTATTATCGATGTGATTTTGATAAGGTCACCTTATTTATCGAATTTTGAAAGAGTTTTCAAAAAAAAAATTGAATTTTGTTGCAAATAGAAGATGAAAATGATCTCCTCTTAGAAGATAGTCAAGGTGTTGAATTTGGTATATACATTAATTCACAAGGTAATTTATAAATAATTGAAATGTGAAACCATCTCCAATTTTGTTCACTATTAATCCATGTTTTTTACAAGCCCAAAATCTTGGGTGTCTAGCGCATGTAAAAATTTTGTGGTATGAGCAGAGTGACTATAAAGGATTCAGGAAAGGACCTGTTTAATGGTTAATGTGGTTCATTGAATTTGTTCAAACAAAGTGTCTGAAACAATCAATTGACTTTTCTACTTTAAATTATCCTTTCTTCAAAGCATCGTCTTAAAATATATCCTTTTGGTGGCATTAAGAGACTTCAAGTTTGTGCATATGGAATTGTTGGAAATTCAAACACTTATTGTCTTGAAATGGAACACGACTTTAATTCTGGAAATGAAGAATTCAATTTTAGTGAGGATTTTTTGCACCAAATGATACATATTATTTAGTTTGTACTACGCATCATCTCCAATACTACATCTTACATTTGGGTCTAGGCCCTTAGGTATTCTTGTACTTCATTTACTTTGTATTTGGAGAAATGTATCATATATGGTTGAAAGAAAGTTTTTCTAAACACAAGGTTTGATATGGGATGTTTTCTAGGTTGGCACACTTAATGTTATAAGTTGTTTTCGATGAGAAGGTTCTTTAATCTGCACAAGTGTGACTAAAATACATGCTTTTGTCTTTCTTCATGTTGGAGTGTACCAACAATGTCACAAGGGTAAAACTACATGTGTATTTGGCTTATGAAAGAAGATGACTTGGATTTTTTTTTATCAGTCAATTCTTTTTGTGGGTGATATGTTGCAAGAAAAATACATAGGGGAGGTTTACCTTGTATCATGTCATTTAAGGGTTACTTTGTGTCATTTCTTTTATTAATATTTAGTTATATATCAAATAATTATATATTCTAACAAGGGGCATTCTTTGTATACGTGGTTCAGTTTGTGGAAGCATCGACATCTAAATCATATCCCTTCATAATCCAATATTTGGTT
This sequence comes from Pinus tabuliformis, assembly GCA_031772625.1. NCBI lineage: Eukaryota > Viridiplantae > Streptophyta > Pinopsida > Pinales > Pinaceae > Pinus > Pinus tabuliformis. The sequence goes on from CM062809.1 coordinate 502,866,338, forward strand.
GTGCACATATCCTAGGTAGTGGAGTATCATATTTTCGACCAATCCATCCCTAGCGTCAAGATAGATAAGGAACTTGGCATAAGACATTTGCCCCATCTCTAAGTATGATCTGTCGAAGTCTAGATAAGTCTCAAGGTCATCTCCTATACATCGAAAGACATCTTCCATCGAACATTGAAAGTGGGGGATTGGGAGCCTGAGCCATACTGGCCCTGCATCTACCTGTTCACCCTAAGGCTCAAAGAGGGGATTCCACCTTTTCAAATACATAGGGGACATTTCTATGTTCCAATAATGCGAGAGAACCCAATTTGCATGCTCCTATTTACTAAATTTGAAAGAAAACTATCCTTTGGGCAAGGTGAATATAGATGTAAGTGCATCTAGTATGTGTTCCCAATTCTCTTGTACCTACCTCCTCAGACACGCTATAGAGTAGTGCATGCCTCTAATTCTTCCAACCAAAACCCTTTCCATTGTATACATAACTTTATCTAATCTGATACCCTCCATAAGTACTAATTCTTGGTTCTTATCTTTTACATTGGGGCATTCTATCCTCCTTGCCTTCTTCGCTTAGCCTACCACTGAAGTATCTTTAGAGGGTGTACCCTTTGAAGATCCTCAGTGCAAGGCAAACCCAGTTTGATGATCTGCCTTCATGCCCTACGCCATGACCAAAACAATAGGGTGAGCCTAATGAGCCACCAATGAAATTGGGAGAGATTTGAGCCTTCCCTTACTGAACTGTCGGTAGGTCTTTCGCATGACCATCCACATCTGAATTGTCGGTAGGTCTTTCGCATGACCATCCACATTACCTACAAGAGCCCCAAAAATGCCCCTGAAATCCACAGTTATTGGCAAAAGGCCACTATGTTTTCGTAAAGGCTCTAAACATCAGATCAGATGCTCACAGGTCTAAAATTTTGTAATGGGTTGCTAGGATTTAAGTAGGCCACGACGAAATTTAGGGCCTCAATCGAGAAACCAGGTGAAAGAGATAGTTGTTTGGTGAAATCTATTAATATTTCTATCAGGATATCAAATGGCACCTCCTTATGTTGCAGCGAGGATGTAGACTCGTCGGTTCTGGAAAGGATTGGGGAAAAGAGAATCCCTTGCATGATATTTTCCAATGATGCGAAAAAATTCTAGTTGGTGAGCTAGGTGTCATTTCTGTATCACTTCCAAGCTACTGAGGTGGAGGGCTCATCCTAATCTAGATATTTTCTATTGGGTCTTCCAAGTAATCTATCAATTCCTCCTCCATAACTATATCTCCTAGACACTATTGAGATTTTCAAGGGAGTAAAAAATAAAACTGTCACAACAAAATACCTTAACCTGTGGACATAACGCAAACTCTAAACACCACCTAGCCACAATGCACACCATTAACTCCTTGATCCATTAGGGAAGACCACCAATCAAGGCTTCTAGATGTAATTGTCTGAAGAGGTCTGACATCATTCCAACACTTATCTTATTCTCATTATGGATGTCTTCCTTGGGAAGTGAAGCTCTAGAGTACTCTGGGAGGCAGAGCTCCAGAGTACCCTTGACAAATAGTATGATGTACAGAGCAGAAAGAAGCCATGGTGGAATTGGTATCAAGGATCGTGGGTTGGTTATGCCTCAGCATATTGGTCGGGATCTATAAATGATGCAACCGCTACTTCACCAGAATAATGAATGTGGATGGAGCTTGTAAGTACTATTTCTCTCTCTTGGTATTAATTCTTAGCTATAAGCATATTGCTCGGATTAATGAGAGACTAAAGTTTCAACACACATTTTGCAAAATTAATATTTATTGGATTACTTCAATTAGGAAAACAACTACCACAAGCTAAATATCATTGTTGAATTTGAACTTTCATGGTTTCGCCCTCATTCTTGGAAGAAGACTTTCAACCCTACATATCATCATGCTAAGATTAAGTGAAAATCAAAAACTAGTAAGGATTCTAATAAGCCCAAGTAGTCAACCTCTCCATGCCATAATCTCGCAAAATTTCTAAGTTCTCTCTTTATGGTTGGTGGTACCAAGAAGGAAAGGAATTCATTATCTCCTTCTGTAAGCGACTCCAAGTCATATGATTCTTCTTTAATGAAACCCTCCTTTGTTTATTCATATTATTCTTCAATCCAATCCAGGCCATGTTTGAGTAAAACATCCAAAGGGTACTTGAACAAAGGGAGTGGGATGGGTCAAAAGTATGTCACATTTTTCCCAAAAAGTGCAAACGTGGATTGGGACATTCACCCATATGGCGAGAAGTGTATCCACGAAATGGAAAATCCATCCCCAAATCCAAATCCTTGTAGTTATCCACATAAACATCTATATAAAGGTGCCTAAAGGATCTCACTCCTTGAGAAGGAAAAGCATGTTATAACATAGATCGCCTACTTGGCATATAGATCAACTGAGAAAGTTTTATAGGAGGAGATTGAATTTCTTATTGCATTTTATGTTAGACTATGGGTTTTTGGTGAATAATTCTTCATTCAAATGGAAAATGATCGGTTAGGGTTGACACTTTTCATTCTACAAAGAAGCCTCTCAACCCTACAAATCATCATGCTAAGATTGAGTGAACGTCTAAAACTAGTAAGGATTCTAAGAAGCCCAAGCAGTGAAACTCTCCAGGCAAAAAGCTCACAAAATTTCTAAGTTCTCTCTTTATGGCTGGTGGTACCAAGAAGGAAAAGCATTCATCACCTCCCTTGGTAAGAGACTCCAAGTCATATGATTCTTGTTCAATAAAACCATCCTTCTTTTATTCATATTATTGTTCAATCTAATCGAGGCCATGTTTGAGTAAAACATCCAAAGGGTCCTTGAACAAAAGAAGTGGGATGGGTCAAAATTCTATCATATTCTACCCAACAAGTGCAAATGTGGATTGGTACCTTCACCCATATGGGGAGAAGTGTCTCCACAGAATAGAAAATCCATCCCCAAATCTAAAACCTTGTAGATTGTCAAAAAAACCCCTCCAAGGCTAAATATACAAGTGAAAAGTCCAATTGGACTATATGGATTATCAAATCATCCTACCAGTAAATTCAACTTATTTTGGAGCCAAATAACACCTATATAAAGGAGGACTCAACCTCTCTAAAACGGACTCACTCAAGCATAAAAAAAGTTCTATCTAGAGACAAGGAGGAGCCTAATACCCAACAAAGGAGGAAGAAGGAATAGCGAAGAGTTTTTTAATCAGTATAGGGGAAAAAAATCCTTCACACATGCCAATATTAGGGAATATTTGTACAAAAAGAAGACAAAAAAATTACACACTCTAAGAGGACTGAATTTGGGAGACAAAGAGTTCATATTGTAGGCCGAATTGTTGAATAAGAAGTATCCTATCAAGCGAGGAATAAAAGAGGACAATTTCTCTATATTCTCACTCACACGTGTGGCCTAGGGTTTCCGCGGTAAGGTTGAGTTGTAGTCATGAAGTTGCAGGGCCAAGAAAGAGGTTGAAGGAGAAAATACTTCCTTTAGAAAGCAAGTTTGACTAAAGTTGACTTTGTGAAAAGGAAGCACATCAAGCAGAAGGTTTCCACTTTACCTCGAAGGGGATATTTGTCAAGGTTCTAGGTCTTGGAACTCGTCAATTAAGGATTCTATAAGAAGAGGAATTCTTGTGGGTTTTCCTCTGAAGTTGGAGAGGTTTTTCAATAAGGGGCCTGAAATATGGAGTTGAAACTAGTGGCTGCTCAGTACACAATTATTAGTATCAATGCCATAATAACAATTTCTATAATTACATGTGAAAAAAACGTTTCTTTATGAGTTGTTGTATTGTTTTCACTCTTGAATTACAGAGATAGGGCCAACCTCACCATCATTTGCTGGTCATGGATGTTTTAGGATCTTTGTGATGCCTCTGGACTTCTCTTGACATTAGGGCACACAATCTAGACTCTATAACTACATCTTCCTCATCTCATGGATGCACAGCTTTATGAATGACATGGCTTCAAAAAATTGAACAGGGGGTTCCTTAGAGTTGAAAACCTTAGCCTCCCACTTCCCCCATGTAATTCTTATTTTAATTCTTATTTATATTTTGGGAGGGGGATAAAGATGGGGTTTAGGTGTAGATGTGTGTAAAATGGTTGGTATGTTTATAAATTTCCTGTTAAAATCAAAATAAGCATTCAAAGGTCTTGTTTTAGGCACTCATTTTTATATCTATATATATATATATATATATATATATATATATATATATATATATATATATATAATATCTATATCTATATATATATATATATATATATATATATATATATATATATATATATATATATATATAGATATATATATATATATATATATATATATATATATATATATATATATATATATATATATATATATATATATATATATATAGATATATTCTAGCCTTCCCATAGTGATAGCCCATCCGGTCTGCTGGCTACTTCCAATATGCTAGAATGGAAAGGAGCGAAAACAATGAAACACATCTATAAGTAGCTTTTGGAGCAGGCCTGAGAGAAGTGGGGAAGTATAGACCTTCTTTGAATGAATATATATTAAGGGATTAACATGCTACTTTGATTAGAGCCTGTCTCAAATGATTGTTCCTCGCTTTCCATGTTATGTAGGTTATGAGGTTCTTGGAGATTCTATTTAAGGTACAATGATTGTTCTTAGTATATTATTCTTTATTGAAATTCTATAGGGATATAAGTAGATGTGCTCCTTGCATCTCCACATCGTGCTTATTAAATGGAATGAGTTTATCTTAATATATAAGATAGTTAAATCCTTACAAAACTTACCCTAGAAATAGAAAGTTCTTGACTAAGTAGTGGTAGATAGATTTTTTTATGATATCGCATATTGGAAATCATGAAATGTTGCATCTTTCATCATGTTAGAGTTCATTCCAATACAAATGGGATATATGATATGTTGCCATTATGTGATACTGTAAGTTTGTAACTTGTATATTCTTTGAAAAATTCCACAATTTCATTAATCATGGTCTTATAACTATTCATAGGGTAGGATTTTACTTTTGTTCTTGGATGAATTTCATGTTATAAAATCATTGCATTTAAAAAGAAGAAAAATATCTACTAACTAACTAAAATCAATTTCCAGAGCTAAAATTTCAATGCCCTTGCATATGTGCACTTGCTTCTACATTTTTACTTGTTTTCCTGTGTGGCATATCAAATCACCATAGAGGTTGAGAACATTTGATGCGAACTGAATATTTGGTTCAGAGATGCCAAATCCATGTTTTCCATGTTTATTTTGATGCATTGATATATTCACATCCAATTCATTATGCTTACTAGTATATTTACTACCTGTCATGTAGCTGAAAAGTATGTTAAGAAGAAACAAACTCGAACAAGCACTCGTATAATCAAGAGATCTAACCTTATATGAAAACCCTAATTGTTAAAAAGAGGATGATATTTATTAGGCTTTTTAGTCTGGTTCATGGTTTGTAAGAGGCTCAATTCATATCACTTTTGTTTTTGAGCATTTGAATTGTGATGTACAATAATTGGTATCTTTAATAGCATGTACTGAGGATTTCCTTCTTGTTTTACTCTGTTGTAGAGGTTATTTGAGCCTGAATTTGCTACATTCTTCTAATCTACACCTTTCATTTGTTGGAGATGATGGTGTTGTGGAGAGGTTGGTTATTTTGAGTCCTAGTAATGAGAACTCAAGTGTCATTATTGAAGGGATTTCATCAGATACTTCTGGAAGATCTTTTTTGTTAAAGTTACCTAGTGGAAGGACCTCATATTTCTAGTAGTCAGAGAATTCTAAGTTCATTATAGATGAGTTCCTCTCAAAGGTAGACTATTAACTGTAGTATATGAATATAATTAAACAGTATTAGTAATTGAAATAAACTACATATAGGTAATTGAAATATCTTTAGAGTGTGATATTGATGATTTCAATGATATGTAGGTATTTAGAGTAGCATGTTTTTGTTGGGCCTCAGGTCTTAAAACTTGCCAAATTATTTATGAATCATCATCTACATTATAAATATTTTCAATACACTAGTTTACTTTGGGAACAAGTTTTATTGTCTGAGTGGCACGGTTTAGTGAAACACTAGTTTATTTTGGGACAGGTGTTGTCTAAGTTGCATGGTATAGTGAAAGAAGAATTCATACATACATACATACATACATACAGATATATATATATATATATATATATATATATATATATATATATATATATATATATATATATATATATATATATATATATATATATATATATATATATTAATATATTATATATATAATTTTTCCAACAGATTCTTATTTTGGATGTATGCATTCTTGTTTCACTATACCATGCAACTTAGACAATAACACTTGTCCCAAAGTAAACTAGTGTTGTGCCTAACTGCTTCGGCCATCAATGATCCGCTCACATCTAATGGTAAGTACTTGCTATTCATAGGTATGGACATACTATCATTCTTACGCTGTGAGGAAGGAGAATTAACTACTGAGCAAACAAGGTAAAAATGTGTAAGACTACCTCCTTGTGAGAAGGTGTTCTCCACTAAGCCTAGCTTCTCCCTTAACATCTCAATCTTCCCTTTTGGTAGAGACTTAGTCAAAATGTGTAAAAATTGTAAATTCAAGGGAAAACACTCAAGAACCACTGCTCCCTTCCTAAACTTATCTTCTAGGAAATTGTATCAAATGTTGATATGCTCAGAGTGATCCTGAAGTACTGGATTTGCAGAGAGTTGAGCAACTTTGATTTTAATAATACTTAAAACCATCGGATCCAACACATGAATGCCATTGTTTCTTGCTTCCAAATGATCTAGGATATCATACTTGGGACCCTAAATTGAAACAAAACCCGTAAGTGCTCTTCCTAGGCATAGCCTCACCTTGTTATCTTGAATCCACAATGCTATGCAACATCAATTTTCTATCCTTAAAATACCTTAACCGATAATGAAATGTGCCCTCCAAATAGTGAAGAAGATGCTTTGCAATAGTTTAGTGAATTTGCCTTGAACTGGATTAATGTATTTATATAAAGAAAAAAATCAAATATGAGCTTGGTTATTCACCAAATACTGGAGGTAACCTCTATTACTCACAATCTTCAACCAATGAACCTAGTATTGTACTTCTATCTCTTCTTGTTAGCCACATGCCCCATATTATACAACCACTTGGGTTCATTCATTGTTTCCAAAGAAACATTGTGAGTATTTTTTTCTTAGGAGAACACCTCATGGAAAACCATTCAAGTACGTTTCCATGATCCATGGATGGTAAATTTGATAAATAAATGGCCCTAATTAGGGTACTTAACTTCTAGGGGATCAAGATAGTTGAATTTGTAACCTCCCTAACCTTGGGTGAAAGGTCTTACATTTGGCTCATGAAACTTTTTTATACATGGCTTACATATTAGTGAGCTAATTAAAGAAAGAAAAAGTTGTTTCTTCTGTTAAGAGGACATTGTTATGAAACCAGCTCAAGAAAAGATAGAAAAGATAGATCAAAGCCTTAGAATTCAGCCTCTTCGAGGGGGCAACCTCCTTTACATTACATAAATGAACAATTCTTGGATGATTCAAATGACAAAACCTCCTTTCTATATATAGGAGTCTAAGGAGTCACAATATAATCCAGCCGACCTAACAATAATAATATAAAGCCACAAAAATAACAATAGAGGGATTCTATGGGGCACAGTAATAACAATATGGGGGCAATAGGGGCACAACAATATTAATAAGGGGTATAACTACAATAGTAATGGGGTAATCACTAGTATTATAGGGACCCAACATGCCCCTCTCCTTCAAAAAAGTGTTGTCCTCAACGCTTGAGTAGTTCTGGATACTTCTGCATAAAATTCTCATCCTCCCATGTGGAATCTTCAGCGGATAAGTTCTTCCACTTGATAAGATACTCTGAAATTGATCGATTTCGTAGCTGTCGAGTTCTTGTTTCTGTGACTGCTTCCGGTTCCAATATAATTTTTCCTTCCTCGTCAAGTTCTGGCAATATTGTTTGAACTGGGAGCTTGTCGCCTATAACCTTCTTTAAACATGAAACATGGAAAACTGGGTGCAATCGAGAAGCTGCAGGAAGCTCCAATTTGTATGCCATAGTACCAATCTTTTGCAACACCTTGTACGGACCATAATACTTTGGTGATAATTTATTATCCTTCTTAGCTTGCTTGAGGGACATTTGCTTATATGGTTGTAGCCGTAGGAATACCCAATCACCTACATCAAAACTTCTTTCACTGCGATGTTGATCTGCCTGTTGTTTCATTCTATTCTGTGCCAACACGAGGTTATCCTTTAAGAGTTGGAGGACTTGTTGTTGATGTTCGATGTGATGTTCCACTGCCTGAACCTTAGAATTTTCTCTTAAATATGATGTGATGGATGGTGGTTGATACCCATAAAGTGCCATAAATGGGGTCATTTTTGTTGCTGTATGGAAGGAAGTGTTATACCACCATTCAGCCAGAGGCAACCATTTGACCCATTGTGTCTGTTTATCAGATACAAAGCAACGAAGATATCCTTCCAAACATTTGTTTACTATCTCAGTTTTCCCATCAGATTGAGGATGATAAGATGAGCTATGAGCTAACTGAGTACCAAGACAAGAAAATAATTCTGTCCAAAAATTTCCAGTGAAAATGGGATCTCTGTCACTTACAATAATCTTTGGGTTTCCATGTAGCTTTTGAATTGTTTCCATAAATGCAGTAGAAACTGTACTGGCTTTAAATGGATGTGATAATGCACAAAAGTGTGCATACTTGGTAAGTCTGTCAACTACCACCATGATGACACTCTTTCCCTCAGACTTGGGTAAACCTGTGATAAAATCCATTGAAACCTCCTCCCAACGTTGGCTTGGAATGGATAAAGGTTGTAATAGACCCGGTGTCTTAATTGTTTCAACTTTATTTTGTTGGCAAACCAAACATTCCGCCACAAACTTTTGAATATCTGATTTAAGGCCATCCCAAAAAAATTCCTTCTTAACCCTGTGGTAAGTTTTTAAAAATCCTGAGTGCCCTCCTAAGGGAGAAGTGTGCAATTCCATAAGAATCTTTTGTTTTAGCTGGGAATTCTTACAGAGGTATAAGCGATCTTTGTACCATAACGAATCATTTTGCCAGCTAAATGTATCAGACGTACTGGAATCTTGTTGTAACTTTCGAATAAGTGCCCACACTTCTTCGTCATTCTTCCATTCCTCCCTTGCTTCGTTTATCCAATCTGGTTGGATAATAGAAATGGCGCACAACAATGCTTCCACATCCTCATCCTTTCTTGAGAGTGCATCTGCCACCACATTTTGCTTCCCTTTTTTGTAGATGATTTCAAAGTCATAACCCAACATCTTTGTGACCCACTTTTGTTGCTCTTCAGAGGATAATCTTTGTTCTAAAAAGTATTTAAGGCTATCATGATCCGTTTTTACCTTGAAGTGTCTTCCCATTAGGTAGGGTCGCCATTTCTTAAGTGCATGGAGTATTGCCAACATTTCCTTCTCATAAATAGCTTTGCTTAAAAACTTTCCCTTGATTGGACGACTTTCAAAAGCAATGGGTCTTTCATCTTGCATTAGAACAGCACCAATTCCATTTCCTGAAGCATCACATTCCACAATAAAGGTTTTTGTGAAGTCCGGTGTAGCTAAGACCGGTGCTTGGCACATTGCCTCTTTAAGATGTTCAAAGGCCTTTGTTGCTTCCGGAGTCCATGAAAATGCATCTTTCTTCAATAATGTTGTTAGAGGTGCTGCTATTCTCCCATAATTCTTAACAAACTTGCGATAATACCCTGTCAACCCAAGAAATCCTCGCAGATGCTTTATGGATGTGGGGATTTTCCATTCCTTAATGGCTTTAATTTTGCTAGGGTCTACCTTAACTCCTTCATGAGATACAATATGACCCAAATATTCCACCTCCTGGACTCCAAAGAAACATTTGGATCTTTTTGCATATAATTGTTTCTCCTCCAATAGTTGTAGCACCCTGTCAACATGTTCAACATGATCCTTCCAAGACTTGCTGTAGATTAGTATATCATCAAAAAATACTAACACAAATTTTCTAAGGAATGGTTTGAAAATTGAATTCATCAAACCTTGAAATGTTGAAGGTGCATTGGTAAGGCCAAAAGGCATGACCAAAAATTCATAATGACCCTCATGAGTTCTAAATGTTGTTTTCGGAATGTCTTCAGTCTTCATTCTGATTTGATGATATCCTGAACGAAGATCCAACTTGGTGAAGTAAATTGATCCATGCAATTCATCCAGTAATTCATCAATGACAGGAATGGGGAACTTATCTTTAATAGTGAGCTTGTTGAGCTCCCTATAATCTGGACACATGCGCCATGATCCATCCTTCTTGTGCACCAATACTACTGGAGCAGAGAAAGAACTTTGACTCGGTTGAATTATACCAGCCTCTAGCATTTCTGCAACCATACGTTCAATTTCACTCTTTTGGACATAGGGATATCTGTACGGCCTGATGTTTGGAGGAACACTTCCTGGAATCAGATGAATAGCATGATCATGATCACGCATAGGTGGGAGACCTTTGGGAGTCTCAAATACCTTGGAATGATTGTCCAGGACTTTTTGGAGATCTGGAGAAATAGATGATTCCAATGTGGAAACATCTAGCGAACATAATTGTGCAATTACACCTCTTTTCTCCTTTTTTAGAAGCTTTGTCATACCATTAGAGCTGATTATCTTTCCTGGTTTCCCTGCAATACCCCTTAATTCAACTTCCTTTCCTTCCGTAGAAAATTTGATGAAAAGTTCTTGAAAATTAAAAGCTATTGTACCCAAGGATTGTAGCCATTGGACTCCTAGTACAACATCAGCACCTCCCATTGGAATGGAAAGCATTGGGCTAGTCAATACATATTCTCCCATGGATAGCTTGATATTATGGCACTTTCCAGAGCAATTTATTGTTCCTCCATTTGCAATCATCACTTGACACTCTGGTGCTGGATATAGGAAGCAATTCAATTCTTTTGCTACCTTACAATGAATAAAATTGTGGGTGCTTCCTGAATCAATCAACACTATTACCTTTTTCTTCTTGATTTGTCCTTCTATCTTGATGGTTTGAGGAGTGGTAATTCCCACCAATGCATTACAAGATATGGTCGGATTTATTTGTTCTTCATCTAGGCTTTGTTCCTGGAGTATATCCTCTTCTTTTGACCTTTCTTGCTCCTTTTCTTCTTCCTCTTCACAATCTATGTAGAATAATTTCTTCTCAGCACACTTATGACCTTTAGTGTATTTGCTATCACAACTGTAACAAAGCCCTTTTGCTCTTTTTTCTTCCAATTTTTGTGGTGTCAACCTTATAGGTTGTGGAAGACTAGGGGCAAAAACACTTCCGTCTTTATAGTTGTGAGTGGTATGCTTCCTGGTTGCCATAATTTTGCTTTCCATTTTTCTTGCTAACCTGAATGCCTTCTCTAATGAATCAGGTTCCCAAAGGCGAACATCATGTTGGATATTATCCTTTAAAGACCCTATGAACACATCAATCCTATGCTCCTCTGGAATATCTTTTACCCTTATGTTCAATTTTTGGAACTCCTCAATGTGCTCCATTATTGAACCCTTTTGTTTGAGACTTATCAATTGGCTAAAAAAGTGTTGCTTTTTGTATCCTCATAATGTGCTATCAATTCTTCCGTAAAAATTGCCCAAGTGATAAATTGTTTACGAGAGCAAAGCCATTGATACCATACAAACTGATTTGGTTCCAAATATAAAGTTGCCATACGTACCTTTTGTGTGTTTTGCACATTATTGAGATCGAAGAATTGCTCCATCTGTAATATCCATGTGGCGGGATCCTTGCCATCAAACTTCCTCATATCGATTTTTTGAATATGGTGGGTCTTCAATCCAACATTAGAGTCTATGGAATCATGATTAACATTTCTTTTGTTAGCTTTTGTGAGCGTGACATTTGTTGCACTTGTTCTTGTAATTTTGATATATCATGTAGCATTTCTTCCACTTCTTCATGAGTCATGCTAGAGCTTTCAGGTTCGTTACTAGGTTTTTGCATTTTCTTTCCTCGGGGCATTAGATACCAATAATAATGCTTTACTATGCCCTTTGAATTCCTTCAAACCAAGCTTATGCAAAAATTTAAAAAAAAAACTACACACCTTTTTTCTCTTTGTAGAAGCCTGATATTGAATCTGATGTATCTCTGTAATTTCAGATCCTCCAGTTCTGAAATTACGACCTGTAGTAGCCTTCTGCGTCCTCTTTCCAATGCCACAAGTCTGACCCAAATTGGATTCTCCAAGGAAGAGTTATATGAAATCTCCCACAATGACTTGATTATAGACTAGTTCAGTAGAGCGAACTTGTATGACATGCCGCGAGTCATTGTTTCGTCCTTTGGATCTAAAAATGGCATACAAGAAACTACAATCTGTCTTCTTTTTGTACCTTCTTATGAAATTGCAATCCGATCCCCAGAGAGAAAGTTATGACGATTTTCCCTAGGTCACCTGTTTGGAATGTAATTCAGGAGTCTGCAAAAAGACCAACTTCCTCAGATCATATCTCCGCAAATATAGCGCGAAAAGCTCTGAAGTTTGGACCCAAGGTTCAATGCAATTTCTTCTCAAATGGGTTTTTGTTTCAACTTTTGAAACATCGCATAAAAAAATTATAGCGAAAATGCCAGGATGACCTATTTGGAGCAGTGAAACCCTAGAATCCAAAGCTCTGATACCAAATGTTATGAAGCCAGCTCAAGAAAAGATAGAAAAGATAGATCAACGCCTTAGAATTTAGCCTCTTTGAGGGGAAAACCTCCTTTACATTACATAAATGAACAATTCTTGGATGATTCAAATGACAAAACCTCCTTTCTATATATAGGAGTCTAAGGAGTCACAATATAATCGAGTCGACCTAACAATAATAATATAAAGCCACAAAAATAACAATAGAGGGATTCTATGGGGCACAGTAATAACAATATGGGGGCAATATGGGCACAAAAATATTAATAAGGGGTATAACTACAATAGTAATGGGGTAATCACTAGTATTATAGCGACCCAACAGACATATATTAGACCTTCCAAAAGTAGGCTCTGAAAGATGTTGACTATCATAGAACTTGTGAGCTATATCAACAACAGAAAAAAGACTTTTCATGGCTTTAAAAAACAAAAATACATCATTGTAGTAGTCAGAGTATCTATGTATAGAGTATTTTATAGCTAAGGCTCATGAATGAAATCATTTGTATGCCCATTCTAAGAAACTGAAATGTTCCAAACAACTCGCTCCATTCTCAATGCCTCTTTGAAAGGCCATCAACTACCATGCTCCTATCCCTGTATATGTGAGACAAAGAAGTGTGTGGGAAGGCTATCATTTAGTGTTGTATATCATCATCGAGTGGCTATAAAGTGAAATTTGTGAGTGTTGATTCCATATATATAGTATTGTTTCGTTTTTCTCAAGAAAAATTTCATGAGGAAACCCACAGGATGCTTCACAACACTTACAAGTGACATATATAGTAAACCTACCGATAGACTAGTGCAACTTACCTAGGGGGAGTCAAATTAGTGACTTGATTGCATAGCCAAATAATGAATAAAATTGGAAGCAATTGGTTGATCTAATCCCTCGTGTGTGTGTACTTAATACAAAAAATAGTGCACCACAAATGTAGTGGCGTAAGAATAAACACATGGCAGGGGGGTGGGGGGTAATTTGGGAGTGATGAGTAGAGGAAAACATTGTATGGTGGATCATCATGGTTTTTCTTAGGTTGGCCCTAGTTAGTAACAACAAGCTTTGGGTTAGTAATGATCTACTCCTAGCCATCAATGTTGGACCCAAATGGTTGCTTGTTAGGGAGCCAGTGGTTTCCTGCCCCTTTTTCTTTAATAGATAAATGCTAGCCTAAAGATGAGGTTAGCCTCCCAAACATTGAGATTGTTGAGAGTAGTATGGAAATGTTGGAGAGGATATAGGTTTTGTCCTTACTCATCATATAGGGTGTCCCTTCGTAGCTTAAATCACCGTGCTTGACATATTTCAAGGATCATGTTTGAAAATTGACGTGTTTAAGTATCCACACCAATTCATTAAGGTTTGGCCAGTTAATCTATTGTTCAATGCAATTGTAATTTATTAATTAATTTCAAATTTGGTTCTAAGAATTGTTGCATATGGTGACTCATATATATTTATCTACGCAATAGTTCATATGTATCCTTACAGGTTCTTTGTATTGAATATTGACATTACTAGAATGGTTGCCATTGCCACAATGCCTTGCTCATTAGTGCATGGATGGAATCTCTTGGAATGATTGGAAACATGCCTTGGATCTCTTCCAACTAGCTAAGGGACACATTACCCAATAGAATAAGGTAATGAGGTTGTTCATATATGTAAAATGTTATGATGTGATTAATTGATGAATTGATTTGCCAGTTTTAATTTGATATCACAATCACCAAGTTATATAAAATAAAAGAAATGTATGCTCATTACTGCATGAATGGAATTTCTTAGAATGATTGGAAATATTCCCTTGGCTCTCTTCCCACTCTCCAAGTGACACATTACACAAATGGAATGAGGTAATGAGGTTGTTGGTATATGTAAAATGTTATGACATGATTAAAACATAGATTAATTTTTTATTTCTAATTTGATATCATAGTTATAATATGATCTACATTCATGCCATATGACATGACTGAAACAAGAGGGCAACCCTAATGAGCCAACAATGGAATTGGGAGATATTTGAGCCTTTCCTTGCTAAACTGTCGATAGGTCTTCTGCATGACCATCCATGTTCCCCATGAGAGCCCCCAAAAGTGCCCTTGAAATCTGTAGTTCCTGGAAGAAGACCACTATGCTTGCCAGAATGCTGTAAACATTAGAGCTGATACTGACCAGTTTGAAAGTTTGTAATGGGCTACTGGGGTTTAAGAAGGCCTCAACGCAATTTAGGGCCTTAATCGAGAAACCTGGTGAAAGAGATAGATGTTCGGTCAAATCTGTTGATATTGCTGTCAAGATCTTAGATGGCGCCTCGTTATGTTGTGGGCAGGAGGTAGACTCATTGGTTCTGGAAAAGTATGGGGAAAATGGAATCCCTTCTATGATTTTTCTAGTGATGCAAAATTTTTTGAGTTTGGTGTCGCTTCTGCCTCCATTCCAAGCTATTGAGGTGGAGGATTTGTCCAGATGAAGATATTCTCTATCAAGTCTTCCAAGTAATCTATCAATTCCTCCTACATAACTATATCTACTAGACACTATCAAGCCTTTCAAGGGAGTAAAAAATAAAACCTTCATAGAAAAATACCTTAGCTTATGGACACGATGCAAACCCTAACCCCCACCTAGTTGCAATGCATGAAATTAACTCCTTGATCCATTAGGGAGGACCACCGACCGAGGTTTCTAGATGAAAATTCCTAAAGAGGTCCTACATCATTCCAACACTTATCTTATTCTTGTTGTGGCTATAGTCATGGTGAAGCGTGCTAGAATACCTCAAAATCTATTAGAGAACACCACATACTGACTACTTTGTATGCATAAATAGGTTTATTTTCATCACGTGTAAGAAAACTGAAACATTGTCTGAACCTTTGATTTCAATAGTGGCTGTGATGCTAACCAATGAACCTGAGATATTTAAAATACTAATTTGAGATGGAATAATAATTTTGTATTAAAATTATGATTTTTTTCTTAAGTCATTTTTTTCTTAAAATTATTTTATGTTAAGCTCTTTTTTCAAAGCCACTTGTGTTTAACACTTTTCAAAGCCCTTTTTTCTTAAAATTTTATCATATCCCAACTCTTCCTACCTTTGGTGCACCTGTGGAAGTTCGAGTCATCTATTCTATGTGGTGTAGGGAACTGAGAAATTTCGGGTTCCTCTTCTCTATCCTCTGTCTGGTCTAGGGTCTTGAGGTGCCATGACAAGAGGAAGCTCTGCATTAAACCACCCCTGAACACTCTACAATGAAAATGCTCCACATTGAGCCAACCCTGAGTGTTGTAATGCAAAAACTGAGAGGCGTTATGGCAAGAGCACTCTTCAATGAAAATGCTCCACATAGAGCCATGCTTGAGCACTCCGATGCAACATCTGATAGGTGTTGGACAAGAGCAAGCTCTGCTTTGAGTCACCCCTAAGCACTCTAAAACGTAACCATGCCTCAAGTGATTCTACTACCTGGGCATGTTCAACACCCTCTCTGGATTAGGGGAAGTGGATAGGAGATAATCTTCATAGCCCTAGTGCCCATGTGGGAGTCCTTTGCTTTTTAAACAAAAAATTTAGGTTATTGATTTTTACAACTCTTTGGGCTATAGACATGTACTGAATGTGTATTCCTTGGGAAATGGAACTCCAGACTAACCCATACAAGTAGTATGATGTAGAAAGCAAGAATAAGCCACGGTGAAATTTATATCAAGGATCGTGGGTTGGTTATGCCTCACCACATTGGTTGGGATTAACAGGTGAGGAAACCGCTACTTCACTAGAACAATGAATGTGGATGGAGGTTGCAAGTATGATTTTTCTCTCTTCTTATTAATTCTTAGTTGTAAGCATCTCGTTCTTATCAAATTCATGTCTATTGGCTTTGAAAAAATCATTACTATATGTAAATATTGAGAGACTGAAGTTTGAACACACGCTTTGCAAAATTAATATTTGTTGGATTACTTCAATTAGGAAAACAACTGGCACAAGTTGAATATCATTCTTGAACTTGGCTTTCGTGGTTTCACCCTAGCTCTTGGATTAGAAAAAGAATTTTATGAATGTACATTGAATAGGCACCTAAAATAGGGTTTCATTATATTTCCTTGGGGGAAACTTAACCTCCCAAAATGGTACCTGAATATCTGTCTATACATGGGAAAATACCACATTTTTTTATTTAGATGTCAAAGATTAAGGCTTAAACTTGGCTCCAACCTTGGCATAGGAGTCCCTCTACTAAAATATTTCTTCTACTCCTGAAACAAAGGAAAATTATCATCACGTGGTCAGTAGCAGAGACAAATTATGCAAATGGGTTGTTGGTGGATAATTCTTCTGAGATTCACATGGAAAATCATTAGCTAGGGTTGAAATTTTTTGTCCTACTAAGAATCCTTTCAACCCTACCAATAATCATTGAAAGACTAAGTGAAAGGCCAAAACTAGTAAGGATTCCAAGAAGCCCAAGAGTCAATCTCTCCAGGCAAAAAGCTCACGAAATTTCTAAGTTCTCTCTTTATGGCTAGTGGTACCAAGAAGGAAAAGTGTTCATCACCTCCTTCTGTAACCAACTCTAATTCATATGATTCATTTGCAATAAAACCCTCCTTTTTTATTCATATTATTCTTCAGTCCAATCGAAGCCATGTTTGAGTAAAACATCCAAAGGGTCAAACGTCTATCACATTCTACCAGACAAGTGCAAATGTGGATTGGGACTTTCACCAATATGGGGAGAAATGTCTCCATAGAATGGAAGGGTTTGATAAGAGGGAGAAGATGTAATTAAGCCATTATTCATGTATCATAATTATTGTGAAGCAAAATTTTAGAATATGCAAGAATACACAAGAAATGACAAAAAATGCATGACATGGATTGTGTTATTAAGGGATGACAGTGGTATCGAGAATGAAAGATCAATATGATGTATTCACTAGATAGTCAAGTTCCCAAGGCCATGATGGCACAATGAATCATGAGACAATAAAAAAATGGACAAAATGGTGAAACCATGAGGTAGCATGGTTGATTTTCATTATGCATTAATATTCGCTATGACAAAATCCTATTAACAGTGCTCTGGGATTAATAATCGGGTGAAATATAGTCTTTTTGTAGCTTATCTCTTGCTCAAGGGTTCTCGTATGTTCACGTAATGGTGGAAAAGAAATAATCCATTGAGATAAAGGGTAGAGGGTGGGAGGCTTTGCAATTAGTTAAGTTTGGAACTCAACCCTGATATATATGGATTTGCAATGTGCTAGCAACTTTTGCAGTGGTATCATGAATATGAAACAATTTAGAAGGAATAATAAGAGGATAGATTGGAAAGATGACAGTGCTTTCTAGGAACGTATGTGAATTATACCCAAATATCAACCTCAGATTCACAATCAAGTGAAAGTTGCAATCATTTGTTTAATCACTTTCTGATACAAGTACTAATGCTAATAGTAACATTGAGAGAAGTATCCAAAACAGATGATGTGAATTAGGATATGGAAAACCATAAAACTAAAACATATTTCCAAATAACACCATCTCTAGATGCCATAGAATAGAATTTGAGTTTCCATGTTAGGAAGAGGAAAATTGGTTAAGTCATTAATAAGGAGCCCAATAGTGGAAGCAAAAGTCTTTCTTTGTGGGAGCCCAGGATATTAAAATATGGAAATCTTGTATCTTTAGAGGATTCATATGAAGAGTTCTATGATGTGCAGTGATCCAATCTAGGATGCATCCACAAAAGATAGCATAGTGTTTAGTTCTGCTGTAGATTCTTCTCAAAGCTCATATGCAGAGTCATGTGTCTGGAAAGAAGAATTAGAGAGCCTTGTTTGTGGAGGTGTCCTCATGGCTCTTAGAAAGGAGCCTTGACAAGATTTTGTTGGAACTCGAACATAAAGGATAGAGATATGCTATATGAAATTACTTATTCTACGAGGTGATCAAGGGTTTTAGAGAACAAAAGTCGGTGGTATTCTAAGCAGTAGCACCATGAATGTTATTTTTGAAACATGTGTAGCTAAGAAATGGAAAAGCTAGATTGAGAAGGATTTTCCTCGAAACTTTCCAGGTCATCTCGCACTGGGAAAAGATGGTAAAAATGCTTTGATATGTCTGTTGACTGAATATGTAGGCCATAATCTACCAATAATATGGTGGAAGCTCGGGTCGACCAACTTATTATTTTCAAAGGATTAACATATGAATATGTGACAAAAGTTGTAAGGAGAAATATATGTTTACATTTTGGGATATATATCAAGCGGGCCCAAGAAAGGTTTCTACAATTGAAGTTGACTTGAGCTATATTATATTGTCTGAAGAAATAAGATTCTCGATTAATGATGTATGGTTGGAAATGGTTTTCATGGATATTATAAAATTACATGATGGAATTCTATGGTATTTTCTAATAAGAGAAAAATATTTAAATCTAAACCATAAATTTGACAGTGGCATATAGTATGATGAATATGATTGAGAGTTGCTTTTCTCATAGTGCAAGAGAACCTCAATGATTTTAATATTTATTTAAATGTCTCAGTACTAAATGGTTTCTCGTATTCTTAAAAGCATAAATGGTTTTGTGATTTACCATAATCTGTTGTAACGATGGGTTGATGAGGAAAGTTATTAATCCCAAAGCACTAATAAGAGGATTTTGTCATAGGGAATACTAATGCATCATGAAAATCAACTGTGTGACCTCATGGTTTCAGATTTTTGTCTAGTTTGTTTTTGTCTCATGATTCATTATGCCATCAAGGCCTTGGAAACTTGACTATCTGGTGAATACATCATTATTTATCTTTCATTCTTGATACCACTATCATTCCTTAGCAACACATCCTATGTCATGGATATTTTGTCATTTGATGCATTTTTTGTCACAACAAATAACCATTGTCCCCTATGCGAACCCAATATCTCTACATAATTTCTTCAATCAAATGAAGTCCTTGGTTGTTTAATAAAATTCAATGTTTTCTACCTCAATACTTGATTAGGAAACCACTCATTTCCTCTTACTCCAACTCAAAACTCCTTCAAAACAAGATAAATAGATAAGCACAGGTAGAATTTACATTGTGCATATCATCTGCCCAGTCGACATAAACAAACCCATGCAATTGAAGGTTTTTACCTCCATCTTACTCATAAAAATAACATAGTAATTAGTGCCCCATATGTACCTATAGATCCCCTTGATGCTTGTCCAGTGATTTGTTTGAGGCTAAGAGATTTTCTAAGCTGATGGACATGAGGCAATGTGGATTCCATTTTCCTTTACCTCAAAAGATGTTATTTTTAATTTTAGAAATTTTCTTTTTACTTACACAATAGCCATTTTCTACAGCATGGAATGGTTCTAGAGTTCTCGATTTGGTCATCTAAGGTGAGATAAAAAAGATGACAATTCTTTCTAGAAACTTATGTGAATTCTGCCCAAATTTCAACCTCAAATTCACTATCAAGTGAAAATTGCAATCATTTGTTTAATCATTTTATGATACAAGTCCTAATGCTACTACTAGCATGGAGAGAAGTTCTCCTTACAAGATATCCAAAATACATGATGTGAAGTAGGATATGGAAAATCATAAACCTACAACATGGTAATAAATAAGACCATCTCTAGATTCCATAGAATAGAATCTGAGTTTCCATGCTAGGAAGAGGAAAATTGCTTAAGTCATTAACAAGGAACGCAATAGTGGAAGCAAACGTCTTTATTTGTTGGAGCCCAGGGTATTAAATGATGGTAATATTGTCTCTTTAGAGGATTCATAAGAAGTGCTCTATGATGTAGAGTGGTCCAATCTAGGCTGCATCCACAAATGATATCATAGTGGGTGACTTTGCTGCAAATTCTACTCAGGGCTCATATGAAGAATCATGTGTTTGGAAAGAAGATTTACAGAGCGTTGTTTGTGGAGGTGTCTTCATGGATCTTAGAAAAGAGCCTTGGGAAGATTTTGTTGGAAATCGAACACAAAGGATAGAGAAATGTTATAAAAAATTACTTATTCTAGGAGGTGATTAAGGATTTTGAGAGAACAAAAGCTGGCAGTATTCTAAGGAGTACCACCATGAATGCTATTTTTGAAACATGTGTCACTAAAAAATGGAAAAGCTAGATTGAGAAGGATTTGCCTCGAACCTTTCCATGCCATCTGACACTGGACGAAGATGGTCAAAATTCTTCGAGATGATTATTGAGTGAATATGCAGGACATAATATACTGATAATATTTTGGAAGCTTAGGCGGACCAACTTGTTATTTTCAAAGGAATAACAGATGAAGAAGTGACAAAAATTACGAGAAGAAATATATGTTTACGTTTAAGGATACATATCAAGAGGAACTAGCCAAGGTTTCTACAATTGAATTTGACTTGAACTATATTATATTGGATGGAGAAATAGGATTCTTGATTAATGATGTGAGGTTGGAAATGGCTTTCATGGATATCATAAAGTTACATGATGAAACTCTGGCATTTTATAATAAGACAAAAATATTGAAATCTGAACATAGATAACAACCACAAACCAAAGAGGGCCCATAAGGCATGACAAGAAAACCACTCAGTGATGTTAATGACAGAGTGAAGGAGGATTTCTATAACATTGGGGACCTGTACTCCAAAGGAATGGAATCCCAACATGGGAATGTGCCACTTTGGTAATGAGACTTGAAATTATTACACACCTCATATATATATATATATATATATATATATATATATATATATATTCATTATTATTATGTTTTCAAAGGAAATTTTCAAGAGAAACCCCAGGGATGCTTCCCCACATTTCTGGATGATATCCCTTGTAAATATGTTGACATAGACTTGTTTGTCTAACCTAGGGGGATTTCGTTTGGAGCTTCAGAAGCAAATGAGGAACTGTTAGAATAGCCCATTTTAGGAATTTTGATCATTTTCAAGGGAGTGTAGGCATAATTCTTTCTCTTTCTTTGTCTCTACAGAATCATGTGATTTCTTATGGTTTGGATTTGGTAGTTATGTTTGTTGGGGTAAAGCTATTGATTTAGGACCTCATGATACACTTTTTTGTTTTCTATGCCCCTATCCTTAGCTTTGAGCAAGAATAGTTGTGGAATTGGATGGCCTCTTCTTTGTTGACAGCTTAATTCATCTTTAGGGGGCACCTGACCTTGTTTGAGTGCAAAGGAGACAAGTGTGTAAGTGGGGTTTTATATATGGAATTTATATTTTATACATATGTAGCAGTGGTATCCCTTTGTCTATATTTTCTCTTTTTGCTTTGACAAATAGTGTGGGTGTTGCCTAGGATGTTTATTGCATGATAATCCCTTGCAAGGTCACTATTGGGGGCAATGATATGTTGGTTCAGGATATTATGAGATATGATGTATGTGCTTCCTTTAATTCAAAGCGACCAATCCAAAACATCTAAAACTACCAATCCTAGTGAGCATCCAAAATCACCAATCTCAATGTCCTTGTTATCCATTGAGTGATTGGGATGTTGGTCTGCATCACTTTACAATTTGTGTTATGAATCATACAAGACGTCTCCAATCTAAACCTTACATTGGACCTTGCATCTTCCCTTGAAATTGGATTAGCAGGAGCTCGAACATCTTTTGATATGGTGGCACTATGGAAACTGTTGCTTTCCAGTTCACTTTTGAGAACCATTTATGGGATAATGTCACATCCATGGCTCATCAATATGTGTGTGGTGTTGTAGTATCTGTGAAGATGGTTATAATGGCCATAGCCCCTTCTCAACTCGGTTCCCATCTTGGGTCGAGGGCAACCCCTGGCACCCCAGAAGAAATTACATTTACAAATTTGGTTTGTGATTGTTATAGGTAAAGTAAAGGCATGACATTTAAGATGACTTTTCTTGAAGAGTTATCGATATTTTTCATTGGTAATATATCATCTTGCCAAATTCCATTTTGGGGTAGATCTTCTTAGACATAATTCTGAGGTCAATGAATCTCTGTTGAAAATTATTTGGCACCTCACTGATGCCATTATGTGTTGTTCCTTGAAATTAAAAGTGTTTGAATGGTTTTTCTGTTTCAAACCACTAATAGAATTTTTAGAATTATTTTATTTTCTAGCCAATTCTTCAATCATATTGAATCGATCCACGTCCCTCTATTTCCACTATTGAGCACCTCACGGAATTAAGAGGTTATTTTCCTTTTGTCTGTGTGATTCATTTTACATTTGTGCATATTCACTAAATATCTAATGTCATTGCAAACCTTTCCCAAATTAATGTACATCCATAAAAATATATAGTAGTATTTTGATGCACTCATTTTTTTCCCACATTACATGGTGTTGCAGATTTTATTGATAGGCACCACCACAATTGATAGTGACATATTGTCTTTTCTAGCCATTGTATCAATCACAACTTCTGGGCATTGCAAAGAATATTAGTGTTCAGAATTTAAATTTATAGTGTCTTTCATACTCTAGCATTTTTTTCTTAGCATGGCTATGTACTTTGGCTATTTCTCTTCTTGTTTCTTTAAAAGGGTGAAATTTTGTACAAGGCAGAAAAATATTGTGTTGTTGAAATCTAATGTACCATAACCAAAATTTGGTGGCATGTACCTTCAGATATGCATAGTTTGGAGAGCCACATATAAAAACATATTGAAAATCAAACTTAAACTACTAATTGTATAAAAAAGCAGAATCAAATAGAGCTCTTGGTTCCCTTTCCTTTAGTGCCTAGCTTCACTTTATATGACTTGAATTCATCCCTAAGATAACTAAGATTTTCATTATAATGCACCTTTTGAGCCATGTTAGTGGGCACCTTAAATTCTATCATCGGATTCCACAATACACCTCGAGATTCCCCTTCAGAATTACATTCAACATATGCAACTCATCAAGTTCATATATATCGATAACTACCAATTGGATTTTCCCTAGAATAGATATTTCTCATTCAAGTTGGGTGATAACTAAAATTAAAGCTCTATAGGATCGCCATTTCAAACATTCATAAGATATACTAACTGCGTAGTTTTACCTTTAGATATGCATAGTCTGGAGAGTCTAGATTTGGTACTTTGAGTTCATAGGGTTAATCAAATTTTAACTAATTTCAAAATATCAGAAAATGTTGCCTAAAAGTCCATAAAATGAGCAATACAGGACACCCAAAAGAAAGGTTAATGGGTGTCAATACTTTAGAAAGCATGATTATGGACAATACCTTGACGGGCTTGTAACTTCAACATGTTTGCTAGCAAATTGTTTCTTTATACTATTCTGAGTGCATAATAGATTTATGTATCAAAGTAGTTTCTTTGGGTTTAATCCCCTAATGTGATCATATTACATCCTAGAGAATGATCAGATCTATCCATTGTTTCTTGAGATCTAAAAGAAGTTGTTGTTTTTGTTTTGCTTTTCATAGCATGCATAGCGAAACTGATTCCAAAAAAAATGTTAGAAATTTCTACAATAATGGTCTCATATGTTTCATGTAAAGGCCAAAATAAAATTGTTATGAAATTGTTTTCCATTTCCAGCTTCCATAATGTTTAGGTTGATTTCCAGATTAAGGATCAAAACTTGTTGTCAAATTATTTTTGTGTTTCCATCTGTCACAATGTGGCATGTTGTTGTGGTTGATTTGGCAATTTAATGTCAACAAAAATCAAGTTCAAAGGCCAAAAGGCCTCAATAAAATGAATCCTCCTGATGGTTTGATTTCCAAGGTAGCTCATTAATAGAGAATGTTTCTTTATGCAAAAACAATGAAGACAGTGATGGAGAGGAAATGAAGAAAAAGGGCAATAGCAAGAAAAACCTCAGGAAGAAAATCATACCCAAAGATTGGAGGAGGAAGTGAAAATTGAGCATGTCCATGCATGAGGAGTTGTAATTGTTCTCATTGTGTAACAATACATGAAATCTCAATCTACATCTTATTCTTTGTAAGAATTTCCAAAGAAAAATAAAGTTTCCAACAAATTTTTGTTTTTAAATTTGGGTTCTTGTAGTAAAAATCTATTGTCTCTATGTTAATAGCTATGTGAATGAGTTTGGTTGTGTAATAGCTTCAATTTGATCTGAATTTTCCTATACAAAACTACATCGGACAATAATTTTTCATTCAATTACCTACAACCATATATTATCTTAACATCCATAGCATTGGATTCCCAATTGAGCATTCTCTGGTTAGTTAATTTTATACAATTTTGAATCACAACGTTATCTTCAATTCATAATATCGCTAAGCTTAAGTGAATGCACAACTAGCCTAGTTATTTGAATGGGAATTCTACTTATTAATTCATTAAGTGTTGAGAGTCAACTAGCCCTCAAATTTTTGGTGTATTTATGTGGAAACTTCAGACTATTTCCATTAGCAATAGTCATCCATGTTGGGCTTTAACTCATTGTTTTACTGCATGGTTTAATGCCATCACACTCCAAGTGTTTCATCCATTCGTGGTATTATGGTTATGGTATATTACTCTGATTAATAGTTGTAAATCATACTAAATCACTAAAAGCTTTTAGTTGGTTCACTGACTAGTACAGGCATCATTTCAATTATCTTGTACCTATAAATTCAATGGAATATTATACCTACAGTTCATATATATTCTTATAGGATTTGTTGTTGTGGGAAAATCTTGTGCTTTATTTCCCAAGTTAATAAGCAACACACCATTGTGTACTTTTGGAATCAAATTCCAAGGCATGAGCATAAGTACTCATGAAAATTCATTCATATTTGAATCTATGGGATATATTTGCAAATTATATTGTGTTCTATTGGGTAAGCTAGGATGAATGTTATTATATTGTGTTGACTCTCCCATAAAACCCTAATGCATTGGTATGAAAGAGAAACTGATGAGGTTGGAATTCATCTAGCTCCTATTAAGAAAAACTTCACCAAGAACAAGGGGTTGGACTTGGCGAACACCTCTAGTACAGTTTAGGAAGATGCCCTAGAACAAGGTTGCCCTAGTTGAATCCCTCCAATTGGATGATGATGAGGCATCAAGCAATTTTGTCAGTGTAGGTTTTGTCTGAATGGGTCATGAAAACGCTTAGCAAGAGGCTACGTCCAAGAGAAGATCCCTTGGGATTAATCATATATTGGCATAGAATGAACAACACTTACTGGTTTTCCCATAAATTTACTATCACAAACATGTCACCAGAAATAGGAGGCTAGGTAGGACATATCCCCTCAGTAGCATCTTGATTGGGCTTTCTATGGAATGCTCCCCAAGGAGGAGGTTCACTTGCAAACATAATCAAACCTTGAATTTGTTCTCCAGAGTATGCCAACAACATTGTAGGTGGTATTGACTAGAGGTAAAATGTTGAAATTAAAAAATACGAAAACTGAAGCTTGGTGACTACACTTTAGCTTGGCATCCTTGAAGGTGCATATCAGGCTCACTTGGAAACGA
This sequence comes from Pinus tabuliformis, assembly GCA_031772625.1. Lineage (NCBI taxonomy): Eukaryota > Viridiplantae > Streptophyta > Pinopsida > Pinales > Pinaceae > Pinus > Pinus tabuliformis. The sequence continues at coordinate 502,892,702 of CM062809.1, forward strand.
TGGGCTGCATATCAATACTGGGTTCATATTGTTCTATTATAGTATTAATTTAGAAAACTTTTGTCTATTTTTGTGAAATAATAGTGCAAGTATAGAAACATGTTTTGTTTAATATGAATACGGTGGCTGGGTTTCTCTTAGGCTATGTCTGTCGTGATGCTACAGATTTTTCTAGAGACCTTAATAGTTGTTTAGTGTGTTATTTACAAGCATTTTTTTGTTACTTTGGCGCTCATGTTTGCGAAATAAAAGCTAATGTGAAGATATTGTAATTATATATTCAAAATAAGGGAAGATGACCTATGTTATGGGTAGTATGACAATAATTTCCACTTATATCTCCCTGGGTAACATTGGAAAGGAGAGAATGCTGAGTGCAATATCTGAAAAAAAAGATTCCAGGAAATTGTCTTGTCTTCTTGCTTTTCCACCCATCTCCTTCAATTTATTAAGTAGAAGGCAGATAAGAATATTACGTAGCAGAGAGCGAGTAGTCAATCCAAGAGCTATGGCAAAGGAGTTGTACTTTAACCAATATGGGTCAGCAACAAAAAAATTGTAGGTGAAAGAAAAAAAGTCCATCTAAAGGAAGGTTCTTTTCACGTAAAACTTTATTGTGGTAGATATTTCTTTTTCCATATACATTTGATGTTAATGTGTGGTTTGTATGTAGGTTTGGTATGACATATATTCCATCATTTCATTGTGCATATATTGAAAATATTTTCAAATTGTCTTGCATTCAGGTGTCAACAAGCTTGTTGATCAAGCTTCTCGGAGTCAACCTTCGACCAAAGGGCAAAAATGTTGTTTTGGAAAGCAAGTATCATTCTTTGAAGATTGTCAATGATGGTGGGACAGTAGCTAAGGATGTAAATTGTAGATGTGGGTTGTAAATTTTTTATATTCTATATTAGTTTTCCTTGCCTAAATGTCTTACTATCTTATACCTGCGAGGAAAATTTCACACATGTCATAGAAAACAGATTTCTCTTTCGATGATCTACCTGGTCTATGGAGTAGCTAGAATAGAGTAATGGATCAAGCTTTAAATAGTTGAAAAAAAAGATCTGTGCACCAGATGTTGATCAGTGAAGGCCAATTTTTATTACCAGTCTAGTTAATGCATTTCAATGCTACACCCTAATTCTGAGAGGTTTAATTAGAGCAGCTAGATAAAAATATTTTGGCCAAGTTGGTAAGATAGGATGCAGAAACAAGATGATTTAGATGGTGATTGAGATCAAATAGATACACACCCACATAGGTGGGCATAGATCTAGTGACTACAACATAGGTGTACTAGAGATACATCCAGTTTAGGTCATAAAAAGGTATGGCACATATATAGCTTTGTTGGGTACAATGCTAGTAGCTAGGGACATGAGTATTATCTAGCCAAGGAGAGAGAAAGAGAGCCTACAGATTGAGCTAGGGTGATATAAATAGGCTAGCAGGTAAGGTAGGAAGAGATCAGGGACATCATAGATAGTGAGGAGTGCTAGAGTTATGAGAGTGAGGACCACCACCTCATAGATGACCCTACGAGGCATGGGATATAGATGCAGACAGGGCTTGTAGTAGATACTAATAAATGATCCTCTTCAGGGAGAGGGCCATAGTTGGAGTTATACTCCTCTCCTAATGTATTAAGTATACATGATGTATCCAAGACACATTGATGATGTATTCCATGCGATCTTTTCACTCAAACATCATATTTTTTATGTAGCTATCATAGGGGATGTGGGTGATCAGTCGTACACTGATATTGTGTACTCATGACTGACAACATAGATATATATACTCATGTAGAAATAAAGTAGACCCTATAATTTCTTTCCATACTACCTTAGTATTGGATACTTAGCTTGACATTGTTTTTTCACCTAATTGATATATAGCTCGGAATCACCCACAATCTTTATCATTTTCATTAATTTCTTCATAGAAGTCTTAAGATCCAACACCATGGCTTCATACTCAGCCAAATTGTTGGTACGTTAAAACTCCAATATGAAGGAAAAAGGATGATGAGTACCCGCAGGAGAAACCAGAAAAACGCCTACCCCAAAACAATATTTAGAAGAATCCATATCAAAAATAATATTCCATAGACTAGAAGGCTCATGTCTCTCATCCTGATTCATCAAATCCTTAGAAATTTCCATGGGCTCAGCATTAAGATTCATTAGATATTCACCCATCTCATCAATTGTATACACGAGAGAATTTGTGTAATTGGTAGGGTTCCCTCTATAATCTATAGGGTCTCCCTCTAAACACATGGACTCTGGCATATTATAAGTCAAACTTAATATTACCCCCCAGAGGAGTACCCTAGCTACATGACACCAGAAAACCATAAGTAGGATGGACATTTACAATCTCTATTTCACTACATCCATCATTACACACTGTCATGGCATTTGTACTAGCTTAACCACTAGATATTTAATATTTAATCATTATTTAAAGTGTGCTAGCTTAATGGAAGATCGTCTTCCTTACAAAAAGGAGGTTGGTGGTTCGATTCCATTGTGCACTAACATGAATTAATCAACAATTTTGTAGTTTATTTTTGATTAAATGTTTTTTATATCAATTTATTTCAATGGTGAGATATCTCTGGATTCATTGTTTTATATTGTCTCTAAAGAGACAAAAGTGATATTTAAATATTTTCTTTATCATCTCTAGAGAGGCAATAGCTAGTATTAAAGACATATTGTCTATAATTCGAGTGTTGTCTCAAGATAGACGAAAATGAAATTGTCTCCTAAGACGCAATAATGCTTGTGTTATATATTCTCTTTATAGAGATAATATTTTTTAGGAAAATAATATTTAAGACAATAATATTTAAGACAACATTTTTTTAAGGCAATAATCTTTAAGAAAATATTTTTTAAGACAATTATCTTTAAGACAATAATTTTTTAGACACCCGGTTAAAGACAATATTTAAGACCATACACAATTTTTATTTTTTTTGTCTTATGTTAAGACAATTTACCAAAAAAATTTCTCAAATATTGTCTTAAAACCCTCATTTATGTACTAGTTCGACCACATGAGGACTTTCATGTTCTCTTGAAGACCTCATAGGTCCCACTCAGAACAACATAAAACAAGCTGGAATAATGTGCTGCGACTCACTAAGATTTGAAGCTTCCGACTGGAAGAATTGAATGCACTTAGGGAAATAAGAAGAATACAAGGGGATGGGATTGGAAGACAATATTTGATAAATTTTCACAGAAGCAGGTAGGTACAAGCGATGTATTCCCCATGGACGTTGATTCCAGTAAGAATGAACTACTGAATTTTGTAGATAACATGAAGAAAGTCTAGATATTTCATAGCCTTTGTTGAATAGTGTTAGGAGCTACGTGTTGACTAGGGTGTGTAGGTGTTCATGAAGGAAAGGAAACCACAAGCCATTCGAGAGAAGTGGGCCTTCATTTTGTGCATGGTTCCTATGCAATCGACATGATAGTCTATAATACAGAATCAGTGCCACAGTCTATAATTACAGTTTGTGGGATCGATGACATTAATTACAAAAATGAGCCATACCCCTCCATTAATTTCCTTGGAGTTCCTACTTATTCATCATTAACATACGTATCTGTTAATGACCATTGGTGAAAAGAATGCACCCGCGCTATCGCCATGTGTTCAAAATTGATTGGATAAAGGAGGAAGAAAATGATATGTTTTCATTGGCTCCGGTGAACAATGTTTCCCTATCCAACTCTGTAGAGATAACACCTTCAATGTAATCATCTGTTATTACATATATCGTAATGTCACAATGGATTAACTGCTAGTGAAATTTGAGTGAATAACCACCATGATTTCAGTTTAACGAAAAGGAAGAATACAAGAGATGTCATCCACGATATTTATTATTATATTTTCGATGCTCGTATTTATTCATATTTATCCCTCACACCTCCATAAGCAGCTTCAATTCCAATATTGTTATAATAAGCATATGTGTATTTTAGTAGACCTAATATTCTTTGAACTATATTTTAAAAAATTTAAATATGATGGTCAAACACCAATCAAAATGTATCCAAAACCTATAAGGTTGAATCATATATGCCAGTTATTAGGTTTGTGTGACCAAGGATTACTTACTGTGCTTATGACTAATTTTCTTTCGGATGGGAAATGATTGCATTTATCGAACAATAAGATCAATAGTTTTTGCAAAATATGTAATCTATTTTCAAGAATAAAATTAATATGGTAATTTGTTTCTATATTATTTTTATAATTTTATATGTTTAATATATATATATATATATGAAATTGAAAACAAAAAATTCCATACTCTTTTTTATATTGATAAGGGAGATTGGTTAGTTTCGTATATATTTATTTACCATTACTAAAAAGAGTTAAAATTTTCAGAAAAGTATGAAAATTTCATTCCTTATATTGAATTGTTTTTTGTTTGTATTTATAATATATTTATATTTTATATGTTTTTTTTAGTAGTTTTAAAGTGACTTTTTGAAGTTTCTGGTGGATTTTGGCTTGAAACCCCCTAAAAAAATTGTAATGAAATCTTGATTTGTGTTGTTTAAATTGGTTTTTTGACTGCATATATGGATTCAAAACCATGATAAACCCTTGGAACACTTAGATTGTGGAGAGCTCACTTGTCAAAATTTCAATTTCAATGAAATCTTTCGCCACTACTCTATTTTATAATTCATATTTATTTTATTAATTATATGATTAAAATATTTTATATATTTTTTATTCTATATGGAAAGAATATGTTTTTATAAAACATATATTATATTTTAATTTAAATATTTATATACAAAATATATTTTCAAGAAATATAAAATTATATTTTATAATTTGTTAATAGATTCATTAGTTATCTTCCTTATTTGTTTTTGGATATTTTTAATAATGATGTGGAATGTACATTTAAAATTCATAATTAATGCCATATTCTTAGGACTCTCATTTTATTTATTTATTTTTTTAATTACAAGTATATAGATTTTACTTCAAATATCATAATGAATGTATTATTCTCTATTTCATATCTAAAAATAAATTTAGTAAAACTATATATTGTTAGATTATAATTTTTTGTAGAGAATGGTTTTATTTATGTAAGGATATATCATGTGCCATTTTGGTATGGGACTTAGGGTTAAATATTGGTTTCAAAGATCTAGGATTAAGATAATGAAGGATTCTTAGGTTTGACAATTTAGAGATAAAATTACTATTTAAGGTCTTAGGATTAAAGTAGTGCAAGAATAAGGTCAACAAATATATCTATATTAGGTTAGAATAGTTTATGTTAGTTAGGGTAGAGCATGTTAGGCTATGGAAGGTTAGGTTAAGGCATGGTAGGATAGGGTTTTTTTAGGCTAGGATATTTAAGGGTATCTTAGATCAAGCTGTGTTAGACTAGGTTAGCATACGGTAGGATAAGTTAATGTAGACTAGACTTGTGCAAGGTGGGATGCACTTGATTAAGTTAGGTAGATTAATATAGGCTAAGTTATCTTAGACTATTTTAGTGTTAGGTTAGGCTTTGGTAGATTACTATACATTAGTTTTTTAAAAAGTGAGGTTGGGTTCAATTAAGAAAGGTATAGGGACATTACAATACTCTAGTCACGCTAGGATAAGCTAAGTGTATGTAGTATACTATAGCTTATACTATTATAAGAGTAGGCTATAGTATTTTATTGTAGGCTATGTTATGTAAGGCTACAATAGCATAAATTATGCAAGTGCAGGCTAGGTTTGACTAAGTCAACTTATGGTAAGGTAAGCTAGGTTAGTTAGGTTAGAATGGTTAGGTTAGATTAAGATAGAGTAGGTGAGGTTACAATAAGATAGACTACATTAAAGTAGGAAAGTGTGATCATCTTAGGGTTTAAACAATACATCATAAAAATTTGTGTGTTGGGCTATTAGCAACCCATTTGTGAACTATATTTTCTAACCATTGCTACAAGAAGAAACCAACACTCACAAACATACAAACACTCACTTACTCACACATGAAATCTCTCTCTAGATCTCTTTCTCTCACTTAATCTCTCTCATAGTCCTCTTTTTAAAACAACACCCCTCAAACTTGGTCTCTCCCTTCTTCACTTTGTGAGTAGTGACTATCTTCATCCCCCTACTTTCACACCTATTTTTCTCATCTCTCACATTTTTGAATGCTTATTCACTATCTCCCCTCACACACTAATGCATTCTTCCCTAACTTCCAAACCTTGTCTCTATATATTTCCCTCTTTGTCTCTCTTGGCCTCTTTATCCCTCTATCTCTCACCCTTCCACTACCCACCCACCGTACTGCAATTTAATTTCCGATGTGTTAAGAAACTACTTGTAGAAATGCATACACATTTTTAGAGATACAAATGTGCATTTGATTTTAGTGCTAGGAATCTGCATGTGCTTTTGTGCTAAAAATATTCGTCCATTTTAGTGCTAGAAACATGGATACACATTTTCAAATTTAAAGTTCTCCCAGTGGGAATCTTATTTACGTGATGACTTGGATTTATCAGATAGAGTTCTAGGTTCAAAAACATAGTTGTATGGGCTATAAATATTTAAAGAAATATCTTTTTGTAAAAAATTGTATTTATATATATATATATATAGATATATATCATAAACATTAGTTTTCTAGCAGTTTGAAAAATATATTTTCCTTGAAGCTACATAAACATATAGATTATTTATATATATATATATATATATATATATATATATATATATATATATATATATATATATATATATATATAATTATTTGTTCGTATTATTTTTAATATATTTTTATTCTTAAATATATCAAGATATTAAAACAAACCCCTTGTCTAATTTCGTTACAAATTTTCCATCATTAATTTTTTGGGGAAAAAATTGTAGGGTATACTAGAAGACATTCATGTCTACAACCTTTAAAACAAAAAATGGCTATTTGATAATGCTAAGACCCATTTATGTTTCTCTAATGGAAGGCCTCCTAATTGGAATGATATAATGAATTTCATAATCTAAAAATTAAACATAAAACTAGGAACATAGTTTTTGAAAAGGACTTGTGCATAAGAACACACTACCTTCTAAAACTCTATATGTTTTTGTAGAAAAATTCTATTATTTAGTTTCCCAAAGAGTTTACAAAAGAGAAAATATGTAGTATAATTTTAATGATAATTAAACTACCAATGATAGGAAAACTAAATATTCACATACATAAACACAATTTCTATATAAAAATATATTTCCATCCTCAAATGCTTTGTGTAAATACCTCTTATCATCACTACAAGTTACTAGTTTTCTAATGCCTTATCGCATACCAATTTTAAGTTACATTAATCCTCCTATTATCTCTAACTTTGGGATTAACATACAATTAAATTTGGGAAAAATTTGTTTTAGAATATATACCAAATCTTTAGACAAATAAACAAAAACAATTCATTCAACAAAAATGTTTTGTGTGAATATTTAGAAAGTGTTGAATGGCCGTTTAATTGAGTCAGTCTAGAAACATTGGGATTCAAATTCTATTTTATGGAAACTATGAAGATCTTAATTGGAAGATATTGAGTGTTTATAGTAATTAATTTGAAAGCCATAGATTATGTTTAATGATTAGGATTTAGTTTAAATATAATCTTTATTTGTATGACCTCCCATTATGGTGAACACATGCACTAACCATGATGGACTCTATTTTAGATGGAAAGATTGACCCATGTTTTCTTCACTTAGTTCTATTTGACATAGGGGATGAGAGGAAATTTATAGTCATTCATGTTGAAGAATTTACTTTTGAAATCAACAATATCTAGTAGATATTTTCATATTAAAGGTTTCAACCATCTTAAATTGAGGTTAAAATAAATAAATCTATCCTTGTTAAAACTAATATTGGCAAGTCTCAAGCATACCCAAAATGTCTAGACATTAATTCTTTAGAATTTTAAAATTTTGTAATATATATATATATTTATATATATGTATGGCAAAACAAAAAATGACTCATAAAGAATGGTGTGTGGATGACATTTTTCTTGTTGGAATCCAGTTTTTTTTTTTTCAAAAAATTAGAATGTTGGAATGTTTGGTTCATCTTCTTTATGGTGGAAATAGATTCAAAAGCATCAAGAACCCTTGGGGTATCCATAATCATGATGTTTGATAGCATCCATAACGGTGATGTTTGATAGCTCTAACCTGGAATCAAGAACCCTTGGGGTATCCATAATGGTGATGTCTGATAGCTCTAACCCAGATTTTAAAAAAGATCTATAGGATTTGTCATAATCTTGGCGGAATTCTCATTATTTTCCGACTAATTTGTAAGTCTTTTTGACTACGCTATAAAGAAAAATGAACTATCACATTAATAATTTATCATCAATATTAAAAGAAATTGCAACATAAATCATGGGTGCCCTGATTTGTGGATGAACGTACTATAAAATTTTGTGTAAGGAATAAGATTCAAAGTTCAAATCTTCATATATCAAGACTCAAACAAATAAAAAATTTACCATTAAAATTCAAAAAATTATTAAATATTATATAATTTTGTGAAAAAATAATAATATATAATATAAACATTATTATAATAAATATAAAAATATAAAAATATATGCATTTAAAATTAACAAACCCAACAAATTTTCACATGAGATATTTGAAATCTCCACAAAATCTAACTCCATCATAATTTTATTGTCTATATCATTCACTCATTTAAGTATAAATAATATTAAAAAGGAGAATAACATTTGAAATGAAAATAGCAAGAACAAAAAATTAAGCACAAAATGGTTTTTGTCCTAGATAGGATAGATAAATAGAATAATTTAGATAATTTCTGTTAAGAATGATGTTTAATCAAATCTAAAATCAAAATAGAAAAAGCACAAGAATGATTGAGAATGGTGGTTTACATACAAAATGAACCGATGAGAATATATATTAGACTTAATGAATCTATGCCAATGTCATTAGTTCATCTAACCCTAAATATAATGTAAATCTGAAATCAAAATAACACAACTGTTGAAGCCTCAAAGGGATGATGCCCAAAAAAAATGGATAGATAAATATAAATTGGTAAATAATATATGCTAAAAATGATGTTAATGAAACCTAAAATCAAAATAGAAAAAACAAAAAAACTTTTGAAGATAATAACTAAGAAGGAGAATTGGATTTGGGAGAAACAGAGAAGGCTGGATGGAAGGAGAATTGGATTTGGGAGCAACAGAGAAGGCTGGATTGAAAGAGAATTGGATTTGAATTCCTGCAAATATAATTCATATTAAATTTTAATGTCTCGCAGAAAAGAACGACCCGCTTGCTTATTGGAATTCTGCTTTAATCCAAATCCCAGACCGTCATAGCACTCGAACGAAACGCGAATACACGAAAGTTATCAAAAGCTATGCATGAGCGGATGGCTGCTCTGTACTTACAAGTAAAATAAACTCGACCCAATATCACTATTATTCCCTAAATTTCTTTCTCAATGAATTCCTAACGCTTTATTTAAATTCTATTGACGGGCTTCTTTTCCATGCATTTACTTTCGTTTTTAATTATTGATCTGGACTTATAGATTTGAATTCCAGCAAATATAATTCATATTAAATTTTAATGTCATAGGTCCTCGTTATATATCCAAACCATCTTGGTGTTACCATCATTTGGCAGATTTTTGTGTTTGTGGTTGCAATTTGTGGGTACGTGGGAAGTGAAGCTCTCTACAAGTGCCGCAGACTTTGTTGCTTCAGCATTTACTTTCTTCAGCATTCACTTTTGCAATGGTGAACGTCGTTTATTTTCCCAATTTGTAAGGGCACATCCCGGTACTCGTAAAAGAATTAATCACGGTAGTTGGTGAATAATTAATCAATGTTCATTCATCCATTTTCTTATCTGTTGTCGAATACTGTGGTTAAATTTCATTTTGGAAAAATATATCATGACTTGAAACTCATTGCGTCAGTCTACCATCGCTCAGACCATTCCTCTGTTTGCCTTGGACGATTTGGGTTCGCTTTCCTTCTTTATTCGAATTCTGCTTTAAATCCAATTCCTTGACCGCCATAGCATTCAAACTAGACGCGAATACACGAGAGTTATCAAAGGCTCTGCATGCGCATATGGCTGCTCTATACTTACAAGTAAAATATCGTCGTTCAAGCGCTTTTTCATCTCTGAAAATTTTGCTGCAACTCCAGTTAAGTGTGTTTTTCAGTCTCCAATGTCCACATTATTTGAATAACCTGTTTACTTTGTTACAGGGTTGGTCAAGTATATTTTCATCTTTGAACATATTGTTACAAGTCAAGGTATGTATGTGTCTCAATCTGTTTTTTATTATTTAACATGTGTAACTCTGTTTTAGTGTTCGATATATGTTTTTGATATTGTTTAGTGATTTATTTTTTCCTAAATGATGTGATGTGCTACTTTAGTTTATGCTTCTTCTTTTTTCCATGGTTTTATTTACAATAGAATTTTATTTTTGAATTTTAAGCAACTATTTATATATACCTTGTTTCAATTTATTTCACAGTTTGTCTTTTTCAAAAAGTTAGTGTAAGTGAAAATTTTGTTCCCATGCTAATATGTATTCGGTAGACAGAAATATCTTGAATATCTTATATTATTTATATTTTAATTTTATAATCTTTGTATAATTTTTATTATTATATTTTATTTATAAATATTTATCCATATGTTTTATATAGGTTCTTTTACTAAAATTTGAAATAGGAAAATTGGTTTTCCCGATTTTTATATTAATATGGAAGGTTCATTGTTTTTTTTCATATTAATTTGTTTAGGATAGGTTACAATATGATATGCTAGGATTAGGCTCGGCTAGGCTAGGGTAGGTTAGGTTAGGCTAGGGTATGCTAGGCTGGGTTAGCTTAGGTTAAGCAAGGCAAGGGAAGGCTAAGGCTACATTAGGCAAGGTTAGGCTAGGTTAGGTTAGGCTACGATAGGTTAGGCTAGTTTAGGATAGGCTAGGTTAGACTAGGTTAGCTTAAGCTAAGGTAGGCCAAGCTAGGTTAGTCTAGGCTAGGGTACGATACGCTAGCATAGGTTAAGCTAAGCTACGTTAAGTTAGGCTAGGCCATGGTATGTTATGCCTAGCTAGGCTAGCATACATTAGCCTTGGTTAGCATAGGCAAGGTTAGGTTGGGTTAGGTTATATTAGACTATGTTAGGATAGGCTAGCCTAGGTTAAGATAGGCTAGGCTAGGCTAGGGTAGGTTAAGCTAGGCTAGGCTAGGCTAGGCTAGGCTAGGGTAGGCTAGGTTAGGCCAGGTTAACCTAAGCTAGGTTGTGCTAGGTTAGGTTAGCCTAGGCTAGGTTAACCTAGGATAGGTTACATTAGTCTAGCTTAGGATAAGCTAGGCCAAGGTAGGCTAGGTTAGTCTAGGCTTGGTTAGTCTAGGTTAGATAAGGCTAGGATAGATTAGGCTACGATAGGTTAGGCTAGTTCAGGATAGTATAGGTTTGGCTAGGCTAGGTTAGGGTAGTTTTGGATAGGCTAGACTAGGTTAGGCTAGTTTAGGATAAGGTAAGCTAGTGTAAGCTAGCTTAAGCTAAGGTAGACCATGCTAGCTTAGTCTTCGCAAGGGTAGGTTACGCTAGGCTAGGTTAGGTTAAGCTAGGCTAGGCCAATCTAGGCTAGGCTAGGCCAAGCTAGGCTAGGCTAGGCTAAGCTAGCCTAGGTTAGGCTAGGCTAAGATAGGCTAGTATAAGGCATGCTAGGTTAGTTTAGGCTACGCTAGGCTAGGTTAGGCTAGGTTAGGTTAGGCTAGCTTAGGCAAGGCTAGGTTCAAATAGTTTAGGATATGGTAGGTTAGGCTGGGTTGGGCTAGGCTAGGCTAGCTTAAGCTAAGTTAGGCTAGGCTACGTTAGTCTAGGCAAGGCTAGGTTAGGCTAGGCTAGGCTAGGCTAAGCTAGGCTAGGCTAAGCAAGGCTAGGGTAGGTTAGGCTAGGTTAGGGGAGGTTAGGCTAGTGTAAGCTAGGCTAGGTTAGGCTAGGCTAGGCTAGGATAAGCTAGGTTAGGTTAGGCTACGCTAGGCTACCGTAAGCTAGGCCACCCTAGCTTAGGCTAGGCAAGGCTAGGCTACCCTAGGCTACCTTAGGCTAGGCTTGGCATACATAGGCTAATCGAGGCCTGGCTAGGCTATGCTAGGCTAGTCTAGTCTAGGAAAGGTTAGGCTAGGTTAGGGTATGTTAGGCTAGGTTAGGTTGGGCTACGCTAGGTTCGACTAGGAAAGGTTAGGCTAGTTTATGTTAGGTTAGGTTAGGCTAGGTTAGGCTAGGCTAGGATAAGTTAGGTTTGACTAGGCTAGGATAGCCTAGGTTCGACTAGGCTAGGCTAGCATAGGCTAGATTAGGCTAGGCTAGGTTACGCTAGATTAGGCTAGGCCAGGTTAAGCTAGGGTAGGCGAGGGTAGGTTAGGTAGGGTAGTCTAGGTAGGCTAAACTAAGTTAGGTAGGTTAGGTAAACTAGGTAGGCCAGGTAGGCTAGGTTAGATTAGGTTAGGCTAGGCTATGCTAGGTTAGGCTAGGTTAGGGGAGGTTAGGCTAGGCTAGGCTATGTTAGGTTAGGCTAGGTTAGGGAGGTTAGGCTAAGATAGGCTAGGCTAGGCTAGGTTAGGCTAGGTTAGGCTAGGTTAGTCTAGGTTAGGTTAGGTTGTGTTAGGATAAGTTAGGCTGGTTAGGCTAGGTAGGTCTCGTAGGCTAGACAGGCTTGGTTAGGTTAGGCTAGGTAGGCTGGGTAATCTAGGTATACTAGGTTAGGTTAGGTTCGGTAGCCTAAGTAGGTTAGGCTACGCAAGTCTAAGCTAAGCTAGGATAGGATAGGTATGGTTAGGCTAGGTTAGTTTAAGCTAGGATAAACTAGGATGGATTATGCCAATGTAGGTTAGGTTAAGCTAAGCTTTGCTAAGCTAGGTTAGGCTAGGCAAGGTTAAGCTAGGCTAGATTAGTTTAGGCTAGTTTAGGTTAGTTTAGGCTAGTTTATGTCAAGTTAGGTTAGGATAAGCTAGGGTAGACTATGGTATGCTATGCTATGTGAGGCTAGGTACTCTAGGTTGATCTAGGCTACAGTAATTGTGGTTAATATATTCTAGAGTAGGATGGGCTACACTAGGTTAGTGTAGGATAGAGTAAGCTAGGTTAGGTTAGGATACATTAGGCAAGGATAGTTTAGGGTAGCTTAGGTTAGGTTTGGCTAGCCTAGGCTAGGCTAAGCCAAGCCATGCTAGGTTAGGTTACGCTAATTTAGGCAAGGCTCCGCTAGGCTAGGAAATGCTAGACTAGGTTAGGAAAGGCTAGGCTAGGCTAGGATAGGCTAGTCGAAGGCAGGATAGGTTAGTTTAGGCTAGGATAAGGTGGGCTAGGTTATGCTAGGGTAGATTAGGCCAGGGTAGATTAGGCTAGGTTAGGCTAGGTTAGGCTAGGCTATGATAGCTTAAGATAATGTAGGCCATGTTAGGTTAGTCTAGCTAGGCTTAGGTTGGGGTAGGCAAGGCTAGGCTTGGTAAGGCTAGGTTAAGGGAGGTGAGGCTAGGCTAGGTTAGGCTAGGCTAGGCTTGGCAAGGGTAGACTAGGATAGGTTAGGCTTGGCTAGGTTAGGCTATGTAAGGTAGGCTAGGCAAGGCTAGATTAGGCTAGGCTAGGCTAGGTCAGGGTATGTTAAGATAAGTTAGGTTGGGTAGTCTAGGTGGGTCTGGTAGGTCTGGTAGGCTAAGTAGGCTAGGACAAACTAGGCTAAGGCTAGGTTAGGCTAGGCTAAGTTAGCTTAGGCTAGGCTAAGTTAGCTTAGGCTAAGCTAGGTTAGGCTAGGCTAGGCTAAGTTAGGTTAGGCTAGGTCTGATAGGTCTAGTAGGCTACTCTAGTCTAGGTAGGCTAGGTAAGGCTAGGCTAAGTCAAGGTTAGGTTAGCCTAGATTAGGTAAGGCTAGGGTAAGTTAGGTTAGCTTAGCCTACACTATTTTAGGTTAGGCTAGGTTAGGTTGGGCTAGGCTACCGTAGGTTACACTAGGCAAGGCTATGCTACCATAGGCTAGTCTAGGCTACCCTAGGCTAGTTTAATCTAAGTGAGGCTAGGCAAGGCTATGCTGGGCTAGGCTAGCCTAGTTTTGGTTAGGCTCAGTTAGGTTAGGGTAAGTTATGTTAGGCTAGGTTAGGGTGGGATTGGTTACGTTAAATTAGGTAGGCTATGCAAGGCTATTCTAGGCTAGGCTAGCCTAGGTTAGGTTAGGCTCAGTTAGGTTAGGGTAGGTTATTTTAGGATAGGTTAGGGTGGGATTGGTTATGCTAAGTTAGGTAGGCTAGGTTAGGGTTGGTTATGTTAGTCTAGGTTAGGCTTGCTAAGATTAAGTTAGGTAGGCTAGGATGGCTAGGTTAGGCTGGGCTTAGTTATGTTAGGCTAGGTTAGGCTTGGTTAGGTTAAGTTAGGTAGGTTGGCCAAGCTAGATAAACTAGGTTAGGTTAGATTAGGATATGTTATCTTAGGTATCCTACGTAGGTTAGGCTAAGTAATGCTAGGCTACGGTAGGTTAGGTTAGGCTAGGCTAAACTAGCATAGATTAGGTTAATGTAGGTTAGGCTTGGCTAGGTTAGTTTGGGCTAGGTTCGGTTAGGCTAGGTTTGGCTAGTTTATGTTAAGCTAGGTTAAGCTAGGGTAGACTAGGGTAGGCTAGGCTAGGCTAGGTTGGGCTAAGTAGGCTATGCTATGATAGGCTATAGTAAGCTTGGTTAATCTATGCTAGGGTGGGCTAGCCAGGCTACGTTAATTTAGGATAGACTAGGGTAGGTTAGGTTAGGATAGGTTAGGCTAGTCTATTTTAGGGTAAGTTATGTTTGGCTAGTCTATGCTAGGTTAGGATAGGCTAGATTAGGTAGGCTAGGCTATGTTAAGCTAAGCTAAACCATCCAAGACTAGGTTAGGCTATGCTAAACCATGCCAGGCTAGACTAGTTTAGGCTAAACCATGTGAGCCTAGGCTAGGCTAGGTTAGGCAAGGTTGGGTTAGGCTATGCAAGGCTAGGCTAGGCCAAGCTAGGCTAGGCTAGGTAAGGCTAACCTAAGCTAGGTTAGGTTAGGTTGGGCTAGGCTAGTCTAGGCTAGGTTAGGCTACATTAGGTTAAGCTACGCTAGATTGGGGTAGGTTAGGCTAGGCTATCTTAAACTAAGGTAGGCTAGGATAGGTTAGTCTAGGCAAGGCTAGCTTAGGCTAGGCTAGGCTTGTTAGAAAAATATTATATATGATAGAGAAATGCGAGACATATAATATGCAAAAAAACACAAACACATCAACCTAGAGAGACATAGATATACATGGTTCACCCAGTTTGGGCTACGTCCACCTTGAACAGGCAGGCCTTCCTTTCTATTATCTAGCAAAATGAAGAGATGCAACCTACAACAGATCCATTGTAGTATCCTCTGTTTTCTCTCATAGTCTCATATCTCTGTTTCTTGCTCTGAGAATACACATCTATTACACAGCCTCAATACAATACCCTCATACAAAGAGAGGGGATTTCCTTCTAGGGCAAAAAACCCTAAACCAAACATAAGTTCTACCATCAGATCATCTGCCTAATGAACGGCCCAGATTGACTAGAAATTACTATACTTTTACAAGGCAATTTTACATTTGGAGGGGTGTACAAACTTCCTGGGGTATACATCCGGCTGAAGAAAAGACCTCGAAATAGTCATGCTCCACACCCAACAAGGGTAGGCTAGGCTAATTTAACCTAGCCTAGGTGAATCTAGGCTAGGCTAGGTTGGCATAGGTTAGGCAGGGCTAGGTTGGGCTAGGCTAGGCTATGTAAGGTAAGCTAAGCTAGGGTAGGTTTGGTTAGGTTATGTTAGGGTAAGTTAGGCTAGGTAGACTAGGTAAGTTCGGTAGGTCCAATGGGCTAGCTAAACTTACATAGGCTAGGTTAGGGTAGGCTAGGCAAGGAAGCAACCTATTTGAGGGCAAGGAAACACCGAGGATGGTGTTTCACTTGAGAGGGGGAAGTTGTAAAACCTCATAGTGAAAATTAAATGTTTAATTTACTTTTACCACAATGATGAGGTAAGACATGGTCTATGTGACAATCCGAGTAGAGATTTAGATGTTTAAAGTTATTTTAATTTTCCTTAAAATCATGTTATGGAAAGCCATGGAAATTACAGTGACAATATACTAGTTGAAATTTTTCATTTACGAGACAATTAGAGGATGATTACTCCCTCCCTAGAGATAGAACATTTTAGTACAAAAAGAAGCCAAGGAAGGAAAAAGGAAAATTTGGAGGCATCTTGGAGGAAAAGAAAGAAGTTTGAAAGACTTGAACATGACATTGTTAGGGCGAGGGAAGATGTCGCCGAAAGGGTATTCTTTAGTTGGGCATACAACTAGTGGAAACCCTATATGAGACTTGTGTATCTAGGAATTCTTAGCTAGATTGATTAGTGTTGATGCCAGAGAGCAGACCTTAATAGGTCACTGTCCATTTGTTGTTCTAGAATTGAAAAGTCTTGTGGGTATAATTGGTGGTTGTAGTTCTCATTTATCAGGAGGAGTGGTCTTCTTCTATGTAATTGCCTGGCAGCCTAGATTAAGAAAGATAAGTACTTAATTTGTGAATTTAAGATCCTAGATTACTATTATATTCATTATAATACGAAATTTTTGTAGGACGCTATGTACTAGTTATGAAGGAGGATATAATTTGGGGTTGGATAGTCTAATTCAAAAGATAAAATAGATTTTTTTCTATAATACTAATTATTTTCGATAAATATTTTCTCAGTGACTTCTATTTGATATATAATAGATAACTTTGGAAATTTGGTTCTTAAGGAATGTACTTACAAGTTTATGGAGGATCTAGAAAACTCCATCTTATTAAATATAACTATTAAATCAATTTTATGCCTTAGAGTTAGTTCCTAGATAGGGGCAGCAGGGACCATATAGCAAGTAATAATCCCTATTAATTGCTAATTGATATCAACTTATAAATGAGAGTAGTTCAAGGGCGAAGCATGCTGTGCTAGCAAGTCTAGAATGTGTCTTTTTTAATCTTATTTCCTCTTACCAAGGGAATATCGTAAAGGATAAATGAAACCAATTTTCACAAAGCCCATGTTAAAGGGAAATATAGTGCATAACTAAACATAGAGATAAAATTGAATAAGTAAAGTATTCTCTTTTATAGAAATTAAATAACTATTAAAAACACTGCACATGGAACTATTTTATAGAACAATGTAAGAGATTACACTACGGAAGTAATTTGAGCTATCATATATAAAAATAGAGGAAGTTATACTTTCAATATTAAATGGAATGGCTATCAGAAATAGATAAGAAGATAATTTAGAACCGAAGAAGTAGATTCTTTACAGTGTCAATATTTCACCATATGATAGCAACATTTTTAGAGTAAATTAATATATGGGAGTAGCTTGGATATGTATATGTATAAACAAAATATACAATGAGGATATAAAAAAATTTCAATCCTCGAATAATAGAGTGCTTGCAACGAATTGGCCATGGTGGTTCATGCTAGCTTTTTTTCCAAAATTTAAATTTGTGTATGCAAAATAAAACCACGACTGCTTTCATGGTATATGAGTTACAAGCTATAACTCCAAATAACCATATGGGAACCCGAAAATTATTAAATAAAAAGGAGCACTACTACATAAGGGAGGGTTTTAAGACAATATTTGAGACAATTTTTGGGTAAATTGTCTTAACTTAAGATAAAAAAACTTGTGTATTATCTTAAATATTGTCTTTAAGCAGGTGTCTAAAAAATTATTGTCTTAAATATTATTGCCTTAAAATATATTGTCTTAAAGATTATTGTCTTAAAAAGTATTGTCTTAAATATTATTGTCTTAAAAAACATTGTCTCTATAAATAAAATATATAACACAAGCATTATTGTCTCTTAGGAGACAATTTCATTTTTATCTCTCTCGAGACAATTTCATTTTCGTCTCTCTAGAGACAACAATCAGATTGGAGACAATATGTCTTTAATAATAGTTATTATCTCTCTAGAGATGATAATTTTTTTATTTAAAGATCACTTTTGTCTCTTTAGACAATATAGAACAATGAATCTAGAAATATCTCTCAATTGAAATAAATCGATATAAAAAACATTTAATTAAAAATAAACTACAAAATCGTTGATTAATTTATGTTAGTGCCAGTGGAATCAAACCACCAACCCCCTGCTTGTAAGGCAGGTGCTCTTCGATTGAGCTAACACACTTTAAAGAATTATGTGAAGAGTTATGGAAATCCTTAAAATTACATTTATAGCCATTGATTTAAAAAAATAAAAAAATTGCAGCCACATGATGAATTTCAGACAATTGTTTTTGCATATTTCAATAGATTTGATGTTGTAACACCCCTCCTTATCAACTTCTATAAGTGTTTATTTAAAGAGTCAATTCCAAATGAAACTTTTTGGGAATGGGATCTAAAGGTCTCTTTTTCTTACTTGCCAAATTTTCAGACCCTTTCCCTACTTACTAGCAGCATAAAGCTCAATTGGTGAACCACCTGGTAAATACTTATTTTTGGTATCTACTAGATTGTTCTATTTCCTAGGAGGAAATTTGACTGTTGTTTTAGTTCTCATGTCATTAGAGTACACAATAACAAGTAGCTAATTCATGCTAGTATATGAGGAATAATGACATAAGAACAATACTGAAAGAAAAATATAAATTTGCACTGATGTTCAGAAATATTATTGCAAAGTATGAAATCCCTCCCCTTGCAATTCCAAAAATGAATTTCCTCAATTCCTTATGTTCCTCTAGACTTCCAAAACAACTCTTAGATATTCCAATGCCCAAAAAGTACCAAAGTTTTTGAGCGGAAGAAAATCACCACAACATAATAGAGAGATAAATCAGAAGCAGTGAGAAAGACAATGAGATTTCTTACAGTTCACCCTTGCATGATATGACAAATTATATTGTTAAACAGTTCCATGTAAAGTATGAGGTATTTTCAGATTATCTGTGAACTCACAATCTCTACAAAAATGTTATTATGGATCAATGTTTGATAAGATTGACCAACAAGTCTACAACCCATATATTTGATTACAATATTTAGATTAATCATATCCCATAGTCAATTACAAAAGGGTTTATTGTTAGATTTGAGTATCCTCATCATTTTCAAGAATATTTTATACAATCCTCTTGGCTACTAGTATCCTACTCACAAAATGTGATTTTCATACACTAAGGCACCATGCTTCAATAGATCTGCTAGACGCTTCACTTATACTCATACACAAAGGTAATGCCTGGCAAAGAATAGTCTTTTCTAAATTACTTGCAATAATAGACTCCCTTAAAAGATGCGTACTCTAATTGTCAACAACCTATTTTTAACTAATCTTCCCAATTTAACTTTTTTTGTTTTAGCTTATGGAAATAGTTAGATAACGAAACAACAACACGACTTGTAAGTTATTATGCTAAGATTGTTCTTCATCCTTGATGTCTATGATCATATACTTTCCTTCAGATGCACCTTGAATTATGTAGTTCTCCTAATGATCCATTACCACTCATGGTATTACATCATTTAAGTTCTTTTGTCTCTTTTTTTCCCAACTATACCCAAAAATTCCCATATGAATTTAACTATGCCATGAGAAATGAATTTGGTAGCCTAACAAAACTTTATGAGTGAAAGATTTGCATTTGAATTTTGTAATAATATAAAAATTATACAAACACTCACACAATTAGCACTCAAAGAGGTCATTGTGCCAAGGAGATATATAACAAGCCAATTAAATTAATACTAAGCATATATGAGTGTAAAGTCGAGAAGCTAAAATTCGGAGCAGAAATCCAACTGCCATAAAACACGATACTACCTTTAACAATATAAAATTCCTTAATTATCAATTTTGTAGAGATCTCAAAAATACGTACAACAAATCTAAAGCGAATTGGAATTAGTTGATGTTGCTGATAAATCTAAACTAGAATAAAAACAAGAAAAAGTTTGAAACTAATTGTAATTTCTTTAGAAACTACAAAGTAGTGACATGGATATCGAGAAATTAAAATTGAGAAAATATAATATATGCTAATACAATTTTGTCTCATGGAATTCAATTTGCCTATAAAATAGGATACATATATTAATAATATGGTCAAGCCAAATAATACTTTCAGTGAAATGAGGAAACGAGGCTTGTGTGAAAGGCTGTAAAATCCTTTGACACTGACAAGTCTCATGTAGTTCTAATAAGAACTATATACGTGCAAAATGCTAGAGCAGAGTTTGTCACGATGAATTCCTGATTGACTAGAAAACTGAAGCATGCCACCTCATTCAACAAATCTATTACTAATCAAACAAGAAACTTATGCCTTGTTTTAAGGGTTCAATTGTAGTCTCCAGATGATTAGTTTCAATATCTTCTCTAACTTGTTGAGGAGTACCTCTTATATATGGAACAAATTTATTCTTAAAGAATCTAAAGCAGCATTTCATAAACCACATCCTTTCATTCATATGCCTCACACACAATCAGCTTCTATAGGGTACGCACAAAAACCCCTAACCCAGATCCGTTAGTCAGTTTACCAACTATTTTGCACTATAATTAACCCAACTTTGGTTAGCTGGTATCAGAGGTTCTACACGCCTAGAATATTAGCTATGAACGCTCTCAATATAATGCAATATTTTGACCCCTATGAACCACTCACTGCATATATTTATGTCCAACATAGAACAAAGATTACTAGAAGATTGAATATAGAAGGGTGCATACTTGGCCACTTGGCACGGTACTCCAAATTCTAATCACATGTAGGGTATCAAGAGAATGAAGTAGTTTGATCCTACACAATACATCTATTCTTGCTTAACCACCTAAATATATGATATACACTTGATGGAGTAGATTACATTAGTGTTACCAGAATGATAAAGGACAAAACTAGATTTCTACTATGAATAGCTCCATTGATTTGTATTGATCTCATAATTCTACATTTTGAGTGAGGCAAAATATCGTTAAGCTATAGGTCTATTTACACTTGTGACAAGGCATGATAGTATCACCAGTTCCCAACCAGACAAATAGGGGACACTTAGAAATGAATGAGAAACATTAGAGTCCAAGCCAAAATTATTAACATTGTAGAGAAGCATTTGGTGGGAACCTTAAGGTACTTGAATGGTGTTAAAGGTGGAATAATGAGTACAATATTACATAGAAATTGTAGAGCAACATTCCTTAATCTTTTCACCTTCTTGACCACACTCTATATATGTAAGAAAAGCCCCTTAGGCTACAAAATACTAAACATCTTTCCATCCAAACAACATAGACTCTGCAAACTCCAAGTATAATATATCAATCAATGGAGTGATTATTTTAGTTTTTCTTAGCACTTCAATTTGTTTATCACCCCCACACCCCCCCCCCCCCCGCACATGCACATATCAGATTTAAGCACAATCGTAAGATGAATGAGAATCAAAGTCGTTAAAAAATGCCTCTATCTATCTTGAGATGGGAATAAATGCAAAATTATGATTGAATGCATGAACATAAACGTACCTAAGAATCTTGAATTCATTTGAATATTTAAAAGTGATTATGTGTGTTTATTCACATAAGAAGGGAAAGTTCATTTAAAGCTTTTAAGAATGATTGTGTGTTTTTAGTCTGGTAAGAAAAACTTACTGGTAAATAAGACAGAGACCTTTTCGGTAGATACATATATTTCCTATCTCTCAAACTTTTGTTCCCAAATGGAATGGGAAACCGAGTGAGGTGAATGATATTATGTATAGCCAAGTATATCCACCCTTTTCATACCTTCCACAGTTCAATTTATTCATGCTAGATTACTAGGAGAAAATGAAACATAATCTAGGTAAGTACTTTCACATTCCCTTTCTAGAATCAGTAGCATGAGTGTACCTTCGACATGTTGTCTATCTATTTTGACTTTCTCACACTGATCATAATCCCCTTATGCTTTGCCACATTATTATCATGTATATTGATTGTTATTTCCTTGAGAAAGAAACTATGATAGCAACCTCCTTCTCATTCTCCAGCTCAAAATGGTTAGCCCCATGCTTGTGATCATAGGGCATAATAGAAATGGCAACCAATAATTGAGATGATGCTGTTAACTGCAAATCCTTCTATGCTAATTATTTATTGTAAATTTTATGTGGGATATAGATCTTGTACCATGCATAAGCATGATACAAATGACTTTCTAATATCCAAAATATCCTTGTTAAATTTGAATAGCAGATTGTTGTGATTTGAGGTTTAGGAATCTTCTTGACCATACAAATGGCCATGAATATATTCTATAGAGTGAAAATCTTCCTACATATCATATTCCATCTGTCATATGAAATAGTAAAAGGAGAAAATATATTAAAAATAAAAAATTTACCTCATAGATTCTACACTAGGTTCATGAAATTTCATTCAACCTAAATCTTCCTCTGTAATAGGCTATTCTCCAATAATTAATTCCTATAAGGTCAAACTAGATCAACCTTTCTATCTAGACAAATATAATCCTATATCCAATTCAATGCATAACATTTTAGATTTCTATCCCCCATTCGATAATAATACCTTCTGAAAGGTGTGCCAAAAATCTACTGAACATGACACTATAACTATTTACATCATGAACAATATGGGTAAACTCCCAACCAAAGATAAATAATTTCTAGAATATAATTTTGCTACACATTTCCTTCATCCCATTTCACAAGTAGTGACACTTGCATCTTCAAATAAGAAGGAAATACCATGGATTTCAAGAGAGGAAGAAACATACAGATGCCATTTGTCATGTCTATGTTTAACAAGGAAGGAATTATAGATCAATCACTATAAGTTTCTTGTTGCATTTGAGAAACATATGACCCATATCATATACAATTATTCTCTTTAGTGTAACCTAACACACATCTGTATGTTTTTTATCACTACTGTAGCCCTAGATCTTGATAGGTTAGTGATAAAGTATGACTATATCCTTGGAAACAACACTTTCATTGCATTAAACATCATAAGCATCATCCAACCCCATGGGGCCTTCACCTAATGAATTGTGACATAACACCTTCATTATGGAATATTAAAGAATACCTTTAATTTCACTAGGTATTGATAAATACCTCCAAAAATCCTTTTTCCAAACCCCCTTCCCAATACCTATTGCCAATAAAGCAAGCCTTTATTTTTACTAGATATGTTTTAAATTCCCCTCAATACCTATAAACCATTTGGTACCCTACAACTCCCCATAGTACTTATAATGCATTGACTTTGTTCTTTACAATCTTAAAAGTCCCTTTATGAATGACCATGGTAATATATTGGTCAACAAGGTGAAGGCGCTCTACCCACACTTTTATTGAAAATATTAGATTCTATAGTAGACTAGCCAGAATTCCTTCAAATTATAGCTTCCTCTACAATAGGGTATTCTCCAACAATTAATGCCTACAAGCTCAAGTTATATCAACCTTCCCATCTAGACAAATATAATCCCATATATCATTCAAATGGATAATTTTTTAGATTTCTAGCCCTCATTTGATAATGATGCCTTCTTAAAGATGTGTCCTAGATCAACTCATCATAGAATTATCATTATTTACATAATGGAAAACAAAGGTAAAATCACCACACAGGATAATAGGTTTCCAGAACATCAATCTGCTACTCATTTCACTCATCTCATTTCAAAAGTGGGGACACATGCATCTTTAAATGAGGAAATAATATGAATTTCAAGAGAGGAAGTCATTGGAGGATATAGTACTGCTATGGCACTAGCACACATCCATCTTAACTCTAAATATATAGATGTCCCACTCCATTCCATCATTATATCACATGATGGATATAATTTGAAGTACGGCTTAGTAGCTTAAGTTTTGTAGGTAGTCAAGATGGAGAATCTCAACCTTGCTTGGTTGCATGGCTCTTAGACATTTGCCAATACGTATCCCATGGCCTTTGATATAATATATTCAAAATTTTTGTATGCTCTTTTTGCTCTGTTAAAAAAATGTTAGTTATGGCTCAGCATTCCCTGGGCCCTAAACTCTAGCATCATCTTTTATCCATCTCCAATCATTTCTTAACTTGTTCAATAATATTTTGCTGACTTTAATTTATATTTATGAAGAATTCAATTATATAAGCTTTTTTATTTCCATAATATGGGTTTGTAACCATAAAATACACAAATTTCATTGTGTTGTAGATAGGATTTGGGGTTTTAATAAATTTATAATGTTTTTGAGGTGCATAAATGCAGTTCATGGGACCAAGGAGAATTAGGTTCACCACCCACTACATCTGCGCATGATGCTTACTATTTTGAAAAAGTCATATTGCGGATCATTTTAGGGAACATTATGAACATTAAATGCAATGACATGTGAGCTGGTGAGTCTTTGTGGATAGACCATGACTTGCCATAGATAGAAATTTATGACAAGGATAAACTTCCCCGAATCATTTTTTCTTATCTCATTTTAGATGAGGATCTTCTTAAGGAAGTTTGGGTTGTGGCTATAATAGCTAAGGTTTGTCTCAATCCTTGACAATCCAAGAGGCCAACCATGTGCCATGTCTTGAAAGCTCTTGAACTTCCCCACAAGATTGTCCATGTTGATATGCTAAATGACAATGTTTCATTGACAATATCATCACAAAGCTCATGGAATGAGGCTTTTGGTAGTTGGAGAAGTTCCAACACATCCTAGGAGCAACAATATCTAGGGATAATTCTAGGAATTTTGAGGAAAAAGTACTTGTCAAGTGGCAATTCAAGTGGCAGAATTTGTAGAAGAAATAAAGTCAGACATGGTTCCAGTGACATTGTTTCTGACCATACACATGAAGGGGCTCCTTGAACTAGAAATTTCAGTGTAATGAATTGGACAACATTTTTAGGAGAAACACCTTCTTGCACTTTAATGTGCCATGTCATTCAATTAAGGGAGAAGCCCACACAAGCAACATGTATTTGGCCATTGTCTATGAAAGTGAATAAGTGCTTGCAACTCAACCTACAATTTAAGGGGTCAGCCTAAGGACTATCTACTAGAATGTCAGGTTAAACTTTGATTACTTAAAAGATTGTAAAGACTCATTGTTGTCTCTCGAACTGAATCTAATTTCTATAGCTAATCTCTTGGCATATCAATTTATAACCTCTATTAATACCTTAAAGGTCATTGTCTATACCTATGGCCAAGTTGCATCTTCTCCAAAATTCACTGAGATCTCTCATGTCATTTCTTTAGCAATCGAGTTGACCACTGTACGAACTTAAAAACATTGTGAGTAGGAACTATTCCAAAATCTTCAACATGTTCCTAATCTGCATACCCCCACATAGAAAAAACCAAAGACACGGTCTCATAGATATGCTACCAATTAATGGCTTGTCACCTTATGTGCTAGAAAAGAAGACAACCCAACCTTCAACTTTCATTGAATAACATATATGAGATTCAACTCAGCCAATTTCTCTCTAAAATAAACCTTTCTAATTAATACAATATGCTAATGTTACATAGGACATATCATCACTAGTGGTTCAAGTCTAGGACAACCTAGCCTCGACAGGGAAAATAATAGGAAGAAAATGTAGAACCAACTTGGATTCAAAATATATTTTCTCACACTTCAAACAAAAATGGAGCTTTTCAGCTCATATTTGTTTGCAGGATCCTAGTAGTAGGAAACCAAGGAAATAATTCACATAGCTTAGAATGACTTTGTGCTAAATGTTGGTGGATCTCTATGGGAATTGGATACTCTATTCCATAATAGGTAGAAGTTCTAGAAAAAAACATTTTCATGAGGGATCTAGTCAGATAAAATGGGTTGAAAAGATGGAGGAAAAAGGGAATCTAATAAATATATCCACCACATTATAAATTGATCCCCTAACTTCTCAACCCTGGCAATATCTTAGTGCCTATCAAATATGTATAGAGGCTTGTATATATTACTTTAATCAATTGTAAGCACAAGAAAGAAACTATTTTTTCTCACCTTGTTCTGTTGTCCTCTAGATCCTCATATGTTTTCTGGATCTCACTCTCTCATCAAATATTCAAGGGTTCTTTAGAAAAATGTCCTAAATATGTTTCCCATTATCATTAAGGGAAAGGTAAATAACTAGAAAAGGATTCCTTCAAATATTCCTCCACAACCTCACACATGTTCAACGAGATAATTTTACAAAAACTAAACCAAATGAAACTCTGATTTAAAATAAATAAATTTCTGTGAAAAGATTCACACAATAGGCATTTCATGGTGTGTAAGCATATATATATATATATATATATATATATATATATATATATATATATTACCTAGAGAATCATTAACCAAGTTGGACCATTCCTTTGTCAAAGACTCATAAATATTCAACCACATAAATTTACATAAAATAGGTCAAACGACATTGGAAAAAAAAAAAAAAAAAAAAAAAAAAACTTTTTAGAAAAAGACTATATACCTCCCAATAGCGCCATGTTTCCTACAGAAAGTGAAATTAAAAATATTTTTTTTATAAAAAAGAAAATAATTAAATAAAACCCTATTTTTTAACTTTCTAATTTTAAATTATTAATGATCTATTTAAACAAATTAGAACACAAATATAATATATCAAGGAAGTAATTTGCAATAAAAATAAAATCAAAGGAAGTAAATCACAATAAAAATAAAATCAACAAACATTAGACTTAAAGACAAATGAGTAAAATGAAACCCCATATTTTTTTTATTCTTTTTTAAAATTTTCAATAATCTATTGAAACAAGGTAGAACCCCATTATCCTCTTCATTATTTGTGAAAATTCTATGTGGAAAACAACAAAAATTTTAAAGCTTCAACAAACCCAATATTTAACCTTACACTAGAATGGTTTGAGCATAAATTCATTGTTCTCTCCATGGGAGTTAGGTCATAGAAATTCATGAGCAAAGATGAGGCATGCTAGCTGAAAAATATAGTCTACAATAAATGTGAATTTAGATAATAAATAAATCCTAAATGTGTATGAATATATTGTGAAAGAAATTTGAAGGGGAAAATAGGCCTTCTGTCATTCCATCCCTTCCCCCCCTCTCTCTCACTCTGTAATTATTGCTCTGTCTCACTCCTTATATCTCTCTCTCACATTGTCTCTCAATATTTCTCTCTGTGACTCTTACTATGTGTCTCTCTCACTCTCTCTCTCTCTCATATTGTATCATTCTCTATCTCTCTCTCTGTCAATCTCTCACCCTCTCATTCTTTGTCTTACTCTCTCTCTTCCCCCCTCTCCTTCTCTCTCTTCCTCTCCCTCTCTCTCTCTCTCTCTCTCTCTCTCTTGCTCACTCCCTTTCTACTTCCTCCTCCCTTCACCCCTATCTCCTTCCCTCTCTTTCCCTCCCTCTATCGATCTCTTGATTTCTTTATCTCAATTGTTCTCCCTCTCTGTTGCTATCTCCCTCTCTCAGTGTCTCCCAATATTTCTCTTTCTCACTCTAAGAATGTCTCTCTCACACAATCTCTCTGACATTATATCCTTCTTACTCTCTCTATCTAAATCTCTTCCCCTATCTCCCTCCCTCTCCTCTCACACTCACTCTCACTCACTCTCATTCTCATTTCCTCTCTCTCTCTCTCTACCCCTCTCCCACATTCAATCTTTCTTTCCTTGTCTCTCCTAGCCCTCTCTATTTCCCCCCTCCTCGCTCTCTCTCACCCCCCCTCTCTCTCTCTCATCCCACCTCTCTCTCTCTCGCCCCGCCCCACCTCTCTCTCTTTCTCAGGGAAAATTTTAAGAACCACATTAAATTTATATGTATAATAAATGAGCTAATCCCCATGATACATAGGAAAAATGGGAGGCAATTTTATCAATAATATAATATGTATATATAATTTTTTTGGCGAATCTCTCACTAGATTATATTATCTTGTACAGTGATGGAGAATCTTTTACTGAATTATAAAATCTTGGCAAATATTTTATTGAATAATAAAACATTGTGAAGTCTTGGTGAATGTTTTGTTAAAGTATGAAACCATATATGATAATAAGAAAAAATATTCATTAAACTGTAATATACTAACATACATGTTTGGAAAAAGAAACATAATTTTCTCTTCCTACAAAAAATGTTCCAAGTTTCAGTGATCATGTTTGTCAAGGTTCTTACAATACACTCTTTCATATCCTCCTATTAGTTTTGATAATATTCCATAACAAAGTTCTTGTAGGTTTTGATATTGACATCGAGTTCTGTCAAGGTAGGAGAGATTAATCTTTTCTCTACAACTTTTGTCAAGCTACCACTTTTTTCAAGTTATCAAATTTCTTTCTTATTCCATAGACTCCAACTGTGAGATTAAAAAAACACATCAAGTTTGTTTACCCCAACATGCCAACAAGTAGCAAGCCACAACTATAATACATAAGAAAGTATTAAGTATCCCAAGGGATTGAAGGGGATCTAATTGAAAGAAGTGACCATTGTGAGAATCCTTCCAATTAATATATGAATATATAAATGTAGATTTATTATTTTTTTTTTTCTCGATTAAGACTAATTCTATTAAGCAAAAATATTGTACAAGAGGATACATTCCAGAGATGCAGAAAACCGGCAACCGGAAATGATAAGACTATCAACCTCGGTTCCGGAGAAGGAATTAAGCAAGCAAGGAGCTACAACGAGTCACTGGTAACCTAAAGAAGCAGTGATTCCTACCCTGAAAGGGTAGAGGCATCAACACGAAGCTTTTTACCTTTCCTTTTTTTGACTTCAACCCAACCATTTTGGGGTGGATGAGCAATAACAACTTGAAGATTGGGTTCCTCCACAGGAGAGCCCTCCTTTTCTGAATCAGAGGAGGAGGACAAATGGACACGTTTCTGAGCAATGGCTGAGTCAGTGGAAGGCGCCAGACCATCTGTGGGAGGGGCCACGAAATGAGGCGACTGAATCAGCTCTTCATCACTATCTTCATCTTCAGAGCTGGAGGAATCAGAATTCACGACAGGAGGAGGAGAACAAGGAGCCCATTGTTTAGCCTTGGGCTTGGAGACGTTGGCCTTGTTCTTTTTTGTTGGGCGAGATGGGCATGTATTCTGCAAATGCCTAGATTGGTGGCAATGTCGGCACCGAAAAGCAGTATTCTCATAATCCAGTGTCTGGGTCCAGACGAAGTCGTTAATCTTGAGATTGATTTGTTCTGGAAGTCCTTTGCTCAGATCTAATTCCACGCATATTCTTGCATATGAGTAGAGACCTTTGGATTCCCGCCAAAAATCACCATTAATGAAGCTGCCCAAGGTGTCTCCTATGGCTCTGAAGACATGAGTACTCCATAGGTGGGCAGGTAAGTTTGGAAGCCGGATCCATACAGGTGTCTTAGTAATGACTGCAGTAGCTGGATCAAAATCTGGGAACCAAGGGGTCAAGAATAGTCCTGCAGTTCCCATGAACCAAGGGCCTTCTGCTAAGGCCTTTTCATAGTGCTTACAATTGTCAAATAAAATAATGAAATAACCTTTCGAGCAAAAAAAGATCTTACAATGATGTGTCCAGTTTGCATGGATCCATGCATAGAGATCCTGAGATCGCGGCCACAATCCATTGAATCTACAAATGATGCCAGCTCTTTCTGCAAATATTTGAAGATGGGAAGCCAATTCATCATGAATGAGTTGAATAGAGGGAACTTCTTCAACCTTGTCAACCAAGAAAGCCTTAGATTTAAGGGCTTCCGGGGGTTTGGGGATCTCATAGTGAACAGCATCTTTGTATGAGAAAGGCCGAGAAGAGGAAGACTGTCCCGCTGCACCTCCTCTCAAATGAAGGGTTACCACCACAGAGCTGTTCCTGGAAATACTGTAAGCAGAGAGGGGAAAAGGGTCTTCACGTTGTTTACCCTGAAAGAGGAGTCGTTGAAAGCTTGAAGGGATCCCCATTCTGCGCTCTAGATTCAATTTGAGTTCCTGCACCAGTTCTGAAGGGCTAACCCATTGCATGATGGTTCTGCCTATAGGCTGAGAGATTTGGATCTGAAAGGAGTCAAGTAAGGGCTTTGAGCTTCCTTGAGCAGATCTGCCATGGTCGTTTCCCATCCAAGGGAGCAGACCTGCAAGATCTTGGCCAGGATGTATACAGATCTCTAGATCTGGCCAGAGCGTGGACTGTTCTGCCTTCTGGGTGACCAGATCTGGCTGATCTTTGTCAGATCTGAAGCCAAGACTGTGCTTCGGAGAGCGAGTGGTTTCCCCAGATCTTAACAAAGACCAAGCTAACATTGAGATCTCCTGCTCTGGTTTGTGGCCACATCGCACGGATAACTGTCCGGTCGAGGCCATAATGGCGTGTGCAGATCTGCTGTGAGGGCATAATGATCCCGCGCTGTGCTTGCCGCGGCTGCCCTGAATGCTGGATTGGAACGTTGCTTGACGGATGTCTGCAAGAACCTTCTCCGTTTCAATATGTTTGCAGAGTTTATTACGGGCCAACACATAGGCCTCCTGTCCTCCATAGCCGTCGTGGACACCGAAAGAAGCCCTAACCTGAGCGGTCGAACGAAACCCCTGCGCCGCAACTGCGTCCATCGTTTTTCTCTCTTGTTTTCACTATTCAAATGTAGATTTATTATTATTTTAATTGGAAATATTTAATTAAATAATAAATTTTAATTACATCTCCCCCAATCTAAATTGCTTATTAGCATAATTCACTACGCTCATAGGTCTCGCATTTTTAGCAATGTTGTAACATGTAGATTAATTTCCTTTCTGGTGAACAATCTCCACGTTTTAGGAAAATAAGGTGCAATGGCTCCAACACCTATAGATCATTAGGACAAACTAAGAATAACACAG
This sequence comes from Pinus tabuliformis, assembly GCA_031772625.1. NCBI lineage: Eukaryota > Viridiplantae > Streptophyta > Pinopsida > Pinales > Pinaceae > Pinus > Pinus tabuliformis. Next base: position 502,923,767 of record CM062809.1, read on the forward strand.
AAGATGAAAGGTTGTAGAAACCAACATATTTTTCAAACAACTAATCCAACATCAGTACCTAAACTTTTTCATGAAGATATCATATTGAAAATGTTTGAAAAATGGCGAGAAATCTTTTGTGAGGGTGATACGGAAAGAGAGGGTGATGCAGAAAGAGTGATAAGGTTTCATTGTTTTGAATTTTTTTTGTTAAATCAGAAAAAGTTAAAAACCAATATTAATGGATATATTGGTATTTTTTACTAAATTTTGTGAAGTGACTAAATGTAGCTTTAGCCATTCACCTTAAGATGTTTTTACAATATAATTTCCTAAGCCTATTTAATATCTTCATTATCATAAAAACCAACCTATATCCATCTTACTCCACATCTACCACTCTTAGGGGATGAAATCTATTTATCCCTCTGAGCACTTGGTAGACCCAGAATTAAGATGGATATAAGATTATAGAATTTTCCCTTTAAATAGTCTATGCTCACATGAATACCATGGTATTACCATGGGTCAATACCATTGGTTATCATAAAACTGGAGCTTAAAAATTACTATCAGTAATTTATAAAAAATAATAAAATTAATAATTGATTTTTATTTTAGTTTTTATTTTAACCAAGTTAAAATGTTTAACATACATTAAATTACAACATCCATTTTTACTCTTGATCCACCAAGCCCCGAGGGGGATCAAATATTTTTGCACTCTCATATCACGATATTTGATACCACTCGGGCTTAGTAGATGCAGAGTAAAGATGGATCTATTTTGGTTTAATTCCCCATTTAAATAGGCTACATTTAGGTGAATACCATGGGTCAATACAATGTGCCATTTTTATTTTTATTAATACTAATATTAGGGATAATAATGTTTTTTGCATGGTATTAATAGTAACCTAGCCCATTGTATTTTGGCCATGGTATTTTTCCCATAGGTTTCACCTAAATATAATGCATTTTTTAAGTGTCCTTATATTTATGGAGTAAATATAAAAAAATGTTTTATTTGTTTACCATACCTCTTGTTTATTTATATTTTTATTAATTTACCATACCTCTTTCACAAATATGGTATTTGGCCCATAGGATTCACTTAAATAAAACCTCTTTTTTGAGTCTTCATAAATATAAAGAGGGTTATGGACTAAATATAAAAAGAGGTTTTATTTATTTACCATACGTTTATTTACTATACCTCTCATTTATTTATATTTTTATTAATTTACCATACCTCTTTTATAAATATGGTATTTGGCCCATAGGATTCACTTAAATAAAACCTATTCTTGAAAATTAAGGCGAATGGAAGGTTGTAACTACTAATTTCAAGGGCTAAATTTACCTTTTTTACCCTCTCCCTTAAAATAAGGTGGGCTATTTGAGGCAATTTGTAAAAATGTACTATGATACAAAATATTCACCCACTAAAAATTTAAAAGATCATCTCTCTCCCATTCACCCCTCTTCTTCTATCTCTCTATATCACCATCTCTCTGAATCATCTCTCTCCCATTCACCCCTCTCCCTCTCCCTCTATCTCTCTCTATATCACCATCAACCCCTCCCTCTCTCCTAAACCTAAAACTTAAATCTTAAATGTAATTTTGAATCTCACTTAACTTAACATTACTTAGCATTAAGTGAAACTAATTCTTTCAACAAAAATATATGGTGACAATATACAATTTTATATACATTGAAATCGATTTTATAATATTAATAAAAAAATCACGACCTATAATGTCATTTAAAGTACACTTTTAAAAACTAAAACTAAAGACATAAATTTTAGCAATTTTTATAAAAAATACATTGTAACATTACTATTTTAAATAAAGTAGTTATAACATTACATTATTTAAATACATCTTAAATAAATATACATTTCCATATTTAAAAAAAAAATTACATAAAAATAATAATCAACATAAATTAACTAATAAATTCATATTACCTTGCACCAAAAAAATTATATTTAATCATAAATACAAGGGAGTGCAGTTTTATAACAAACAACAAATAAACAACTATATCATTATATATAATTTTATATATATATATATATATATATATATAACAAATAAATAATGAAAAATATATATAATCACAAGTAAATGCAATTTTTTTAATATATATAAAGAGACACTAAGAAAATTCCGGATTTTTTTTTTTTTTTAAGTTTAGTGGAAAAGCCAAAACGACTGGAGCGATTCTTGATAATAAAATAGACGGAGTTAAACAAAACGAAACTCAAACAAAACACTAAAATAATTTAGTGGAAAAAAAAAACCGAGGATGGTATCGCAATTCGGGTCGTAGTGCAATCTCATTTGGTCTTGTTTGAGACTTGCCTACTGAGAAGATGGACGGAATGAGGTTTTCAATTGTAATGGCTCTTGTTTTCAAAATCCTTCGTCTCTTTGCTTTTCTGTCAAGTGTTTTTTAGCTTTGTTATAACTGCAAGCGCATTAGCTTTTGCGCTTTGTTGGGCTTAAAATCTTTGATTTTTCGGAGTGTTTTTGCTTTCTTGATTTTGTGCTTAATTTTGTGGTTAGAATCTTTCTCATTACTTTTTCGCTTTATTATAAGAGCAGCCTCATCGGCTTTTTTGTCCTTTCTTGATTTTCCGGTATTTCTTGATTTTCTGGTATTTCGTTTTCTAGTTCGTTTTATTCATCGTGTTTTTTTTTTTTATTACTTTCTTGATTTTCAGGTGGTTCGTTTTCTTCATCTGCATTTCTGAAAAGCCTTTCTTGATTTTCCGCTGTTCGTTTTCTGGTTCTTTTTATTCATTGCATTTGTTTGGACTGTTTTTGTTTTGTTAATCCGTTTTTTTGCTTTCCTCATTATTTTTTTGTAAGGTTGTTTTTGTTTGGTGTATTTTTTTGTTTTCTATTTATTTATGATATAAATATAACCAATATAATTTTTATTTTTTAAAATATATATTTATTTATTTTTAATGCACATATAAATTATATTTATTGATTAAACATTTACATATTTTGTTTTTTGTTTTCCTTTTAATTTATTTTAATTTCAATTTCTCAAATATCAAGAAAATAAATAAAATATATTTTTCAAATATATAAAAAAAAACTACAACTTATCATAAAAATTTTAATATTTCTTAACTAGTATACTAATGATTATTATTATTTAATTTATAAGATTTTATATTAATAATTTTATTTTTTTTATATTGAAATTTTTCATTTTTAATTACTTTATTGGAATTGGTCAACTTAATCATTTTTTTAATTAATCATTTTCATGCTATGGTTTACATTAAAAGATATGAACATATTCTAGCCGTCACCAATGCATCAACGAATGTAATTGTAATTGTTAACTTTTTTGTATATCTAAATAAGGTGTTTAAACTTTGCTTAAAATAGTTTTTTACCAAATGATGATTAAAAATTTACTGTGCCTATTACTTATCACCACTTATAAGAATTAGATAAAAGTGAAAACCCATATCAAGATTAGAGCAAAATGAATTTCAAAATGAAAAAAAAAGATTAAAACTTGGCTACCCCTTCAGATTCTAAGAAGTTTGACTTTCAATTAAAATGGTGCCAATCCTCGCTTCATTCTAAACCAAAAAAATGATGAAACCTGGATGCATTCTTTTTGAACTTTGAACCATATAGTACTGGCTTACATTATATGTTTTTTTTCTTAAGCTTGGTAGATCTTACTTTTTCATTAACTATAGAGAAAATTTACACGACATAGAACTGGTTAGGTGGCCTCTTCTTGCCCAGTGGGAAACTAAGTCTCTTGGCCAACTATCCACATTATTTTCCATACAATAGGAAAAAAGCTTAAGTCTTTCTATCCAAGCAATATAAGTTTCAGCTTCTTGTCCACTACCATACTCTAGAGTTCTACATACGTATATAATTGCATAGAAAAATTTTAAAGCTTTCTACATATATAAACAAAACAATAAGAAAGTAGACAATCTAATCATGTTGTTCAGTTGATGTTGATTCCACAGTGTTGGATCTTCGGCATTCATACCAAGCAACTCTGTTTGGACCAAGAGACATCGTAGGTGCTACTCAATTCAGTCAAGGCAGATGTCATGTTTGTGAAGTTGAAACTACACCTTTCAAAATTCCTGCTTGTGATTTGACATTTCTTGAATTGTGACTGCCATGCCTACCGAGATTTGTTCCATTGCCCTCCCAAGTAGGCTTTCCATTAGCCAGTATAGGTAGAGGGTATGCTTAAATTGGGTGATTCTACCTCTTGTATTTCCATAGTTTGGAAGGAGGAATCTCCAGTCCTCCAATTTAGTATCTGTCTCACTCTCATGCTTTGATTCTGCTTCCCATTCTTCTAAGAAATTTTGAATTTCTTCATTGGCTCCCTCTCGATAAGTGACAGTCTCTTCACTAATTAACCTTTTGACAAACTTCTGACCCTGTCGACCACCCGTAGGTCCAAGTTGCATGTCTTTTCTTGTCGAGTGAGGTTTCTTACTGTGGCCTAGAGTTTTAGTAGGTTGTGCCATGGTCACTCTGGCCTAGTCCTATACAGTGAGGAAAACTGTAAACTGATTAAACTTCAAAGTATTACAACAAGGTGCATGCACATAGGTAGTAAGGTTGTGATGCTCCATCCCACTAGCTTCAAATCCATTCTGTCAATTGCACTACCATTCCCATCATGGTTGCAGTTGGGTTCCATGGAAGGTACTGGCCCATGACCTGCAGGAGAGGTTACATTTCACAAAATATGCCCACCGTTAGCAACGATCCAACATGCTTTGCTTCCCTAAACTCAGGTAAAGAGGTGCAACTCCATACAGGTCGTCAGCCCAACCTGGCTAGCATGCCCAATGTTATCCACCTAGTTAGAAGAAAGAGGACCCAAAACAGGTATCCACCCATCCCTGAGCACCATAACGCCACCATTGTCAATGCTCCCACCATGGCCAATCTCAATTCCCTATTAGGTTTCCCACCCACACTAATTCACCTCCTTCTCCCCCATTCCCAAGTCTCTACAAACCCTGTTCCGACTACACATGGTCATGTTACAGATGTTTCCTCTCACAACGCAAGTGAACTTGCATACATCCCCATAGCCCAACCCCCCTGTCTTCTCTGGAAACACACCTGCATGCTTCAACAACATGCCCCTTACCCAGAGCACAGGGGCTTCACTGTGGGAGCAATATCATACCACATGGGTTCATATTGGGGAATATATATTGAGAAAAAAATTCCATAATATATTGGGGGATATATAGGGGTCAAAGGGTTTTTATATTGGCAGGTGTAAAAAATGGAGCTCAAAGTTAATGAAAAAATATAAAGGGTTATAAAATATGTTAACGAAAAAATGGATACCTATAATATCTAGTGGAAGTAGGGTTTTTAAAATTGGGAAGGTGTATTGGGTTTGTATTGGTAAGGGGTTAAATAATGTGATTTTTATGGGTATTTTCAAATATGTAGTCGAATTAAGGTTATTGTTTAATATGCCATGAACACACGTGATATGTTAGAGGTTCATTGAGCAAAGCCACCATGACCCAGAGCCATCAAAATTCCTATATGGGAGAGGAGAATCTCTTATAGAGTGAGATGGGGAGGGTGCCTATCAGTTGCAGAAGACAAAAGCAGAAGTAGACACACGGCCTACGCCGCTAGCCCCCAACATCCTTATGATCCATCCCCAGGATTTCGGTCCTCTCCCTTAGATGAAACCTGAAACAAGGCATCATAATGAGATAAGAGAGATGGTCGATAACATACATGTAATCCTTTGCATGCAATCAATAGAGTTGTTGCTACCCATGGCGCCACAAAACCAACCCTCCGCTCCAGTCTCCTTGCCCACAACCACTTTGATACTCACCAGATTTCTCTCCGGGGGACAAAAAAAACTCCAACACTTCCCTTCCACCTATTGTCACATTTCGTATATGCAGTGACTTCCATCATGTAAAGGGCCACCGTACCCATCACCTCGATCGTGTGGGGGGCAGTGGTTTTGAACCTAGAAGTACTAACCATTAATCCCATATTAATATGGTAATCCACTAGCTTGCACCCCGATCTGGGGCTTACATTATATCTTTTGAAATGTGTTTGACGTTCGATTTAAATGGTGCCAAAAATGGCTTCATTCTAAACTAAAAAAATGATGAAATGTGGCTATGTTTTTCTTGAACCATATAGCAGTGGGTTAGATTATATTTTTTGAAATGCATTTGTTTTGAATTTCCAAATGAAATGGTGTCAAATGTGGCTTCATTCTCAACCAAAGAAAATATTAAAAAAATGAATCATGGCTATAAAATCTATAGTAGTGGGCTATGTTACATTTTGGAATGTGTTTGCTTAACAATTTTGAAATTTCTTATCAAATAGTAAGGGAAGTGACAAGAGTTTCTCATTGTTGTTATATTCATTGAACTCTTCTTTAGTCTAGGCTTCTGTTTATCCTTTGTGCAGAAACACTTTTTATTTTCTTTTGAATTCTGAAATAAGAGTTTTCCTTTTATAATTTTCGTTTATCTTTTCCGATTCTTATTATGATAAAGGGTTTTCTTAGGTTCTACTAGTTTTTTCCGATTGTTTTTGCTTGGTTTATTATGGTTTGAAGATGAGTGTTATTTATTTCTCGTGAGGGTTTTAATATTTATTTTCTAGGTTTTAATGGATCCTTGAAGGTTTTGGCTTTATAGATTAGGAATCCATAACATGTATGATAGCTTTAAGAGTGTTATGAATCCATAAGATTTTGGCATGGTTTTGTTTTGCATATTGAAGTTTGTTCATTGGAACTTAAGGATGTTTTACTTAGTGATGGATTTTGATGGGTCTTTGTAATTGTGCACATTGTCAATGGTTGATATTTGTAATTCTGCACGATGTGTTATTATCAATTATAAATACTGTATTATTTTGTATTTTATTGGAGTTTTGCAAAGTTTGGGTATATGTTATAGTTTTACCACATGAACAACTCGATGTTGTTCTATGCAACTGCATTAAGTCATTTATATTTTAATAGAGATTTCCATTTTTTGTATTAAATATAACGTAGAATATATATATTGAATTATGAGACAATATTTTTTCCTTATCACATAGATTGTATTATGTGACTATACTTGTAGGTCGATGGCAATGGATGCCCATATTCCCAGAAGAATCAATAAAGATCATGTAAGCATTTGCATTAAAGTAATTAAAATCTTGCCCATTTTCTAAATTATGAGAGTGGGATATGAACATATGGATAACCAGATCCATGTGCATTTTCAATAGGAGTTGCTATCATCTCTTTGTGTTTCATTAATTATTTACATGATTGTCCATTCTCTTCAAACATTGACTATCTTCATCTGCTTATGAGATTAACACTTTAATTTGGTTAAATATAAAATTTAATAAAAGTTAAAGTTTAGATAAGTTAAGTTAATTAGATTGGATTTTAATATTTTAAGAGAATTTGGTTAATATATATTTTGAATCAAATTTTTTTTTTACAATATTTTTTTTCTCCTCTATCTTTAATTAAATTAAATATAAAAATTAATAAAAATTAAAGTTTAGACAAATTAAATTAATTAATTTAAACTATCACAAAAAAATAAACCATATAAATCAAATCAAATTTGTAACCATTCATAAATATTTACAAGAATGCTTAAAGTTTGCCTTGAATCATGAACATTTGTTATTATATTATATAGCTAGAACTTGTGAATAATTAAGGTTATATTATGCTTTAATTGAATTATTACACAACATTCACAATTAATCTACATTCAACTTTTTTTATTGAATATAAAAATAGCATTCTATTTATTAAAAATAATCCATTAATACTATATTTTTCAAACTTTATTCAGATTTTACAAAATTTATTTTAATATTTAAAATATATATTTTATACTATTATTAATATTAATCTATTTTTAATTAGACATAAAAATATTAAAACTACAATAAAGTTTAAATAATGTTTATAAAAATATCATTTCTATTATTAATAAAATAAATTTAAAATAGTCTTAATAAAAGAAAGTTCAATATGTTTATGACTACATGTAACAATAGTCTTATGTTCTTCCAAACGGTTCTTCTTGAAGTTTTTTATGAGAATTTAGCTAATGTACACTATAGCTCTTTTTGCAAAATCATAATGCAATAGAATTGCAATGCAGTACAATTGCTAAATAATAGCTGACATAGTGTAGGAACGAGTTTGAGATCTAGGTTTTGAGTTTTAGATCGAGGTGAACTTTGCTACGAGAATTTAACCAATGTACACTACAACTCTTCTTGCAAAATTATAATGTAATAGAATTGCAATGCATACAACTGTTAAAGAATAACTAACATGGTGCACTAATGAGTTTCAAATTTAGGTTTTTGAGTTTTAAATTAAGGTTTAATTAAAAATATCCAAATCACATTCAAATTTAAGTTTTGAGTTTTAAATTAATGTTTAATTAAAAATAACCAGCGTACATACTTATCTTGTCAAGTTGGAAGTAAACAACACTTTGTTGTGAGTGATTGATGATCTTTTTGATAAAGAAGACTTGGTTTCTTTGAATATTACAATAATAATACATTTATAATAGAATTAATAAATTTTATAATGGGAATACAGATATTAAAAAACAATTAATTAAAATAATAAGTACTAAGAATATGTATTTTTAAATAAAGATTAACATATTAAAACATAATTTCACCATATAATATTAACTAATATATGAAATCACACTCAATAAATCTATTATTAGTAAAATAAACTTAATAATATATGTTTAATAAATATACTCTATAAAATTAGGTTTAATATTAATATATTATTATCTATAGATACAAATATTGCAAATATATTAATATATAAAAAATTATACATTATTAGAAATACTTTTAATATTAATAACAATTAAGCTATAATATTAACATTAATAAAATTTATGTATTATGAATAATGTTCATATATAATATTGATAATAGTTATATTCTAGACAATAATAATAAAAATAATAATAAAATATAACATTAATAATACAAATATTACATTAATGTTATTAATAATATTGCTAATATATTCCTAATAATTTCATATAATTATTATTTATGTAATAATATTACTAAATGTAATCATTTAACATATTTTGTCAACCAACGCAATTGGTTAATGTGACTAACGTAATCATTAATGGTTAACTTTAATTGATTGTAATTGATCATTTTCAATCTTATTAAACAATAACAATTATGGTAAGTCACAATTAGTCATTTATTAATGTATAAAGTCACATGAAATATTAATAGTTTGACTATTAACTAGTATATAAAATGATAATTTATTAATATCAATACTATTCATTATTTATTAATATTATTACTTTAAAGCCTTAATATAATTAATATAAATAACGCCATATTTTTTTTTTATTAATCAATATAATATATTTTGATATTAATGTTAATATATTAATACTAGTATAATATATATTAATATTATTGTTGATATATTAATATTAGTATTATCATTAATGTTAATATTACTATTAATATTGATAATAATGTGTGCCTTTTACTCTAAAATATGTGTTATAGTTTAAGTATTCATGCCCATTAAAACATGTGTGTTACAAGTTACACTACACACATGAGCTTACGTAGTTGAACTTTTGAGACCATAGCTATACAACATCCTAAAATGGTTACTATGTACATATATTGTAGATATATTCTAAAATGACTATTGGAGTCTTGGAGGCATAACTGTGACACTTAACTTTTCATTTGATGACATGTTTTAAGCGACAAGTTTTAACTTTCAAATATGAAAATGAAGGTTTTAATTTTTTAGTGTAATATCAGACTATAAAATAATGTAAATCATGGTAAACCATAATGATTTTGTATTTAGTAAAATGTATACAATATTAGATTGTCTTAATTTCATGATATTTTTTATGTTTTCAATGTTTTAATATGTAAGTGGGTAGATTTTAGAAAAAAAATTGGGTTTTGGTTTTAATATAATATAATATGTTTTATTATCAAATTTATATTTAAGTTTGTTATTAAGTTTAAACTTTTAGGTTATTATTATTATTACTAGGTTTAGGTTTTTCATAATTATTTTGGTTTTAATATTAATATTAATAGCCAATCATTATCAAACCATGTTCAACTACTATCAAACTATGTGTGACTATGTTTGACACTCAACACTCTTCAACTTTGGTCAAATATAATTGCATATTATTATTGATTAATATTAATATTTGAACACAGTCAAGCACATTAGATAAATGTAAATGTAGTCAAGCCTTGATAGACAATGTTCAAATAATTGACATGATCAAACTTGGTCAACCATATGTTGACCATATTTAGCAATATTCAACTTGAGGACATAGTGAAACATAGTCAACCTTTCAAAGGTAAACATAAACAGCCATAGTTAACCATGTTCAATTGTAGTCAAACAATCATTAACCATAGTAAAAAAATAGTTGGTGATGTATAACAATAATCACAGATTGTCACCCATAGTCTAACCATGGTGATCGATGTGGTTTACTATGATTGACCATAGTTATCTATGGCTACCGTGGTGGACGATTGTCAACCATAGTTTACTATATTTAGCACAGTTGATGATCCAATTGGATATTGGTGGCCACCCACCTATTCCACTTGGATCTCAACACTGTCTCTTTCAGTTTTTTGGTTTCCTTAATTGTAGAAAAATTTACTATTTTTGGCATTTTTCGGGTCTTGAACTTCTAGAGCCATTTTGAGGCCCTAAACAATTTTTTTAGGGGAAACAGAGGGACTGAAAACATCTCGGAAGGATAATCTCATTTTCTTTTGGCCTCATCTTCGAGATCTTCGAAATGAGGTATTAGGATAGTGAAATGAAGATCGTATGCCAAAGTTACGACCCCTGGAAGTTGATGTAACAATTTACCCCAATGGGGCCCATAGTTTTGGCGCTTCATCTCCTAGGGTTAGGTTTTTGGATGTTTAGGGTGTTGCATTGTTTCTCAATAATAAATAGGTCTTCGAGCCTCATTGTAACATAGTTCAGAGGCATGTAGCTGCCACATCTCTTCTTAGAGATAAGCTACCATTGCCCAAGCTAGTTTATTTCCATTTTGTATGTAAGAATATTTCAATTCTTTGATATTAATGACTTAAATTTTTACTTTTGCTTCATCTCTGTGTTTATGTTTATATTTGTATTATGATGTGTTCTGGCATAAATATGGATCATCGTAACATGCACTAGGAGTAAAATCACTCCTCCCTAGGACAATTACAAGCACATGTCATAGTCTAAGATGTTGAGTGGTTGTATTGAGGGATTATTTCTTGGAGAGTGCAATACTTGGAGCTTGTTTTGAATTAGGACATGTTGAGGAGAATTAAAGCCTAGAGACTCTTTTAGAGAGCACAAAACCATGTCACGAGGAGTGCTTGAAATGTGGATCCTTAGCTTAAAGACCATGCCACTTTGGAGGTGGCTTCCAATCACCACATGACACTTGCACATCTTCACTAAACTACCCTAATGTGGATATACCCTAATAACTTATATTAGGTTGTTGTGCACTTGATCCATTTTCTATTATTTTCCTAACTGACCTATCTTATAAAAGGGGGAGAGTGTCCTCATTCTCACAACTTAGTCACTAGATCATCCATGTCTTCTTGATGTAATCATATTGTAGCCCTTTTTTTTTGTGATGAAGGGGTTAAATCTTGGCTGGATTATTGAGAACTAAGGTTTGTGTGAGATAAAATTAAGAAGTATCTGAGCACAAGCATTAACATGTTGCATGACCTAAGGCTTGTGAGATGAAACCTTAGAAAATAACTGGAGCACTTAATGCTAATGGAGCTTGTGTCATGCAAGTTTAGATAAATCTCGTTGAGGACTTTTTTATGAAAGAAAATATTCCAACTGTGAGATTGTTGGTGTGATTCTAGCTTGTAGTGGAACCTTTGATGCATCTAGGAGAGCTTGGTGAGATGCCTTGATAGTCTACAATATTGTTTGACAAAAATTATAGATGGTAAATCCACTAGCTAGGATTTAGAAAGACCTACATTGTCTTTACTAGGGCACACTAGAAATAAATGTTGTAATAACTTAGAATGTCTAAGGCATTGTATTTTATATTCATTTATGTTGTAATATGAACTCTACACTTGTTGTCTAAAATACAGTGTGATGTATTTCCAAGGATTTCACTTACATTATGATATATAATAGACAAATTATGTATTTTGGAATTGAGAGCGATGCGAGCTCGGGTGGGGGAAGTCAGTGGAAGCTACCATATGAGATTCCAACATCACATGGAAACTTAATATTCATTTTATTAAGCATGGTAAATCCATTATCACGTTTAACAAAAATTTTGTCAAGATCACATTCATTCATTTGTAGCTTACCATTTGGCATCAAACAAAATTATTTTGAAGGATTTAAATTCACACTCAAATATATCTTTCAAATAGTAGTATCTAATTTTAGAGACTCCTGGATGTATATCGCTTCTAGAGGAAACATGATTAACCTGAAATACTTTGAAAATCCTAATATTAGAAATTTTCATCTTTTAATACAACATTTTGATGTGGAATTTGTTGCCATTACACCACATAGCCTTGTAGTGTTTTAATTGTATAATGTCACACACGTAAAAAATGCATTCTCAATTGATAATAATATTTATACCTAGAAATTATTCAAATTAAGAAAAAGACACGCCATATAAATCAATATAATATTAAAAAAAAAAAACTAAATAGTATTGGGGGGTATGCTTACATGTTTATCTTTTAAACCATTTTCTAAATCAATTTTCCTCTTTGTATTATTGGTATCTCTCTCACGTTCAACTTCATTGACCAATGTAACCACACCATGCCATGATAAGTTACCATCAATTGATTTTTTCCATCGTTCAATCCATAACATCATCCAATCAATGTTGTTTGCAATATATAAATGTAACGATCCCACTCTCATCCAAATATATTAAAATAAAAAAATTCACATATTATTAGTTACCAAAGTATACCTTCATAATAAAGGATTATGTTGGAAGATTGAAAATTCAATAAGTACGATGTAGATAAAAAATATGTCAAATGTGTTATAAATCTCCACCATCTTCTTACATGCCACTTTCCTCATTCTACCTTTCCCCAATAAGGGATCCCCTTAAGATGGTGTAGATTTAAATCACTAATTAAGATAAAAATAAGGATTCAAGTAATAAGCATTTATAACCTACCATTGGGGTTGAAAAGACTTCAAGAAGTGAGGATCAAAGAGGAGCCTGCCACCCATTCGACCTTAATTAAAATTAACACAGGGTGGCATGACACCCCCGAGTCATGCAAGAACATGTAAATTTATGCAAATTAATGAGGGTAATTTTTATTACTTGCAACATGATGATGGGGGTGGTAGTAGAGATGTTGTTTCAAGCATGGTGCCTATGACTTCATGTGCTCAAACTAGATATCAACTATGAATTAATATGGGAAATATTTCCTATTGTAATGACTTCAAGGAGGTTTTACATTAGTCAAGTTTCCCTGGTACAAGGTGATTCTAGGATGATTCCAAGCTTTTCTAGTAAAACCACCCCTTCAACACTTATATAAGAAATTTCCTTGTGGATTTACAACACTAGGTGGTAGAAAAAATAGTGCTCTTGGTCACTTGCTACACACTAGAGAAACAATGAGATGTGTTAGGGTGACTTCTGCATAGAGGGGTATGTCATTGCTTTATACATCACTAAGCTAAGTTCACTATTTATGTATTGTTGTCATCAACTCTATGTTAGTCTTTATGGGGACTAGGAACTACCATAGTTCACCAGTCTTGGCCTTATTCTTAATTAACCATGGACATTGGCTCTTTCATTTTCTTGATCAAAATTTGAGGTTATTTATAGGGATTTCGTTTAGTTTTGGATATATTTTCTAGTTATTTGGCCAATTTTGTTATTTGGTGGACTAGAATGCATAGGTTGGTCTAGCGACATTGGGTTCTCCTTGTCCTCGAAGGACCTCAAGTTTTTGGTGGTTTGATGGAGGGTTGGGTGTGCCTCTATAGAGAGAGAGGGCATGATTAACCTCTCAGCTTGTGAATGTTAGCCCCCACCCCTTGTATATGTCTAGGAGGTACATATTTGCATTTTGGGGGTATTCTATCTAGGTGTATTGATGTTTATTGTTATGGAAATAGTTTTTTGGTTTCCAGGAAGTATTGTCATATAGTTTGGAGTGCAATGTCTCATAAATGAGGTAGATCTAGAAGTAGAATTGAGAGAGGGGTCAATAGGAAAGACACCTTGTGGGAGATTCAAGCCATGGTGAGGCCCTAGACCTCAATCTAGCCCACACACTTGGAATCGAGGACTTAGTTCCTCCCAAGGAAATTGGCTATATTTTTTGGTAATTACCTAGTGGCAAAAAAATATGGTATGAATGAGGATGGTAGAATTTTTGAAAATTTTATAAATGGATGTAATATTATGATATAATGGAAATTCTTAGATTGATAAGAAAAAGAAACAAAACATCTATTTCCATGCAAGAGAGATCACTAGTTTATAAATAATGATACATATGGAAAATTTTAATTACTAAACAACTGAATGGAATGATAGAAATAGGGGGCTAAATTTGTTACAAACATTCATCAGATAAGAGAATGATAAGAAAATAAATGATGAAAGGTTTTCTATCATATTTTACTTGAAATTTGCATTAGTATAAAGAAAAAATCATAAGTATTTAAAATATTATGTGTGTGTGTGTGTGTGTGTGGATTGACTGATTATATGTAACTTAGAGTTAGATTGGTATAACATATTTGAAGAAATATGCATTCTCAATATATAATTTATATTTGCAAAAATAATTTGGATTCATATATATATTTTTATAAAGGTAATGGATACAATTGGATTAAAATTTTTAAATAAATTATAGTGAATACACGATAATTTAAACACAATTTCCACAATTACATTAAAGTCTCGATCAAATTTATAAATAAAATTTAAGTTTTTAATAAATTTTCAGTTAAATAATTATTGAGACTAAACATGCTTTTTTGGTATCTTAGAAAAAAATATGTCACAAAAAAATAACAAAATCCCTTGCACTTTAAAGAAACCAAGATATATACTAACGAACATATATCATATATAAGAACCGACCAATTTGCATTTTAATTTATGACGTTATTAATCATCAAAGAATGGATAAATGAAACAATAAGAGCATAGGAGATTAACAACCTTCAAATTTCTTTTCATAAAAAATATCCCAAAAGGTAATATCAATAGATGGAATTAAATATTGAATTGTACTCATTATATGATTGGTGCTCTAAATCCTCGTATAAGGGAGATGTGTAGGTATTATGACCGTTTGTCTCTGTATGAAACATATGTGATGATTTCATTCCATGAATTGTAACACTAATATTATAGTTTCACATTCATATAGCTATAGAAAGAAAGAAGATATACCATCATTGAAAATTTAGAAGATCCTCGTTGAGATATAGAGAGGTTATTAAAAATTATTTGGTGTGCTAGTAACTTGTTAACTGGTGCTTTCATGTCTACTAATATGCTTGATTCCACCAAGAATAATGAAAAACACAATTTTATGAGTGGTGTCAAACTTCTAGGAAACTATAGATCTTTGAACTCAGTGGCCACTAATTATGTGTTGCCACAATATATCCACCCGCTAGCAACATAAGTTGTAGAGGGAGAGAATATACCAATCATATATCTATCTCAATTAGATAAAAATATTTAATGGGATGAATAGAGAGGAAAACATTAATCTTGGCCTAGATTGTGCAATGTAGGGATTATTTCAGGCAATAAAATTTAATTGTTACTATGTTGTTTTAAACTAGCCATAAATCTAGTGTAGTCGAAATATCGACATAAAAATTAAATTGTCACACTCTTTTTAAAGGATGAATTTTGTGTTGAAATATATTTATATTAGTACAAAATAATATAATACCAAACAAAACCTTTTATTTTATGCCTCTTCTTTGAAACAATTAACATCTACATTTTCAACTTTTTTGATGAATTTTAGGTAAATAGAATATTTTCTTAGTTATTTAAGTTGTTCTTTGAACTATAATTTTGATCATTTAATCCAATCCAAAAGTCATGAGTTTTGATGGAATTATAATTTTAAAATAATAAAATTAAAAATTAAAAATTTATCAAGGTTATTGAAAACTAAAGAATATTATCTAAAATTCCATAGTAGTTCTTGCATTTTGCTCACCATTTAATGTGGTGTGGAAAGAAAATATGAGGAACATTACTTTCTATGTATCAGGATTATTGATATTATTTATATGAGTTTATGTGATTTACAATTATATTCAACACCTTTAACATTATCATAGTAATATAAATTAATTTTAAATGTTAGGAAACATTAATTCATTCTTTATAAACATCCATACTTTCCTTATAATGCATCTTCCATAAAAACTATCCTAGATCCATCTTAAATTCAAGTCTCTTAAGCAGATAGAGTAATAAATTATTTCAAGTTGCAAACCTTTCTTTGAGTTTTTCACCCACGAAAGAGGTTTTCACCTTGAAATATTTGATCCCTCTTAGTACTTGATAGACCTATAGTAAATATAGATCTAGGTTGGTTCACCTCCACAATAAATTACCTTGTGTTATCTATAAAGTTTTGGTGGAAATAAAGCACAACAAAACTGTTCAAAAAATACAAATTCAAAAGCCAATGTTAAATTTCAACAATGAACTCTTCGTGGAAAGGGAATCGATATCATTAAGAAATATTTGTAATATATTAATTTTAAAATATTTAAATAAATGTCACTCAACATGAAATCTTCAAGGGTTATTTACAAAAATGGCCTAAATATGCTTCCTGATATCATTAAGGGGAAAATAAATAACTAGAAAAGGATTCCTTCAAATATTCTTCCAGACTCACACATGTTCAATGAGATAATTTTACAGAAAATAAACCAAATGAAACCCTGATTTAAAATAAATAAATTTCTAAGAAAATCTTCACACAATAGGCATTTCATGGTGTGTAAGCATATATATGACCTAGAGAATCATTAACCAAGTTAGACCATTCCTTTGTCGAAGACTCATACATATTCAACCACATAAATTTACATAAAATAGATCAAATGACATTGAAAAAAAGTAATTTTTTTTATAAAAAAACTATATACCTCCCAATAGGACCATGTTTCCTACACAAAGTGAAATTAAAAATGAAATTATTTATAAACAAAAAAATTAAATAAAACCCTATTTTTTCCCTTTCTAATTTTAAATGATCAATCATCTATTTAAACAAATTAGAACACAGATATAATATATCAAGGAAGTAACAATAAAGGTAAAATAATAGGAAGAAATTCACAATAAAGATAAAATTAGTAAACATTAGCCTTGAAGACAAATGAATAAAATGAAACCCCATATTATTTTTTCTTCTTGTTTAAAATTTTTCAATAATCGATTGAAACAAGGTAGAACCACGTTGTCCTCTTCATTATTTGTGAATATTTTATGTGGAAACAAAAGAAAATTTAAAGCTTCAACAAACCCAATATTTAACCTTACACTAGAATGGTTTGAGCATAAATTCATTGTTCTCTCCATGGGAGTTAGGTCATAGAAATTCATGAGCAAAGATGAGAGATGCTAGCTCAAAAATCCAGTTTGCAATAAATGCTAATGAGAATATTACTTCAGATAGTAAATAAATCCTAAATGTGTATGAATATATTGTGAAAGAAAGTTGAAGGGGAAAATAGGCCCTCCCTCATTCCATCCCTTTTTCCCCTTTCTCTCTCTCAATCTCTGTAACTCTTGCTCTATCTCACTCCTTCTATCTCTCTCTCATAGTGTCTCTCAATCTTTCTCTCTATGACTCTTACTATGTGTCTCTCTCACTCTCTCTATGATATTGTATCATTCTCTATCTCTCTCTCTGTCAATCTCTCACCCTCTCATTCTTTGTCTTACTCTCTCTCTCTCTCTCTCTCTCTCTCTTTCTCACTCCCTTTCTACTTCCTCCTCCCTTCCCCCCTCTCTCCTTCTCTCTCTTTCCCTCCCTCTCTTCCTCTATATCTCAATTTCTTTCTCTCACTTGCTCTCCCTCTCTCACTGTATCCCAATATTTCTCCTTCTCACTCTGAGAATGTCTCTCTCACACAATCTCTCTGACATTATATCCTTCTCACTCTCTCTCTCTAAATCTCTTCCCCTCTCTCCCTCCCTCTCCTCTCACTCTCACTCTCATTCTCACTACCTCTCTCTCTCCCCCTCTCCCACTTTCAATCTTTCTTTCCCTCTCTCTCCTAGCCCTCTCTATCTCCCTCCTCCTCACTCTCTCTCCCTATCTCTCATGCCCTCTCCCTCCGTCTCTCACTCTTCCTCTCTCTCATTCTCCATGTCCCTCTCTCTCTCTCTCTCTCTCTCTCTCTCTCTCTCTCTCTCTCTGATATCGCCCCCACCCTCCCTCTCTCTCCCCCTTTCTCTATGTCTCTTTCACTCCTTCCCTCTCTCCCTTTCTTACTCTTTCTCTCTTAATCCCTCTCTCTCTTCTTATCTCTCATCCTTTCTCTCATTCTCTCTCCCCCTTCCCCTCCCCCGACTCTCTCTCTCCCTTAAATATATTTCAGTCTCTCAGACTCTCTCTCAATCATCTCTTACCCATTCACCCCTCTCCCTCTCTATCTCTATGTCACCATCGCTCCCTCCCTCTCTCCCCCCTAAGCCTAAAACTTAAATCTTAAATCTAATTTTGAAACCTGACTTCACTTAACATTACTTAGCATTAAGTGAAACTAATTCTTTCAAAAAAAATATATGGTGACAATATACAATTTTATATACATCATAAACATGAAATCAATTTTACAATATTAATAAAAGAATCACAACCCATTGTGTCATTTAAAGTGCAATTTAAAAAATAAAAAATAGAAACATGCATTCTAACAATTTTTATAAAAAATACATACTTCACTTAACATTTAACTCAAACTAATTCTTTCAACAAAAATATATGGTGACAATATACATTATAAACATGAAATAAATTTTATAATATTAATAAAAGAATCACAACCCATTATGCCATTTAAAGTGCAATTTTAAAACCTAAAAATAAAGACATAAATTCTAGCAATTTTTATAAAAAATACATTGTAACATTAGTATTTTTGATAAAGTAATAATAACCCTGCAATATTTAAATGCATGTTAAATAAATATACATTTCCATATTTAGAAAGAGAAAAATTTACATAAAAATAATAACCAACATAAATTAAATAATAAATTCATATTACCTTACACCAAAAATATATATTTTATCATAAACACAATTGAATGCAGTTTTATAATGAAGAAAAAAAAACAAATATATAATTATAAAAAATACAAATTTATAATCTATATATATATATATATATATATAAACAAGTAAATAATGAAAAATATATATAATGACAAGTAAATACATTTTTTTTATATATAAAAAAGACCGTAAGAAAATTCAGTATTTTTTGTTAAATTTTTTTATAATAAAAAACATAATAATACTAATAATTTAATAGTATAGTATATATGTAAAAATAAATAAATAATGAAGAATATATATAATAATTATAGTTTAGTCGAAAAAACAAAACAACTCGAGCATCTCGCGATAATAAAATAGACGGGGTTAAACAAAACGAAACTGAAAAAAACATAATAATAATTTAGTGGAAAAAAACAAAACTAATAAAGAATCTCGATATAATAAAATAGATGGAGTTAAACAAAACTAAACTTAAACTAATAACAATGGAGAAAATATTTAATCCTCTAAATACGTACTCCATTTGTAAAAACAATTTAATAAAGCCGTATATCTGCAATTCGGGCCGTAGTGTGATCTCATTTGGTCTGGTTTGAGACTTGCCTACGGGCCGTAGTGCGATGTCATTTGGTCTGGTTTGAGACTTGCCTACGGGCCGTAGTGCGATGTCATTTGGTCTGGTTTGAGAAGATGATGGAGGGAACGAGGTTTTCAACGACGGACAGCATTGGATTAAGTTATGTGAGGGTTTTGACCGGCAACAATTTGAAATGACAACTTCCCATCTGACTAGGATTTTTTGAACGAGCAACGACGACTTTTTCGTTCATTCTTCTTGTGATATAAGAGAGGGAGATGAGATCAAAACGAAATCCTTCGCGAAATGAACGACATTGTAGAAATAGAAGGACTATGGTTTTGATGGAGAGAGTGGAGGAGAACAAGGCGTGCTAAAATATAATAAAATAGATAAACGACTGAACTGAAATCAAGAATGACTGCATGAAATATAAATAAAAAATAACTGAAATCAAGGAATCTTTTGTGAGGATAACAAAAGGCGACCTAAAATTAGAAATCTAGATATGACATAGAAATGGTGGAAGGAATTGAGTTGAGTCAGATTTGTTCCGAGTCACAATTTGAAAATCCATCGAAATAATTTGGCCGTGTTTTTGAAATGGTAGATTTCTTGAAGGAGGACGAATTTCCGTTTGACCAACAACGACCTATTGTAACATAGGAGGCTTAGATCATCGAAACTCTCAAGTCTTCTATTAATGTTGATTTAACTCAACATTACTGTTGATCTAACTCTCAAGTCGTCCATTAGTGATGATTTAGCTCTCAACATTACTGTTGATTTAACTCTCAAGTCTTCTATTAGTGTTGATTTAACTCTCAACTCTCCACTCTCAAGGAATATTCTATAGCTTGGCGAATAGATTACTGTTGATTTAATTCTAAAACTCTCAATGAATATTATATCGGCCAAATAAACACCCCTGCACAGAGTGGACTAAGAACGAGCCATGAGGGCTGGCTGAAGCCCAATAGAATAGCTTCATCCCCATCTAAGCACACATATGCATACGCTTCAAGGCCATTACATTCATGAACATCTAAACACAATGCGTTGAACCCATACAAACAATTGTAGTGGTTGTATGACCTCTGCGGAAGGTATTGTAATGGCTCTTGTTTTCGGAATCCTTCGTCTCTCTTCTTTTCTCTTGAGCTTTTTAGCTTTGTTATAACGGCAAGCTCATTAGCTTTTGCGCTTTCTTGTCCTTAAATCATTTTTTCTTTCTTGATTATGGTCTTCAAATCCTTTCTCCTTGCTTCTTGTGAGCTTTTTAGCTACGACAAGCTCATCGACTTCTTCTCTCTTTCTCTTTCTTTTTTCTCTTTTTTGGATTCTTTTTGATTTTGCGGGCGTTTCGTTTTCTGTTCTTTTTTTTCTTTCTTTCTTTTTTTTCCTTCTTTCTTTTTTTTCCTTCTTTCTTCATTTTCCGGTATTTCGTTTTCTCTTTCGTTTTATTCTTTTATTCCTTTCTTGATTTGACGGTGGTTCGTTTCCTGGCGTGTTATATTCATTTGCATTTTTTAAAAGCTTTTCTTGATAATTTTTAGGTGATTCTATTTTTGGTTCGTTTTATTCACGTGCACTCTTGTTTCTTTTTTCCATTTTTTTTTTACGGTTTTTTCTCTGGTTCATCTGTTTTTTTCGCTTTCCTCATTTTTTAGACCGTTGTTTTTGTTTTGACTATTTTTTGTTTTCTATTTATTTATGATATAAATATAACCAACATAAACTTTTTTTTGACTCAAACATAATTTTATTTACTTTTAATGTAAATATAATACATAAATTTTATTTATTTATTTTTAATGTAGATATAACACATAAATTCTATTTAATACATAAATTTTATTTATTTATTTTTAATGTAGATATAACACATAAATTCTATTTATTCACTAAAGATTTCCATATTTTGTTTTTGTGTTTAAATTTATTTTAATTTTAATTTATTAAATATTAAGAAAATAAATAAAATATATTTTACAAATATATAAAAAACTACAACTTATCATAAAAGTATTATTATATTTTAATTAGTATATTATTCATTATTATTATTTAATTTATGTTATTCTATATTAATAATTTTTATTTTTTGTATTAAAAATTTTCATTTTTAATTTCCCTTATTAGAATTGGTCATTTTAATCATTTTTTTTAATGAATCATTTTGAGATTATGTTTCAAATTGAAAGATACTAATATATTTAACGAATGTAATTGTAACTCCTAACTTTCTTGTATATCTAAATAAGGTGTTTAAACTTTGTTTAAAATAGTTTTTTATCAATTGACGATTAAAAATTTAGTGTGCCTATTACTTAACACCACTTATAAGAATCAGAGAAAAATGAAAACCCATATCAAGATTAGAGAAAAATGGATTTCAGAATGAAAAAAAATATTGAAACTTGGCTACCTGATTACATTCTAAAAAGCTTGACTTTCAGTTTGAATGGTGCCAAACATTGCTTCATTCTAAACAAAAAAAAGTGATGAAACTTCTTTTTGAACTTTGAACCATATAGTAGTGGCTTGCATTATATCTTTTTTTTTGTTAAGCTAGGTAGATCCTCCGTTTTCATTACTTATAGAGCAAATTTACACCACATAGAACTCACTAGATGGCCTCAACTTGCCCAGTGGAAAACCAAGTTTGTTAGCCACCTATCCGCATTCTATGCCATCCAGTAGAAAAAAAAGCTTAAGTCTCTCTATCCAATCAATATAATCTTCAATTTCTTGTCAACTACCATACTCTAGACTTCTACATACATATATAATTGCATAGAAAAATTAAAAGCTATTTGCATATATAAACAAAACTATTAGAAAGTAGGCAAGCTAATCATATTGTTCAGTTGATGTCAATTCCACCAGTGTTGGATCTTTGGCCTTCATAACAGGCAGCTTTGTTTGGACCCAGAGACATAGCAAGTGCTGCTCAATTCAGTCGAGGTGAACATCATGTTTGTGCACTTGAAACTGCACCTTCTGAAATTCCTTCTTATAATTTGGCATTCCTTGCACTGTGACTGCCATGCCTACCGAGGTTTTCTCCATCACCTTTCCCAATAGGCTTTTCATCAACGAGTACAGGTAGAGGTTCTTCATAAATTGGGTGATTCTACCTCTTGTATTTCCACAGTCTGGGATGGGGACTCTCTAGTCCTCCAATTTTGTATCCTTCTCACTCTCATGCTTCACTTATGATTCCCATTGTTCTAACAAATTTCAAATTTCTTCATTGGCTCCCTCTCAGTAAGCGACAGCCACTTCACTGTAATATACCCATGAATTAACCTACATGTAATAGTAAAAAAAAAATTACAAAGTAAACATATCCTATACTACCCTTGCATGCTTCTGAACGCAAACGTGTCAACCTTAATACTACCTACGCGCAGGCATCACAATGGAAATGGCTATGAGTAAAAATATCTTGTCTTTTATGTGTGCAATTGGAAATATCCCGCGGAGGGCAGAGTATTATCTGCTAGATTTAATGCTGGTAATGTTGGCTCCTTACACCTGGCCTTGGCATTTACTTCTACTGGCTCTGTCACGTGATGGGGGTATGATCTACGTACCCTCTGCTTCCGCGCCCTCGGGCTCCTCCCCGCATCGACGGTGTGGATGCAAGGTAGCCCATCCGAGGGCGAAGCTGTCTCGATATGCATCTACCCAGTTACTCGTTCCATTGAGGTTTCCAAGAGCATTTTTCCTCGGCCTTGCTACAGCTCCATCCTCCTTCCTAGCACCGAACACGTTCAAAACCTCTTCCTGTAGATGAATGGTTATGGCTCTAATTCTTTGCCAAGCTCTGGATCGATTTGGACCTGGTTTTTAATAGCAGCTACCTTGTGGTAAGAATTCACTATGCTATCTTTACGTTTTTCTTTGATTTTCCACACCCTTTACTGTTTTCCTTTGTTTTCTATTCGGCCCAAAATTCTAACATGCTTCAGGCTTGTCTCTGTTTCTGTGGACGAGGAATATGGGTCTTTCTCTTAGCAAGATATGCATGGGTGCGGGTGAAGCTGCCCAGCTTCCGGGTCCTATCCTCTCAGAGCTCGGCTGACAGGTAAGTTCCTATGAATTTTCCACATGCTATTTGTTAACTTAAACGTTCTGCTGCAAGAAATGAAGGGTTCTTTGCATGGAATGAAGGGTTCTTTTTCTTTTTTCGGTTAGTAATGGCCCTCTGGCCCAGCCCCTTATGGATTCTCCTCTTTGCTTATTGTACAGAGTTTTGGCAGGATTTGAGCCTGGCAGGTTTGCCTAGCTCCTATAAGGATTGGGAATCCATCCCTCGAAATGGGTTTTGAACTGTTAACCATGTTTCTTGATGAGCCCTCGAGCTCTCTTATGCATTTTCTATGTAATTGATCCACCGTTGGATAGTCTATTCGGGTTGTTTCCCTGATTATTATTTTGTGGCTCCCTATGGTTTTCAAGGCTGACCATGCACATTTTATTTAAATATGTTCTAGTTCTTCTACTGTTGGTCTAGGTCTTTACAACCTGAGTACTGCTGGTTGAAGGGATGAGCGCCTTCCCTAGAGCGAATTACTATATTCCTTGATACTCTTAATACATTAACCCTCGTTAGGGTTCATGAGTTGTTGAATTATAATTGTATGACTGTGACAGTGCATTTTTCATAAATATATATATGTGTATCATTTTGAACATTCCTCAGTTTGTCAATGTTCTTTTTTTTTCATTTCATATTGTATGGTACATTGTATATTGCTCGCCACATGATGGAAAAAAGTTTATGCTTAGCAGGTTTATGTGTTTTGACAATGATTATAAGTCTGGTTGTTCTCACTACTAGATTCTTC
The DNA here is from genome assembly GCA_031772625.1 of Pinus tabuliformis. Lineage (NCBI taxonomy): Eukaryota > Viridiplantae > Streptophyta > Pinopsida > Pinales > Pinaceae > Pinus > Pinus tabuliformis. The sequence goes on from CM062809.1 coordinate 502,948,663, forward strand.
TTCGTATATCCTACAGGTTCATTATCTGAATTCACTGCTCAGAGCCCAGGTTTATACTTTTATGCAATCTCACTGATTTACTCGTTCCCGTATGCTATCGAGAATTTTAAGATTGCCCTTCTGTCGTTATACATGTATATTTGTGTGCTTGCTTGGATGTCTTATAGTTTTTTATCTGCATGCTATTAGGAGCAGATAGACTCTAGTTTTGAAGTCTGCATACCCTCGTAGTTGCAACTTTGCTCTTTAGAGTTCTCTTTAAAGTCTGAATATTTCTCATTCCACGAATGTTTCTGAGGTTGTAATTTCAGATGTTAAACTTTCCTGCATTTCTTTGTATTAAGGCATATGTATAGAATAGAGAAAGAACCCTGTTGGTCTTTTCTGTTGTTTATGAAATGTATTTCATTTTACTATTATGACAATCTTTTCAAAAACTTTGAATCTATGGGGAGTCTCTGAGTTTTCTACTTTCCGTTATTTCTATAATCTCTGAAAAAGATTTCCCAGCAGACCACTCTCGCATTTAACTCCCAGTTTTTTTTTTTTTAAATAACAAGATACAAAACTCTTCACAAACTACTAAACTCTTGCATCAGTAAAGGTTTCTTTAGGAGGACAACCATACCTCTGCTTAGTTTCCCTTCCTGGTTCCCTGTAAGAAAATTCTCCCACTGCCCTTTCACAGTATAAAGAGGAAAAAAATGACATTATAAAACTTCCAAAATACTCCAAACCCAGGGGTTTCTTATGTACTTGAAGTTCTCCAACTAAGAAGTCATTCCAAATAGTCACCCGAATCTGGATCTGCTGTCCTTCAAACCACCCGACCATGAGATTCATCCTTCAGGACTAGAATCTACCCCCTTGCTTCTTGCTAGACCACAGTCTTTTGCAAGTTGCTCATACCGAAAGTAGGGCTATCTGGTCATCACTAGACTTAGCCCCTTTTTCTTCTTTTACTTTCCTTATTAGATTTTTTTTCTTTTTCCTCTGCTTGTCCCCACATCGTATATTTTTCCTCTCCTCCCCTCCTTTTCTCCGAAAACTTTTCCAGTTAGAGGAGGTAGTTAGGGTTGGTTTCACAACAACTATCTTTCCACCTCAAGAGGACAACTTCCTCCTTGAGAATTTTCCATCCTTTAAGGAAACACTTCTTACATTTCACAATGAAACAAATTACATTTAACTTTTAATGAAATACTAATAACAAGTTCAGTATGTATCTACCACAGTAAATCAAATATTTATATTTTTACATTTTTTTCCCCAGGGAACTACATCCTCCCCCCCTGAGATTGTACATTGTCCTGATGTCTTTCAGCCATGAACATCCTTGGATAAGTCCTTTTCATAAGTTCCTCATCTTCCCAAGTGGCCTCATCAGGCCTAAAGTGCTGCCACTGCACTTTAACTTGGGTAATATCCCACTTCCGCAGCGTTACTTCTCTCCGGTCGAGGATGCTCAGCGGTTCAACCCGGATTTCTCCTTCCAGTTCTACCTGCAACATGCAACATCCTAAGTCAGTTTTCTTTTAAAAGAAAACATTTAGACTGATCTATCACAGACAATTCTTACGTGAATATCCTACCATTTAATCACATGTTTAGGATCATAAACATATTTTTTTAACACAAAGACATGAAAGATATTGTGGACTTGTATGTGACTTGGTAGAGTGAGCTAGCAAGCCACTAGCCCAATTCTTGCTAAGATCTGGAATGTTCCACAGTATCGAGGTGCCAACTCAGCACACCAGCGCCACTGTAATGTGCTCTTTTTTGCTTGAATTCTCACATACACATGATCACCAACTTGATACTCCTTAAACCTCCTTTTCCAATCAGCGAAGTTCTTTTGCCTATCCTGAGCTACCTTTAGATTAGAACGTACCTTTTTAACCAGTTCCTCCATCTCCTTAAGCATTTCAGGACCTAACATCAATCTGTCTTCCGGTCCACTCCAGCTCGAGGGGGTGCGGCACTTCCGCCTATATAATACTTCAAAAGGGCTTATTAGCAATGATGTGTGGTAGCCATTATTGCATGTGAACTCAACCAAGTGTAGATAGTCCTCCCACTTGGTTGGTTGTTGCATCACATATGCTCTTAACATATCTTCCACCACTTGGTTCACCCGTTCAATTTTCCCGTCAGTTTGAGGGTGATAAGCCGTGCTAAAGTTCAGCTGAGTCCCTAATTCTTCAAACAATGTTTTCCAAAAGACCGATGTAAATTTTACATCGTGGTCAGAAATTATTGTCTTTGGTAACCCATGCAGCTTAAAAATATTTTGCATGAAAACATGAGTGATCTGCACAACTTTGTAGGTAGATTGCACTGGTATAAAATGTGCTGACTTACTTAGCTTTTCCACCACCACCATGATGGAGTCATTATTTTTCTTTGACTTAGTAAAACCTGTCATAGAATCCATAGAGATGGTTTCCCACTTCCATTTCTGGATGGGTAATGGTTGTAATAAACCCACAAGATGTTGGTGTTCTGCTTTAATTTGCTGACATTCTAGACATTGTGCCAAATAACCAGCCACATCTTTCTTCATACCCAGCCAATAATATTCTTTTCGAAGTGCAGTGATCATCTTTTGATATCCTGGGTGTCCAGCGTAATGACTCTTATGATACTCATCCAATATTAGATTTTTAATATTGTTCTGATTGGGCATGTATAGCCTTCCTTTGTAATACAACATTCCAGCAGCATCCAAAGCATAATCTAGCTATTTTTCTTTGCTGGTTGGTTGCTGAACTTGTTGTTTTATTTGTTGATAAATAGCATCTTGTTCGGCTGCCTTTTTAATCATTTCCCCGAAGGGGCTTTTCCATTCATTGCAAGAAATCTTGTATAGGCATTGCAATTTCTGACTCAAAGCATCCGCCACCTGATTCTCCTTCCCTTTTAAATTCTTGATCTCAAAATCAAAACCACTTAGGAAATCCACCCACCGTGCTTGCCTTGCATTTAGAGTGGGCTGGCTAAAATAATTGTGCAAACTGTGGTGATTTGTCAATAACATAAATTTTCTTCCCATAAGGTAATGTCGCCACATTTTCAGGGTGTGAATCACAACTGCCAACTCTAGATCGTAAGCAGAATATTTCTACTCATGCTCTTTTAACTTTCTTGATTCGTATGCTATCACTTTTCCTCCCTGCATTAACACACCTCCTACCCCTTCCTTACTTGCATCAGTCACACCACATAATCTTTATTAGGATCATCTATGCTTAGAATGGGTATCGTGGTGAGTAAGTATTTGAGTTGTTCAAAAGTTTTTTGACATTCAGGGGTCCACCTGAAGGTTCTTCCCTTTTTCTGTAAGGATGTGATTGGATAGGCTACTTTTGAAAATCCCTCTACAAACCGTCTATAATAGCCTACTAGCCCCATGAAAGATTGGATGTCCACCACATCTTCGGGTACCAGCCATTCCATTATGGTCCTTATTTTTTCAGGATCCACTGCGATCGCTTCTTTAGTGATGATATGCCCCAAATATTGTATCTGCTCTTTAAAGAATTCACATTTACTGAACTTAGCATATAATTGGTGTTCTCGGAGGGTTTGCAATACTAATCTAAGGTGCTCCTGATGCTCTTCCATAGTCCAAGAGTAAATAAATATATTGTCAATAAAGATCAACACAAATTTATCCAAATACCTATGAAATACACTGTTCATTAGACACATAAAGGTGGTGGGGGCGTTGGTCAACCCGAAGGGTAACACCACAAACTCATAGTGGCCATACCAAGTTATAAAAGCTATTTTAGCTATGTCTTCCTCTTTAATCCTGATTTGGTGATACCCTGATCACAAATCAATCTTTGAAAAAACTATTGCTCCTTTCACCTGATCGAACAATTCATCAATACAGGGTAGAGGGTACTTGTTTTTGATTCTCAATTTGTTTAATTGATGGTAGTCCATACACATGCAGAGGGTCCCATCCTTTTTCTTAACGAACAATACCGGGGCTCCCCAAGGGGACACAATGGGACGACTGTACTTTTTGTCCAACAGCTCCTATAATTACATTTTCAGCTCTGTCAATTCTAGTATGCTCATTCTGTAGGGTGCTCGAGAGACTGAGGCCGCTCCTGGCACCAATTCGATGGTAAAATCTATGTCTCTTTTGGGTGGCAGTCTAGGAATCTCTTCCGGAAACACATCGGCAAATTCTTGTATCACAAGAATGTTCTCCAATGTGGCTATTTTACCTTTTCAGTTGGCATACCCCACTTGGATGGCATAAATCTGACATCCTTTTCTAATGCATTTTGTAACTGTGAAGCGGTTATGGGCAAAATTTGCACTGGCCGCATGATTCTCTGCATCTCTTGCTTTATTCCAAGCTCATCATTATAATTAATAGTCTTGGTTTTACAATTAATTATGGACTAGTGTTTTTATAACCAGTCTGTACGGATAAATATATTGTACGAGCCAAGGGGAAGCACATTTAAATCTGCTGTAACTGATTGTCTTGCTATTTTTAAATGGTAGTTATTGACCTTAGCAATTACCCATCTTTTTGTCCTTGTTGCCAACTGAACTAGCCAAGGGTCCTTAAACTTAACAGGTTGCAACTTACAATGGTCCACAATTCTAGGACTAATATAACTTAATGTTGCACTAGGGTCAATTAAAACAATTACAGCAAGGTGTAAGAGTTTACCTTCAAATTCCACCATAGTCAGCTAGTATTCCACCTAATGATCTTACAAAGAGGCATTAATCTTTAGTAGACTCTGTCCTACATTGCCAACTGTAGAGGCTTCATAGACCTGGGAAACCCATTCAGCTCCTTTTTGTTGGGGACAGTTTTTCATCTAATGGGGTCGACCACAACCCCAACATTGTACTGGAGGCCTTGCTATCCCTTCATTATCTATTTTTTTGGGTTTATCATTGGTTCTGGACTCAATGGGGGGCTTTAATCGAAGCGAATTCTTCCGTGGGTCTTCGTTGATTTTCCCCTTGGCGAATCCTTTGTTACCACCACCACGATTACCTTTAATACTTCCAGCTAGCTTGCTACTTTTCTTATCGACCCATCTCTTACCTAGGATTTCTCCCTTCAGCTTTCTTTGCTGGTAGCACATTTAGGCTTTCCGTATAGCCTCGTCCATCATCTTTGGGTTGTCAAATTCAATTCTTTCCCTCATACTCAAGGGTAAACTACTGACAAACCTCTGTACTTTAGCTTTTTCTTCCCGAATATAAGGCACATAACGGAGTAATGAAGTAAAACGAGTGATGAATTCATCCATAGTATGTTGTCCCAATTGCAAGTCATGGAACTCTCTTACCTTTTTGTCATAGAAGCGTTCTGTCAGGTATCTTTCTTTAAAGTATTTTTGAAAATTTTCCCAAGTGATAGTCTGTTCACTCACTCCTCTTACCATCTTAACCTCTTCCCACCACAGGGTGGCTTTTCCCTGTAATTGGAAAATGGCCAACCATGCCTTGAGGTTGTGATTGTATTCATATAGCTGGAAGTATTTGTTCATATTAATCAACCAGACCTCAGCTGCTTCCTCCTGTTCTCCATCAAAGTGTGGTGGTTTTATTTCACAGAACTCCCCTTGCAACTCTATTCGTTTCCTTCTGGATGTCTGTTGTTTGGAAGCATTATTAGAGCATTCCTCCTCCCTTCCTTCTGACTCTTCGGGTTCTGTGTGTTGATTCCATTCCCCTGACATCCTTTGTTGCTCAGCACTGGGATTCAATGGTTACTGATTTTGCTTGTCGGATCAGCTCTTTATAATTCTTTCCTATTACATTATTAACCTTTCGTTATCCTCTAGTAATTGGGCCATTTCATTTTTCAGTTCCTGCAGTGTCTCCAGGATTGCAAGGTTTGTATTGCGAGCCTCCTCTCCAAGCTGTACCCATAATTCGGGGTTATTCTCAGCAGGTCCCTGTCCCACTACAAATCTGTGTGACACAATATCTGCTCTCCTCATATTGTCAATCTTTCTCCTGTACTTAAACATAAAAATAACAGATGAGTATTCACACGTCAATTTTTTTTTTTAACTACTCATTAGAGATGGAAATAAATTATATTGAATTTGTCTATCAGTTCCAATTCCTAGAGGCCACAATTTTTGATACTTGGCGCTGAGACCACTTGTAATATACCCACGAATTAACCTACGTGTAATAGTAATTTTTTTTTTTTTACAGTGTAAACATATGCTATACTACCCTTGCATGCTTCTGAATGCAAACATGTCAATCTTAATACTACCCACACGCAAGCATCACAGTGGAAATGGCTATGAGCAAAAATATCTTGTCATTTATGTGTGCAATTGGAAATATCCCATGGAGGGCAGAGTATTATCTGTCGGATTTAATGCTGGTAACGCTGGCTCCTTACACTTGGCCTTGGCATTTACTTCTGCTGGCTTTGTCACGTGATGGGGGTATGATCTACGTACCCTCTGCTTCCACACCCTCGGGCTCCTCCCCACATCGATGGTGTGGATGCAAGGTAGCCCATTCAAGGGCGAAGCTGTCTCGATATGCATCTACCCAGTTAATCGTTCCATTGAGGTTTCCAAAAGCATTTGCCCTCGGCCTTGCTACAGCTCCATCCTCCTTCCTAGCGCCGAACACATTCAGAACCTCTTCCTGTCGATGAATGGTTATGGCTCTAATGCTTTGCCAAGCTCTGGATCGATTTGGACCTGGTTTTAAATAGCGGCTGCCTTGTGGTAAGAATTCACTATGCTATCTTTAAGTTTTTCTTTGATTTTCCACACCCTTTACTATTTTCCTTTGTTTTCTATTTGGCTTGAAATTCTAACATTCTTTAGGCTTGTCCTTGTTTTTGTGGATGAGGAATATGGGTCTTTCTCTTAGCAAGATATGCATGCGTGTGGGTGAGGCTGCCTAACTTCCAGGTCCTATCCTCTTAGAGCTCGGCTCACAAGCAAGTTCCTATGAATTTTCCACATTCTATTTGTTAACTTAAATGTTCTGCTGCAAGAAATGAAGAGTTCTTTGCATGGAATGAAGGGTTCTTTTTCTTTTTTCACTTAGTAATGGCCCTCTAGTCTAGCCCCTTATAGATTCTCCTCTTTGCTTATTGTACAGATTTTTGGCAGGATTTGAGCCTGGCTGGTCTTCCTAGCTCCTATATGGATTAGGAATCCAACCCTCGAAATGGGTTTTGAACTATTAACCATGTTTCTTGACGAGCCCTCGAGCTCTCTTATGCATTTGCTATGTAATTGATCCATCGTTGGATAGTCTATTCGGGTTGTTTCCCTTGATTATTATTTTGTGGCTCCCTATGGTTTTCAAGGCTGACCATGCACATTTTATTTAAATATGTTCCAGTTCTTCTACTATTGGTCTAGGTCTTTACAACCTGAGTACTGCTGGTTGAAGGGATGAGTACCTTCCCTGCGGCGCATTACTATATTCCTTGATACTCTTAATACATTAACCCTCGTTAGGGTTCATGAGTTGTTGAATTATAATTTTATGACTGTGACAGTGCATTTTTCGTATATATATATATATATATATATATATATATATATATATATATATATATATATATATATATATATATATATATATATATATATATATATCGTTCTGAACATTCCTCAGTTTGTCAGCGTTCTTTTTTTTCATTTCATATTGTATGGTACACTACGTATTGCTCGCCGCATGATGGAAAAGAGTTTATGCTTAGCAGGTTTATGTGTTTTGACAATGATTATAAGTCTGGCTCTTCTCACTACTAGATTCTTGTTCGTATATCCTACAGGTTCATTACCTGAATTCGCTCCTCAGAGCCCAGGTTTATACTTTTATGCATTCTCTCTGATTTACTCGTTCCCGTATGGTGTCGAGATTTTCAAGATTGCCCTTCTGTCGTTATACATGTATATTTGTGTGTTTGCTTGGCTGTCTTATAGATTTTTATCTGCATGCTATTAGGAGCAAATAGACTCTGGTTTTGAAGTCTGCATACCCTCGCAGTTGCGACTTTGCTCCTCAGAGTTCTCTTTAAAGTCTAAATATTTTTCATTCCATGAATGTTTCCAGGGTTCTAATTTCAGATGTTAAACTTTCTTGCATTTCTTTGTATTAAGGCATATGTAGAGAATAGAGAAAGAACCCTGTTGGTCTTTTCTATTGTTTATGGAATGTATTTCGTTTTACTATAATGACAATCTTTTTAAAAACTCTGAATCTATGGTGAGTCTCTGAGTTTTATGCTTTCCATTATTTCTATAATCTCTGAAAAAGATTTCCCAGCAGACCACTCTCGCATTTAACTCCCAGATTTTTTTTTTTTTTAAGAACAAGATACAAAACTCTTCACAAACTACTAAACTCTTGCATCAGTAAAGGTTTCTTTAGGAGGACAACCATACCTCTGCTCAGTTTCCCTTCTTGGTTCCTTGTAAGAAAATTCTCCCACTCCCCTTTCACAATATAAAGAGGAAAAAAATAACATTATAAAGCTTCCAAAATAGTCCCAACCCAGGGGTTTCTTACGTACCTGAAGTTCTCCAGCTGAGAAGTCATTCCTGACAGTCACCCGAATCTGGGTCTGTTGTCCTTCAAACCACTCGACCATGAGATTCGTCCTTCAGGACCAAAATCTCCCCCTTGCTTCTTGCTAGACAACAATCTTCGACAAGTTGCTCGTACAGCGAGCAGGGATATCTGGTCATCACCAGACTTAGCCCCTTTTTCTTTCCTTATTGGATTGTTTTTCTTTTTCCTCTGCCTGTCCCTACAGTGTAGATTTTTCCTCTCCTCCCCTCCTTTTCTCTGGAAACGTTTCCAGTTAGGGGAGGTAGTTAGGGTTGCTTTCACAACAACTGTCTTTCCACCTCAAGAGGACAACTTCCTCCTTGAGAATTTTCCATCCTTTAAGGAAACACTTCTTACATTTCACAATGAAACAAATTACATTTAACTTTTAATCAAATACTAATAACAAGTTCAGTTTGTATCTACCACAGTAAATCAAATATTTACATATTTACATTTTTTTCACGAGGCATTACATTCACTAATTAACATTTTGACAGACTTCCGACCACATCGACCACCTGAAGGTCTAGGTTGTCTTGGCTTGTCATGCGAGGTTTTTTACTGCGGCCTCCAGTTTTATAAGGTCTTGCCATGGTTGCTTTGGCCCAATCTTGTATAGTGAGGAAAAATGTAACCTGATTAAACTTCAACGTATTACAATAAAGTCGATGCACACAGGTAGTAAGGTTGCAACACTCGATCTTGCGAGCTTCAAACCACCCTCTCTTAATTGCACTAACATGCCCCTCATGGTTGTATGCGGGTTCCATAAAAGGGATCGGCCCATGACCTACACGAGAGGCTGCATTTCACAAAAGACGTCCCCCCTTAGCAAGAGTCGAGCATGCACTGCCTCCCCAAACCTATGTGAAGAGGTGCAAGTGCCAACCGGTCATTGTCTTAACTTCGCTAGCCTGCCTATTGTTATCCACCCATTTAGAAAAAAGAGGACCCAACACAGGTATCTACCCATCCCTGAGCCCCATAACGCTGCCATCAACAGCCCTCTTGCCATAGCCAATCTTCATTCCCTTCCATATTTCTCGCCCGCAGTAATTCCCCTCCTTCTCCCCCATTCCCAGGTTTCTACAAACCCCCCTCCCATTGTGCATGTTCATGTTAAAGAGGTTTCCTCTCACAATGTAGGTGAACTTGCATACATGCCCATATCCCAACCCCACATCTTCTCCGACAACACACTTGCATGCTTCAACACCATGCCCCCCACTGAGAGCTATCAAAATTCCCATACGGGAGAGGAAAACCTTGAAGCAGAGTGAGATGGAGAGGGTGGCTATCGATTGAAAAAGACAAAAGTAGAAGCAGAAACATGCCACCAGCCTACACCCACACCCTGCCACATCCTTACGACCCATCCTTATGAGTCCTGCCTTCTCCCTTAGATGAAACCTGAAACAAGGTCACATAATGAGATAAGAGAGATGGTTGATAATGTACCCGTAATCCTTTGCATGCAGTCGATGTAGTTGATACTACTCATGGCGCAACAAAACCAACCCTCCACTCTAGTCTTCTTGCCCACAATTGCTCTGATACTCACCAGACTTCTCTTTGGGGCACTTACAAACTCCAACACTTCCCTTCCACCCATTGCCATCTTTCTCATATGCAGTGATTTCCATCATGCAAAGGGCCACCGCACCCATTGCCTTTAGCGTGTGGGTGGGGTAGTTCTGTACCTTGCACTACTAACCATTAATCTCACATTAATGTGGTAATCCACTGGCTCACACCCTGGTCTGGGGTTTATATTATATCTTTTGGAATGTGTTTAACATTTGATTTAAATGGTACCAAACATGAATTCATTCTAAACCAAAAGAATGATGAAACATGGTTGCGTTTTTTTTTTACCATATAGTAGTGGGTTAGATTTTTTTTTTTTTGAAATGGGTTTGTTTCGAACTTCCAAATGAAATGCTGTCAAATGTGGCTTCATTCTCAACCAAAAACATATTATAAAAATTAAACATGGCTACTTTCTTTATAAAATCTATAGTAGTGGGTTATGTTACATTTTCAAATATGCTTGTTTAAAAATTTTGAAAGTTCTTGGCAAAGAGTAGGGGAAGTGACGACTTTCTCATTGTTGGTATATTCAATGAACTCTTCTTTAGTTTAGTCTAGGATTCTATTTATCCTTTGTGCATCAACAATTTTTATGTGACAAGAGTTTCTCATGATTGGTATATTCAACGAACTCTTCTTTAGTTTAGTCTAGGCTTTTGTTTATCCCTTGTGCATCAACACATTTTATTTTCTTTTCAATTCTAAAATAAGAGTTTTCCTTTTGCAATTTTCATTTATCTTTTCCAATTCCTATTATGATAGAATGTTTTCTTAGGTTCTACTAGTTTTGTCTTGTTGCTTGGTTTATTATGGTTTGAAGAGGAGTGATATTTATTTTTTGTGAGGGTTTTAATATTCACTTTCTAGGTTTTAATGGCTCCTTGAAGGTTTTGGCCTTATAGATTAGGAATCCATAACATGTATCATAGCTTTAAGAGTGTTATGAACCCATAAGATTTTGTTGATGGTTTTGTTTTGCATATTGAAGGTTGTTCGTAATTGGGCAGATTGCCAGTGTATGGTCTTTGTAATTGTGCACGATGTTTTATCATCAATGATAAATACAATATTATTTTGTATTTTACTGGAGTTTTTCAAAGTTTGGGTATATGTTACAGTTTTACCACGTGAACACCTAGAAGTAGTTCTATGCAAGTGCATTAAATCATTTATATGTTAATAGAGGTTTTCACTTTTTGTATTAAATATAATGTAGAATATATATACTGAATTATGAGACAATACTTTTTCTTTATCACATAGATTGTATTCTGTGACTATACTTGCACATTGATGGCAATGGATGCCCATATTACTAGGAGAATCGATAAATATAATGTAAGCATTTGCATTGAAGTAATTAAAATCTTGCCAATTTTCTAAATTATGAGGATGAGATATGAACATATGGATAACTGGATCCACGTGCATTTTCAATAGGAGATGTTATTTTCTCCTTGTGTTTCATTAATTTTTTACATGATTGTCCATTCTCTTCAGAATTTGACAATCTTCATTTGCTTTTGAGGTTAACACTATAATTTGGTTAAAAATAAAATTTAATAAAAGTCAAAGTTTAGATAAGTTAAGTTAATTAGATTGGATTTTAATCTTTTAAGAGAATTTCGTTAATATATATGTTCAATCAATTTTTTTTTTACAATAATTTTTTTCTCCTCTATCTTTAATTAAATTAAATATAAAAATTAATGAAAGTTAAAGTTTAGACAAATTAAATTAATTAATTTAAACTGTTTGAAAAAAAAAAATCATATAAATCAAATCAAATTTTTAACCATTCATAAATATTTACAAGAGTACTTATAGTTTTCCCAGAATCATGAACATTTGTTTATTATATGGCTGGAACTTGTGAATAATTAAGGTTCTATTATGTTTTAATTTAATTATTACACAACATTCACAATTAATCCCCATTCATCTTCTTTCATTAAATATATAAATATCATTTTATTTATTAAAAATAATCCATGAATACTATATTTTTCGAACTTTATTCAGATTTTATAAAATTTAGTTTAATATTAGAAATATATGTTTTATACTGTTATTAATATTAATGTATTTTTAATTACACATACAAATATTGAAACTACAATAAACTTTAAATAAAATTTATAAAACTATCATTTCTATTATTAGTAAAATAAATTTAAAATAGTCTTAATAAAAGAAAGTTTAATATGATTATGACTACATGTAACAATAGTTTTATGTTCTTCCAAAGGGTTATTTTCTTCCAAAGGGTTCTTGTTGAAGTTTGTTATGAGATTTAGGTAATGTACTTTGTTATGAGACCTTAGCTAATGTGCACTACGACTCTTTTTGCAAAATTGTAATGCAATACAATTGCAATGCAGTAGAATTGCTAAAGAATAGATGACATAGTGCAAGAACGAGTTTCCTAGGTGTTGAGATATAGATTGAGGTGAAGTTTCCTATGAGAATTTAGCCAATGTACACTACAACTCTTCTTGCAAAATTGTAATGTAATAGAATTGCAATGTAAAACAATTGTTAAAGAATAACTAACATAGTGCACAAATCAGTTTCAAATTTAGATTTTGATTTTTAAATTAAGGTTCAATTAAAAATATCCAAATCATTTTCGAATTTAGGTTTTGATTTTTAAATTAAGGATTAATTAAAAATAACCAACGTACATACTTATCTTATGAAACTGGAAATAAACAACTCTTTGTTGTGAGTGATTAAACATTTTTTTTATAAAAAGGGCTTGGTTTCTTTGGATATTACAATAATAATACATTAATAATAGAATTAATAAATTCTATATTAATAATAAAAATATTAAAAAACAATTAATTAAAATAATAAGTATTAAAATCCTATATTTGTAAATAAAAATTAACGTATTAAAACATAACTCAACCATATAATATTAACTAATATATTAAATCACAATCAATATATCCATTCTAGGTAAAATAAACTGAATAAAATGAATTTAATAAATATAATCTATAAAATTAGGTTTAATATTAATATATTATTATCTATAAATAAATATATTAGGCATATATTAATATATAAAAAATTATACATTATGAGAAATACTACTAATATTAATAACAATTATGCTATAATATTAACAGTAATTATCATTAATATTCATAAATAAAGTTCTTAATAGTTACATTTTAGATATTAATAACAATAGTAATAATAAATATAACATTGATAATACAAATATTATCATTAACGTTATTAATAATATGGTTATTATATTCTTAATAATTTCATATAATTATTATTTATGTAATAATATAATTAAATGTAATAATTTAAAATATTTTGTAAACCAACTCAAAAGGTTAATGTCACTGACATAATGAGTAATGATTAACTTTAATTGATTATAATTGATCATTTTCAATCTTATTAAACACGAACAATTATAGTGGGTCATAATTAATCATTTATTTATGTACTAAGCCACATGCACTATTAATAGTTTGATTATTAACTAATATATAGAAACATAATTTATGAATATCAATGTTATTGATTATTTATTAATATTATTACCTTAAAGCCTTAATATAAGTAATATAAATAACAACACTTTTTTTATATTAATCAATATAAAATATATTAATATTAATCTTAATATATTAATATTAGTAGAATATATATTAATATTATTGTCGATATATTAATATTAATATTATCATTAATGTTAATATTACTATTAAAATTGATATTAATGTGTGCCTCTTACTCTAAAATATGTGTTACAATTTAAGTAGCCATGCCCATTAAAACATGTGTCTTACAATTTTCACTAGCCCGTGAATTTTGGTCATTGAACTAATCATGAAAAACCTAAACTTAGTAATATTAATAATAACCTAAAAACAAAAACTTAATAACAAAGTTAAATCTAAATTTAATAATAAAAATATTATATTATAGTAAAACCAAACCTAATTTTTTTATAAAACATACCCACGTACATATTAAAACATTGAAAACGTAAACAATATCATGAAATTAAAACAATTTAATATAGTAGACATTTTACTAAATACAAAATCATTATGGTTTACCATGATTTACATTATTTTATAATCTTATATTACACTAAAAAATTAAAGCCTTTATTGTCATATTATTATAAAAGCATTTCATATGTATAATATATTGTGAGCGAGGTGGTAACTCCTCAAATGTAATTGTATTATTCATTTAGGTTTTTCATTATTATATACAAAATGGAGTGACTATTCAGTTAATCTCCCAATGACTCTCCATCACCTCTATTGTTTATTTCTACTAATTACAATTGTTTACCCAATCCTTATGATTAGGTGTCAACATTCCCCCCTTAATCTCAAGGGATGTTGATGAGTCAACACATCGTTCTAAATATTTCAAGTTTTTCTCTTCCAAGTGCTTTGGTGAAGATGTCTTCAATCTACTCATTAGTGGAACAATGGCAAAGATGAATTGTTTTGGCCTCAACATGATATCAAATTAGATGATATTTTGTATTGATGTGCTTCATTCGATCATAGAACTTTGGGTTTTTGGCCAGCTTTATTGACGAGGTATTGTCAATCATGACTGGAGTCGATTGTACTTGTTTTCCCTGCAAATATTCCAGAATTTTCCTGAGCCACACAATTTCTTTTGTTGCCTCACCTGTTGCCACATATTCTGCCTCCGTTGTGGAATCTGTTGGAACTAATTGTTTGAGTGATCTCGAGGAGACAATTCCTAATCCAAGACTCATAGCATAACCCGAAGTAGATACCCCAGTTTCTTTGTCTCCATTGAAGTCTCAATTAGAGTATCCAATCAAGATGAAGTTGCCCACCGGTGTATACTTTAGTCCAAAGTCTTGAGTTCCGTTCAAGTACTTTAGAACTCTTTGTGCAGCAGACCAATGTCCCTCTCCCTCTATCTCTCTTTATATCACCATCGCCCCCTCCATCTCTGCCTCCTAAGCATAAAACTTAAATATTAAATCTAATTTTGAAACTTTACTTCACTTAACATTACTTAGCATTAAGTGAAACTAATTCTTTCAACAAACATATATTGGACAATATACAATTTATTGAAGGATGAGCAATTTCTGCTTGAGCAACAATGACCTATTATAACATAGGAGGCCTAGATCATCGAAAAAGATCAAGGAATTTAACTCTCAAGTCTTCCATTACTCTTCATTTAACTGTTGAAATATAAATTACTATTGATTTAATTCTCCACACTCAAAGAATATTCTATCTCTTGACCAAATAAATAGTGCTGCACAAAATGGACGAAAGAATGAGCACCATCGCTATCTAAACACACACATGCATATGTGTCAAGGCCATTACAATAGATTCATGAACATCTAAACACACAAATGGATGCATACGCATTAAGGCGTTTAAGAATGCGTTGAAACCATACAAGCAATTGTAGTGAACATCTAAACACACAGATGGATGCATACGCATTAAGGCGTTTAAGAATGCGTTGAAACCATACAAGCAATTGTAGTGGTCGTATGACCTCTCCACTCACAAGCCTTCGTCTCTTTGATTTTCTCTCAAGCCTTTGCGCTTTCTTGTGCTTAAAATCTTTGCTTTTTCGAAGTATTTTTGCTTTCTTATTTTGTGTTGAATTTTGTGATTAGAATATTTCTCCTTGCTTTTTCGCTTTATTATAACAGAAGCCTTATCGGTTTTTTTGATCCTTTCTTGGTTTTCCGGTGTTTCGTTTTATTCATCGTCCTTTTTTTTTTACTTTCTTGATTTTCCGGGTTCATTTTCTAATTCGTTTTATTCATATGCATTTTTTAAAAGCCTTTCTTGATTTTCCGGTGTTCCTTCTCTCGTTCTTTTTATTCATCTGCATTTGTTTGGAATGCTTTTGTTTTGTTCATCTATTATTTTTCTTTCCTCATTTTTTGTAAGGTTGCTTTTGTTTTGTGTAATTTTTTTGTTTTTTATTTATTTATGATATAAATATAACCAATATAATTTTTATTTATTTAAATATATATTTATTTATTTTTAATGAACATATAAATTATCTGTATTCATTAAATATTTACTTATTTTGTTTTCTCTTTTAATTTATTTTAATTTCAATTTATCAAAAATCAAAAGAATAAATAAAATATATTTTTCAAATATATAAAAAACTACAACTTACTTTAAAAATATTATTATTTTTTAACTAGTATACTAATTATTATTATTTAATTTATGTCGTTATATATTAATAATTTTAATTTTCGGTCAAGCTTTAGTGATCCATATCATATTGTATGGATATTTTTTCGGAAGAAATCACATTGAATATTTTGGGGTCCACGCGTTTCGAACCAACTAGTGTGGTTCATCTTTAGTACACAATGAAGAACTAGATCTAGGAACAACATTAAATAGGGAGACATGTGGTTCATCTTTAGTACACAATGAAGAACTAGATCTAGGAACAACATTAAATAGGGAGACAAGTCAACCTAACAGCTAGAAATTAACAACGAGTGCGGTTCATCTTTAGTACACGATGAAGAACTAGATCTAGGAGCAACATTAAATAGGGAGACAAGTCAACCTAACAGCTAGAAATTAACATTAAATAGGGAGACAAGCCAGAAATTAACAGCTATATTTGACCGAGAGAGGGATATGTGAATGTTTAATAATATTTAAATCATTTTTATTAATTTATTGAATGTTTATTTTACTAAAAATATAAATCCTTTAATGGCTATATTTGGTAATGGTTTTAAATTTATGAATAAAATAATCAAAGAATAACTAATCATAATTTTACTTCAATTAGAATATAATATGTTAATAAATTATTTATATATATATATATATATATATATATATATATATATATATATTTTGGTTATTGAAATGAATATATATAACATAGAACAAAGTGTTTAATCTAAATATGAAGAATTAAAACTAAAGTCTAAGGTTTTAGAAATATTTGACACTTTTTATATATTAAGTAATGATTTTAATTTATGAATATAATAATCAAAGACTAGAGATAACAACTAATCTTATTTTAAGTAAACATATTTGTTTATATTATAAAATATCAATCACCTATATGTTTAAATTAATATTAATAAAAAGGGTATTCTAATATTACTAAAACAATATTATAATTAAAAATAATGTTGATAATTATATTATTAATAATAAAATATTGGTCGTAACAATAATCCAAAAAAAGGAGTGATGGAGAGAACTAAGATGAGAGGGAGCGAATCCAACAATTGCTAATTTTCCAGTCATCATCCCTATTAATATTATTGGAAGACCTGTCAATTTCAATGGCTTTCCTAAATTTACGATGGTGGAAATGTGGAATCGTAGTGATAACCCTGGCCTCCTCAATGCATATATGATGCTTGGTCTTTTCTGCATGTTTAGCCAAAGCTGACGATTTGGTCCTCCCATGTTTGATCTCGACAACGTGCTCCTTAATCCTCTGGTTAATAGAACTGCCAGTTTCATCGATGTATGAGGTACCATAGGAACAAGGGATGATATAAACACCTTTCATATCCATAGGGTTAACACAATTTTTAACTGACTAAAGGGAACTTCTAATGGTGCTGAGGAGTCTAAAGGTTAAGGGAATATTATGCTTCTTCAGGATTCTAGCAATCTTGTATGTCGTACCTTGGATGAAGGGAAGGTGGACTCTTAAACTGCGATCGATGGGTTCTTTCTTGACCCTGGGACCTTTGCTTTCTTTGAGGAAAGATTTTGATGCAGGAGCATCTAGCTTGCCATGACCGGGTGAAGTCTCACCAGGTTGGAAGATTGACAAGAATCTGGAGTGTTTTTTTTTTAGGTTCATGAAGTCATAAGATAGGTAGTCCTTTTTATTTTATTTTAACTGTTAAAAGGTAAAGTTAAGTGTCGGTTAGAATCATTACAAGTTTAATAGAACTTAAAGCTAGTTAGGATTTGATCTGTTAAATTAGGAAAGACAAAAAGTAACAATACTGTTTGCAAGCAGAACTTGTAACTGAAAACTAAACAGTTGTTCAACAAATTATTTTCCGTTCAACTGACCAAGGAAGACAGCTCGAATTAACTGTAAATTCAGCATATAAAAGATGGAATGGAACACCAACAGAGGGTTCTGCGATTTTACAAAAATTATGAAATAAGAGAAACAGATCTATTTTGCCTAATCATTTATTTTTGGCATATCAAATATTGTCTGCCTGCTGAATAACAAAACTTTCTTACTTGTATAATGAATCAAAACCAACAGTATTGACAACCAGAGAGAGAAGCCACGGTGAGCGTATAGTATTTTGTATTTTCATACATGAACAGACCATCAATAAATTAATCGACTGTATAATTGCAAGCGGAGTACGACACGGAGGGATTCACTGAACTGGAGTATCGCTGTCGAAGGCTCGGGAAATGCCCAGAATCGCATGATAAAACAGAGAGGCAAACTACAGGGAAAGGTAACGCCTATAAACTAAGAATTTCTCATAAATGTCTGAGCAATGAAACCATAGTCCAACCAGTTCACATTCAAATCAATTCATAATTAGTTACAATATATAAATATAGAATTGTTGTTACAAATCCAAGTGCCACGTCCAAGAATTGGATGAACCCTGGCCTAGGGTTTGGAGGTGGAAACCCCAAGGTTCCAAACGACCATTGATTGACAGAACAGGCGACCGAGACTCTAGACTCACAGAGGACAATAACAACCCACGACAACAACAATCGACGAGACAACACTACAGCAAGTTACGGGAGCAGCGTGTGTCAACAATCATCAGAGGACCAGAGCCTACCGGAGAATACGTCATCCTTTGAGCGTTAAAAGAAGACCGGAGGACCCACGAACCCAGGCCGAAGCACAACCTGCAAAATCAACAGGGACACATTACTACCTGAACATTATCATTAATTCATCGAAGCGACTGCGAACCAAAAGAAGATTTGAGTATTAGTTACCTGTGCAAGTGGACCGAGAAGCTGAGAAACCGAGCCCAACCGAACGACTGAAACAGAGACCAGAGGAGCAGTGCCGGTTAATACGAATCTCAACAGGGGAATACAGATTGAATCAAGGAGGAAGAGTATACCTATTGGAGGTGCTGACATCTGGAGAGCCGATACCGGATAACCGAGAGCGAAGAACAATGACATAACCAAACACCAAACAGTCATTACAGACATCCCAAAATCATAGCAGAGTAACCAAAACGGAGAAGAAGTAACAACACACGACAACGGAGGTCATAGGACAGAGGTGAGCACAGAACTAGATAACGAAACCGAATGTCTTAACAACCACAAGTTAATGACCGAAGAATGGAACCCAGCAACTTACCGTGAACATTAACTAGCAGAAACGAGAAGAAGTTACACCGTTGAAGCCGAACAAACCATAGCCAGTTGCAGGAAACTTACAGTCGAAGACAAAGACCGCAGACAAACCCTCCCAAGAACTGAACCCTCTCGAATGACTATAGGACCAAGATATTTTACCTTAGAACGCGTAAAGTAGCCAGGCTCGAGGCGCATTTAAGGGAGTTGAATGCAGCAGTAATTGCACACACTTTCCAACCAAGACACATCACCATTTTGGCACACCATCACCGGAGAAGAGCCACCATTTGTGAATCCAGCGACCGCAAAACTTAACCCAAGTTGCATAGGGTTGTGGGACCGTGAGTTGGGCTACATCATATTTGATACCCTGTTACCTACTATAGCCATTTTGGAAAAAAAACGTTAAGGATATGGGATTTTTCTTTAGGAAAGTTGTCTTCATCAGAAATTCTAAGAGCCTAAGTGGCTAACATGTTTAGAACACCTATATTCTGAGTAGGAAAATGGTGAGAGTTGGCACAAAGATACTACTCAGTATGAGTCTTTTTTTTATATACCTCATGGGAGAAAAATACATAAACTTTCCTACAAATGAGGAAGTCAAGTAAAGGAATGCAACCATTGACCTCATGCTGCATCGTAGACTGGATGGATTTAGACTGATTATTGAGATGTTGGAAAAATAGGTCTAATTTCCCAGATCCGTGATGCCATATGGTGCAAGTGTCATCAATGAATATTTTCTAGAGATTAGGTTTAAATAAAGCTGAGGATAAAGACTTAGATTCAAAATATTCCATAAATAGGTTAGCAATGATACGGGATATGGGGGAACGAATGACAACCCATAGGTTTGTTCATAGAACTCACCTTCAAAATAGAGAAATGTAGAAGTGATGTAGATCTCAACTAATATGGCCGTGTCAGAATTAGTAAGGTGAATGATGACATCAATGGAATCATTAATGGGGATGCTAGTGTATAGGGAAACAAAATCAAAATTGACAAGATTGCCACCTAGTTCAAATCTCAAATCTTTTGTTAAAATTACAATTTAATTTTTTGTATTGAAATTTTTTATTTTTAATTCCCATTATTGGCATTGGTCATT
Source organism: Pinus tabuliformis (assembly GCA_031772625.1). Classification (NCBI taxonomy): domain Eukaryota; kingdom Viridiplantae; phylum Streptophyta; class Pinopsida; order Pinales; family Pinaceae; genus Pinus; species Pinus tabuliformis. The sequence continues at coordinate 502,969,354 of CM062809.1, forward strand.
TTAATCATTTTTTTAATTAATCATTTTCAGAAAATGTTTTATATTGAAATATACCAACATATTCTGGTCGTGGCGAATGCATTAGCGAATGTAATTGTAACTGTTAACTTTCTTGTATATCTAAATAAGGTGTTTAAACATTGTTTAAAATAGTTTTTTACCAAATGACAACTAAAAATTTACTGTTACTATTAGTTATCACCACTTATAAGAATTAGATAAAAGTGAAAACATATATCAAGATTAGAGAAAAATTATTTTTAAAATGAAAAAAAATATTAAAAATTGGCTACTGCTTTAGATTCTAAAAAGCTTGACTTTCAATTTAAATGGTGCCAAACCACGTTTCATTCTAAACCAAAAAAATAATGAAACGTGGATGCATTATTTTTTAACTTTGAACCATATAGTAGTGTCTTACATTATATCTTTCTTTTTTTTTAAAGCTTGTTAGATCCTCCTTTTTCATTAGTTGTAGAGAAAATTTACACCACATTGAACTGGCTAGGTGGCCTCAACTTTCCCAGTGGGAAACCAAGTCACTTGATCACCTATCCACATTATTTTCCATCCAGTAGGAAGAAAGCTTAAGTATTTCTATCCAAACAATATAAGTTTCATATTCTTGTCTACTACGATACTCTAGTGTTCCACATACATATATAATTGCATCGACAAATTTAAAAGCTATCTGCATACACAAACAAAACTATCAGAAAGTAGGCAAGCTAATCATGTTGTTTAGTTGATGTTGAGTCCACCGGTGCTAGATCTTTGTAATTCATACGAGGCAGCTTTGTTTTGACCAAGAGACATGACGAGTGCTACAAAATTCAGTCAAGGTGGACGTCATGTTTGTGTAGTTGAAACTGCACCTTCTGAAATTCCTTCTTTTAATTCGGCATTCCTTCAACTGTGACTGCCATGCCTACTGAGATTTGCTCCATCACCTTTCTGAGCAGGCTTTTCATAATCTAGTATAGGTAGATGGTATTCTTAAATTGGGTTATTCTACCTCTTGTATTTCTAGGGTCCAGGATGAGGAATCTCCATTCCTCCGATTCCATATATTTCTCACTCTAATGCTTCAATTATGCTTCCCATTCTTTTAATAAATTTTGAAATTCTTCATTGGTTCCCTCTCAGTAAGTTAAGGTAGCTTCAGTAATTAACCTTTTGACAAACTTCCAACCCCATCGACCACTCGTAGTTCCAGTTTCCATGTCTTTCCTTGTGGCACCTAGCTTCTTACTGTGGCCTCGAGTTTTAGCAAGTCATGCCATGGTCTCTCCGACCCAGTCCTATACAGTGAGACAAACTATAGACTGATTAAACTTCAAAGTATTACAACAAGGTGCATGCACAAAGGTAGTAAGGCTATGATGCTCCATCCCACCAGCTTCAAACTCACTCTATGAATTGCACTACCACTCCCCTCGTGGTTGCAAGCGGGTTGGACAGAAGGGAATAGACCATAACCTGCACGAAGGGCTGCATTTCACAAAATACACCCCCCTTAGCAACGGTCCAAAATGCATTGCCTCCCCAAACACAGGTAAAGAGGTGAAATTGCCTATGGGTCATTTGCCTAACCTGGCTACATGCCCATTGTTATCCACCCAGTTACAAGAAAGAGGACCCAAAATAGGTATCCACTCATCACTGAACCCCATAATGCCACCACCGCTAGTCCCCCCACCATAGTCAATCTCAATTCCCTGCTAGGTTTCTCGCCTGCAGTAATTTGCCTCCTTCTCCCCCATTCACAGGTTTCTAGCAACCCGCCTCCGACTGCACATGGTCATGTTACACAGGTTTCCTCTCACAATGTGGGTAAACTTGCAGACATCCCCATAGCCCAACCCCCCATCCTCTCTAGCAAAAAAGCTACATGCTTCAACACCATGCCCCATACAGAGAGGCATCAAAATTTCCATACGGGAGAGGAGAATCTCTAAGAAAAGTCATATGGAGATGCCGCATATAGGTTGCAAAAGAAAAGAGTAGAAGTAGACACATACCACCAGCCTACACTGACAGGCCCCCACATCCTTATGATCCATCTCCACGATTCTGACCCTCTTCCTCAGATGAAACATGAACAAGGCAACATAATTAGATAAGAGAGATGGCTGATAACATACCAGGTAATCCTTTACGTGCAATCGATGGAGTTATTTCTAGTCGTGGCACCACAAAACCAACCCACCACTCTAGTCTCCTTAACCACAATCGCTCTTATACTCACTAGACTTCTCTCCAGGGGACATAGAAACTCAAACACTTTCCTTCCACCCATTTCCACCTTTCCTATATGCAGTGACTTCCATCATGCAAAGGGCCACCACACCCATCGCCTCGAGCATGTGGGGGGCAGTGGTTTTGTACGTGGTAGTACTAACCATTAATCACATATTAATGTGGTAATCTGCTAGCTTGCACCACAATCCAGGGTTTACATTATATCTTTTGAAATGTGTTTTAATTTCAATTTAAATGGTTCCAAACGTGGCTTCATTCTAAACCAAAAAAATGATGAAACGTGGCTATGTTTTTTTAACCATATAGCAGTGGGTTAGATTATATTTTTTGAAATGGGTTTGCTACGAACTTCCAAATGAAATGGTTGCAAATGTGGCTTCATTATCAACCAAAAAAAATATAAAAAATATGAAACGTGGTTGCCTTCTTTATAAAATCTATAGTAGTGGGCTATGTTACACTTTTTAATATGTCTGTTTAAAAAATTTGAAATTTCTTGGCAAACAGTAGGGTAAGTGACAAGAGTTTCTCATTGTTGGTATATTCAGCGAACTCTTCTTTAGTCTAGGCTTCTATTTATCCTTTGTGCATCAACACTTTTTATTTTCTTTTCAATTCTAAAATGAGAGTTTTCCTTTTACAATTATAATTTATATTTTCCAATTCTTATTATGATAAAATGTTTTCTGAGGTTCTACTAGTTTTGTCTAGTTGTTGTTGCTTGGTTTATTATGGTTTTAAGAGGAGTGTTATTTATTTTTTGTTAAATATAAAATTTAATAAAAGTTAATGTTTAGATAAGCTAAGTTAATTAGATTGGCTTTTAACCTTTTAAGAGAATTTCATTAATACATATTTTGAATCAACTTTCTTTTTTTTACAGTATTTTTTTTCTCCTGTATCTTTAATTAAATTAAATACAAAAATTAATAAAAAATTAAAGTTTATACAAATTAAATTAATTAATTCAAACTATCGCAAAAAATAATCCCTATAAATCAAATCAAACTTTTAACCGTTCATAAATATTTACAAGAGTGCTTACAGTTTTCCTAGAATCATTAACATTTGTTATTATATTGTATGGTCGAAACTTGTGAATAATTAAGGTTATATTATGTTTTCATTTAATTATCACACAACATTCACAATTAATCTACCTTCATCATTTTTTATTGAATATATAAATATCATTTTATTTATTAAAAATAATCCTTGAATACTATATTTTTCAAACTCTATACAGATTTTATAAAATTTAGTTTATATTAAAAATATATATTTTATACTATTATTAATATTAATGTATTTTTAATTAGAAATACAAATGTTAAAACTACAATAAATTTTAAATAATGTTTATAAAACTATCATTTCTATTATTAATATGCTTATGACTACATGTAACAATGGTCTTATGTTTTTTCCAAATGGTTCTTGTTGAAGTTTGTTATGAGAATTTAGCTAATGTACACTACAACTCTTTTTGCAAAATTGTAATGCAAAATAATAGCTCTCATAGTGCAGGAACGAGTTTGAAATCTAGGTTTTGAGTTTTAGATTGAGGTGAAGTTTCATATGAGACTTTAACCAATGTACATTACAACTCTTCTTGCAAAATTATATGTAATAAATTGCAATACAATAAAATTGTTAAATAATAACTAACATAGTGCATGAATGAGTTTCAAATTGAGGTTTTGAGTTTTAAATTAAGGTTTAATTAAAAATAGCCAAATCAGTTTCAAATTTAGGTTTTGAGTTTTAAATTAAGATTTAATTAAAAATAACGAGGGTGCATACTTATCTTATAAAGATGGAAGTAAACAACTCTTTGTTGTGAGTGATTGAAGATTTTTTATAAAGAAGGTTTGGTTTCTTTGAATATTACAATAATAATACATTAATAAATTTTATATTAAGAATACAAATATTAAAAAATAATTAATTAAAATAATAAGTACTAAAAACCTTTATTTATAAATAAAAACTAACATATTAAAATATATTTCAACCATATAAATTACAATCAATATATATATTATGAGTAAAATAAATTGAATAAAATGAGCTTAATAAATATACTTTGCATCATATGAGTGAAGCTAAAACTTTCTACGAGAGGCTCTGCAACTTGATCTAGGGTTGACGTTAGGGTTTTGGCGTTGGTCACCATGGCAAGACATGCAGGGGGGAGTGCTTCTCCTTCCTACAGTCAAGTAGTTATGGATAGAAGCAAGGATGTGGGAAAGCAACGTTTCAAGAGACCACTAGAGAAGGCAACAAAGGCAAGTAACATGGACATATTGAGAAGAAACAGACATTATGAATAGGAAGGGGATCAACACGAAGCTAGTAAGGGAAAGAAGAAAGGGGGTTGCAGTCAAAAACTTACTTCCATAAGGACAACTGGGGTCTGCAAATCCAAGTCGAACATCATTCCTCGGATCATCTTAAGTGACCCAGCAGTACAAGTGCATAGGGATCATATGACGAAATATGCGGTCATATGCAAATTCATGGGGATATGGCCGACGGAGAGGGCGCTGCATGCATGGATAAGGAGCCACTAGAAGCCAAAGGGGTAAATACACCTTCATCTAGGATCTAAGGGATTCTTCAAAGTAGTATTCACAAGCCTAGAGAATAAAGACAAAGTGTTCGAAGGAGGACCATATTCCTCTGCTGCTGCAGGCCTCTACATGTGGCCATGGATGATGAAATTTGTCCCAGAATGTGAGACATTCACATCGGTACCAGTATGGATCAGACTATACTCCCTTCCTCTAGATTATTGGCTACCAAAATATTGGAAAATAATAGGCAACAAATTGGGGTATTTTCTAAAGATCTCAGATGTGACTCTGAAACGAAAATACACCTCCTTCACCTGGATATATGTGGAAATGGACTTATCTGGAGCACTTTCGGATGCGATAATTTTAGAAGTATATGATGAAGAATGGGTGCAGGTGGTGGACTATCACATCCCATTTAGATGCCGCAAATGCCATGAGCATGGGCATCTGTATAGAGACTACTCAACAAACAACATGGACAGAAATGTGAAAACTACTGTGGATAAAAATCTCGAGGGTTTTACCAAGGTTGGAGGTAAAGGGAAAGGCGAAAGGTAGCCACAAAAGAATATCAATGAGGAAAGACAACCGATCCAGAATAGCTTTAAGATCCTAGAAGAAGAAGAAGGAAACAAAGAAACAAACCAGGAAATGGAGAACATTATCATTGAGAAGGAAAGGAACGATAGCATGGAAGATATCATAGAAAACATCCAGAAAAAGGATGATCTACCAAGAATTATGGAGATAAATAGGGACCATGAGATCACTCCAAGTGAGGCGAGAACGAAGGACCATGAACTGCAAGAGATTCTAGATAGGAAAATTTGAGATCTAGAGAAATTTCTCGAACAAGGGGCGATCAAAGGAGTGGACTCCCTACCAAAAGAGGAATTTGATAGGGTTCAACATCTCTTCCTATGGAGATCACAATCGAAGGGATCTAGAGTCAAAAGGAATCATGAAAGCCAGGAACATAGGGGGGTCAAAATGATGGAGGAGACACAGGCATAATCTCCAAAGAACCCATGCAGGAAAAGAGGAAGAAAAAGACAAAATGAGTTGCTGAACGAATGTGGGAAACTATTGATTAACTCAGATAAGATGAAATATCTCACCAACTATTCCTTTACAAACCTTTCTTAATGAAGCTCACAACCTGAAATATTAGAAGCATAGGAAATAGAAGGAAACAAAGAAATCTCAGTAATATAATAAAAGAAGAAAAAATAAATATGGTTTTTATTCAGGAGACAAAATGTTTGATGGATAAGTTTAGAGAAATTCATAATAAATGGCTAATCAAGTATGAGTATCTAGAGGTTAAAGAAAAAAACTCAGCGGGGGGAATTCTCACGATATGGGATCTCAAGAAATTTGGAATCCTGGATGCTGAGGCATCTAGGAACTAACTTTCTTTGGTATGTCAACCTTTAGGTGATAAGGAGATATACATGATCAAAAATGCCTATGGACCTCAAAAGCAAGAAGACAAACTGGAGCTTCTCACCTCCCTCGAGGAACTAAGAGCAAGACACCTAATATGCCCTGGATCGTTGCAAGAGATTTCAATATGATAAAATATCTTACAGAGAAAAAGGGTGGCATCAGACAACTGGGCAGAGACTCCATGGCCTTCCAAAACTTCATAATTAACATGGAGGTTATTGGACACTGAGACAATAAATGGGACCTTCACCTAAAACAACAAGAGCGGAGGGGCTTCACAAGTCGCCTCTAAACTAGATAGATTTATTATCTCATAGGACCTCTTTCTCTCAGGCCCTGCCATGACAACTTCTATTCTTCCCTTTGGAGGTTCGGACCATTGGCCTGTACAACTGGAAGCCACTTTTAAGGGTACACTAAGAAATAGACCTTTTAGGTTTGAAAATTCCTAGCTCTCTCACCCTGAGTTCACCAGTAATATTGACAAATGGTGGAGAGAGGATCTGAATATTCAAGGCACTAGAATGTTCCTGCTTCAACAGAAACTTAAACATATCAAATCCAAGCTTAAATATTGAGAGGAATTTGGCAATATCTTCAAAGCCAAAAGAGAAGTTGAGCAGAAACTCGAGGAGATTAATCAGATCAACATCACAGAGGGCTTTACTGAGGAGCTAAAAAAGATAGTTGATTCCTTGCAAGAAGAATGGAAAGATCGGTGCTTGTAAGAGGAGATTTTCTGGAGACGAAAATCAAGGATACAGTGAATCAGAGAGGGAGAAATAAACATGAAGTTCTTTCATAAATCCACCATGGGTCACAGAGCACACAACAAAATCGCTAAGCTCAAATATTCTCAAGGGAGAGAAATCATCTCTCACAAAGACATGGAATTTGTCCTTGTACAACACTTCCTCAGTATACCAGAGGATCCTTTGGAGGATAGATCTAGGATCATCAACCATTTCACTTAGTATATCCCTCAGCTAGTTACCAGAGAGGACAAGCACAATATTAATAGGTCAGTGTCGGAAGAGGATGTTAGTGAAGTGATCAATGAAATGCAAAATGGAAAAGCTCCAGGATCGGATGGGTTTAGTGTAGACTTCTTCAAAGCCTATTGGAAAACAGTCAAATAGGATATCGTTGAGGTGGTGGAAGACTCAAGAAGATCCAAAAAGGTTCTAAAGGCTTTTAATGCTTCCTTCATAGCTTTGATCACAAAACAGGAAAAATCCATGACTCTGGATGGTTTCAGACGCATAGCTTTATGCAATGTGGTGTATAAAATTATTTCCAAGGTGATCACCAATAGACTCAAGCCCCTTTTACTAGCTCTCATCTTTCAGCAGAAAATGGGCTATCTGGAAGGAAGACAAATGCTCAATAACATCATCCAAGCTCATGAGGTGGTACACTCTCTCGAAAGCAACACACAGGCTGGTATCATCATTCAGCTTGACCTAGCGAAAGCTTACGACAAGCTAAGTTGGTCTTCTATAAGGGCAGTTCTAAAAGCCTATGGCTTCAACCAAAACTAGATAAGATGGGTTATGGCACTAGTTACCACGACCAGTTTTTCCATCCTACTTAACAGCACTCCTTAAAGACTCTTCACACCCTCCAAAGGTCTTAGACAAGGGGATCCACTCTCACCCTTCCTCTTTGTTCTCATGATGGAAGGGCTAGGTAGAGCAATTAAAATGGCAAATGCTGAAGGAAGAATCCATGGTATCAAACTCACCTTGGATGGAGCAGCAAACACTCATCAACAGTTTGTGGATGACTCAATGCTGCAGGGCATACCTACAGTCAGGGAAGCCAGAATGATGAAACATATCTTAAATGACTTTTCTATGGCAGCTGGCACAGAGGTAGGCCTCAACAAATCTAAAGGCTTTTCTTTAACACTGACATTGCTATTCAGAGAAACATCACCAAGATTCTTGGGTTTCAAAGGGACTAGCTACCTTCCAAGTATCTGGGCATACCTCTCATAGATAAACCTCTAAGCAAGGAAGTGTGGGAGCCAATAATAAATAAAATTTTGGACAAGATCAGAAAATGGACATGCAGGTCTTTAAATTTGGTGGGGCGCCTTATTCTCACATAGGCTATCTTGCAGGCAATTCCCATGTTCATGTTCTCATCTATTCCTACTCCTAAAGGAATTAAGCAACAAATTAGGAGCATACAAAGATATTTTCTATGGGGTAGAGGAGAAGAGAAAAGGAAATGGAATTTGGTAGCTTAGGACAAGATTTGCAAACCCAAGAGCCATGGTGGCTTGGGGCTTCATGATCTTGAAACCATCAGCAGGGTTTTGGGAGCTAAACTCTAGTGGAGGTGGATCAAGGAATCGACAACTCCCTATGCTAAGATTTGGAAACAAAAATATGCCAAGAATTGGTAGGAGAAGGATCACATTAGAATGTCAGGGCATATTAAGGATCTACCTATGGTAAATGACTTCTGGGACCAGGTAAGGAACAATGGAAAATGGATAATTTGGAAGGATCTAGGCCATAGTGAAGAGAACCCTCTGAAAGCCCAGACAGACTCTCTTACTCAAGATCTAGAGCATAGGAGGATTCTGTTATCCCCCTTGCCTGACCAACTAAGATGGGGAAAGAATGTTGAAGGAAACTTTAACCTTAAAGAAGCTAAACATGTTGTAACAAGTTTTAACTACCTAAACCTTGATCAAGTTTGGAAGAATCTTTGGCAGGGCCCCTACTAGATGAAAATAAAGTTTTTTTTGGCTAGTTCATCAAAGGAAAATTTTAACTTGGGAGAATCTCCTGAAAAAAGGGCTTCACTGGACCATCGAAATGCTACCTTTGTGGCTCACAAGAGGAGGCGATGGATCAACTTCTCAACCTCTTCCCTTTCACCTCTACCATGTGGGAATGGGTGGCCTCAATCTTTAGGCACACTAATAGGGATAGCCTCAACATCTCCAACACTTTGAAGAATTGGAGGAAAAATTTCTCAGGAAATGAAATCATTAATAAAGCCTGAACTATGGTTCCAGGTTTTGTCATCTGGGATTTTTGGAAAGAACGTAATAATCGGATCTTAAAGAACAAAGCAAGCAAGCCCCAACACATAATTGACCAAATTTTATGGTAGCTCAAAGACACAGTCAGTAGCTTGTTGAGGAAACTTCGTAAGGACGCTCGTCTGCCCCAAGATGCATGTATTCTACTGCATTTGGGTCTTCAATCTACAGGCCCATAGAGCATAATCAATGGTGTGAGCCAAACAAATGCATATATAAATATTTGGAAGCCTCCTCCACATGGTCTCTTAAAGGTCATTATAGACAGAGCATCTAAGGGCAACCCTCGATTAGTTGGTTTTGAGGGTGTTATAAGAGATGAACAGGGTCAAATAAAGGAGATTTTTGATGGCCACTTGGGGAAGGGCACTAATAACATGGAGGAACTCATGGCCTTAGAGCAATGCTTGGAAATCTTGGTGGATTCAAATTCACATAATGTCATCATTGAAGCAGATTCAAAATTGACTATTAGAGCGGCTAGGAAAATATGCAATGGTACATCACTGGATAAAGTGTTGAAACACTAAAGGCTATCACAGGTGTTTCACCATATCTATACCCACCTACAAACCTTAAAAACTGTAAGCTTTGTCCATGTCAAAAGAAAAACTAACATATTAGCTGATTGTCTAGCAAATGAAGGAGTGATTAATAAGGAAACGGACACTCAACACATTTGGGAGTTGTTACCCCCAGGAAAACTATTAGAGGATTGTCTCTGTCGGGCTACCAACAATAGGGATCAGTGGATTGATGGGATGGATCGAAGAGGCTCAGGAGAGAGGCGGGAGGATAGGGAAGCCTAAATAGTTTTCTTGTTGTTTGGTAGCAGTCTGCAGTTTGTATTAGCATTAGTATTCCATTGGATTTGGGCAAATGGTTGAGATCAACGAAGGAAGAGCAAGGATGTAGTGGCATGAGGATTGATTATGGACTGACAGGTCTTAGTTGAGATAGATCTATGGTGTTCAGACGAGGAAGTTACCTGAAAGTTAATGAGTAGAAGCGGGTTGGAGAAAACCACAAATGGATTTTGGGCGGACGAAAGGCCATAAGCCGTATTTCCGTGTTGGCTCCGATTCCACTCACATAGTGACAAGCAGCAATGAGGTGAGAGAGGGAAAACACGTTTTTTAGGCAGACTTGGAGTGCGCAAGTTAACCATGCAAAATGCATTCAAGATGTTAGATCTGGGGGATAAGATCGACGGTTGAGAAACGAGGAGCAAGTCTCGAAGTCGGTAAGTGTTGTGACCGTTGGATCTTGAATAGATCAACGATGGAGAAGTGCCAATGTTTCTTTAGTGAGGTAGATTTCAAACTTTCATATGAACTATGGTTTGTGTTTATGTCAAGTTCGGGTGGGTAGTAGCGGGATGGAGAAACCCACGAGTGGATTTCATGTGGAGGAAAGGCAGTAAGTGATTATTCCTCTTTGGCTCTCATTCCACTCTCATAGTGACACATAGTAACCAGGTGAGAGAGGGAAATCGCCCTTCAGGCAGATTTCGGCTGCGCAAGTTAACCATGTGAAAAACGTGTGAGCCATTAGATCCGATGGACTGAGATCGATGGTTGATAGAAGAGGGAAAGTTTCAAAGTTGGGAAGTGATGGGACCGATGGATCTTGAAAAGATCAAAGATGTAGAAGAGCCAACGTTTTTTGAAAAGGGTGGACTTCAAACTTTTTAATTGAGGTTTATGTTACTGTCGGGTCCGGAGTAATGGTCTGGAGCTTAGGGATTGCCCTTCAGCTATATGTGGATGACAGAGAGCCCTTGGGAGTTCAACACTCCTTCTTGTTTAATAGGTTTTGTAAGTCTGGGCGATTTGATTTGTTTCCTGTTGTTGGCATTCCCACAAATAGTCTATTTCTTGTTTTCGTCTCTGCGCTTTCATAGACGTGTAACATATGTATTGTACCAGTTCGGTTAATAGAGCGCTCCATTCTTACTTGACCAAAAAAAAATATTCTCTATAAAATTAGATTTAATATTAATATATTATTATCTATAAATACAGATATTACACATATATTAATATATAAAAAATTATACATTATTAGAAATACTTTTAATATTAATAACAATTGAGCTATAATATTAACACTAATAAAATTTATGTATTATCATTAATATTCATAACAATTACATTTTAGACATTAATAATAAAAATAATAATACAAATATAACAATGATAATACAAATATTAACATTAATGTTATTAATAATAAGGTTAATATATTCTTAATAATTTCATATAATTATTATTTATGTAATAATATTATTAAATGTAATCATTTAATATATTTTGTAAACGAACGCAACTGGTTAATGTGACTAACATAATCATTAATGGTTAACTTTAATTGATTATAATTGATCATTTTCAATCTTATTAAACACTAACAATTATAGTAAGTCATAATTAATCATTTATTAATGTATTAAGTCAAATGAAATAATAATAGTTTGATTATTAACTAATATATAGAACCATAATGTATGAATATCAATGCTATGGCTTATTTATTAATATTATTACATTAAAGCCTTAATATAAGTAATATAAATAACGACATGTTTTTTATATTAATCAATATAACAGATATTAATATTAATGTTAATATATTAATACTAGTATAATATATGGCATCTACCTAGACACCTCCCTAATAACGATGCCAAAAAGTGATGAGCCTCAGTATTGCAGCAATAATTCTACAACTCCATTGTCCACAAGCTTTACTTTATCAAGCTAGGGTTCATACAAAATTGGAGGTGACAGTGCTATATACATAGTCAATGCATCATTCTACTTATGTCACTTCTCAACTAGGGAACTTGACCATTAGGGTTCCAGACCATTCCTTTATTGGACTAAAGGTAGTCTGACTATTGATAGTGGAATGTAAAGCTAGCTCTAATACAAGAAAAGTAAATACTTGTTCATTCAAGAGATGAAAGTTGCTAACTTATAAATGCTATGAAATGAAATAAATTATCTAGCTATAGAATGACACAAATCACATGCAGGAAGGAAATTATGTTAATATTTCAATTGGTCATCTAGCTACTAGGACTACTTGAAAATCAGAAGTTATTCTATCATTTCAAAATCAAAACATGCATGCATTAACTATCTCATTCACACTCGCAGAATAGATAAAACATCTAACTTCTAGATTCAAAAATATAGAAGCTAATGTTATCTAATCTTGCAGGGTGGAAAGGAATGAATATATTGTTCTAGGTGGCATTTGTAGTCATGGAGTCTAAGCTTAGGGGTTATCCTTCTCCTGCACTAGGCTATAGTACCATTTCAGGTCAGGTCAAAACATGCAGCTACATGTTTGCTATAGGAAGCTATTACAAGACGTCTTGAACTACTACAGGATGTCTTGTACTACAACAGGAAGTTAGCTGAGAGATTTTTGAGACTAATAATGGTGTGATGAAGTGTTGGAAGTGTGCATGACAATTATGGAAGGTGAAGGGAAGGTGAACATCACCCAATGCCAAGCCTGAAACTCCAAAAAAAATGGATTTTCCTAAGACAACTTTCTCCTTGTTGCTAGAATATGAAGGCTCGAGTATGGCTAGTATGCATCAACAAAAGATGGAGGGGACCTAGGTGGAGTTGGTTGTAGGTTTCCCTTCCCGAAGATCAACAATCCCTGCAATAAATCTTTTCTCTCTTTTTATTTACAAATTATTACATGTCAACATGGAAAAGCCAAGTTGAATTTAGAAAGTATGATGTAACTATTGTTAAAGACTAGATATGTGGAATAGATTACCTTCTAATCTACAACGATCTTAAGAAGTGAACTAACAACTGCAAATATTTCCATGGAATCATAAACAATTATCTAGCTAAGAATGAAACTTAACCTAGGCAATGAATAAGGGAAAAACCTTGTTTTTGGGCTGTGGGAGTGGGTCCCCCTAATCATGATCCCATAAGGGAGATGAGATAGGGGTTACCGTAACAAGATTTTCTAGTATATTTTCCTTCACTTGACTGGAAGACTAATATACTCTTTAAGCTAATGAAAGCATGGATAAGAAAAAAAGTTGATCAAATTTCTAAACTAAACATAAAACATAAATAAACTTTAGCAATAAATCAATATTTTTAGCTAAGAATACAGATACAAAAGAGAGGAGCTTCTGCTTCTTGGGTTGGTCCCTAACCCAAGATGTTCAACCCTCTAAGTCAACTCAATGCTGCATTACAACAAAAATTATGATTATCATAAAAATGTCAAATACATCATGACAATAATAGTCAAATGTGGTTCAACTTAATGCCCTCTTGGCTACAACAAAATTTTGAATCGTAATGAGTCCCTTAGCTTGCTTATTTATAGAAAACCAGAGATACCAACAACTCCTTAGAAAATAGGGATACTAGGCTCCCTAACTCAAGAAAAACTCTCCTTAACTGTCACTGGCTTCGCTGCCAATGAAATTGACTTGCTTGGTTGTCAGTGACACCGAGCTGATGATATAGTGGGAGGAATATTCGACTGATTTGAGGAGTTAAGGAGGGAAACTACTTCCTATAATCTCTCCTTGATTTCCTACTTCGAGTCCCTGCACTCAAGTCAACCCAAAACTGCTCCAATTTCTTGCATTTAACTGACATCGAGCCATAGGAATGTATGGTAAGTCACTTTTTCTCTTCTCACTAAGGAAAATATAATAAAAACTGTAAATAGATGTGAGAAAAGGAAATTTAATAAGCTTTAGAGTGGCAATGTGGCCCGTATAGTTTACCTATTGGTGAGCCCCATCACCAGACATTTGGATAAATAGTCTTCCATCTCTTTCTTCATGCCTCACCAAAATAATTGTTTTCTTAATGTTATTATCATTTTCTTATAACATGGATGACAGGCGTATAGTCTCTTACATTATTCGTCCATAGAGAGTGCCTTAATTCCTGTGCCCTTCTTGCTGCGCAACTCTGCAACTTTTTAGGCAATGTAAGATTATGCTCCTTGACTTTGATCCCCTCTTAATTTTTTTTTCATTGGTGGTCCTTAGAAAATTTATTTTGGGTATTAAACCTCCTACCTCCTCACATTCATCCCCATCTTAGTTTTATCCTTGCTCTTCTAGGGTCTGAAAACTTCCCATTGATTTTGGAATTGGTGGTAGAAAAGTTTGACCTACCTGTATGCTTCATCCATAGTTTTTGGATTATCGAATTTGATTATTTCTTTACACACAACTGGCCAAAATTTCAAAAATTCTCTACACCTTAGCCTTTTCTTCTCTAATGTATGGCACGTACTAAAGTAAATTGGTGAACTTGGTCATAAAACCATCCATGGTAAGTTGTCCCAATATTAATTCGTGGAACTCTTTTTCTTTGTCATCATCATACCTCTCGTTTAGATAGCAAGCTTTAAATTTTTGTTGGAAGTCCTCTCACCAAACAATTTTCTCATCCAACACATGTATAATTTTTGTCTCCTCCCACCACAGGGTGGCCTCTCCCTGCAACTTATAAACATCTAATCTTGTTCTCACATTGCTTTCATATTCATACACATGAAAGTACTTCACCATATTTAAGAGCCAGCCTTCCACGTCATCCTCTCTTTCCCCATATAAGGTAGGATGTTTTATCTTTCAGAATTCTTCATGTACTTCCTTCTTCTTCTTATCCTTATGTGATTTGGAATATATTTTATCAGATTCTTCATCACTTTCATATTTGTACAACATAGATCTCGTCAGTTTCTATTTTGACCCTTCCAGCTCAACAATTATGAATCAATTTTTCAGTCTATTCTCTATCAGTTTCATGCGTTGTTCACTAGCTTTTATTAATCACTCATTGCTACTACCGAGTTGCACCAATTCATGTTGCAAGTTCATGACTATCTCTGCAAATTGAGAGGGCATGGAGGTACCTCCTCCCCGCCATTCCACGTATAAACCACCTCCTCCATTAGTATGTGGAGGCAACTTATCCATTCTTCATTGTAGTCAATAAAAACAATCCAAAAATATGAGATAATTCCCATCTAATATTAATTATGTGAAATAGTAACTAGTGATGGCCTCTAATCATGTCGAGTGTAAAAAACTGGGCTCTCATACCATTTGTAATGAACCGAGTTATACTATCTTTTTTCTCATTCTATTTACAATTTAGGTGAATTCTTATAGCAATGGGAGTGGATAATTTATTTTTATTATGATTATTTGCTGAGTTGTTCTCCACATACATCATGATGGGTTTACCTCCTTAGAATTCTATAACATGCAACCCACTAATACCAAGGTCCTCTATGCTTCAACCATCATTCTACTTTGATAGTGAGTGCCACCATTATTTGATAAGGTTTCATTTCGTTAGCTCATACATGTGATATATTTATTTTAGTTTGTATTAAACACCTATGGGTTATGGTTAATGGAAAAGTTAAACCACAACATCCCTAGGCCTATGAAACCATTCCTCATATTAATGGTAGATGTATATTACATTATGTCATGCAGTACCTTGATCACTATACATGCTTTGATATGACACCTGGACACGACTTTCTCCATGCCTAGAATCAATATGGCTCCAAGGATGTCCTCCTTGTCACAACTGCTCATTCCGCCATAACCTACTCTATTCAAAATAAGCCACATAACCCGAGCCATGTGATATCGTACCTGAGTCTGGTATTGTATGTGACCCTGTCTTTATCCATGCAATGAGACACCAATGAATGAGATCTATTAAATTTCAATCAACAACAATATGTACAACACCCCAAACATAACCTTCCCTCACATGGTTTTGTCATCACACAAGTCGAAATTCTTCAGTTGGGTTTTGAGGGTTTGGTTCCTAAATCTTAATTTGAACCCTTCGATACTTGTTCTTCAAGGATGGTGATGGTCTTCTAGTTTCTGGTACAATGCTAATTCTGCCATCTTGCAGTTGAGAACCTGGCCCACTAAGCGGTTTCTCTTTTGTGTTATCGAAACACCAACCCATCTCGCCTGTTGTCAGTGGCTATCTTCTGTTCAACTAAACAATAATCCTATTTTTTGTTTTAGTTTTAGATGTGCTTATATTGTTGTGGAGATAAGTTCTCTTCCCCTTTACAGAGTTTGGATATGCAGGAACTACACTCACCTTTTGAAAAACTATGGTGGGTTATTTTTCTTGGATCATCTCTAGATAATTAGTGGCACAACCCATTACAAATGCACTACTCGATTTTCTCTTGTCGACTTGTTTTGCCTAGATCTTTTAATGTACAAGTTTCCCCAACACCAACACATCACAATTATCCTTCCATGTGAGGTATGATTATACTAGTATTTTTCTACTACTAGCACTCAATATGGCTAGCTAAGTGAATTCAACATCTCCTTTGTTGGGGTGTGAAGATGAAGGTATTCTCTAGTGGCTTATCCAATAAGTGTGGTATTGATTCTGGTTTCTTGCATACTAATTTAGGGCTTGACATTCCTCTAGGTTGGTTCTAGTTTTTGAACTCCCCTCCTTCTAGGTAAGACACTGCAACTATAAAATTCTGCTTAAGACTTTTAATGGGCATATTGAGTTCATTATACTGAAAATATATTGTTATTAAACTTGTTTTTGAATGTACTCCCCGATCCTCAACGGAGAATGGTCTAGCATTGTTTAAGTTTTATATTTCTTTTAGAGGCATTGCTGCTTGGTCTCTGTCACCTGGGTTTCATCCATATGCCAATATGCACCTTTTTTTCCTAACTATATTGTGGATTTGTTTCCAACTGAACCTTAGTTCACCTTTACATTGAAATTCCACTATTTTGAGCAGTTTTACTTCTTATTTCACTATCAAAGTGTATTCACTTGTAACTTATTAGGGGTTTCCCTTATGTTTGCTTGAGAATCTTTGTGTCTATGGTCTACCTATTCCACTGCTTCAATAATGAATGCTACTATGTTTGTGGAAGATTGTTCTATAATGATTTTTCACTTAATTACAGTTCCTTGTAGCTTCACATATATATTAAGATTATGATGTGGTTTCTTAAAGACCACTCTGCTGAACCCATGGAGGTGTTGGCGCGACTGTTATCGTAGTTTTTTTTTTTTTTTTTAATTACTTTTCTCTATAATTTACATATTCCCAGTTTCAGTTTCCTAGATTTCCCAACCAATGTTTTAGGGGAAATTATTTTTTTGATGATTATGTGAAAGTCATGTGCACTCTCTATGGCTATCATTTATTTTTCTGATAGCATAAATTTGGTTGGGTTTTCACCTCTGAGAATCTATTGGAGTAGTATTCAATCTTGTTAATCTATTACCTGAGCTATTTTAATCACCTGATTAATGTTTTCCAATTATGCACCGACTCATGCATTTCCAATTTTTACAAAATTTTTGTTTGTACTTTGTCTCTTATTATAAATTTATACATGTTATGTTTACAATGTACTATAGGTATTTTTTAAGCCTTACTCAAAGAAGAAAATGTAGTAGAGGTCCTTTGTAAGCCTTGCATCCATTTACTTTGTTGTCCTCTTTCTTGCAACTATACAAGACATCAGTTAATTAAGAAGAATGAAGATGAGATTTGACCATCATTGTACTCTTTCCTGCAACTAGACAAGACATCAGTTAATTAAGAAGAATGAAGATAAGATTTAAAAATTGAGCTATTGTTAAGAGTTGTTTATCCTAAAATATAATATTTGAAAGCACTTCTAATTTTCCATTTGGACTATCATCATTTTATCCAACTATGCCGAGTATCTTGCACCCTCCAATTTGAGGTTTTGGGATATTCTTGTCATACGATTTCATATTATCATAAGCGGTCCACAAAGTAGGACAAAACATTACTTTCTAACCCAATGTCCATAATCACAATGGACTGCAGATGATGGAAAAGGCTGTTAAATTAAATCTGTAATAAAATGTACCATTATGAAGCATCTCAAAGATGATAAGATCAAAGATCCAAGTTTTTTATCTTGTTTATTAGAATGTTTTCGTATTTGACCAAAATTGGCAATCCCATAAACTTTTTCCATTCTATCATAGAACCAAAATCAGTAAGCACATAGGGAAATGAATGTGAACTATAGAAATATTTGTATGCAAAGCTTGATACAATATGAGTCCAAATCAATGCTTCTACAAATCTTCTGAATTTGAAGTGAGACTTCAAAAAATTGTTTGTGTCAAATTTCAAGCCAGTTGCCATCCATGTTGGATCCAATTATTTCTCAATGATCAAACTGAGGGCATGTTTTTCATGCATGCACAATATATCCTTGGTAATATTCCAAATTATCAAAAATTCCATGTGAGTTTACTCGTTAGCTCCAATCAAATTCATAATATTTGCAAATGGGACAAATGTAAAATTTGGAATTGCACATGTTACGTTGTTCATTAGCCGACATGCAACCTAGATAGATGAAGTAATTTGATAAGGAGGATGATAGTGTCTAGTGGAAGCAATTCAGGTTTCAATAAGCTAGGAAGCAACACAAGTTTCAACAATCTAAGAATTCCCTTAGTAGGAATGACACTTAGACAAGAAATGGTTCTAAGGTAGAGTGGTGAAGGCTTCTTTTCAAATGGGACAATTACACTTCAATTTATTTTTATCAATGTGATTTTTCCCAGGTCACATTATTTATTGAATTTCAAAAGAGTTTTAAAATCAAATTTTGAATTTTGTTGCAAATAGAATATGAGCATGATATCTTCTTAGAAGATAGTTAAGCTGTTGAATTTGCTATATGCATTAATTCACAAGGTAATTTATAAATAACTGAAATGTGAAACCATCTCCGACTTCGTTGACTATTAATCCATGTTTTTTACAAACCCAAAATCTTGGGTGTCTAGCACATGCAAAAAATTTGTGGTATCAACAGAGTGAATAGAAAGGATTCAGGCAAGGGCCTGGTTAATGGTTAATGTGGTTCATTGAAGTTGCTCAGACAAAGTGTTTGAAACAATCATTTGACATTTTTACTTTATGTTATCCTTTCTTCAAAGCATGATCTTCAAATATATCCTTTTGGTGGCATTAAGAGACTTCATGTTTTTTTCATATGGAATTCTTGGAAATTCAAACACTTATTCTCTTGAAATGGAACAAGACATTGATTCTGGATATGAAGAATTCAATTTCAGTGAGGTTTTTTTTCCACCAATTGATAGATATTGTTTATTTTGCATTAGGCGTCATCTCCAATACTGCATCTTACCTTCGACTCTGGGCCCTTAGGTATTCTTGTACTTCATTTACATTGTATTTGGGGAAATGTATCATATATGGTTGAAATAAGGTTTTTCTAAACACAAGACTTCATATGGGATGTTTTGTAGGTTGGCACACTTAAAGTTATCAATTGTCTTTGATGAGAAGGTATTTTAATTGACATAGGGGTGACTAAAATACATGTTTTAGTTTTTCTTGATGTTGGACTGTACTAACGATGTCACAAGGATAAAACTACATGTGTATTAGGCTTTTTAAAGAAGACGACTTGGAAAGATTTTTATGAGTCAATTCTTTTTATGGGTGATATGTGGCAAGAAAAATTCACAGGGGAGGTTTACCTTGTATCATGCCATTTAAGGGTTACTTTGTGTCATGTTTTGTATTAATGTTTAGTTATATATCAAATAATTATATATTCCTACTGTTTGGTTGTGTTATATTCTTTCCACGACTAGCTCACGTGGTTAACCAGGGGGTTAGAGGGGGGGCGGAGGCCCCTCTTCATTGCGTCAATTGTGTAGTGAGGGGGGTTCATAGGGGGTTTGATGGGTGCAGGTAAACCCCTTCTATGGGGCCTATATTAGGTTGGACAGACCCACCTATGGTTTTGCGATGGTTTTCGGTGCATGGTTTTGGACGTGATGGTTTTCGGTCCATCGTATTGGATGCTTCGCCGGGTATAAATATGTATTGTAACATTGAAAGGAAAAAGTTGTATAACATGGTGAATAAACTATTCCTACAGAAAAAGCTATATAACCTGAGGATGAAAGATGGAGATTCAGTGAGAGAGCATATGAATGCATTTAATACTATGGGAAGTCAGTTATTATCTGTTGATATTAATATTTTAGATGAAGATAAGTGCATCAGTTTTTTGTGTTCTCAACCCGATTCATGGGATAGTCTGGTTACTGCAATAGGTAGCAATACAATTGCCTTGCAGTTTGATGAAATAGACTCATCCTTGCTAATAGAGGAGATGAGACAGAAAAATATGGAGAGACAGAATGGTGATTCCTTGTCTATACGAGGACAGTCCTAGAACAAAAACAAAAATAAGTCATCGAGTTGGAGATCTAAATCTCCATGAAAACCTGTAAAGGTGGTGTGCTGGAAATGTGGAAAGAAATGGTACTACAAAAGAGACTGTAAATCTAAAGCTCCAAATAAAAAAAAGGGATCTGATGATTCTCCTTTTGGAGAGGTGAAAACCACCTTAGATGAAGGTGGGGATGTGTACTTGGCTTCTTCAAGTACACATGTAGATCATGAGGCATGGTTGATTGACTCAGGTGCATCCTCTCACTTCACTCCCCATAGAGAGTGGTTCTACAAGTATGAGAAATATGAGGTGGTGATGTCTTCTTAAGGGATGATAGGAAGGCTAGAATCATTGGTCATGGAAAAGTAGAGTTCAAGTTGCAAGGTGGAAGGGTTAGAACAATTTCGTGTGTTCTACATATTCCTGCATTAGCCAGAAATCTGATTTCTGTAAGCAAGTTCGATGATGCAAGTGTAAAAACAATGTTTGAGAAGGATACTTGCAAGATTGTTTAGGGAGCACTGGTATTGATGTGAAGAGTTCATATTGGAACTTTATACAAGCTGCAAGGTAACACTGTTGTTGATGGGTGCAACAACTCTATGGTTTGTGAAAGTGGAGCAGAAAATCTAGTGGTCTCTGGAAAGAAGACCATGTCGTGGCACCAAAGGCTTAGACATATTGGAGAGAAGCGCCTTCGAATACTTCATGGTAAAGGTATGGTAGAAGGTATGAGTAATAGCTCTCTGGATTTTGATTTCTGTGAAAATTGTGTGTGTAGGAGGCAGAATCAGGTGAGTCTCCCCAATGGTAGTAAGAGGGTAAAATAGATATTAGAACTTGTGCACAGTGATGTGTTTGGACCTGTGAAGGTTTCATCACTGGGTAAGTTGTGTACTACGTATCATTTATAGATGACTTCTCAAGGAATACATGGATATATTTCCTTAAGAAGAAATCTAAAGTCTTTGACAGGTTTAGAGAATTTAAGGCTCTGCTGGGAAACTAGATAGAGAAGAAGATAAAGGTGATGAGGACAGATAACAGTGGATGGTTTTTCAGTAAGGAATTTGAAGAATTCTGTAAAAAGTGTGGTATGGCATGATAAAAGACTACTCCATACACACCTGAGAAAATGGAGTTGCAGAAAGAATGAACAAGATGTTGATGGAAATGGAAAGAAGCATGCTCAGTGGTGCCAGGTTAGGACAGGAATTCTGGGCAGAGGAGGTGGAGACAACATGTTACTTGGTCAATAGATCACCTTCATCAGTGTTGGAGGATAAGACTCGACAAGAGGTGTGGACTGGTAAGAAACCCTCTCTTTCACATTTGAGGGTATTTGGATGTGATGCATATGTACATGTTCCAAAGGAGAAAAGAACCAAGTTGGATAGTAAATCTAAAAAAGTGCATCTTTATTGGGTATAAGGATGGTTTAAAGGGTTATAAGCTTTGGAACCCAGTAAGAAGGAAGGTTGTGTACAACCAAGATGTGGTGTTCAGAGAGGTGAAAGATGTTATTAAAAATGAAGTCAAACCAAGGGAACCTAAGAAGATAGAGTTGGAGCTTAAGGAGGAAGAATCAGACTCTACAATAGAGGAGGAATCAGAAGGTGAAGAGCTGCAAACTCCGGGTGTGAGAAAAGTAGTTCGAGAAAGAAGGATGTCGGAAAGGTATAGTCCATCTACCTTCTGTTCAATTTTTTCTTTGTCTGTTACTGATGATGATCCCAGAACTGTGAAGGAAGTAGTAGATTCAGTGGATGGAAACCTCGAGAAAGAGGCCATGGTTGATGAAATGGCATCTTTGCACAAAAATGAGGCTTGGGATCTGGTGGAGTTGCCAGCTAGAAGGAAACCCATTGGTAGCAAATAGGTCTTCAAGAAGAAGACAAATGCAGAAGAAAAGGTGGAGAAATACAAAGATCGGATGGTAGCAAAAGGTTATTCCCACGTGCCACGAATTGATTTTGGTGATATTTTTTCTCCTGTTGCCAAGGTAGCTTCTATTAGATTACTTTTATCTCTTGCTGCTACTTTTGATTTTGAGGTAGAACAGATGGATGTGAAGACAACATTTCTTCATGAGAATCTGGGAGAGGAGATCTACATGAAGCAACCTGAAGGTTTTGCGGTGAAGGGTAAGAAAGAAATGGTATGCAAGTTAAAGTCTTTGTGTGGGTTAAGATAGTCACAAAGGATGTGGTATCATAAATTTGATACATTTATACTGGGACTTGACTTCACTAGAAGCAAATCAGATCACTATGTGTATTTTATATTAATTGGTGACTGTCTTATTTATCTGGTCTTCTATGTCCATGATATGTTACTGGTTGGAAATGACAAAGAAATTATCCAGGATTTGAAGACCCAATTATCCTCCAAATTTGACATGAAAGATCTTGTTGGTGCAAACTATATTTTGGGCATGGAAATTAAAAGAGATCACTAAAAGAAGAAGCTCTGGTTAAACTAGAGAAAGTATGTTGAAATAATACTGCAGAGGTTTAATATGTAGGATGGTAAACCAATGAAGGTTCCTATTCCTGTAGGTGTGAGGTTATCTGCTGAACAGTGTCCCAAGACACAAGAAGAGGAAGAGGACATGTCCCATGTTCCATATGCAAGTGCAGTTGGTAGCTTGATGTATGCAATGGTATGTACTAGACTAGACATTACACAAGTAGTGGGAGTATTGAGGAGGTTTATGTCGAAACCAGGGAAGGAGCACTCGACAACAGTGAACCATGTTTTCAGGTATTAGCGTGGCACTACAATTATAGTTTGTGCTACCAGGGAAAACCATGATTGGACAGAGTGTTGGATATTCATGGCTTTGTTGATGTAGACTAGGCTGGAGATCTGGATCAGAGAAGATCTACAAGTCGGTATGTGTTTAACCTATTTGGAGGTGCAGTTAGTTAGATGAGTAAGAAACAATCTGTAGTGGCACTATCAAATACAAAGGCAGAATACATGACAGGCACTCATGTAAGTAAGGAAGTAGTTTGGTTGCAGTGATTGTGTTCAGGTATGGGATTCGTACAGGGAGCTATAAGGATAGACTGTGATAGCCAAAGTGCAATTTTCATGGCAAAGAACCCTACATATCATTCAAACAAAAGCACATTTGATGTTCAGTATCACTTTGTGAGGGTTATGATAGAAGATAAAAAGGTGTTGCTAGTAAAGGTGGACACTTTGAAGAATATTGTAGATGCATTGACAAAATCTGTGAGCTTTTAGAAGTTCTCTTGGTGTTGAGAAACAATGGGCATTGCAGGGATGGATAAATGACTAAGCTCTCTTGTGGCCCCATGTGGAAAGAAAACAAGAAGTGGGAGAATGTTGGATTGTGTTATATTCTTTCCACGACTAGCCCACGTAGTTAACCATGGGGTTAGATGTGGGGCAGATCCCACCCTTGGCTGCGTCCATTGCGTAGCGGCGGTAGTCACAGGGGGTTTGCGGGCTGCAGGTAACCCCACTTGATGGGGTCCAGGGCAGTGCCCCAGATTTTTTTTTTTTGGGACCCTATATTAGGTTGAACAGACCTACCTATGGTTTTACAATGGTTTTTGGTCCATGGTTTTGGACGCGATGGTTTTCAGTCCATGGTATTGGATGCTTCGACATGTATAAATATGTATTGTAACATTGAGAGGAGCATAATGAAAAATCAAGCTGGTAGTCCCAATTTTGGTATCTAGGGGAAAATCTCTGTGTATATGTGTTTTGTGTGTTATGATCTCACATTGTTTATTTTATGTGTTTTAGAATTCGTATGTAGGTAATTTTTGTACAGGGTTAAATCCTACACTAACAAGGGGTATTCTTTGTAAACATGGTTTGGTTTTTGGTAGCGTTGACATCTAAATGATATCCCTTCATAATCTAATATTTGGTTAGGCACATATCCTAGGTAGTGGAGTATCAGATTTTTGACCAATCCATCCCTGGTGTCAAGATAGATAAGGACCTTGGCATAAGACATTTCCCCCATCTCTAAGTATGATCTGTCAAAGTCAAGATAAGTCCCGAGGTCATCCCCTATATAGGTAAAGATATCTTCCATCCATCGTTGAAGCGAGAGGCTTGGCTGCCTAAGCTATATTGGCCCTACATCTAGCTATTCTCGTTGAGTGCCAAAGATGGGATTCCACCTTTTCAATTACACAAGGGACATTTCTATGTTCCAGTAATGCGATAGAACCCAATTCACATGATCCTCTTTACTAAATTTAAAATTAAACCATTCTTTGGGCATGGTGCATACAGATGGAAGTGCATCTAGAATGTGTTCCCAATTCTCATGCACCCACCTCGTCAAACACACTACACAGAAGTGCATGCCTCTAATTCTTCCGACCAAAATCCTTTCCATTGTAGACATACCTTCATCTAATATTATACCCTCCCTAGGTACTAATGCTTGGTTCCCATCTTTTACATTGGGGAATTTTATCTTCCTTGCCTTCTTCTTTTAGCCTACTGCTGAAGTGTCTTCAGAGGGTGTACCCTTGGAAAATACTCAGTGCAAGGCAAACCTAGGCTTGGTGATCTACCTTCATTCCCTACACCATTATGAAAACAAGAGGGTGAGCCTAATGTGCCAAAAATGGAATTGGGATAGATTTGAGCCTTCCCTTACTGAACTGTCGGAAAGTCTTCCCCATGACCATCAACATTACCCGTGAGAGTCTCGAAAATGCTCCCGAAATCTGCAGTCATTGGCAAAATTCAACTATGTTTACCTAAAGGCTCTAAACATTAGATTGTATGCTCACAGGTCCGAAAGTTTATAATCGGCTGCTAAGGTTTAAGAAGGCCTCGATCAAATTTATGTCCCTAATCAAGAAACCCAGTGAAAGAGATAGTTGTTTGGTCAAATCCATTGATATTGCTGTCAGGATATCAAATGGCGCCTCCTTATGTTGCAGGGAGGAGGTAGACTCATCGATTCTCGAAAATATTGGGGAAAAGGGAATCTCTTGCATGATATTTTCCAGTAATAAGAAAAAGTTTCTACTTTGGTGAGAAAGGTGTGGATTTTGTATCCATTCCAAGCTACTAAGGTGGAGGGCTTGTCCCGATGGAGATATTCTCTATCGGGTCTTCCATGTAATCTATCAATTCCTATTCCATAACTATATCTGCTAGACACTATTGAGATTTTTAAGGGAGTAAAAAATAAAACTGTCACAAAAAAATACCTTAACCTGTGGACATAACGCAATCCCTAACCCCCACATAGTCACAATGGACACCTTTAACTCCTTGATCCATTAGGGAAGTTCGTCGATCAGGGCTTCTATATGCAACTTCCTGAAGAGATCTCACATCATTCCAACACTTATATTATTCTCGTTATGGATGCCTTCCTTGGGAGCCAGAGCTCTAGAGTACCCCAGGAGGCGTAGCTCGAATGTAAACTTGAAAAACATTATGATGCATAGATCAGAAAGAAGCCATGGTGGAATTTGTATCAAGGATCATGGGTTGGCTACTCCTCACCATACTGGTCGAGATCTACAAGTGATGCAACCACTACTTCACCAAAATAGAGAATGTGGATGGAGCTTACAAGTACTATTTTTTCTCTCTTCGTATTAATTATTCGCTGTAAGCATCTTGTTTGGATTAATGAGAGAGTAAAGTTTGAACACATGCTTTTCAAAATTAATATTTGTTGGATTACATCAATTAGGAAAACAATGGCCACAAGTTGACTATCATTATTGAATTTAAACTTTCATGGTTTCTCCCTAGTTCTTGGATCAGAAAAGGAATTTTATCATTGTACATTGAACAGTGCCCTAAAATAGGGTTTTGTTATATTTCCTTGGGAGAAACTTAGCCACTAAAAATGGTACCCTCATATCTTCATATACATGGGAAAATACCACATTTTTTGATTTAGCTATCAAAGATCAAGCCTTTAACTTGACTCCACTTGTTCACCTTACCTTGACATAGGAGTCCCTCTACTGAAATATTTCTTCGACTCCTACTTCTAAAATAAAGGAAAATTATCATCACGCGACGTGTAGCAGAGATAGAGCATGAAAATGGGTTGTTGGCAGAGAAATCTTCATTCACATGGAAAATCATCAGTTAGGGGTAAAACTTTTCATTCTACAAAGAAGACTTTCAACCCTACAGATCATCATGCTAAGATTAAGTGAAAGTCCAAAACTGGTAAGGATTCCAAGAAGCCCAAGCAGTCAATCTCTCTAGGGAAAAAGCTCACAAAATTTCTAAGTTCTCTCATTATGGTTGGTGGTACCAAGAAGGAAAATCATTCATCACCTCCTTCTCTAAGTGAGTCCAAGTCATATGATTCTTATTCGATAACACCCTCCTTTTTTTATTCATATTATTCTTCAACCCAATCTAGGTCATTTTTGAGTAAAACATCCAAATGGTACTTGAACAAAAGGAGTGGGGTGGGTCAAAAGTCTGTCACATTCTACTCAACAAGTGAAAATGTGGATTGGAACATTCACCCATATTGGGAGAAGTGTATCAAAGGAATGGAAAATATATCCCCAAATACAAATCCTCATAGTTATCCATATACACATCCATCTAAATGTGCCTACATGCTCTCACTCCTTTAGAAGGACAACCATGCTAAAACATAGCTCGCCTACTTGGCATATAGATCAATTGAGAAAGTTTGATAGGAGGAGATTGAATTTTTTATTGCATTTTATGTTAGACTATGGGTTTTTGGTGGAGAATTCTTCATTCACATGGAAAGTCATTGGTTAGGGTTGAAAATTTTCATTTTACAAAGAAGCCTTTCAACCCTACAGATGTTGGTATATGCAAAATGTTATGATGTGATTAACTCATGAATTGATTTGCTAGTTTTAATTTAATATCACAATTATCAAACTATATAAAAAAAAAGAAATGTATGCTCACTACTGCTTGAATGGAATGTCTTGGAATGATTGGAAAGATTCCCTTGGCTCTCTTCCCACTCTCCAAGAGACACATTACCCAATGGAATTAGTTAATGAGGTTTCTGGTATATATAAAATGTTATGACATGATTAACACATGGATTAATTTCTTATTTTTAATTTGATATCATAGTTACAAAATGATTTACCTTCATGCCCTATGACATGACTAAAACAAGAGGGCAACCCTAATGAGCCAACAATGGAATTGGGAGAGATTTGATCCATTCCTTGCTAAACTGTCGATAGGTCTTGTCCATGACCATCCATGTTCCCCATGAGAGCCCATGAAAATGCCCCTGAAATCTGTAGTTCTTGGCAAAAGACCACTATGTTTGCTAGAAGGCTCTGAATATTAGAGTCGGTGTTGACCGGTTTGAAAGTTTGTAGTGGCCTGCTAGGGTTTAAGAAGGCCTCGACGAAATTTAGGGCCTCAATCGAGAAGCTTGGTGAAAGAGATAGTTGTTTGGCCAAATTCGTTGATATTTCTATCAGGATTTTAGATTGTGCCTTGTTATGTTGCAGGGAGTAGGTAGACTCATTGGTTGTAGAAAAGTATGGGGAAAAGGGAATCCCTTCCGTGATATTTTCCAGTGATGCAAAAATTTTGAGTTTGGTGTTGCTTCTACCTTCATTCCAAGCTAGTGAGGTGGAGGATTTATCCAGATGAAGATATTCTCTGTCGAGTCTTCCAAGTAATCTATCAATTCCTCTTCCATAAGTATATCTACTAGACACTATTGAGCCTTTCAAGGGAGTAAAAAATAAAACCTTCATAGAAAAATACCTTAACCTATGGACACAATGCAAACCCTAACCCCCACCTAGTTGTAATGCATGACATTAACTCCTTGATCCATTAGGGAGGACCATCGACCAGGGTTTCTAGATGAAAACAGCTGAAGAGGTCCAAAATCATTCCAACACTTATCTTATTCTTGTTATGGCCATAGTCATGGTGAAGCACACTAGAATACCTTGAAATCAATTAAAGAAGACCGCATACCAACTACTTTGTATGCATAAATAGGTCTATTTTCATCACGTGCAAGAAAACTCAAAAACACTGTCTAAAACCTTTGATTTCAATAGTGGTGGTGATGCTAACAAATGAACCTAAGATATTTAAAACACCAATTTAAGACGAAATAATAATTTGGTATTAAAATTATCATTTTTGTTTAAGTTTTTTTTTCTTAAAATTATTTTATGTTAAGACCTTTTTTCAAAGCCACTTGTATTTGATGCTTTTCAAAGCCATTTTTTCTTAAAATTCTATCATACCTTAGCTCTGCTTACCTTTGGTCCATCTGTGGAAGTTTGAGTCTTCTGTTCTATGTGGTGTAGGGCCTTCAGAAATTTTGAGTTCCTCTTCTCTATCATCTGTGTGGTCTATGGCCTTGAGTTGCCATGGCAAGAGGAAGCTCTACATTAAGCCACCCCTGAACACTCTGTAATGAAAATGCTCCACATCGAGCCACCGCTGAGCATCGTAATACAACAACTGAGATGCACTATGGCAAGGTCACTCTACAATGAAAATGCTCCACATCGAGCCACGCTTGAGCACTGTGATGCAGCATCCGAGAGGTGCTGGACAAGAGGAAGCTCTGCTTTGAGTCACCCCTAAGCACTCTACAATGTAACCATGCCTCAAGTGATTCTACTACCCAAGTATGTTCAATACCCTCTCTGGATTAGGGGAAATGGATAGGAGAGAAACTTCATAGCCCTGGTGCGCATGTGGGAATCCTTTGTTTTTTAAACAAAAAATTCAAGGTATTGATTTTTACAACTCTTTGGGCTATAGACATGTGCTTAATTTGTATTCCTTGGGAGCTGGATCTCCAAACTATCCCATAGAAGTAGTATGATGTAGAGAGAAGAAAGAAGCCATGATGAAGTTTGTATCAAGGACTGTGGGTTGGTTATGCCTTAGCACACTGGTTGGGATTAACAAGTGAGGCAACTACTTCTTCACCAGAATAATGAATGTAGATGGAGGTTGTAAGTACTATTTTTTCTCTCTTCCTATTAATTATTATCTGTAAGCATCTTGTTCTTATCAAATTCATGTATATTGGCTTCGGAAACAAAACATTACTGTATGGAAATAATGAGTGTTTAAAGTTTGAACACACACTTTGCAAAATTAATATTTGTTGGATTACTTCAATTAGGAATACAACTACCACAAGTTGAAAATCATTGTTGAACTTTAAATTTCATGGTTTAACCCTTATTCTTGGATTAGAAAATGAATTTTATGAATGTACATTGAATAGGCACCTAAAATAGGGTTTTGTTATATTTCCTTGCGAGCAACTTAACCTCCCAAAATGGTACCCGGATATTTGTCTATACATGGGAAAATACCACATTTTTTGATTTAGATGTCAAAGATTAAGGCTTAAACTTGACTCCAACCTTGGCATAGGAGTCCCTATACTGAAATATTTCTTCCATTCCTACTCCTAAAACAAATGAAGATTATCATCACGTGGTCGGTACTAGAGAAAGACCATGCAAATGGGTTGTTGGTGGATAATTCTTCTGAGCTTCACATGGAAAATCACTGGTTAGGCTTGAAACTTTTTGTTTTACAAAGAATCCTTTCAACCTTACCAATAATAATGCTAAGGTTAAGTGAAAGGCAAAAACCTGTAAGGATTCCAAGAAGCCCAAGGGTCAATATCTCCAGGCAAAAAGATCACCTAATTGTTAAGTTCTCTCTTTATGGCTGGTGGTGCCAAGAAGGAAAATTGTTCATCACCTCCTTTTGTAAGCGACTCCAATTCATATGATTCTTTTGCAATAAAACCCTCCTTTTTTTATTCATATTATTCTTCAGTCCAATCCAAGCCATGTTTGAGTAAAACATCAAAAGGGTCAAAAGTCTGTCACATTCTACAAAACAAGTGCAAATGTGGATTGGGACTTTCACCCATATGGGGAGAAGTGTCTCCATAGAATGGAAGGGTTTGATAAGAGGGAGAAGATGTAATTAAGCCATTACTCATGTGTCATAATTATTGTGAAGGAAAATTTTAAAATATGCAAGAATACACAAGAAATGACAAAAAATGCATGACATGGGCTATGTTGTTAGGAGATAATAGTGGTATCAAGAATGAAAGATCAATATGATGTATTCACTAGATAGTTAAGTTCCCAAGGCTGTGATGGCACAATGAATCATGAGACAACAAAAAACTAGACAAAACAGTGAAACCGTGAGGTAACATGGTTGATTTTCATTATGCATTAATAATCCCTATGACAAAATCATCTTATCAGTGCTCTAGGATTAATAATCAAGTGAAAGAGAGTCTTTTTATAGCTTATCTCTTGGTTAAGGGTTCTCGGTTGTTCATGTAATGGTGGAAAAGAAATACACTATTGAGATAAAGGGTAGAGGGTGGGAGGCTACGCAATTAGTTAAGTTTGGAACTCAACCTAGATATATATGGATTTGCAACGTGTCACCAACTCTTGCAATGGTATAATTAATATGAAACAATTTATAAGGAATAATAAGAGGAGAGATTAGAAAGATGACTATGCTTTCTAAAAATGTATGTGAATTCTGCCAAAATATCTACCTCAGATTCACAATCAAGTGAAAGTTGCAATAATTTGTTTAATCACTTTCTGATACAAGTACTAGTGCTACTACTAGCATTGAGAGAAGTTCGATTGACAAGCTATCCAAAATAGATGATGTGAAGTAGGATATGGAAAACCATAAAATTAAAACATGTTTCCAAATAAGACCATATCTAGATGCCAGAGAATAAAATTTGAGTTTCCATGTAAGGAAGAGGAAAATTCATTAAGTCATTAACAAGGAACCCAGCAGTGGATGCAAAAGTATTTCTTTGTGGGAGCCCAGGCTATCAAAATATGACAATATTGTATCTTTAGAGGACTCATATGAAAAGTTTTATGATGTGGAGTGATCCGATCTAGGATGCATCCATAAAATATAGCATAGTGTTTGGTTCTGCTGCAGATTCTTCTCAGAGATCATATGCAATGTTTTGTGTTTGGAAAGAAGAATTAGAGAGCCTTGTTTGTGGAGGTGTCCCCATGGCTCTTAGGAAAGAGCCCTGACAAGATTTTGTTGGAACTCGAACACAAAGGATAGAGATATGTTATATGAAGTTACTTATTCTAGGAGGTGATCAAGGGTTTCAGAGAACAAAAGCTGGTGGTATTCTAAGTAGTACCACCATGAATGTTGTTTTTGAAACATGTGTTGCTAAGAAATGGAAAAGGTAGATTGAGAAGGATTTGCCTTGAACCTTTCCAGGTCATTTGGCACTAGAAAAAGATGGTAAAAATGTTTTGATATGTCTGTTGACGGAATATGCAAGCCATAATCTACCAATAAGATGGTGGAAGCTCAGGTGGACCAACTTACTATTTTCAAAGGAATAACAAATGAATATGTGACAAAAGTTGTAAGAATAAATATATGTTTATGTTTTGGGATATATATCAAGAGGACCCAAGAAAGGTTTCTACAATTGAAGTTGACTTGAGCTATATTATATTTGATGGAGAAATAAGATTCTCGTTTAAAGATGTGTGGTTGGAAATTATTTTCATGGATATTATAAAGTTACATGATGGAATTCTATGGCATTTTCTAATAAGGAAAAAATATTTAAATCTAAACCATAAATTTGACAGTGGCATATAGTATGATGAAGATGATTGCGAGTTTGTTTTTTCACAGTGTATGAGAACCTTAATGATTTTAATATTTATTTAAATGTCTCAGTACTAAATGGTTTCTCATATTCTCAAAAGAGAAATGGTTTTGTGATTTACCATAATCTATTGTGACGATGAGTTGATGAGGCAAGTTATTAATCCCAAAGCACTAATAAGAGGATTTTTCCATATGGAATATTAATGCATCATGAAAATCAATTGTGTGACCTCATGGTTTCAGTGTTTTGTCTAGTTTGTTGTTGTCTCATGATTCATTGTGCCATCAAGGCCTTGGAAACTTGACTATCTCGTAAATACATCATTATTTATCTTTCATTCTTGATACCACTATCATTCCTTAGCAACACATCCTATGTCATGCATTTTTTGTCATTTTATGCATCTTTTTTCATTTTTTGTCATAAGAAATAGCCATGGCCCCCTATTCAAACCCAATATCTCTGCATAATTTCTTCAATCAAATGAATTCCTTCGTTGTTTAAGAAAATTCAATGTTCTCTACCTCAATACTTGATTGGTCAACGACTCATTTCCTCTTTGTCCAACTCAAAACTCCTTAAAAACAAGATAAATAGATAAGCACATATAGAATTTCCATTGTGCATATCATCTACCCAGTCAGCATAAAAGAACCCATGCAATTGAAGGTTTTTACCTCCATCTTCCTCATAAAAAATAACATAGTCATTAGTGCCCCATATGTACCTATATATCCCCTTAACGCCTATCCAGTGATATGTTTGAGGGCAAGAGATTTTCTAAGCTGATGGACATGAGGCCATGTGGATTCCCTTTTCCTTTACCTCAAAAGATGCTAGTTTTAATTCTGGCAATTTTTTTTTTGCTTACACAGTAGCTATTTTCTACAACATGGAATGGTTCTAGAGTTCCCGAGTTGGTCATCTGAGGAGAGATAAGAAAGATGAAAATTCTTTCTAGAAACTTATGTGAATTCTATCCAAATATCAACCTCAGATTCACTATCAAGTGAAAGTTGCAATCATTTGTTTAATCATTTCATGATACAAGTACTAATGCTACTACTAGCATCGACATAAGTTCTCCTGACAAGATACCCAAAATACATGATAGGAAGTAGGATATGGAAAACCATAAAACTACAAAATGGTAAAAAATAAGACCATCTCTAGATTTCATAGAATAGAATCTGAGTTTCCATGTTAGGAAGAGGAAAATTTCTTAAGTCATTAACAATGAACCCAGTAGTGGAAGCAAACGTCTTTCTCTGTTGGAGCCCAGCGTATTAGAAGATGGTAATATTGTCTCTTTAGAGGATTCATAAGAAGTGTTCTATTATATACAGTGGTCCAATCTAGGCTTCATCCACAAATGACAACATAGTGGGTGATTTTGCTGCAAATTCTACTGAGGGATCATATGAAGAATCATGTGTTTGGAAAGAAGAATTAGACAACCTTATTTGTGGAGGTGTCTCCATGGATCTTAGAAAAGAGCCTTGGCAAAATTTTGTTGGAAATCGAACAAAAAGGATCGAGAAATGTTATAAAAAATTACTTATTCTAGGACTTCATCAAGGGTTTGAGAGAACAAAAGTTGGTGGTATTCTAATGAGTACCACCATGAATGCTATTTTTGAAACATGTGTTGCTAAGAAATAGAAAAGCTAGATTGAGAAGGATTTTCCTCGAACCTTTCTAGGTCATTTGACACTGGAATAAGATGGTCAAAATTCTTTGACATGATTATTGAGTGAATATGTAGGCCATAATATACCCATAATATGGTGCAAGCTAAGGTGGAACAACTTGTTATTTTCAAAGGAATAAGAGATGAAGATGTGACAAAATTTGTGAGAAGAAATATATGTTTACATTGAAGGATAAATATCAAGGGGACCCAACAGAGGTTTCTACAATTGAAGTTGACTTGAACAATATTATATTGTATGGAGAAATAGGATTCTTGATTAATGATGTGAGGTTGGAAATGGTTTTCATGGATATCATAAAGTTACATGATGGAACTCTGTCATTTTCTAATAAGACAAAAATATTGAAATCTGAACATAGATAACAACCACAAACCAAAGAGGGCCCACAAGGCATGACACGAAAACCACTTAGTGATGTTAATGATAGAGTGAAGGAGGATTCTATAACATTGGGGACCTGCACTCCAAAGGAATGGAATGCCAACATGGGAATGTGCCACTTTGGTAATGAGACTTGAAATTATTACAAACCCCATATATATATATATATATATATATTCATTATTATTATCTTTTCGAAGGAAATTCTCATGGGAAAGGCAAGGGCTTCTTCACCAAATTTGTGGATCATATCCCTTGTAAATATGTTGACATAGACTTGTTTCTTTAACCTAGGGGCATTTGGTTTGGAGCTTCAAAAGTAGATGAGGAACTATTGGAATAGCCCATTTACGAATTTTGATCATTTTCAAGGGAGTGGAGGCATAGTTCTTTCTCTTTCTTTGTCTCTGTAGAATCATGTGATTGCTTATGGTTTGGATTTGGTAGTTATGTGTGTTTAGGTCATGATCTTGATTTAGGACCTCATGATACATTTTTTTGTTTTGTATGCCCCTATCCTTAGCTTTGAGCAAGAATAGTTGTGGAATTGAATGGCCTCTTCTTTATTGACAACTTAATTCATCTTTAGAGGGGACCTAACCTTGTTTGAGTGTGTAGGAGACAAGTGTGGAGGTGGGGTTTTATATATGGACTTTAAATATTGTACATATATAGTAGTGGTATCCCTATGTCTATATTTTCTCTTTTTTCTTTGAAAAATAGTGTGAGTGTTGCCCAAGATGCTTATTGCATGACAATCCTTTCCAAGGTCACTATTGGGGACAATGATATGTTGGTTCAGGAGATTATGAGATATGATTTATGTGCTTCCTTTAATGCAAAACCACCAATCCAAAACATCTAAAACTACCAATCCCAGTGAACATCCAAAATCACCAATCCCAACGTCCCCGTTATTCTCTCTGGTTTGAGATATGACACTGATCTGAGTTTCTTGAGGTCAAATCCAGTATGCGTGATGCCCTTCAAGAACAAGATAGTTCCCATTTACACTTTACACTTTTCGTTCGATTGATTTTCTGGGACATTGTCAGTCTTCTTTGATTTTACTATATACACAAGATAGCTTGGGTTATTCTTATAGAAACATGTAAAAATTGGTGAATTAGTGGCAATAATTTGGAAGCAGAGACGTCTACACCGATCTGAGGATGCTAGTTGCTTGGATGAAAATTGGGGTGAAAATGAATCATAGAGAGACACAGATATACGTGTTTCACCCAGTTTGGGCTACGTCCACCCCGAACAGCCAGTCCTTCCTTTCTATTATCCAGCAAAATGAAGAGACACAACCTACAGCAAATCTGCTGTAATATCCTCTGTTTTCTCTCACAATCTCACCTCTCTGTTTCTCGCTGACAGAATACACATCTATATCTCAGCCTCAAATACAATGCCCTCATACAAAGAGAGGGGGTTGCCTTCTAGGGCAAAAAAAACCCTAAACTAAACGTAAGTTCTACCATTAGATCATCTGCCTAATGAACGACCTAGATTGACTAGAAATTACTATACTTTTACAAGGCAATTTTACATTTGTTTTTAGCTTCATGGGCGCTGCCCCCGAGCCCCCGCCGGGGACCGCTGGCCCCCAAACCCCCCAGCTGGGGGGGATCGGCCCCCCCGAACCCCCGCGGGGGGACAAGTCCCCCCCGCACCCCCCCACGTGGAGGGGTGTACAAAATTCCTGGGGTATACATCCGGCTGAAACAAAGACCTCTGAACAATCATGCTCCACACACAACAATCTCCCACTTGGAGAATGATTGTAGAAACTCCACCGCTGCTTCATTTGCTGGACAATGACTCCTCTTTGGACCTGGTTGTTTCTCATCTTCATTGTCATCCTTGAAGACCAATTCAAACTGAGCATATTCTCAATTTCTCCCTGGTTACAACTTTTGTTAGCATATCTGCAGGATTCTGGCTAGTGTGTATCTTTTCCAGCTTCAACTCTCCATCTTCCAACACTGATCATATGAAATGGTACTTGAGTTGTATGTGTTTAGTCCTGGAATGAAATGTTGAGTTCTTTACAAGATGAATGGCACTTTGGCTATCACTGTATAACGTGCCCTTATCATGCTCCTTACCCAATTCACCCATAAACCTTTGTAACCAAATCATTGCTTTACTAGCCTCTATAGCAGCAACATACTCTGCTTCTGTTGTTGAAAGTGCAACAACACTTTGGATTTTTGAAACCCAACTGACAGCTGTTCCTCCAATAGTAAATACATATCCTGTAGTGCTCCTCCTGTTATCTCTATCACCTACCATATCTGCATCAACATATCCCTGTAGAGAAATGTTTGAACCACCAAAGCATAATGCTTGATTTGTGGTACCTTTCAAATATCTGAGAATCCATTTCACTGCCATCCAATGTTCCTTTCCTGGATTGTTCATGTACCTGCTTACAACTCCCACTGCATGTGCAATATCAGGCCTTGTGCAGACCATTGCATACATTAAGCTTCCAACTGTTGATGCATATGGAACTTTAGACATATAATCCATGTCTTCTTGGGTCTTTGTGCACATTTCCTTGCTAAGTTTGAAATGGCTAGCAAAAGGTTTACTAACTGGTTTTGCATTTTGCATATTAAATCTTTTCAACACCTTTTGTATGTACTCATTCTAAGACAATGTTAATTTGCGATTTTTCCTGTCTCTATTTATTCTCATACCAAGGATTTGTTTTGTAGCTCCCAAATCCTTCATTGCAAATGAATTTGCCAATTTTCTTTTGAGTACATTTATTTCCTGCATGTTAGATCCTACAACAAGCATGTCATCCACATACAATAACAATATAATATAGTTGCCATCATTTTTCTTTTTCAGATAAACACAATGATCAGAGTGACATCTAGTATAACCTTGTTCAGACATAAACTTGTCAAATTTTAGATTCCACTGCCTTGGAGCCTGTTTTATGCCATACAAGCTCTTCTTCAACCTGCACACTAGTTTCTCCTTCCCTTTCACCTCATATCCTTGTGGCTGCTGCATATATATCTCTTCCTCCAAATCGCCATGGAGAAAGGTTGTCTTTACATCTAACTGCTCAAGATGCAAATCTTCAGCTGCTACAAGACTTAAAATAGTTCTGATTGAAGTCATTTTAACAATAGGAGAAAATATTTCATCAAAATCAATACCTTTCTTCTGTGCAAACCCCTTCACCACAAGTCTAGCTTTGTACCTCTGTTTTCCTCCATCTTCTTCCTTCAGCCTGTAAACCCATTTATTCTTCAATGTAGTTTTTCCTGCAGGCAACTTGACTAAATCCCAAGTCTGGTTATGCATTAAGGAGTCCATCTCTTCTTCCATGGCTACCTCCCACTTCTTCCTGCTTTCAACCTGCATTGCTTCTTCATAACATTCGGGTTCACCAGAATCAGTCAACAATAAATAATATAATGAAGGAGAGTATCGTTCAAGGGGTCTACTTATCTTGGTAGATCTTCTAACACCACTTTTAGGTGTTTTGGGTGCCTGTTGCTGTTGTGGTGGTTGTTGTTGTTGATTATTATTATTTTTAGGCACCTTTACCTTTTCAGTGATGTCATCAAGAACTGCGTATTCCTTATTTTCGTTTTATTTCTTCTTTTCCTACAATTGATTCTTATACAAGACCTTTTCATTGAATATTACATCTCTGCTCCTAATGATTTTGTGATTTACATAATCATATAAGCGATAACCAATATCATTAACACCATATCCAATAAAGGTACATTTCTTTGACTTTGCCTCAAGCTTTGTTCTATTTTCTTTATCAATATGGACAAAGGCCTCACAACCAAAAGGCTTTAAAAAAGAGTAGTTTACCTTTTTACCTATCCATGCTTCCTCTAAAACACCACCATCCAAGGAACTTGAAGGACCTCTGTTTATTAGATAAATAGTAGTATCTACAGCATCTGCCCAAAACTGTAAAGGCAATCCTGCATGCAATCTCATGCACCTTGCATGCTCCACGATTGTTTTGTTCATCCTTTCTGACACACCATTTTCTTGTGGTGTTCTCGGAACTGTCTTCTCTCTGTGAATTCCATGTTCTGAACAGTACCTATCAAACTCTTTGCTGCAATATTCACCTCCATTGTCTGATCTAAGACACTTCAATTTCTTTCCTGTCTCAATCTCAACCAAAGCTTTCCATTTCTTGAAAGTATCAAATACATCAGATTTATTATTAATACAATAAATCGAAGTTTTTCTAGTTGCATCATCAATAAAGGTAACATAATAACGAGAGCCACCGAGAGATGATACCTGAGCAGGTCCCCATACGTCTGTATGCACAAGCTCTAATTTTTCGTTCTTCTTTTCTTTCCCAACTTTGATAAATCTGACTCTCTTCTGTTTTCCATAAATGCAGTTCTCACAGAAGTCCAAACCAATATTCTTAAAACCCGGCACCAAATTCTTTGAGTGAAGAATCTTCATCCCCTTTTCACTCATGTGTCCGAGCCTATGATGACATAATGCTGCATCTGCTCCTTTGGAAGTTAAAGCATTAATAGAGTTAGAAATACCATTGCATAAATACAATGTACCAACCTTTTCGCCTTTTGCTATTACCAGGGCTCCTTTGGTGACCTTCCAAGCTTTATCTGTGAAAGTTGTCACACAACCTTCACCACCTAACTGCCCTGTTGAAATCAGATTTTTATTTAGATCTGGAACATGCCTTACCTCCTTTAATAGCCATTGGTTTCCATTCTGCTGTTTTACAAGAACCTTACCCATTCCAACGATTTTACAGGGTTTATCATCACCCAGACGAACTCGTCCAAAATCTCCTTGAACATAGTCATGAAAGTATTTCTTATCAGGTGTGGCATGGAATGAAGCCCCTGAATCTACCACCCAGGAATCAGTAATATTTTCGAAAGAAAGAATCAAAGCATCTTGTAACACCTCACCTGTCACATTTGCTTCGTGATTGTTTTCTTGCTATGCATCTCCTTCTTTTCCCTTCCAAGATCTACAGTCTTTCTTTAGGTGTCCTTTCTTTCCACATTTCCAGCACACTATCCCTGATCTAGACTTGGATCTGCCTTTCCTTGATTTACTGCGATATCCTGAGCTCTTTCCTCTTTCCATTTTTCTTCCTCTAGACTCTGCACTCAAAGCATTTCCCGATGTCTCACCGGAGCTTTTCCGTTGCATTTCCTCGCTAAGGATAGCACCGACAACATCATCAAACTTTAAAGTACTAGATCCAGAAATGGAGTTACTAATGGCCATTACCAAACCATTCCAACTTTCTGGTAATGAGCACAAGAATAAAAGAGCTCTAACTTCATCATCAAAGTTTACCCCTACAGAACTTAACTGACTTGTAACTGTATTAAAATCATTTAAATGGTTTGCAACAGATCCACCTTCCGACATATTCATATTAAATAACCGTTTCATAAGAAATACCTTGTTTGAGGCTGAGGGTTTTTCATATAGTTTCGACAACGTTTGCATCAAACCCTCTATCATGGTTTCCTTCGAAATGTTGAAGGTGACTGATGCAGCAAGGCACAATCGTATTGTTCCGAGTGCCTTTCTATCGAGAAGGTTCCATTCTTCGTCTTTCATACCCGTTGGCATCTTTGTTTTTCCACCCAATGGTAGGTATAGATCTTTCTGATACAGATAATCTTCCATCTGCATCTTCCACAGCGAGAAGTTTTGGTCGTTAAATTTCTCGACCCTAAACTTACCATCTTCCGCCATTGCTCCCACTCGAACTAGGAACCCTTCTTTCCTACGAGTTTATCAGCCAAATAGACCTTCGGCTCTAATACCAGTTGTTAAGAAATTTACTGCATAACATAAATAAATACTGAGAGGAATAAATATAAAAATAGCCAGCAACAACCATAAACACATAAACACAAATGTTTATCCAGGAAAACCCCAAATCCGAGGAAAAACCCAACCTGATAAGATCTTATTAGCATTGGCCAAAACCATGGCCAATCCGACCAAGTGAGCCTTCACTGCTCACCTCCAGGTCTTGCATTACAATGAAGTCCTTCCAGCCTTTTATAAGCTCCATTACATATAATACCACGAGCAGAATACTATGGGTGCACAATACCATGTGCCCAAAAACCATCATTGTTTAACCTGGTCAACTTTGACTCTATCCTGAGTCAAGTTTACCTAACACTTTACACTTTTCGTTCGATTGATTTTCTGGGACATTGTCAGTCTTCTTTGATTTTACTATATACACAAGATAGCTTGGGTTATTCTTAAAGAAACATGTAAAAATTGGTGAATTAGTGGCAATAAATTGGAAGCAGAGACGTCTACACTGATCTGAGGATGCTAGTTGCTTGGATGAAAATTGGGGTGAAAATGAATGATAGAATTTTCCCTTTGAATGTTGTGGATTGGCCTGGTATTTGTATAGTCCCTTCAAGCCCTTGCTACCACCACATGTATGCCCATGCCCAAAAGATTTCAATGTGCATATTTTTTTCACTAAACTATGATTATTTTTAAAACATTATACTAGAGATCATGAGTTCGAAACATTTAAATCTATAATGTACTAAATTGCACATTATTCAAAATTCTTTATAGCGATCTATGTTCAATCTTCGAAGTTCAATCTGTTATAGTTATCTTTACTTTGAAAACTTTAATTGATATGATCTTTACATTAATACAACTTGTTTCATGTTATTATGGAAAAAAATATTATGAAAAATGGAAACGAGGGTTTTCTCAAATATGTTTTTTAAATTATTTCACCTTAAATCTTTGGCAAGTATTGGAGTTTGCTAAGATCTTCGAGGGTTGAAAAATTAAAAGATCTCATTTTTTAGGAAGATTTTGAAAATCACACGGAAAATAACTTATATGTTTCTATTTGAGTTGGAGATACAAATTATTTGAAATATTGGCCTACGTGGCATTACGCTGCTTTGCTTGTGAATTTCGGATGCCTAGATGGGTAGGACCTACATTTTCTTCAAGGTATGTAGTGAGACTAACGAGATTTGACCATTCACTTTCTCCGTTGAGTGATTGGGATGGTGGTTTGCATCATTTTACAAATTGTGTTATGAATCATACAAGATGTCTCCAATCCAAACCTTACTTTGGACCTTACATCTTCCCTTCAAATTGGATCAACAGGAGCTTGAACATATTTTGATTATGGTGGCATTATGCAAACCTCATATTAGTATTTACAATTACTTTCCAGTTCAATTTTGAGAACCATTTACGGGATAATGTCACATCTTTGGCTTGCCAATATGTGTGTGGTGTTGTAGCATCTGTGCAGACAGTTACCATGGCCCTATCCCCTTCTCGATTGGGTTCTCATCTTGGGTCGAGGCTACCTCCTGGCACCCCATAAGCACATACACTTACACATTTGGTTTGTCGTAGTTATAGGTAAAGTAAAATCCTGACATGTAAGATGAATTTTCTTTGATAGTTATCGATATTTTTCATTGGCAAGATATCATTTTTCCAGATTCCATTTCGGGGTAGATCTTCTTAAACATAATTCTGAGGTCAATGAATCTCTAATGAAAAATGTTTGGCACCTCCGTGATGCCATCATGTGTTTCTCATTGAAATTAAAAGTGTTTGAATGGTTTCTTCATTTCAAACCGCTAATAAAATTTTCAGAACTATTTTTCAATTCCAGCCAATTATTCAATCATTTTGAATCAATCCATGTCCCTTTATTTCCACCATTGAGCACCTCAATGAATGAAGAGGTTGTTTTCCTTATGTCTGTGTGATTTACTTTACATTTGTGCATATTCACTGAATATCTAATGTCACTACAAACCCTTTCCAAATTAATGTACAACCGTAGAAAGATATAGTACTCTTTTGATGTATTCATTTTTTACCCACATTACATTTTGATGCAAATTTTATTGATAGAGACCACCACAACTGATAGGGACATATTGTCTTTTCTGGCCATTGTATCAATCAGGACTTCTGGGTGTTGCAAAAAATATCAGTCTTCAAAATTTAAATTTATAGTGCCTTTCATACTCTAGCATTTTTTTTTTCTTAGCGTGGTTGTGTACATTGGCTACTTCTCTTCTTGTCTCTTTAAAAGGGTGAAATTTTGTACAAGGTAGAAAAATATTTTTTTGATGAAATCTAATGAAGCATAACTAAAATTTGGTGACATGTAGCTTCATATATGCATAGTTTGGAGAGACACATATAAAAACATATCAAAAATCAAACTTAAACTACTTCTAATTGTATAGAAAAGCAGAATCAAATAGAGCTTTTGGTTCCCTTTCCTTTAGTGCCTAACTTCACTTTATATCTCTTGAATTCATCCCCAAGATCATTGATCTTTTCATTATAATGCACCTTGTGAGCCATGTTAGTGTGCACCTTAAATTCTATCATCGAATTCCATAATACACCTCGAGATTCCCCTTCAGAATTACATTCAACATGTGAAACTCATCAAGTTCATATATATCAATAACTACCAATTGGATTTTCCCTAGAATAGATATTTCTTGTTCAAGTTGGGTAATAACTGAAATTAAAGCTCCATAGAATCGCCATTTCAAACATTCATAAGATATACTAATTGCATAGTTTTACCTTCAGATATGCATAGTTTGGAGAGTCTAGATTTGGTACTTTGAGTTTATAGGATTAATCAATTTTTATCTAATTTTGAAATATCAAAAAGTGTTTCTTAAAAGTCCATATAATGAGTGATACAAGACACCCAAAAGAAATGTTAATGGGTGTCAATAATTTAGAAAGCATGATTATGGACAATACCTTGACGGGCTTGTAACTTCAACCCTTTTTCTAACAAATTGCTTTTTTATACCATTATGAGTGCATAATAGATTTATGTATCAAAGTAGTTGCTTGGGGTTTAATCCCCCAATGTGATCATATTACATCCTAGAGAATCATTAGATCTATCCATTGTTTCTTGAGATCTAAAAGAAATTACTGTTTTTGTTTCTCTTTTCATAGCATGCGTAGGGAAACTGATTCCAAACAAAGTGCTAGAAATTGCTATAATAATGGTCTCATATGTTTCATGTAAAGGTCAAAATAAAATAGTTTTAAAGTTGCTTTCCATTTCCAGCTTCCATATTGTTGAGGTTGATTTCCAGAATAAGTGTCAAAACTTCTTGTCAAATTATTTTTGAGTTTCCATCTACCGCAATGTGGCATGTTGTTGGGATTGATTTGGGGATTGAATGTCAACCAAATTGAAGTTCAAAGGCAAAAAAGCCTAAATAAAATGAATCCCCTGATGGTTGGATTTCCAAGGTAGCTCATTAATAGAGAATGTTTATTTATGCAAAAACAGTGAAGACAATGATGGAGAGGAAAAGAAGAAAAAGGGAAATAACAAGAAAAACCTCAGGAAGAAAATCATACCTGAAGATTGGAGGAGGAAGTGAAATTTGAGCATTTCCATGCATAAGGAGTTGTAATTGTTGTCATTGAGTAATAATACATGAAATCTAGATGTATATCTTACTCTTTGTAATAATTTCCAAAGAAAAATAAAGTTTCCAACAAATTTTTATTTTTAAATTTGGGTTCTTCTAGTAACAATCTGTTGTCACTATGTTAATATCTATCTAAATGAGTTTGGTTGTGTAATAGGTACAATTTGATCTGAATTTTGCTATATAAAACTAGATTAGACAATACTTTTGCATTTAATTACCTACAACCATATATTATCCTAACACCCACAACATTGGATTGCCTGTTGAGCATTCTCTTGTTAGTTAATTCGATGCAAAGATGAATCATAATGTTATCTTCAATTTGTAATATCGCTAAGCTCAAGTGAATGCACAACTAGCCTAGTTATTTGAATGGGAATTCTAATTATTAATTCATTAAGCACTTAGAGTCAACTATCCCTAAAATTGTTGGTGTATTTATGTGGAAACTTTAGACTATTTCAATTAGCAACAGTCATCCACGTTGGGCTATAACTCATTGTTTTACTACTTGGTTTAATGCCATCACACTCTGAGTGTTTCATCCATTCATGGTATGACGGTTAAGGTATATTACTCTGAGTAATAGTTGTAAATCATACTACAACACTAAAATTTTTTAGTTTGTTCATTGACTACTACCAGCATCATTTCAATGATCTCGTACCTATAAATTCACTGGAATGTTATACCTACAATTCATATATATTCTTGTGGGTTTTTTTGTTGTGGGAAAAGCTTGTGCTTTGCTTTCGAAGTTAATAAACAACACACCATTGTGTACTTTTGGCATAAAATTACAAGGCATGAGCATGGATGCTCGTGAATAGTCGTTCATATTTAAATCTATGGGGGTGTATTCGCAAATTATATTGTGTTCTACTAGGTAAGCTAGGATGAATGTTATTATATTGTGTTGGTTCTCCCATAAAATCTGAACGCATTGGTATGAAAGAGAAACTCATGAGCTTAGAATTCATCTAGCTCCTAT
This sequence comes from Pinus tabuliformis, assembly GCA_031772625.1. Lineage (NCBI taxonomy): Eukaryota > Viridiplantae > Streptophyta > Pinopsida > Pinales > Pinaceae > Pinus > Pinus tabuliformis. Next base: position 503,014,316 of record CM062809.1, read on the forward strand.
TAAGAATAACTTCACCAAGAACAAGGGGTTGGACTTGGCGAACACCTCCATTAGAGTTTGTGAAAGATGGCCTAGAAGAAGGGTGCCCTGGTTAAGTCCCTCCAGCTGGATGATGCTAAGGCATCAAGCAAGTCTGTGAGTGCAGATTTTGTCCGAATGGGTCATGAAAATTCTTAGCAGGAGGTTGTTGCCAAGAGAAGATCCCTTGGGATTGATCATATACTGGCATAAAATGAACAACACTTATTAGGTTTGCCATAAATTTACTATCACAAACATGTCACTAGAAATAGGAGGCTTGGTAGGACACATCCCTTTAGTAGCATCTTGATTTGGCTTTGTATGGAATTCTCCCCAAGGAGGAGGTTCACATGCAAACATAAACAAACCTTGAATTTGTTTCTCTAGAGTATGCCAACAACATTATAGGTGGTATTGACTAGAGGTAAAATTTTGAAATTAAAAAATATGCAACCTCAAGCTTGGTGACTACACTTTAGCTTGGCAACCTTGAAGGTGCATATCACGCTCACTTAGCAACCTTAGGGTGCATATCAGGACCGGGTTCATATTTTTCTGTTATAGTATTATTTTAGCTAGCTTTTGTCTATTTTTGCGAAATAAGAGTGCAAGTATAGAGACATGTTTTGTTTAATATGATGATGGTGGTTGGGTTTCTCTTAGGCTATGTCTGTCATGATGCTAAAGATTTTTCCAGAAGCCTTAATAATTATTTAGTGTTTTAGTTACAAGAATTTTTTTGTTACTTTGGTGCTTATGTTTGTGAAATAATAGCTAATATGAAGTTATTGTAATTATCTATTTAGAATAGGGGAGGATAGCCTATGTTATGGGTTGTATGACAATAGTTTCCACTTCTGTCTCCCTGGGTAACATTGGAAAGGAGAGAATTTTGAGTGCAATATCTGAAAAAAATGATAGGAAATTGTCTTCTCTTGTTGCTTTTTCACCCATCTCCTTCAATTTCTTAAGCAGAAGGCAGATCAGAAGATAACGTAGCAGAGAGCGGGTAGTCAATCCAAGAGCTATGGCAAAGGATTTGTAATTCAACCAAGATGGGTTAGCAACAATAAAAATATAGGTGAGAGAAAAAAATCCATCTACAGGAAGGTTCTTTTCACATAAAACTTTACTGTGGTAGATATTTATTTGTCCATATAGATTTTATGTTAATGTGTGGTTTGTATGTAGGTTTTGTATGACATATATTCCATCATTTCATTGTGCATATATTGAAAATATTTTCAAATTGTCTTGCATTCAAGTGTCAACAAGCTTGCTGATCAATATTGTCGGAGTCAGCGTTGGACCAAAGGGAAAAAATCTTGTTTTGGAAAGCAAGTATGGTTCTTCAAAGATTGCCAATGATGGTGTGACAATAGCTAAGGATGTAAATTGTAGATGTGGGTTGTAAATTTTTTATATTCTATATTAGTTTTCCTTGCCTAGATGTCTTATTACCTTATACCTGGGAGGAAGATTTGATAGAGGTCATAGACAACATATTTGTCTTTTGATGATCCACCTGGTCTATGTAGTAGCCACAATAGAGTAATGAATCAAGCTTTAAATAGTTGACAAAAAGACTTGTCTGCCAGCTATTGATCAATGAAGGTCAATTGTTATTACCTATCTAGTTAATGCATTTCAATGTTGCACCCTACTTCTGACAAGTTTAATTAGAGCCCCCAGTTGAAAATATTTTGGCCAAGTTGGTAAGATAGGATGCATAAAATATAAATGATTTAGATGGTGATTGAGATCAAATAGATACACACCCACATAGGTGGCTATAGATATAGTGACTAGGGCATGGCTGTACTAGAGATAAATCAGGTTTAGGCCATAAAACACTATGGCACATATATAGCTCTATTGGGTACAATGATAGTAGAAAGAGACATGAAGATTATCTAGCTAAGGAGAGAGAAGGGGAGCCTACAGATTGAGCTAGGGCAATATATGGAGGCTAGCAGGTAAGGTAGGAAGAGGACAGGGACATCACAGACAGTAAGCAGTGCTAGAGTTATGAGAGTGAGGATCACCACCTCACAGATGACATTACGAGGCATGGGATATAGATCCAGATAGGGCTTGCAGTAGATACTGACAAATGATTCTCTTGAGGGAGAGGGTTGTAGTCAGAGTTATACTCCTCTCCTGATGTATTGTGTATACATGATGTATCCACAACACACTGATGATGTATTCCATGGGATTTTTTCACTCAACCATCACATATTTTATGTAGCTAGCATGGGGTATGGGTGATCAATCGTACATTGATACTATGTACTCATGACTAATGACATAGATATATATACTGATGCAGAAATAGAACAGATCCTATACTTTCTTTCCGTACTACCTCAGTATTGGATGCTTAGCTTGACATTGTTTTTTCACCTGATTGATATATAGCTCGGAATCACCCACAATCTTCAAAATTTTCATTCCTATCTTCCTAGTAGTCTTAAGACCCAACACCATGGCTTCATACTCAGCCACATTATTGGTACATTAAAACTCCAATCTGAAGGAAAAATGATGATGAGTACCCATAGGAGAAACTAGAAAAACACCTACCCCAAAACAATCTTTAGAAGAAGCCAGATCAAAAATAATATTCCATAGACTAGAAGGCTCAGGTTTCTCATACTCATTCATCAAATCCTTAGAAATTTCCGCAGGCTCAACATTAAGATTCATTAGATATTGACCCATCTCATTAGTTGTATACACAAGAGAATTTGTGTAATTGGTAGGGTTCCCTCTATAATCTATAGGGTCTCCCTCTAAGCATAGGGACTCTGGCATATTACAAGTCAAAATTAATATTACCCCCCAAAGGAGTACCCTAGCTATGTGACACCAACAAACCATAAGTAGGATGGACATTTACGATCATTGTTTCACTACATCCATCATTACACATTGTCCTCGCATTTGTACTAGCTTCACCACTAGATATTTAATATTTAATCATGATTTAAAGTGTGCTAGCTCAATGGAAGATCGTATTCCTTACAAGAAGGAGGTTGGTGGTTCGATTCCACTATGCACTAACATGAATTAATCAACAATTTTGTAGTTTTTTTTTAATTAAATGTTTTTTATATCAATTTATTTCAATGGTGAGATATTTTTGGATTCATTGTATTATATTGTCTCTAAAGAGACAAAAGTGATATTGAATATTTATTTATTATCATCTCTAGAGAGGCAATAGCTAGTATTAAAGACATAGTGTCTATAATTCGAGTGTTGTCTCTAGAGAGAGAAAAATGAACTTGTCTCCTAAGAGGCAATAATGCTTGTGTTATATATTCTGTTTATAGAGACAATATTTTTTAAGACAATAATATTTAAGACAATAATTTTTAAGACAATATTTTTTAAGTCAGTAATCTTTAAGAAAATATTTTTTAAGACAATAATTTTTTAGACACCCACTTAAAGACAATATTTAAGACCATACACAAGTTTTTTTTTGTTTTATGTTAAGACTATTTACCCAAAATTGTCTCAAATATTGTCTTAAAACCCTCCTTAATGTACTAGTGCTACCATGTGAGGACCATCATGTACTAGTGCAGCGACTCACTGAGATTTGAAGCTTCCGACCAGAAGAATTGAATGTACTTAGGGAAAGAAGAAGAATGCAAGGGGATGGTATTGGAAGATAATATCTGATAAATTTTCATAGCAACAGGTAGGTACAAGTGGTGTATTTCCCCATGGATGTCAATTCCAACAGGAATGAACTATTGAATTTTGTAGATAACATGAAGAAAGTCTAGAAATTCTATAACCTGTATTGGAATAGTGGTAGGAGCTACGTGTTGACTAGGGTGTGGAGTCGTTCATGAAGGAAAGGGATCCACAAGCCATCTGATAGAAAAGGGCCTTCATTTTGTGCATGTTTCCTATGGGATCGACGCGATAGTCTATAATATAGAATCAGTGCCACAGTCTGTAATTACAGTTTGTCGGATCAATGACATTAATTACAAAAATGATCCATATCCCTCCATTAATTGCCTTGGAGTTCCTACTTCTTCCTCATTGACATACGTCCTTGTCAGTGACCATTGGTGAAAAGAATGCACCCGCACTATCACCATGTGTTCAAAATTGATTGGATAAAGGAGGAAGAAAATGATATGTTCTCACTCTCTCATGAATAATGTTTTCCTTTCCAACTCCGTAGATAGAACACCTTCAATCTAATCACTTGTTATTACATATATCATAACGTCACAATGGATTAATTGCTAGTGAAATTTGAGCGAATAATCATCATGATTTCATTTTAACAAATAAGAAGCATAGAAGTGAGGACATCCTCAATATTTATTATTATATTGTTGGCGATCATATTTATTCATATTTATCCCTCACACATCCATAAGCACCTTCAATTCCAATATTGTCATAAGAAGCACATGTGTATTTTAGCAGACCCAATATTATTTGAACTATATTTTAAAAAATTTAAATATTGTGGTCAAACACCAATTAAAAAGTATCTAAAACTTATAAGGTTGAATCATATATGCCAGTTATTAGGTTTGTGTGATCAAGGATTACATACTATGCTTATGATGACTTTTCTTTCAGACGAGAAATGATTGCATTTATGGAACAATAAGATCAATAGTTTTTGCAAAATATGTAATCTATTTTTAAAAGAAAATTAATATGGTAATTTATTTATATTTTATTCTTTTAATATATCTATATATATATATATATATATATATATATATATATATATATATATATATATATATATGATTGGAAATTAAAAATCCCTTACACTTTTTTATATTGATAAGGGAGATTGGTTAGTTTCGTATATATTCATTTACCATTACTAAAAAGAGTTAAAGCTTTCACAAAAGTATGAAAATTTTGTTCGTTATGTTGCATTTTTTTATTTATTTATAATATATTTATATTTTATCTGATTTTTTAAGTAGTTTTAAAGTGACTTTTTGAAGTTTCTGGTGGATTTTGGCTTGAAACTGTCTAAAAAAGTTGTAATCAAATCTTGATTTGTGTTGTTTAAATTGGTTTTTTGACTCCATATTTTTAATAAACACCATGATAAACCCTTGGAACACTTAAATTGTGAAGATTTCACTTGTCAAGTTTTCCATCTCAATGAAATATTCCTACACTACTCTATTTTATAATTTATATTTATTTTATTAATTATATCATTAAAATATTTTATATTCTTTTTATTCTATATGGAAATAATATGTTTTTATAAAACATATATTATATTTTAATTTAAATATTTATATACAAAATATATTTTCAAGAAATATAAAATTATATTTTATAATTTGTTAATAGATTCATTATTTATGTTCCTTATTTGCTTTTGGAATTTCTTTTTAATAATTATATGGAATGTATATTTAAAATTCATAATTAATGCCATATTGTTAGTGCTCATTTTATTTATTTATTTTTTAATTAAAAATATATATATTTTACCTCAAATATCATAATGAATGTATTATTATCTATTTTGTATCAAAAAATAAATTAAGTAAAACTATATATTGTTAGATTATATTTTTTCGTAGAGAATGGTTTTCTTTATTTAGGGATATATCATGTGATATTTTGGTGTGCCTTAGGGTTCAAGCTTGGTTTGGAAGATTAGGATTAATATAATGAAGCATTCTTAGGTTTGAAAATTTAGACATAAAGTTACTATTTAAGGTCTTCGGATTAAGGTTATGCAAGAATAAGGTTAAGTAATATATCTATATTAGGTTAGAATAACTTATGTTAGTTAGGATAGAGCATGTTAGGCTAAGGAATGTTAGGTTAAGGGAAGGGAGGATAGGGTTTTGTTAGGCTAGGATATTTAAAGGTATCTTAGATCAAGGTGTGTTAGAGTAGGCTAGCATACGGTAGGATAAGTTAATGCAGGCTAGGATTGTGTAGGGTGGGATGCACTTGACTAAGTTAGATAGATTAATATAGGCTAATTTATCTTAGGCTATTTTAGTGTTAGGTTAGGCTTTGGTATATTACTATACATTAGTTTTTTTAAAAATAAGGTTGGGTTCAGTTAAGCAAGGTATAGGGACATTACAATACTCTAGTCACGCTAGGATAAGCTAAGTGTATGTAGTGTACTGTAGCATATATTATTATTATTTTCTCTGTAAAAGCTAATTCTATTAAAAGGAAGGAAAAATAAATTTACAATTAGGCTGCAGCCTCATCCGAGAACAACTAAGTTCCTTCTGGGAATCATAATTGCCCCATATTTGGGGAAACCGGTTTAGATTTACAAAAAACCAAGCTAATGACCAAGAGAACAATGACAAAACTAGAATGAAGTCTTGAGATTTCACCATCTGAAATAGTTGAGAAACATGACAGAAAATCCTAGCCATAGAACTAGAAACAAAACCATAGACAACAGGACCTAAACAATCAGCAGCAAAATTCTGAGGTGGCTCTTGGGAGGCCACGTGGCATTACATTGGGAAATCCTAGTCAGGAGCCTCCTCAACAACTGGACATGCATTCCCATACCAAATCTCGCCTTCCTTCGCCACGTCATTGTCCGCTCTACTAGCTGGAATACCCATCGCCTTAGGGATGCCACTCAAGCTGCTAGCAATGGTAGGATGAATTGTGGCACCATGAGCGTTGCCACCTAGAATTTCCATAGCCGGAGGAGTGCCACTGGAGCTGCCAGCAAAATCCAACAAATTTGTGGCTCCATGAGCACTGCCACCTGGGTACCGTGTGTCGCCTGCAGTATCACCTTCAACATTCTGACCGCCATGCCTAGCTGCCCTACCTACATCTGACGGAGGCTGCTAAGAGCCCAGATGAACTTCCATTCTATGAATGCTCTAAGGTTCCTCTGCAGAGATAAGCGTAAGATCACTGTGTTGGTCTTCTTCTTCAGAGAGGATGATAGTGATATTAGCCATAATAATGGGCTGGTTCAGGTTGCTCTAAAACTTGAAATGATTCGAATGGAAGGCAGAGTGATGATGGTGATGGCTGCGCGGACTGGGAGGGAGAGAGCTAGCCTGAGAAGGAGGTGGAGAAACAAGTGGTGGAGGCGGAGCTTCATTTTGCGCAGCCTGAGAGCGGGTGCTACCTTTTGGGTCACCTCCTTTACGACTCCGCATGCGGTGACGAACCATCATGCTACGGCGGATGGGAAGCACAGGAGATTTGGGGGCTTTGAAGGAAAATGGAGAATACGTAGAGGGCTCCTGTGTAGGGTTCAAAGGGCAGTGCTTGGAATGGGAAAAATGGAACCCATTGCCAAAGACAAGACAGTAGAGCAGGCAACAACATTTTCCTGTAACAGTTCTTTTGCAGGGAATTCCTACTTGGAGCGAGTAAATGCTGAAGGATGGAGGGTAAGTAGATGGGTTGAGGGGTGTCATATTAAATTGTTCTTCATTCATTTCTTGGCCAGAGCGAGCATTAAAGATTTTTTGCAAGCTAGCCTGCTCTCGCCTGAGGTGATTCTGCAGGTGCCATGACTGAGCCTGGGATGGTACACTAGCCACTAGCTGGCTGGGCCATGCATCATCAATCCATCTCCTCAACATTAATGTTATGGAAATTCACCTGCATCCGGGTGCTCTTCGCCTTCCTGTTTCATTTCATTCTTCATAAGATTATGGTATTCCAGTGATTGATCTTCCAAGGCTAGCATAGAGAGTGTACCTGTATGTAGATCCATCCCACTTTCCACTCCTACGTTAGCCAATAAATCAGCCACTTTATTTCCTTCCTGACGTATGTGCTTCAGAGTGATCGCTCTGTGAGAAGATAGCTAGATTTCAATAAGTTCAAGCCTATTTTCCATTCTCTAGTTGTTGCTCACTTTGCTTGAAGGTGTTCCTTGCATTATTTTTTTGACCATGTTTATGAGGACCTGAGAGTCGCCTTCTATAATAAGCGGGAAATAGCCATTGTTTTGAGCTAGAATGAGTCCCTACCATATTTCTTCAATTTTGGCCGAATTATTTGTGTCCCATCCTTTTAAACCTAAGAAAGTTAGCAGTGGAGCTCCCTTATGATCTCTGAAAATTCCTCCAAAACCTGTTTTGCCTAGATTTCCTTTCGAGGCTCCATCAAAGTTTAGTTGAAACATATGAATGGGAGGAGGGAGCCATTTTTTAGTAGTCCTACTCTTTACTGGAGTTTTTCCTTTGATTATCAATTCTTGATTCCACTGAAGGTTCTAGTTTGCCCACATATTTTGTTCCTGAGGGAGAGAAGGGAAGTCCTCCTCATGCCAGGTGTGGAGAAGTAAGGTTTCTTTGATGTTTTGATAGAACATGTTCCATAGAGTTTCTAGGGGCAGGGAGTGATCCTTAAAGATTCTCTGATTTCTCTCCTTCCATATCGTCCACATGAGAAAGCCTGGAATGAGCTTCCATAAGAAATTTAAAATCTTGCTTTTGAATGGATTCCGATCCCAATTGCGAATAGTGGCTATGAAGTCTCCTTGGACCTGTCCTTCCCTTTGGCATCGAAAGCGTGCCAGCTGACAAGAACACATAAGATGTTTAGTAGATTCCACTTCTTGCTTGTAGTTGGGACATAGGGAGGGCCCGTGATAGTTCCTTTTCCTAAGATTGTCCCACGTGAGGATTTTGTTTTGACATAAAAGCCATAAAGAGGTTGAGACTTTTGGCCATATTATTGGGTCCCAGACTTTCTTCTGGAGAGGATCTTTGACAATATGTTCTTTGATAATGATGTTATAAGCCTCCCGAGTAGTGAAAGATCCTTTTTCTCCATATCCCCATCTAAGAATATCCCTTTCATCTGAGTTCTATATTTTCCTCTTCATTAATTCTATATCTAGAATTTGTTCAGCTTGCTCCATTCGATGTCTTAAGATGTGATCTGCATTAAGCCATTATCTATTTCCCTATGTTGTAGAGGGGTTCCAAAAGAGCTTGACATTGTCATAAGTCTACACATCCTGCTCCAGAAGTTGAAGAGGTAAGATTAGGTCCTTCAACTTGGGTTGCTGCTGCCACGAATCTTTCCAGAACCTGGTTTTATTGCCATCCTTAATCTCCCAAAAACTGTGTTGTTGAATTAGAATTCTATGTTTCTTGGCCGCATTCCAGATTAGACAGCCCGGGCTAACTTCTGAAAGTCATATTAGTTCTTTTGTAGGGTGATTACTGGTGTATTTTTTTGTCCAGAGGGTTGCCCAGGGGGAAAATGGCACAGTGAGCCATTTCCACCAGATTCCAGTGCCCATGACCTCATTACTATGATATGGATCTCGCAATCTAGTTCCACCTGCATGTTTTGGACAACACACTATGTCCCATTTGACCAGAGCCTATTTGCGGAGTTGACAGGAATTTCCCCATAGGAAATATCGTTGGATATGTTTGATTTCTTTGAGAACCCATTTGGGAGCCACCAGGATCAAGAAGAGGTAAAACAGCAAAGATTGCAGGACAACTTTAATTAAGATAAGACGACTTGCCATATTAAGGGTCCTATGAGTCCAGGAGGCAAGGAGAGCCTCCATCTTTTCTAAAAGAATCCTCCAAGAAGAGTGCTTCAACACCGAGTCAGTCATTGGTGGACCTAGATATTTGGAAGGGAGGAAAGCAATGGATAATCCAAGAATGTGACCTATGGAAGCTTGGGTAGTAACAGGGGTATGAAAGAAGAAAATTTGGGATTTGGCTTTATTTATTTTTGCACCAGAGGCTTCTGAAAAATCCGTTAGTAATGATTTGAATTGACGAGCTTCTTGGACTGAAAGATGACCAAAAATCATGTTGCCATCCACAAATTGCTGGTGGGTGAAAGTAGGGGTGTTTTGAAAGGACAATCCTCTTAGTTGTTGGGATTGATAGGTATTTTTAATGTTGTGGCCAAGACCTTCTGCCATAATAATGAAGAGGAAGGGGTAGAGGGGGTCTCCATATCTGATTCCTCAAGAGGGATGAAAAGGGGAGGAAGGAATACCATTGATCAGAATAGAGAAGAAGGAGGAAGAAATGAGACTCATGACCCATCTTACCCAGGGATGAGCGAAACCAAAAGCTATTAGAGTTTTTTGAATATACAACCAGCTTAAGCTATCAAATGCTTTTGAAAGATCTATTTCAAGGAGCATACCTAACTTTTTGGTAGTTTTCAGGGAGTGGATGATTCTATGAGTAAGGATGATGCCATCTGTAATCTACCTGCCTTCCACATATCCAGATTTCTCAAGCGAGATGAGAAGTGGGGGCAACGATTTGAGTCTGGAAGTGATGATTTTGGAGACAATCTTGTAGATTACGTTGCACAAGGAAATGGGCCGATATTTCTCAGGGGAATTGGGTTGATCTTCCTTGGGAATAATGGAAATTAAGGTGGCATTCATGGCTGGAAGCATCCATCTCAATGTTCTTGATTCCTCAACTACCTACCAGACTTCCAATTTTATCAGCTCCGAGAAATTGTGGAAAATTTTTGGAGTGAAACCGTCAGGACCAGGCACTTTCCCCTCTTTCAGTTGACGAACTGTCATTTCCACCTCTTGTAAGTCAACCGGCCCAAGAAGAAGTTGGCATGTTCCTTTGTAATAACTTTTTGAATATTCCTAGTAATTGTTTCTATGGCTTGCGATCTGTCAATCTGTGGCTCTTGATGAGCCTACTTGAAGTAGGTTAGAAGTTTGTGCTTGATGTCTTCATGTGTTTCCATATTTACCCCTTGCTCATTTTGAATATGAGTGATGTTGTTATTCATTCTTCGTTGGATCATAGTCTAGTGAAAAAATATTATGTTTTTTTCTCCTTCTTTAAGCCATCTTATTCTCGAATTTTGCCTCCAGAGCGTTTCCTCCTGATTTTCCCTTTCTGAAATCTGAGACTCAAGATACATTTCCTGTTCTAACAGGTCATCTGATCTGCCTTCTATAATGATCTTTTGCTACAATTGTTTCATTTCTTGATCAAAGGCACTTTGTGCCTGGAAAATGTTGCCTAAAGAAGAATGGTTCCACTCTTTGATCTTTCTTTTGAGGTGTTTAAGATTCTACTAAAATGCAAACATTTTTGTGCCATTTGGAGAAGAAAAGTTATTCCATTCTGAGTTTATTAGGTTGTTGAAATCTGGATGTGACATCCAAAAAGCCTCAAAGCGAAATGGCCGTCGGGTGGTATTGCTAGGACGAGACCATTGGAGAGAGATTGGCCAGTGATCTAACCCTGAGATCAGAAAAATTGAAGTTGAGAGGTCTCCTCCGAGATGGATTGGATTTTCTGAGAGTAAGAATCTATCCAGGCGAGAAGCAATTTGATGCAAACCTGCTCTTTTTTTGTTCCAGGTATAGAGTCCATTGTTGAATGGCATGTTGATGAGCCAGTTGTCTTGAATGAATTGTTTTAGATGAGAACTTTCCTTGTCCATTTTGTTCCTGCCTCCCATTTTTTCTTCTAGCTTGGTTATCATGTTGAAGTCGCCCCTTGTGATCCATAGTGGATGCTCTCTTTCAGTATTGATTGCAGAAAGTGTGTTCAAAATTTCTATTTTGTACATAGCCTTCTGGGGAAAATACACATTGGTTAAATGACCATGTATGTTGGTCCCTATAATGCGAAAAGTGGCTTAGATAAAATGCTTATTAGCGTGGATGTTATTGAGCATAATGGTTAGAGCGTCCCAAATTATTGCTAGGCCTCCCGAAGCACCAGAGGCATCCACTGCTGCTGTGAGATAACTTGGCCATGCTTTTGTTGCAGTTCATTCAAGAGAGGTTGAATTGCATTTGGTTTCTTGCAAGAATAGGATTTGTGGCTTCCCTTATTGTATCATATTTTTAATCAGTCTACCTTTCCCGAGGCTATTGAGCCCTCTAATATTCCATGATATTAGCTTCCTTCAGGAATGTTGGGGAGGGAGTTGTAGTACTTTGTAAGCTTGGAGTATCTGCCTGACTCCACAAACATTTCCCCGATGTGGATTGTGTGGTGGAGATCCGTTTTTCTTCCATGCTTTTTGTTATCTTTGGTGATATGCTTCCCATTCCAAAGGCCTTCGTCTAAATTCCTAGGGATTTTTTCCTTTGTGCTCGTGAGAGAATCACTTCCAGATTCTCTTGTTGTTGCTTTGGGATTTTGTCATAATTTTTTGTTTTGCATGCCTGGTTAAGGCCAAGAATGTCCAGATCCCCAATATCTATGCTTTCTGGTTCCTCTTCCATGTGCTGAGATTCATTTAATCCTTCAGTTGTTTCTGTTGCTATTTTAGAATTAGGCTACATGTTATCTACCTCCATTCCTTGAGTATTCTAGGCAGAGATCTTGTGCAAGGTGGAGGGGGATAGATTTGTGGGTAGGGGATCTTTTTGGGTTTTCTTGGAGTCTACATGGGCAGCTTGTTTTTCCTTCTTAGTTTCCCTCTCTAAGGGATCGAGGTTTTCAGAGTTTTGGTCAACTTGTTGGGCTAATGCTTCAAAGTTGTTGCTCGTAGAGGGCTTGGAGGAGATGGCTTGAGGCATTTTTAGAATTTGAAGCTAATTTCTTGTGGTTTTTCCTACGATTGGCGACTTTAGTGAAGCCTTTTGAATCAGGCTTATTAGGTACTGATGGATTTGAGGGTTTCTGATTTAAAGGACAGTCCCTAAATAAGTGGCCCAAGGCATGGAATTTTCTGCATCTAAACGAAACACGTTCGTAGTCTATTAACTGAACCCATTCAACATTGTCATGGTAAAGACTTACCGCATCCGGAAGTGCCTTATTGAGGTGCATATAGACACAAATTCAGGGTAGGAGGTGTATCTGCAAAGCTTTGTTTCCTTTGCAACTTTGATAAATTCTCCAAGACCATTCCCAATATCTTGTAAAGAAGCTTCGTCCCAGTATTCCAGTGGGAGAGAGTAGAGACAAATCTAGACTGGGGCCTAGTTGAGGTCTTCTTTATCCGGGTTGAAGAACTTGATCCAGTCCCTTAGATACAAGCCAGCTGCATTGAAGAAATATAGCCCTCTGTCTAAGACCCTGTTTCAGTCCTTTAAGCAGTTGAAGATGGCCATGAAGAACCCTTCGGGTCCTAGCTGTAGGGTGATATATCCTTTCGTCTTCCATTTGGCAGCTATCCAGCCATGCAGAGCCTTCTATGTGGGCCATATTCCTATAAACTTGCCTATCAAAGCATGGTCTCTCATATACTGTATCTAAGCATTGATTTGGTGGCTTCGAAGTTCTATCTTCGGACGTTCCGTGGCCACTGGCTTCCAGGTGGTTGAGGTGACTTTGGGATGATCTTTGTTAGCTATTTTGGTTTGCTGTGGATTCATATCCATGTTGTCTCCATTTTTTTTCTGGTCTAGCCCCTTCCTCATTCTTTTACCGAGTTTCATTTTCATTAGGGAGAGGCTCTGCATCCTCCCCCTGGGGGGATTCATTATACTCATGACCTTTCTGTCATGGATGGTAAGACATATTACTGGCATGGAGGATAGGACTGCAGAGGTCTCTGAGATTCTGCCATTGCAGGTTCTGTAGAAACCATAGGAAGTTGTTCCTCCGCACGCTCAATTTCCTTCTACAACATCTTTACAAGTCTTACTATAGCTTATATTATTATAAGAGTAGGCTATTATATTTTATTGAAGGATATGTTATGTAAGGCTACAATAGCATAAATTATGCAAGTGCAGGCTAGGTTTGACTAAGTCAACTTATGGTAAGGTAGGCTAGGTTAGTTAGGTTAGAATAGTTAGTTTAGATTAAGCTAGATTAGGTGAGGTTACAATAAGATAGGCTACATTAAAATAGGAAAGTGTGATCATCCTAGGGTTTAGACAATAGATCATAAAAAATTATGTGTTGGGTTATTAACAACCCATTTCTGAACTATTTTTTCTAACCATTGCTACAAGAAGAAACCAACACTCACAAACATACAAACACTCACTTACTCACACATGAAATCTCTCTTTATATCTCTTTCTCTCACTTGATCTCTCTCATAGTCCTCTATTTAAAACAACACCCCTCCAACTTGGTCTCTCCCTTATTGACTTTGTGAGTAGTGACTATCTTCATCCCCCTCCTTTCACACCTATTTTTCTTATCTCTCACACTTTTGAACGCATATTCACTATCTCCCCTCACACACTAACTCATTCTTCCCTATCTCCCAGACCTTGTCTCTATTTATTTCCCTCTTTGTCTCTCCTAGCCCCTTTATCCCTCTATCTCTCACCCTTTCACTACCCACCCACCATACTGCAATTTAATTTCCGATGTGTCAAGAAAGTAGTTGTAGAAATGCATACACATTTTTAGAGATACAAATGTGCATTTGATTTTAGTGCTAGGAATCTGAAGGTGCTTTTGTGCTAAAAATGTTCGTTCATTTTAGTGCTAGAAACATGGATACACAATTTCAAATTTAAATTTACCCAAGTGGGAATCTTATGTACGTGATGACTTGGATTTATCAGATAGAGTTGTAGGTTCAAAAACATAGTTGTATGGGATATAAATACTTGAAGAAATAATTTTTTGTGAAAAATTGTATTTATAGATATATCATAGACGTTAGTTTTCTATCAATTTGAAAAATATGTTTTCCTTGAAGCTACATACACATATAGATTCGATTGGGCAGATTATATATATATATATATATATATATATATATATATATATATATATATATATATATATATATATATATATATATATATATATATATAGTGTTTTCTATAAAATTAATATTCGCATTATTTTTAATACATTTTTTTGCTAAATATATCAAGATATTAAAACAAACCCCTTGTCTAATTCCATTACAAATTTTCAAGCATTAAACTTTTGGGGAATAATTATAGGGTATACTAGAAGACATTAATGCCTACAACCTTTAAAACAAAAAATAACTATTTGATAATGCTAAGACCCATTTGTATTTCTCTAATGGAAGACCTCCTAATTGGAATGATATAATGAATTTCATAATTTAAAAATTAAACATAAAACTAAGAACAAAGTTTTTGAAAAGGACTTGTTCATAAGAACACTCTACGTTCTAAAACTCTATATGTTTTTGTAGAAAAATTCCATTATTTAGTTTCCCAAAGAGTTTACTAAAGAAAAAATATGTAGTATAATTTTCATGAAAATTAAACTACCAATGATAGGAAAACTAAATATTCACATACATAAACACAATTTCTATATAAAAATTATATTACCATCATCAAATGCTTTGTGTAAATACCTCTTATAGCTGCTACAAGTTACTAGTTTTCTAATATCTTATGGCATACCAGTTTTAAGTTACATTTATCCTCCTATTATCTCTAACTTTGAGATTAGCATACGATTAAATTTTGGAATTTTTCTTTTTTAGAATATATATAAATCTTTAGAGAAATAAACAAAATCAATTCATTCAACAAAAAAGTTTTCTGTGAATATTTAGAAAGCATTGAATGGCCCTTTAATTGAGTCACTCTAGAAACATTGGGATTCAAATTCTCTTTTATAGAAACTATGAAGATCTTAATTGAAATATATTGAGTGTTTATAGTAATTATTTTGAAAGCCATAGATAATGTTTAATGGTTAGGATTTGGTTTAAATCTAGTCTTTATTTGTATGACCTTTGACTATGGTGAACATATGTACCAACCATGATGGACTCTATTTTAGATGGAAAGCTTGACCCATGTTTTCTTCACCTAGTTGTATTTGACATAGGGGATGAGAGGAAATATATAATCATTCATGTTGAAGAATTTACTTTTGAAATCAACAATATCCAGTACATATTTCATATATTTCATATTAAAGGTTTCAACCATCTTAAATTGCGGTTAAAATAAATAAATCTATCATTCTTAAAACTAATATTGGCAAGTCTCAAGCATACTCATAATATCTAGACATTAATTTGTTTCTAATATTAAAATGTTGTACTATATATCTATATATATATGTGTGTGTGTGTGTGTGTGTGTGTGTGTGTGTGTGTGTGTGTGGAAAAACAGAAAATGACTCATAAAGAATGGTGTGCGGATGACATTTTTCTTGTCGGAATCCAGTATTTTTTTTTTCAAAAAGTCAAAATGTTGGAATGTTTGATTCATCTTTTTGATTTTGGAAATAGATTCAAAAGCATCAAGAACCCTTGGGGTATCCATAATCCTGATGTTTGATAGCTCTAACCCAGATTTAAAAAAAAAATCTGCAGGATTTGTCATAATCTTGGCATAATTCCCATTATTTTCCTTTGTAAGTTTTTCAGACTAGGCTATAAAGATAAATGAACTATCACATTAATAATTTATAATGAATATTAAAGAAAATTACAACATAAATCATGGGTGTGCTTATTTGTGGATGAATATATTATAAAATTTTGTGTAAGGAATAAGATTGAAGGTTCAAATCTTCATATATCAAGCTTAAAACAAATAAAAAAATTACCATACAAATTCAAAAAATGATTAAATATTATATAATTTTGTGAAAAAATAATAATATATAATATAAACATTATTATAAATAAATATAAAAATAAATAAATATATGTATTTAAAATTAACAAACTCAACAAATTTTCACATAAGATATTTCAAATCTTCACAAAATCCAACTCCATCATAATTTAATTGTCTATATCATCCACTCATTTAAGTATAAATAATAGTAAAAATGAGAATAACATTTGAAATGAAAATAGAAAAAAAAAAAATTAAGCCTCAAAAGATTTTTGTGCTAAATAGGGTAGATATATAGAATAATTTAGATAATTTATGTTAAGAATGATGTTAATGAAATCTAAAATCAAAATAGAAGGAGCACAAGAATGTTTGAGAATGGTGGTTTATATTCAAAATGAACTATTGAGAATATATATTAGACATAATGAATCTATGGTCAATATCATATGTTCATCCAACCTAAATATAATAAAAATTTGAAATCAAAATAACACAAATGTTGAAACCTCAAAGGGATGGTGCCCAAAAATGGATAGATAAATATAAATTCTTAAATAATATATACTAAAAAAGATGTTAGTGGAACCTAAATCAAAATAGAAAAAACAAAAATACTTTCGAGGATAATAACTAAGAAATGATGTTAATTAAATTTAAAATGAAAATAGTAAAAACTGTCATAGAATCATTTAACTTTCCATAAAATAAATTGCCATAATAATGTTTAAAAATAAAATAGCAAAACATGAAAATTTGAAAAGAATAATACCAAATATATATATATAGTACGATTAAAAAAAAAAATCAAATATAAAATTTAAATTTAAATTTAAAATCAAAATAGAAAAAACACAATACCTAGCTTTTGAGGTGACTGTTAATAAAATTTAAAATGAAAACAAAAAACAAGAAAACGTTGTGACTGAAAATCATTGATATTAATGAAATTTTGAATTAAATAAAAAAATAAACTTTGCCTTTCAGAAAAAACGAGATCAGATCATGCAGTGATGGTGACTCAAGACCATCCACTCACTGCTTCTATCTTAACCGTTGATAAAAAAAACCAAAGCAATCCATTAATTATTATACCGTTGACAAAAAAGACCAAAGCGTTTAATTATTATATTTTAACCGTTGATAAAAAGGACAAAAGCGTTTAATTATTATATTTTAACCGTTGATAAAAAGACCAAAGCAATCCATTAACGGAAGGTTTGATGGACCGTCTTGCAATTATTTTGAAATTTAAAATGGAAATAGAAAACGATGGTGACTTAAAAAGCACATACAGAAAGAACCGTTGAGAATAGACGAGAGTTTAACTGACGTCCACAAAATGAAACATGAAACCGTTGAGAATGTTCTGTTTTGCTCGGAGAGCTTCCTATGTTTTCCGAGTCTCTGTGTGGTTTTTGTTTCTGTCTGCGATTTAAATCTAAATCTGATACACGAGGATGCTGGCTTCGAGAATTGGTTTGAAGGAGAATTGGATTTGGGAGCAACAGAGAAGGCTGGATGGAAGGAGAATTGGATATGGGAGCAACAGAGAATGCTGGATTGAAAGAGAATTGGATTTGAATTCATATTAAATTTTAATGTCTCGCAGAAAAGAACGACCGGCTGGGTTATTGGAATTCTGCTTTAAATCCAAATCTCAGACCGTCATAGCACTACAACGAAACGCGAATACACGTAAGTTATCAAAAGCTCTGCATGAGCCGATGGGTGCTCTGTACTTACAAGTAAAATAAACTCGACCCAATATCATTATTATTCCCTAAATTTCTTTCTCAATGAATTCCTACCGCTTTATTTAAATTCTATTGACGGGCTACTTTTCCATGCATTTACTTTCGTTTTCAATTATTGGTCTGGAATTATAGATTTGAAATCCAGCAAATATAATTCATATTAAATTTTAAATCCAAACCATCTTGGTGTTACCATCTTTTGGCAGATTTTTGTGTTTGTGGTTGCAGACTTTGTTGCTTCAGCATTACTTTTGCAATGGTGAACGTCGTTTATTTTCCCAATTTGTAAGGGCACATCCAGGTACTCGTAAAAGAATTAATCACGATAGTTGGTGAACAATTAATCAAGGTTAATTCATCCATTTTCTTATCTGTTGTAGAATACTGTGGTTAAATTTCATTCTAGCAAAATATACCATGACTTGAATCCCATTGCGTCAGTCATCTACCATCCCTGAGACCCTCCTTCACCACGGGAGCAATGAACATCACGGGAAGGGCGTACGGAGGCAGTATTGCAGGTTTTTCTCTCTTTGTGCATTTCTTTCTCTTGGAGATGAATGTTCCACATAATGGTATGTATTCTATCATTTCAGCCATGTCTTTGCCTTGCAGGGTTTGGAGTTGACTTTCCTCTGTTTTCCTTGGATGATTTGGGTTCGCTTTGCTGCTTTATTCGAATTTTGCTTTAAATTCAGATCCTGACAGCGATAGCACTCAAACGAAACGCGAATACACGAGAGTTATCAAAGGTTCTGCATGCGCATATGGCTGATGTATACTTACAAGTAAAATATCGTCGTTCCAGCTCTCTTTCATCTTTGAAAATTTGGCTGCAACTCCAGTTAATTGTGTTTTTCAGTCTCCAAGGTCCACATTATTCGAATAACCTGCTTACTTTGTTAGAGGGTTGGTCAAGTACATTTTCATCTTTGAACATATTGTTACCACTCAAGGTATGTATGTGTAGCAATCTGCTTTTTTTTATTTAACATGTTTAACTCTGTTTTAGTGTTTGATATATGTTTTTGATATTGTTTAGTGATTTATTTTTTCCTATATGATGTGATCTGCTCCGCCTTAGGCTAGTTTAGTTTATGCTTTTCTTTTTCAATCGTTTTATTTACAATATAATTTTATTTTTGAATTTTAAGTAACTATTTATATATACCTTGCTTCAATTTATTTCACAGTTTGTTTTTCTTTTTCAAAAAGTTAGTGTGAGTGACAATTTTGTACTCATGTATTTGGTAGACAGAAATACCTTGAATATCTTATATTATTTATATTTCAATTATATTATTTATATTTCAATTTTATAATTTTTGTATAACATTTATTATTATATTTTATTTATAAGTATTTATTCATATGTTTTATATAGGTTCATTTACTAAAGTTGGAAATAGGAAAATTGGTTTTCCCCATTTTTATATTCATATGGAAGGGTCATTGGTTTTTTTTCATATGAATTTCGTTAGGATATGTTACAGTATGATATGCTAGGATTAGGCTCTCCTAGGCTAGGCTAGGTTAGGTTATGTCAAGTAAGGGAAACCAAGGAAAGGCTAGGTTAGGCTAGGGTAGGTTATGTTAGTGTAGGCTAGTCTAGACTACATTAATCTAGTATAGGCTAGGTAAGCCTAGGCTAGGTTACTCTAGGCTAGGTTAGGCACCTTGGTTGGGCTACACTAGGCTAGGTTAGGTTACAATATGATATGCCAGGATTAGGCTCTGCTAGGCTAGGCTAAGCTAGGTTACGTCAAGTAAGGGAAACCAAGGAAAGGCTAGGTTAGGCTAGGGTAGGTTATTTTAGTGTAGGCTAGGCTAGGCTACGTTAATTTAGTATAGGCTAGGTAAGCCTAGGCTAGGTTAGGCGCCTTGGTTGGGCTACAGTAGGCTAGGCTAGGTTAGGTTAGGTTAGGTTAGGCTATGCCAATTTGGGTTAGGTTAGGCTAAGCAAGGCAAGGGAAGGCTAAGGCTACATTAGGCAAGGTTAGGCCAAGCTAGGCAAGGTTAGGCTAGTATAAGTCTAAGTTAGGCTAGGCTAGGCTAGGCTACTCTAGGTTAGGTTAGGATAGGTTAGGCTAGGCTAGGGTAGGTTGGGTTACTTTAGGTTAGGCATGGTTAGGCTAGACTAGGTTAGGTTATGCTAGGCTAGGTTAGGTTAGGCTAGGTTAGACTAGGCTATGAAGGGCTAGGCTAGGCTAGGCTAGGCTAGGTTATGTTACTCTAGGCTAGACAAGGCTAGGAAAGGTTCCTTTTGGCTAGGCTAGGCTAGGCTAGGCTAGGTTAGGCTAGGATAGGGTAGGCTAGGCTAGGTTAGGTTAGGCTAGGTTACATTACATTAGGCTAGGTTACATTACGTTAGGCTAGGTTATGTTAGGTCATGTTAGGTTAGGTTAGGTAAGGCTAGGCTAGGCTAGGCTAGGCTAGGTTAGCCTAGGCTAGGATCACCTAGGCTAGGTTAGGCTAAGCTAGGATAAGATAGGCTAGCCCAAGGTAGGCTAGGTTAGTCTAGTCTAGGCTACGTTAGAGAAGGTTATGTTAGGTTAGGCTAGATTAGGCTAGGTTACACTTGGCTAGGCTAGGCTACGTTACATTAGGTTAGGTTAGGCTAAGCTAGATTAGGCTGTGCTAGGTTAGCCTAGGTTATGTTAGGTTAGGTTAGGCTAGGATAGGTTAGGCTAGGATAGGTTAGGCTAGTTTATGATAGGATAGGTTAAGCTAGGTTAGCTTAAGCTAAGGTAGGCCAAGCTAGCTTAGTCTAGGCTAGGCTACGATATGCTAGCATAGGTTAAGCTAAGTTATGTTAGGTTAGGCTAGGCCATGGTATGTTACGCCTAGCTAGGCTAGCATAGGTTAGCCTTGGTTAGCCTAGGCAACGTTAGGTTAGGTTAGGTTATCTTAGACTATGTTAGGCTAAGCTAGGCTAGATTAACCTAGGCTAGGCTAAGCTAGGGTAGGTTACCCTCGGCTAGGCTATGCTAGGCCAAGCTAGGATACGCTAGGTTTGGCTAGGTTAACATAGGGTAGGTTAACCTAGCCTAACATAAGCTAGGCTATGCTAGGTTAGGTTAGCCTAGGCTAGGCTAACCTAGGGTAGGTTACGCTAGCCTAGGTTAGGATAAGCTAGGCCAAGGTAGGCAAGGTTAGTCTAGGCTTGGTTAGTCTAGGTTAGAATAAGCTAGGATAGATTAGGCTAGGCTAGGCTAGGCTAGGTTAACCTAGGCCAAGCTAGGCTAGGCCAAGCTAGGATAGGCTAGGTTAGGCTAGGTTAACCTAGCCTAACCTAAGCTAGGCTATGCTAGGTTAGGTTAGCCTAGGCTAGGTTAACCTAGGATAGGTTACGGTAGGCTAGGTTAGGATAAGCTAGTCCAAGGTAGGCTAGGTTAGTCTAGGCTTGGTGAGTCTAGGTTAGATTAAGCTAGGATAGATTAGGCTAGGATAGGTTAGGCAAGCTCAGGATAGTATAGGTTCGGCTAGGCTAGGTTAGGCTAGTTTAGGATAGGCTAGACTAGGTTAGGCTAGTTTAGGATAAGGTAGGCTAGTGTAAGCTAGCTTAAGCTAAGGTAGGCCATGCTAGCTTATTGTTCGCAAGGCTAAGTTACACTAGGCTAGGTTAGGTTAAGCTAGGCTAGGCCAAGCTAGGGTAGGCTAGGCCAAGCTAGGCTAGGCTAGGGCAAGCTAGGCTAGGCTAGGCCAAGCTAGGCTAGGCTAGGCCAAGCTAGGTTAGGCTAGGCTAAGCTAGCGTATGTTAGGTTAGGCTAGGTTATGTTAGGATAGGCTAGCATAAGGCATGCTAGGTTAGTTTAGGCTACGCTAGGCTAGGTTGGGTAAGGCTAGCTTAGGAAAGGCTAGGCTAGGCTAGTTTAGGATATGTTGGGCTAGGGTAGGTTGGGCTAGGCTAGGTTAGATTAAGCTAAGTTAGGCTAGGTTATGTTAGTCTAGGCAAGGTTAGCTTAGGCTAGGCTAGGCTAGGCTAAGCTAGGCTAGGCTAGGTAAGGGGAGGTTAGGCTAGTTTAGGTTAGGATAGGTTAGGCTAGGCTAGGCTAGTATAGTCTAGGGTAGGTTAGGCTAAGCTAGGCTAGGCTAGATAAGGTAGGCTAAGCTAGGTTAGGTTAGGTTTTGTTAGGATAAAGTAGGTTAGGTAGGCTAGGTAGGCTAGGAAGGCTAGGTTAGGTTAAGTTAGTTAGGGTGAACTAGGCTAGGCTAGGCTATGCTATGCTAGTTCAAGCTAGGCTAGGTTAGCTTAAACTAAGCTATGCTAGCCTCAGCTAGGTTACGTTAGGCTAGGTTAGGCTAGGTTTTCCTAGGCTAAGTTAGGTTAGGCTAGGTTAGGCAAGGCTATGCTAAGTTAGGTTAGGCTAGGCTAGTCTATTTAGGGTTAGGCTTGGCTATACTAAGCTAGGCTACCCTCGCTTAGGCTAGGCAAGGCTAGGCTACCGTAGGCTACCTTAGGCTAGACTAGGCAAGCTTAGGCTAAGCAAGGCTTGGATAGGCTATGCTAGGCTATGCTAGTCTAGGCAAGGTTAGGCTAGGTTACACTAGGCTAGGTAAGGGTATGTTAGGCTAGCTTAGGTTGGGCTACGCTAGGTTTGACTAGGAAAGGTTATGCTAGTTTATGTTAGGTTAGGTTAGGTTAGGTTAGGTTAGGCTAGGTTAGGCTAGGCTAGGATATGTTAGGTTCTACTAGGCTAGGATAGCCTAGGTTTGACTAGGTTAGGCTAGCTTAAGCTAGATTAGGCTAGGCTAGGTTAAGCTAGATTAGGTTAGGGAGGTTAGAATAGGGTAGGATAGGGTAGGTTAGGTAGGATAGGCTAGGTAGGCTAAACTAAGTTAGGCTAGGCTAGGTAGGCTAGGTAGGTTAGTTAAACTAGGTAGGATAGGTAGGCTAGGTTAGATTTGTCTAGGCTGCACTATGCTAGGTTAGGCTAGGTTAGGGGAGGTTAGGCTAGGCTAGGTTAGGCTACCTTAGTCTAGGTTAGGTTAGGTTGTGTTAGGATAAGTTAGGTTAGTTAGGCTAGGTAGGTCCCATAGGCTAGCTAGGCTTGGTTAGGTTAGGTTAGGTAGGCTAGGTAAGCTAGGTATACTAGGTTAGGTTAGGTTAGGTTCGGTAGACTAACTAGGTTAGGCTACACAAGTCTAAGTTAGGCTAGGCTAGGATAAGTAAGGTTAGGCTAGGTTAGTTTAGTCTAGGATAAACTAGGATAGATTAGGCTAATGTAGGTTAGGCTAAGCTACAGTAGGCTAAGCTAGGTTAGGCTAGGCAAGGTTAACCTAGCATAGGTTAGTTTAGGCTAGGATAGGTTAGGCTAGGCTGGTTTAGGCTAACCTAGGTTAGGCTAGGCTAGGGTAGACTATGGTACGCTATGCAATGTGAGGCTAGGTAGTCTAGGTTCGTCTAGGCTATAGTACGTTTGGTTAAGATATTCTAGAGTAGGCTAGGCTACACTAGGTTAGTGTAGGGTACAGTAAGCTAGGTTAGGTTAGGATACGTTAAGCAAGGCTAGTTTAGGGTAGCTTATGTTAGGTTAGGCTAGGCTAGGCTAGGCTAAGCCAAGCCATGCTAGGTTAGGTTAGGCTAGGTTAGGCAGGGCTCGGCTAGGCTAGGCAATGCTAGACTAGGTTAGGAAAGGCTAGGCTAGGCTAGGATAGGCTAGCCCAAGGTAGGCTAGGTTATTTTAGGCTAGGATAGGGTAGGCTAGGTTAGGCTAGGTTAGGTTATGCTAGGGTAGATTAGGCCAGGGTAGATTAAGCTAGGTTAGGCTAGGTTAGGGTAGGCTAGGCTAGGCTAGGTTAGGCTTGGCTAGGTTAGGCTATGTAAGGTAGGCTAGGCAAGGATAGATTATGCCACGCTAGACTAGGTCAAGGTATGTTAGGATAAGTTAGGTTAGGTAGTCTAGGTGGGTCTGGTAGGTCTGACAAGCTAAGTAGGCTAGGAAAGGCTAGGTTAAGGCTAGGTTAGGCTAGGCTAGCTTAGATTATGTTAGGGTAAGTTAGCTTAGGTTAGGCTAAGTTAGGCTAGGCAACTGTAAGCTAGGCTAGGCTAGGTCTGGTAGGTCTGGTAAGCTAGTCTAGTCTAGGTGGGCTAGGTAAGGCTAGGCTAAGACTAGGTTAGGTTAGGCTACGTAAGTGTAGTCTAAGTTAGGTTAGCCTAGTCTACACTATTTTAGGTTACGCTAGGCTACCCTAGGTTACACTAGGCAAGGCTACACTACCCTAGGCTAGTTTAATCTAAGTGAGGCTAGGCAAGGCTATGGTAGGCTAGGCTAGCCTAGTTCTGGTTAGACTCAATTAGGTTAGGGTAGGTTATGTTAGGATAGGTTAGGGTGGGATTGGTTATGTTAAATTAGGTAGGCTAGACAAGGCTATGCTAGGATAGGCTAGCCTAGTTTAGGTTAGGCTCAGTTAGGTTAGGGTAGGTTATGTTAGGCTAGGTTAGGGTGGGATTGGTTACACTAAGTTAGGTAGGCTAGCTTAGGGTTGGTTATGTTAGTCTAGGTTAAGCTTGGTAAGGTTAAGTTAGGTAGGCTAGGTAGGCTAGGTTAGGTTGGGCTTAGTTATGATAGGCTTGGTTAGGCTTGGTTAGGTTAAGTTAGGTAGGTTGGCCAAGCTAGATAGACTAGGTTAAGTTAAGTTAGGATAGGTTATATTTGGTAGCCTACGTAGGTTAGGCTAAGTAATGCTAGGGTAGGGTAGGTTAGGTTAGGCTAGTATAAACTAGGATAGATTAGGCTAACATAGGTTAGGCTACACTAGGCTCGGCTAGGTTAGGCTTGGCTAGGTTAGTTTGGGCTAGGTTCGGTTAGGCTAGGCTTGGCTAGTTTATGTTAAGGTAGGGTACGGTAGGCTAGGCTAGGCTAGGCTAGGTTGGGCTAAGTAGGCTATGCTATGTTAGGCTATGGTAAGTTTGGTTAAGCTATGCTAGGGTGGGCTAGCCAGGCTACGTTAATTTAGGATAAACTAGGCTAGGTTAGGTTAGGATAGGTTAGGCTAGTATATTTTAGGGTAGGTTATGTTTTGGCTAGGCTAGGCTAGGTTAGGCTAGGCTAAACCATGGAAGGCTAGGTCAGGCTAGGCTAAACCTTGCAAGGCTAGGTCAAGCTAGGCTAAACCATGCCAGTATAGTCTAGATTAGGCTAAACCATACCAACCTAGGCTATGCTAGGTTAGGCAAGGCTGGGTTAAGCTATGCGAGGCTAGGTTAGGTTAAGCTAGGCTAGGTAAGGTAAGGCTAACCCAAGGTAGGTTAGACTAGGTTAGGCTATGTTAGGTTAAGATACTCTAGATTGGCGTAGGTTAGGCTAGGCTATATTAGACTAAGGTAGGCTAGGATAGGTTAGTCTAGGCAAGGCTAGGCTAGGCTAGGCTAGGCAAGGCTAGGCTAGGTTAACCTGGGCTAGGCAAAGCTAGGCTAGGCTAGGTTGGGATAGGTTAGGTAGGGCTAGGTTGGGCTAGGCTAGGCTATGTAATGTAGTCTAGGCTAGGGTAGGTTTGGTTAGGCTATGTTAAGGTAAGTTAGGCTAGGTATACTAGGTAGGTTCAATAAGTCTAGTAGGCTAGGTACATACTTAGGCTAGGTTAGCCTAGGTTGGGGTAGGCTAGGCATGGAAGAAACCCATTTGAGGGCAAGGAAACACCGAGGATGGTGTTTCATTTGAGAGGGGGAAGCTGTAAAACCTCATAGTGAAAGTTAAATGTTTAATTTACTTTTAGCACAATGATGAGATAAGCCATGGGCTATGTGACAATCTGAGTAGAGATTTATATGTTTAAAGTTATTTTAATTTTCCTTAAAATCCTATTATGGAAAGCCATGGAAATTACAGGGACAATTTACTAGTTGAAAATTTTCATTTACTAGACAGTTAGAGGATGATTACTCCCTCTCTAGAGATAAAACATCTCAGTGCAAAAAGAAGCGAAGGAAGGAAAAAGGAAAATTTGGAGGCATCTTGGAGGAAAAGAAAAGAGTTTGAAAAACTTGAACAAGACGTTGTTAGGGTGAGGGAAGATGTCGTTGAAAGGGTATTCTTCAATTAGGCATAAAACTATTGGAAACCCTATATGAGACTTGTGTATCTATGAATTCTTAGCTAGATAGATTAGTGTTGATGCCAGAGAGCGGACCTTAATAGGTCACTTTCCATTTGTTGTTCTGGAATTGAAAAAGCTTGGGGGTATAGTTGGTGGTTGTAGTTCTCATTTATCAGGAGGAGTGGTCTTCTTCTATGTAATTTCTTGACAACCTAGATTAAGAAAGATAAGTACTTAATTTGTGAATTTAAGAACCTAGATTACTATTATATTCTTTATAATATGAATTTTTTGTAGGACCCTATGTACTAGTTATAAAGAAGGATATAATTTGGGGTTGGATAGTCTAATTGAAAAGATAAAATAGATAAATGAACATTTTTTCTATAATACTAATTATTTTCGATAAATTTTTTCTCAGTGACTTCTGTTTGATATATAATAGATATCTTTGGAAATTTGGTTCTTAGGGAATGCATTTACAAGTTTATGGAGGATATAGAAAACTCCATTTTATTACATCTAATTATTAAATCAATTTTATGCCTTAGAGTTAGTTCCTAGATAGGGCTAGGAGGGGCCAAATAGCAAGTAATAGTCCCTACTAATTGCTAATTGATATCAACTTATAAATGAGAGTAGTTCAAGGGTGAAGCTTGCTGTGCTAGCAAGTCTAGAATGTGTCTTTGTTAATCTTATTTCCTCTTACCAAGGGAATATCATAAAGGATAAATGAAACCAATTTTTTCACAAAACCCATGCTAAAGGGAAATATAGGGCATAACTAAACATAGAGATAAAATTGAATATGGAAAGTATTATTTTTTCTAGAAATTAAATAATTGTTAAAAACACTATACATGGAACTATTCTATAGAACAATGTAAGAGATTACACTGTGGAAGTAATTTGAGCTACAATATATAAAACAAGAGGAAGTTATACTTTCAATATTAAATGGAATGGCTATCAGAAATAGATAAGAAGATAATTTAGAACCCAAGAAGTAGATTCTTTACAATGTCAATATTTCACCATATGACAGCAACATTTTCAGAGGAAAGTAATATATGGGAGTAGCTTGCATATGTATATGTATAAAAAAAGTATACAACGAGGATTTAAAATTTTTGCAACCCTCGAATAATAGAGTGCTTGCAACGAATTGGCCATGGTGGTTCATGCAAGTTTTTTTTCCAAAATTTAAATTTGTGTATGCAAAATAAAACCATGACTACTTTCACGGTTTATGAGATACAAGCTATAACTCCAAATAATAATACAGGAACCCAAACATTATTAAATAAAAAGGAGAACTAGTACATAAGGGAGGGTTTTAAGACAATATTTGAGACAATTTTTGGGTAAATTGTCTTAACTTAAGACAAAAAAAAACTTGTTTATTGTCTTAAATATTGTCTTTAAGCGGGTGTCTCAAAAATTATTGTCTTAAAGATTGTTACCTTAAAATATATTGTCTTAAAGATTATTGTCTTTAAAAGTATTGTCTTAAATATTATTGTCTTAAAAAACATTGTCTCTATAAAGAAAATATATAACACAAGCATTATTGTCTCTTAGGAGACAATTTCATTTTTGTATCTCTTGAGGCAATTTCATTTTCGTCTCTCTAGACACAACAATCGGATTAGAGACAATATGTCTTTAATAATAACTATTATCTCTCTAGAGATGATAATTTGTTTATTTAAAGATTGCTTTTGTCTCTTTAGCGACAATATAGAACAATGAAACTAGAAATATCTACCATTGAAATAAATCGATATAAAAAACATTTAATTAAAAATAAACTACAAAATAACTGATTAATTCATGTCAGCGCTAGTGGAATCGAACCACCAACCTCCTGCTTGTAATGTAGGTGTTGTTCCATTGAGCTAGCACACTTTAAATAATTATGTGAAGAGTTATGGAAATCCTTAAAATTACACTTATAGCCATTGATTTAAAAAAAATAAAAAAAATTGCAGGCACATGATGAATTTTAGACAATTTTTTTTGCATATTTCAACAGAGTTGATGTTGTAACACCCGTCATTATCAACTTTGATAAGTATAAGTGTTTATTTAAAAGAGTCAATTCCCAATGAAACTTTTTGGGAATGGCATCTAAAGGTCTCTTTTTTTTACTTGCCAAATTTTCACACCCTCGCCCTACTTAACAACAACATAAAGCTCAACTGATGCACCATCTCGTAAATACTTCTTTTTGCTATCTGCTAGATTTTTCTATTTCCTAGGAGGAAATTTGACTGTTGTTTTAGTTCTCATGTCATTAGAGTACATAATAACAAGCAACCAATTCACAATAGCATATGAGGCATAATGACATAAAAACAATACTAAAAGAAAAATAAAAATTTGCACTCATGTTCAGAAATATTATTCCAAGGTCTAAAATCCCTCCCCATGCAATTCCAAAAATGAATTTCCTTAATTCCATATGTTCCTCTAGTCTTCCACGACAACTCATAGATATTCCAAGGACTAGAAAGTACCAGAGTTTCCTAGTGGAATAAAATTTCCACAATATAATAGAGAGATAAATGAGAAGCAGTGAGAAAGACAATGACATTTCTTACAGTTCACCCTTGCATGATATGACAAATTATATTTTTAAATGGTTCCACGTAAAGTAGGAGGAATTTTTAGATTATATGTGAACTTGCAATCTCTCCAAAAATGTTATTATGGATCAATGTTTTATAAGATCACCCAACAAGTGTCCAACCCATATATTTAATTACAATATTTAGATTAATCATATCCCATAGTCAATTACAAAAGGGTTTATTGTTATATTTGAGTGTCCTCATAATTTTCAAGAATATTTTATACAAGCCTCTTGGCTAGTAGTATCCTACACACAAAATGTCATTTCCATACACTAAGGCACCATGCTTCAATAGATCTGTTAGACGCTTCACTCAAATGCATACACAAAGGCAATGCCTGGCGAAGAATAGTATTTTCCAAATTACTTGCAATAATACATTCCCTTAAAAGATGCATACTCTAATTGTCAAAAACCTATTTTTAACTAATCTTCCCAATTTAGCTTATTTTGTTTTAGCTTATGACCACAGTTAGATACCAAAACAACAACACGACTTGTAAGTTATTATGCTAAGTTTTTCTTCATCCTTGATGTCTATGATCATAGATTTTCCTTCATATGCACCTTGAATTATGTATTTCTCCTAATGTTCCATTACCACTCATGGTATTACATCATTTAAGTTCTTTTGTCTCTTTTTTGCCCAACTGTACGCCAAAATTCCCATATGAATTTATTATCCCATGAGAAATGAATTTGGTAGCCTAACAAAACTTCACAAGTGAAAGATTTTCATTTGAATTTTGTAATAATATAAAAATTATACGAACACTCACACAATTAGCACTCAAAGAGGTCAATGTGCTGAGGAGATATATAACAAGACAATTAAATTAATACTAAGCATATCCGAGTGTAAAGTCGAGAAGCTCAAATTTAGAGCACAAATCCAACTGCCATAAAATACAATATTACATTGAACAATATAAAATTCCTTAATTATCAATTTTGTAGAGATCTCAAAAATACGTACAACAAATCTAAAGCAAATTGGAATTACTTGATGTTGTTGATAAATCTAAACTGGAATAAAAACAAGAAAAAGTTTGAAACTAATTGTAATTTCTTTAGAAACTATAAAGTAGTGACATGTATATCGATAAATGAAAAATGAGAAAATCTAATATATGATAATACAATATTGTCTCATGGAATTCAATCTGCCTATAAAATAGGATACATATATTAATAATATGGTTGAGCCAAATAACATTTTCAGTGAAATGAGAAAACGAGGCTTGTGGGAAAGGTTGCAAAATCCTTTGACACTCACAAGTCCCATGTAGTTCTAATAAGAACTATATACATCCAAAATTCCAGAGCAGAGTTTGTCATGATGAATTCATGATTTACTAAGGCATGTCATACCCCTTGATTGAAATATATATATATATATATATATATATATATATATATATATATATATATATATATATATATATATATATATGTATGTATGTATGTATGTATGTATGTATGTATGTATGTATGTATGTATGTATGTATGTATGTATGTATGTATGTATGTATGTATGTATGTATGTATGTATGTATAATGTGAAGTTTGTGTGACTAGAAAACTAAAGCATGCCACATCATTCAACAAATATATTACTAAAAAAAAGAAACTTATGCCTTGTTTTAAGGGTTCAATTGTAGTCTCCAGATGATCAATTTCAACATCTTCTCTGACTTGTTGAGGAGTACCTCTTATCTATGGAACAAATTTATTCCTAAACAAACTAAGACAACATTGCATAAACCACAACCTTTCATTCATATGTCTCACACACAATCAGCTTCTATAGGGTATGCACAAAGAGCCCTAACCCAGATCCATTAGTTAGTTTGCCAACTATTTTGCACTATAATTAACCTAAATTTGGTCAGTTCGTATCAGAGGATCTACACACCTGGAATATTAGCTATGAACGCTCTCAATATAATGTAATATTTTGACCCCCATGAACCACTCACTGCATATATTTATGTCCAACATAGAACAAGGATTACTAGAAGATTGAATACTAAAGGCTGCATACTTGGCCACTTGGCATGATACTCCAAATTCTAATAATGTGTAGGGTATCAAGAGAATGAAGTAGTTTGATCATACACTATACATCTATTCTTGCTTAACCACCTAAATATATGATATACACTTGAAGGAATAGATTACGTTGGTGTTACCAGAATGATAAACAACAAAACTAGATTTCTACTATGAGTAGCTCCACTAATTTGTATTGAGCTCATAATTCTACATTTCAAGTGAGGCAGAATATCATTAAGCTACAGGTCTATTTAGACCTGTGACAGGGCATGATAGTATCACCAGTTCCCAACCGAACAAATAGGGGACACTTAGAAATGAATGAGAGACATTAGAGTCCAAGCCAAAATTATTAACATTGCAGAGAAGCATTTGGTGGGAACCTTCAGGAACTTGAATGGTGTTAAAGGTGGAATAATGAGCACAATATTACATAGAAACTATAGAGCAGAATTCCTTAATATTTTCACCATCTTGACCACACTCTATATATGTAAGTAAATTCCGTTAGGCTACAAAATAGTGAACATTTTCCATCCAAACAACATAGACTCTGCAAACTCCAAGTATAATATATCAATCAATGGAGTGATTATTTTAGTTATTCTTAGCACTTCAATTGGTCTATCACCCCCCCCCCCCCGGCCCAACATGCACATATCATATTTAAGCACAGGCGTAAGATGAAGGAGAATCAAAGTTGTTAAAAATTGTCTCTGTCTATCTAGAGGTGGGAATAAATACAAAATTATGATTGAATGCATGAACATAAATGTACCTAAGAATCCTGAATTCATTTGAAGATTTAAAAGTGATTATGTGTGTTTAGTCACATAAGAAGGGAAAGTTCATTTAAAGCTTTTAAGAATGAGTGTGCATGTTTAGTGTGGCAAGAGAAACTTACTAGTAAATAAGACACAAACATTTTCAGTAGATGCATATATTTCCTATCTCTCAAAATTTTGTTCCCAAATTGAATGGAAAACCGAGTGAGGTGAATGATATTATGTATAGCCAAGTATATCCACCCTTTTCATACCTTCCACAGTTCAATTTATTCATGCTAGAGTACTAGGAGAAAAAGAAACATAATGTACGTAAGTACTTTCACATTCCCTTTCTAGAATCAGTAGCATGAGTGAACCTTCAACATGTTGTCTATCTACTTTGATTCTCTCACACTGATTATAATCCCATTGTGCTTTGCCACATTACTATCATGTATATTAATTGTTATTTCCTCGATAAAGCAGCTCTGATAGCAACCTCCTTCTCATTCTCCAGCTCAAAATGGTTAGCCCCATGCTTGTGATCATAGGGCATGATAAAAATGGCAACCAATAATCAAGATGATGCCGTCAGATGCAAATCCTTCTATGCTAATTATTTATTGTAATTTTTCTGGAGGATATAGAGCTTGTACCATGCATAAGCATGATACAAATATCTTTCTAATATCCAAAATATCTTTGTTAACTTTAAATAGTAGATTATTGTCATTTGAGGTTTAGGAATCTTCTTGACCATACACAAGGCCATGAATATCTTCTATAGAGTGAAAATATTCCTACATATCATATTCCATCTATCATATGAAATAGTAAAAGGAAAAGATATATTAAAAATAAGAAATTTAGCTCATAGATTCTACAGTAGGTTCATGAAATTTCATTCAACATAAATCTTCCTCTGCAATAGGGTATTCTCCAATAATTAATTCATATAAGCTAAAACTAGATCAATCTTTCCATATAGACAAATATAATCCTATATCCAATTCAATGGATAACATTTTAGATTTGTAGCCCCCATTTGATAATAATACCTTCTTAAAGGTGTGCCAAAAATCTACTCAACATGACACTATAACTATTTACATCATGAGCAATATGGGTAAACTCCAGACCAAAGATAAATAATTTCTGGAATATAATTTTGCTACACATTTCCCTCATCCCATTTCACAAGTAGTGACACTTGCATCTTCAAATAAGGAGGAAATAACATGGATTTCAAGAGATGAAGAAACATATAGATGCCATTTGTCATGTCTATGTTTAAGAAGGAAGGAGTTATAGATCAATGACTATAAGTTTCTTGTTGCATTTGAGAAACATATGACCCATATCATCTACAATTATTCTCTTTAGTGTAACCTAACACACATCCATATGTTTTTTGATCACTATTGTAGCCCTAGATCCTTATAGGTTAGTGATAAAGTATGACTATATCCTTGGAAACAACACTTTCATTGCGTTAAACATCATAAGCTTCATCCAACCCCATGGGGCCTTCAACTAATGAATTGTGACATGACACCTTCATTATGGAATATTAAAAAATATCTTTGATTTCACTAGGTACTGATAAATACCTCCAAAAAATCCTTTTTGCAAACCCCCCTCCCAATACCTATTGCCAATAATGCAAGCCTTTCTTTTTACTATATATGATTTAAATTCCCCTCAATACCTATAAACCATTTGGTACCCTACAAATCCCCATAGTACTTATAATGCATTGACTTTGTTCTTTACAATTTTAAAAGTCCCTTTATGAATGAACATGGTAATATATTGGTCAACAAGGTGAAGGCCCTCTACCCACACTTTTATTGAAAATATTAGATTGTACAGTAGATTGGTCAGAATTCCTTCAAATTATAGCTTCCTCTACAATAGGGTACTCTCCTATAATTAATGCCTACAAGCTCAAGTTATATCAACCCTCCCATCTAGACAAATATAATCCTATATATCATTCAAATGGATAACTTTTAAATTTCCAGCCCTCATTTGATAATGATGGCTTCTTAAAGATGTGCCCTAGTTCAAATCATCATGGAATTATCACTATTTACATAATGGAAAACAAGGGTAAAATCCCCAACCAAGATAATAAGTTTCTAGAATATGAATTTTGCTACTCATTTCCCTCATCTCATTTCAAAGGTGGGGACACATGCATCTTTAAATGAGGAAATAATATGAATCTCAAGAGAGGAAGTCATTGGAGGATATAGTACTACTATGGCACTAGCACACATCCATCTTAACTCTAAATATATAGATGTCCCACTCCATTCCATCATTATATCACATGATGGATATAATTTGAGGTAAGGCTTAGTAGCTTAACTTTTGTAGGTAGTCAATATTGAGATTCTCAACCTTGCTTGGTTACATGGCTCTCAGCCATTTTCCAATATGTATCCCATGGCCTTTGGCATGATATATTCAAAATTTTTGTATGCTCTTTTTGCTTTGTTAAAAAAATGTTAGTTATGGCTCAACGTTCCCTGGACCCCAAACTCTAGCATCATCTTTTATCCATATCCAATCATTTCTTTACTTGTTCAACAATCTTTGGCTGACTTTAATTTATATTTATGAAAAATACAACTTATATAAGCTTTGTTATTTCCATAATATGGGTTTGTAACCATAAAATACACAAATTTCATTATGTTGTAGATATAGGAATTGGGGTTTTAATAATTTTATAATGTTTTTGAGGTGCATAAATGCAATTCATGGGACCAGGGAGAATTAGGTTCACCACCCACTACATTTGTACATGATGCTTACTATTTTGGAAAAGTCATATTGCAGATCATTTTAGGGAACATTACGAACATTGAATGTAATGACATGTGAGCTGGTGACTCTTTGTGGATAGATCATGCCTTGGCTTAGATAGAAAATTATGACAAGGATAATCTCCCCCTAATCATTCTTTTCTTATCTCATTTTAGATGAGGATCTTCTAGAGGAAGTTCGGGTTGTGGCTGTAATAGCCAAGGTTTGTCTCAATCCTTGACCATCCAAGAGGCCAACCATGTGCCATGTCTTGAAAGCTCTTGAACTTCCCCGCAAGATTGTCCATGCTAATATGCTAAATGACAATGTTGCATTGACAATATCATCACAAAGCTCATGGAATGAGGCTTTTGGCAGTTGGAGAAGTTCCAGCACATCCTAGGAGAAACAATATCCAGGGATAATTTGAGGAATTTTGAGGAAAAAGTACTTGTCTAGTGGCAATTTGAGTGGTAGAATTTGTAGAAGAAATAATGTTAGACATGGTTCCAGTGACATTGTTTCTAACCATACACATGAAGGGGTTCCATGAAATAGAAATTTCAGAGTAATGAATTGGACAACTGTTATAGACATTTTTGTGCCTCGCAGCATGGAGCATGAAATGTCAATAATTACAGGGATCCTCAGTCCCTAAACATGTTGTTCTTACCCCTAGAAGAACAAGGTCAGAAAACCACAGCACTTCCCATCAGTTCTCCACCTGAAAAACACTCAAAACAGGCTATTTTTGGATCATGTCAGCTGCTCCACTGAGCAACTGCGCTGAATGTCAACTGCTCCTCCTTGTACCTACGCTGAAAGTCAAAACCAATGAAGGCTACCTGCGCTGGGCGAGATTGGCCAAGTGGCACAGTCATTCTGCAAGGTGTCAACTGCCCAGGAAGCTTCCAAACTGACACTTGGTTCAAGGGATTCGCCCTGTGATGAGTAAGAGGTACTTGATCTCCATGTGTAAGCAAGGATCTCCAAGTGGACTCAAGAACTGAAATTTAACTAAAGTGGGAGAGGACACTAGTCAGCTTTATGCCAGCCTCAAGCTGACTCATCCTTTCTCCAAATCTCCTATATATAGAGCTCTCTCATGAGGTCTAGGGAGGCTGGAATTTTGTGCAAAGCAAGGAAGTGCTGTTGGTTTATAGTTAGAGCTATTGGGTGATTGCTTTTATAGAGGTGAAGAGGAGATTTCTTGCTGCTGGGGAGGTGCTGCTGGATTGGAGCCATTGATGGTTGTAACCTTCTCAGAACCCTTTTACTTCTATCAATAAAGCTTTGAATGTTCTCCTATATACTTGTATTGCATTGATGTATTGTATTTACTTGTATATCTGATTCACTCTAATCCATGCATCAGTTATGAGTACATGTTTCTTGTAGTTTCCCTCTCTTGTTTGTGCAGGATCTGTGTGTAGCTGGGCCGGCAAAGAGAGCAAGGAGCTGGGAACAAGAGACAAAGAGAGAGGACAGGATCGACAAAAGCGAAAGACACCGGTTGGTTAATCTTTTCTTCCTTCTCTGTACTTTCATAAAGGAAAATATCAAAGCTTTACTTTCAGTTGTTGCTAAGGAACTGTCACCCTTAGAGTCGGGATAGGGTCATTCCGAGTCGGATACTTTTCCCCACAACAAACTAGCGACTCCGCTGGGGAGCCTAGTATCTTGTTGGTGTTTGTAGTATCTTTGCTATTCATTTCCTAAAGAAAAGAGTACCAAATCGAAAAGCTTTTGACTATATCAAAAGCGAAGTAGAGGGGCTGCTACTCTTGCTCATTTTCTGAGCAGATTCATGATTTGAAGAGCTGATCTACAAAAGACTCTTGTACTCTTTGTGATAGCTTTTCATCCTCTTGATCATCCCTTAGCTTGTACTTGACCTATAGCTTTTTATTTCAGCAAAAACAGTGAATTTTTGAGCTTTTTATGACCCCGAAACCCTTGTAAACGTAACTCTCGTGTCTCAGTGCAGGCTGTCCAAAGGCAGTCTGCATTTCAGCGCAGGTACTCCCTTCGGGAACTGCACTGAGAATCAGTTTGACAGACCAGAGCCTGCGCTGAACCAGTTAGGCTATGTCTTCCTGAGGTTTCCCACTGAGTCTTGGTCCTGTTTTCACTGTTATTTTGCTGCTGATTGCTTGCCATTTGTACTTGTTGTAAACCAACTTTCCTTGACATTATTCCGCCTCAGTTGTATGATGAAATTGTGATTGTTCTTTCAGTATTTCTTGTTTCAGTTACAGTTTCCCATTGTGAAAAGCAAACCAGTATAGCTGTGGCCTCTTAGATCCTGAACTGTAAAAGTGTCTTTGTGATCTTAAGAGCTAGTTTTATTACTGTTCATGGCTGTTTGAGTTTGTTTGTTTTTCATTTTATGGTTTGAATTCATACATTTTTAGTGTCGAAACAAGTACCTGTAAGGCGTCTTTTGATTTTAGACAAAACTTGTTTGTTTACGCTTCAAATTGAATTCGAAAATTATACGACAGTTTCCTTTTGTCTACATCAACATTAAGGGAAAAGAAAAGAAATACATGCATCTTGCATTTGCATTTTTGATAAGTTTGCGTGATTGATCTAGGAGAAAGTGCATTAGTTTGTGCTTTGTGCTCTGTGTGGAAAGATTATGTTTTTCTCTCCCCTCAGTAGTTAGGATTTTCAAAGCTAAAAAGATTGTAAAGCTTGCTTATCATTTTAGCTGCATTTAGGAATTTGTACCAATACATCTCGTGGTGATCCTGAAAGACAAACTGCTAAACAAGATCAACTTAAAATATATTGAATGAATCTAAAAACGCTTTGTAACATAACGCTCACAATAGAGGTCTAGGTAGAGACGTGTTCCGGCGTCGTTAAACGTAGTGACTGTCGATCTCTACGAAGGTGGGTGATTCCTCCTGAGGGACGATAGCACTAATACAGACTTGTGCTCCCGCGTACCATCGCGTATATTGGGAGACCCCTATAGGCATTTATCCTTTATCCTTAGGAAGCCGTGTCGGCTGCCCTACTGATCGTGATGCAGTGAACACAGCATTCACGAAGATCGACCACCCGTACCGTAAAACGTATTCTGTGGTTTCGCGAAAGGTTTGGCACACCCTCTGCCTAGATCTCCAGAGCAGTTTCTTTTGGCCTTTTTCAAACTCTATAACTGAAAAAGTCCAACCGAGCATTTGTCACTTCGGGCTCGTTAATACATCGAAGGCGACTAGAGTCATCTTTAGCTTTTTCTCGACTCTTTAAAACTGAAAAAGCAAGTTGTGTCTAAAGCGTTGTTATAAAATTTATTTTAAGCGGAATAATCATCACCCTTCCCTCGTTGATCTTCGAAGTTAGTCCACCACAAGTGGAAGTTCCTGTAGAATCGCTAAGAAATCTTTTGGATAGACTAGATATGTCTGAACAACCGTCGACATCTAGGACTGTGTCGTCCGACACAGCTGCAGCAGAGCCTCCTGCTGCTACTCCAACGATGTTCACTAGTATACCATCTGTCCCGGCAAATTTTCAACAACAAGCCGGAGCCCAATCAGGGACAACAACATGGTTAGTTCCTATTTCTTCATCCGGATTATCATCTGGTATTTCTTATGTTGAAACTCGCCAAATTGATCCATTTGGAGGTCAATCTGGGCAATCGATCCCCTTGAGTTCCGGATTGATACCATATGGGGGGCAGTATGCCCTTTCATTACCTCCTCCGGGAGGATGCCCATCTGTGAGTTCACAACAAAGTTCAGGTCAAACTGGAATTACATCCAGCGGTTGGGTACCAATACTGCCTCAACAACCAGGAGTTGTATATTCTATGCAACCAGTCCGCCCTGTGTCGAATGTTGCCACTATACCTGGTATGGTGATTGCGTCGCAAGTACAAGCGCTGCCTATCGTATGTCAACCCCAAGTTTCTCAGGTTGCCATACAACAGCCTCTTGTCTCGACATCTCAATCGCAACCTCAGGTCAGTGCCTCCTTATCTGGAGCGACTCAGGATCAAACAAGTACTGTGACTCCTCATCTTGGTCAATCATCTAGTATTGGGCATCAGCAAATGGTCCAACAACCAGAGCTGGTTAGAACTCAACAACTGCAATTCCAGCAATCATATCAAGGACCTGAGCAACAAGTCTTTGTAAGTAATGGGCAACCATACTATAATGGTTATACCCATCAACCTTGTCAAAGTTGCCAACATTATGCTGGTATGCAAAGACCCACTGCTCAGGCGATTCCATCTTATCCTGGATATGCTTCGCCTAACCTGAATCAACAGTTGCCCTTTGTAGCAACTCTAGAATTACCAGATCTAAACCGGCTGACGAATGATCCAATTGCTTATGCCCCTTGGTGGCCAGCGATTCCGCACAAACTTCCATCAGACATTCCTAAATTTAATGGAAATTCAGGTGAAGACCCGTCGAATCACGTGATGACATTCCATCTATGGTGTTCATCAAACACCCTGAATGATGATTCGATAAGACTTCGCCTTTTTCAGAGGACGTTAACGGGTCCAGCGGCAAAATGGTATATTGAATTTCCTAGAGCTTCGTTCGACAACTTCAGTACCTTAGCTACAACCTTTTTAACCCATTTTCAATTACCGATAAGGTATGAAACGGGAACATAACTCCTTACCAACTTCAAACAGACAACGGCCACTCATATATCTGATCATATACATGAATGTCGATGTCGTCGTAGGATGGTAAAAACATATGTTCCCGATCAGCTATTAGCTGAATGGTTTATAAAGTCATTACTTCCGGCCATAACGGAAGATGTGGCCAAGGGGGGAGTCGTAACAGAAGAGCAAGTTATAGCTTGTGCGCAATATCTAGACTTGGTTTATACTCAGTCTGGCACGCTCTACGACAAAATACCTGACGCCCCTAGACCGGAATTCTCAATTCCTCCTCCTCCTAAATCAGACAATGACTCTCACGCCGGCAATGACGTGATTGGCAAGCACAAAATTTACAGTCAAAATGCAAATGAAAAACTTCTTGCCTCAGAAGTAAATGCCATGTCGACCGATAAGGGCAAACAACTGAAGCAACCAGGGGGCAAGAAGAAAAAGACAGGAAGAAAAAGGAAACCCCCGGCAGGGTGTCATATATGCGATGAGGATCATTGGACGAAATATTGTCCACATATAGCTGAAGTTAAGAAACTCTTCAAGAGTTCAAAAACCCCAGCAGTATTGACTGATCCGTTTCCTAATCCAAGTCAAAATCTGGTTGCTAATCAAAATGCTTCCGGATCCCAAGTGCTTATGTTGTCTACCTCGAAGCAACAGAATAATGCTTTGACAAGGAGCAAAGATTACGGGAATCCAAAGTTGTCGAACAACAAGGTTAATGAACGACCTAGTAGTTCAACAACAACTTTGACCGAAGTTGTGCCACCCATCGTTCCTGAGCCAATGATAAAGTCGCCAAAGGGAGTAGTACACAAATCGACATTTAATCCTCGTGCCAAAGGAGCACAGAATTATAATATAGTAAAGGACCTGGCCCAATCGCAGTCCACTCTGTCGACACTTGAAGTACCACAAAATTGCCCCTCCCAAGAGCAAGCTTTATTATCAGCAATAGGTGGGATTGGCCCAATGGATTCCAATCTTGTGGCCTTTGATCATAAAGGATATGACCCTCAGTTACCAGCTCAACTAGCTTTCCTTATTCAAGTGAAAGCCCTCAACAAAACTGTTCATCGAACAATTATTGATGAGGGGGCATCTACATGTCTTATGTCGATGAGTTGCTGGAAAGATTTAGGCTCACCACCCTTGTCGAAATCGTCAACGACGTTAAAAGCATTTGATGGACGATCATACACTCCATACGGGATTTTAAGTAACTTGCAAGTTGAACTGGGGGGCAAAACAGTAGGAATTGATGTTGAAGTAATTGATGGAAATCTCGATTACAACATCCTACTAGGAAGGCCCTGGATCTATGCCATGGCCGCGGTTGTGTCGACCTTCTTCAGGAAGATTGCATTTCCCTTCCAAGAAGGAATTACAATCGTCGACCAACAAACTTTTCTCCCCAACAGTTCACAAGTTACAGGAAGCATTCCAATGATCCATGGAAGGAATCATTTGCTTCAAAATATCGGAGTAGGTCTCCTAAAAGACCCTGCCTTAATGGGTACTTTCGCCCTACCGCCTCCAAGTAATCTGGCGGGAGTGGCCACGGTGGAAACCTACAAAATGAAATCTAATCCAATCTTCTGGTTGGATTCGGAAGATTCCTAAATATTTTGTCGGCTCCGAGGACGGTTCTTATCTCGTGTCAACCTCATTAAAAAATGAAACAAGGAGTCATGAGGATAGTTCTTTTACTATGTCAACCTCATTAAAAAATGAAACAAATCCCCTTTCAAAACTCAAAGGTAAACCTTCATTCCAACCACCAAATTGAATGCAATGAAGCTTGGGGGGCACCCTACTTTGACATGCGTTATTATGATGCTGGGGGCATGCAAAACAAATCGAGCAGTTTTACCGCGGAATTTATGCTCGTTAAAAAATAGAAAAGCGTGAGCAAAAGTTTCCACCAGAGTTCAAGCTCAGTAAAAAATGAACCTATCCCGGTAAATAACCATTGCGATCGTAAAATTATCAGCCTTAAAAACCTTGGTCGTGTTTTCATCCATCACCTCCATCGTCATTTGGCCGGTCGTTCACCCCCATATGATTGTTTACCCATTTTGAGGGACAGCTGCGAAGAGTGATTTCACTTAGCCATCCTTGTGACACTGCCGTGATTGGAATATTCCAACTTGTACCTGGAATCTGCTGCTGCCCTGTTAATCACTCGTTCCTCAAAAGACGAGTCTTCTTTGAGCTCTTTTCACTGACTCGTAAAATATGAAAAGTTTGCCGAGTTTTGGCCTTCCAGCTCGTTAAAGCGACCGGAAGAGCTATCCCTCCTCTAGATTTTAATCTTTTTGGACCTGAGGGATTATTGCACAAAAAGATCGAGCGCTTGTTTTGTTCGGCTCGTTAAAAGCAATCGAAAATTCATCCCTTCTGTATTGTTTTATACTTTTTCGGACTTAAGGGATTAGATGACGAAAAAGGAATTTTGGAGTTGAATTTATGTACCTTTTCAGACTCTCTAAAAATGAAAAGGACCGAGTTATCTTTGTCGTTAGACTCGTTAAATTCATTAAATAGCGACAAACTTGTCTTTAGACGAGAACGAGTTTCCCTATCGCTAAGCTCGTTAAATCATAGCGATGGGCTTGCCCGAAGGGCAGGTTATAGAACAAGCATATGTTATCCTCCTCAAGCTTGACAAAAATAAAGAGGTACTGGTCAGAAATGACTGGGGAAAAATTGGGAGAACATCAAAGCTTAACGGTAGCAAGTCGCTCTTGAACATGACACTTTTCTTCCGTACCACATCGGGTTGGGTTGTTTCATTCACCGGTCTCATCACCATGGTCTTCGCCAAACCATCCACATTTTGGGGTAATGCTACCGATCCATCGCATCAGTGTCGTTATATGTTCAAGAGAGGTCATTCTGAAAGTGTCAACCGTGTCCCATCCACTGCCATACATTATCCTTCATCCATTCATGATTGCCACCCTGAATCATATGTCACAGTTTGTTTTCACCTCCACTAAAATCATTAGCTCCGTTCCATGTCATTGATGTGGGATTCATTAAGGCCCTCCTTTGACGGATCGCTTCTTGTCGACTTCAGCTCATTATCCAAGAAGTTGATCTAGGAACAACCCCATCAGTACTTTGAAACTTGCATGCCTCAATGGCAAGTTTCTCACTTCCGGCGACAGGTATACATCAATGACCTTCGACCAGAAGATTTTGCGTGGCGTTCGACGCCAAGTCCTTTATTCACGCCACGTGAATTGTACTGCAGTACCTTGAGGGTCATTATCATTATCGGTGATTCCTCTCGCGCTTGTTAACGGTTTTCATCTTTGACCGGTAATCAAGCGATGTCTTTCCATGTTCGACTTCAGCGAAATTCTCACATGGATCGACTTGTACTTAGAGTGAAGATCGAACGAGTTTGAAGACCCCGGATCTAGTTTCATCTATCCGGGCTGCGATACATATTCAGGAAATATAAAAGCATTTGTCATGTACATCATTGCAGTAGATGATCATCCTACTCAAAGGATGATAATTCCAGCAGAGAATTATCGGTCTACCATCAGACGATCGTCTGTTCTATGTACCAAAATGTATTTATAAAGCTGAGCATGGGAATGCCCGCCTCAGCTAGATCATGAAAACAGAATGAAAAATAATGTATTGTATTGTGTTGTATTACAGGGCGCCTCCTCAGCACTGGAATGAACTTCAGACCCTCTAGATAAAGCATTTCACCCGATAAACGGCCTCATACTTTAGGGGGCAACTGTTATAGACATTTTTGTGCCTCGCAGCATGGAGCATGAAATGTCAATAATTACAGGGATCCTCAGTCCCTAAACATGTTGTTCTTACCCCTAGAAGAACAAGGTCAGCAAACCACAGCACTTCCCATCAGTTCTCCACCTGAAAAACACTCAAAACAGGCTATTTTTGGATCATGTCAACTGCTCCACTGAGCAACTGCGCTGAATGTCAACTGCTCCTCCTTGTACCTGCGCTGAAAGTCAAAACCAATGAAGGCTACCTGCGCTGGGCGAGATTGGCCAAGTGGCACAGTCATTCTGCAAGGTGTCAACTGCCCAGGAAGCTTTCAAACTGACACTTGGTTCAAGGGATTCGCCCTGTGATGAGTAAGAGGTACTTGATCTCCATGTGTAAGCAAGGATCTCCAAGTGGACTCAAGAACTGAAGTTTAACTAAAGTGGGAGAGGACACTAGTCAGCTTTATGCCAGCCTCAAGCTGACTCATCCTTTCTCCAAATCTCCTATATATAGAGCTCTCTCATGAGGTCTAGGGAGGCTGGAATTTTGTGCAAAGCAAGGAAGTGCTGTTGGTTTACAGTTAGAGCTATTGGGTGATTGCTTTTATAGAGGTGAAGAGGAGATTTCTTGCTGCTGGGGAGGTGCTGCTGGATTGGAGCCATTGATGGTTGTAACCTTCTCAGAACCCTTTTACTTCTATCAATAAAGCTTTGAATGTTCTCCTATATACTTGTATTGCATTGATGTATTGTATTTACTTGTATATCTGATTCACTCTAATCCATGCATCAGTTATGAGTACATGTTTCTTGTAGTTTCCCTCTCTTGTTTGTGCAAGATCTGTGTGTAGCTGGGCCGGCAAAGAGAGCAAGGAGCTGGGAACAAGAGACAAAGAGAGAGGACAGGATCGACAAAAGCGAAAGACACCGGTTGGTTAATCTTTTCTTCCTTCTCTGTACTTTCATAAAGGAAAATATCAAAGCTTTACTTTCAGTTGTTGCTAAGGAACTGTCACCCTTAGAGTCGGGATAGGGTCATTCCGAGTCGGATACTTTTCCCCACAACAACAACATTTGTAGGAGAAACACCTTCTTGCACTTTAATGTGCCATGTCATTAAATTAAGGGAGAAGCCCACACAAGCAACATGTATTTGTCCATTTTCTATAAAAGTGAATAAGTACTTGCAACTCAGCCTACAATTTGAGGGGTCAGCCTAAGGACTATCTACTAGAATGTTAGGTTAAATTTTGATTAGTCAGAAGATTGTAATGACTCATTATTTTCTTTCGAACTGAATCTAATTTCTATATCTAATGACTTGGTATAACAGTTCATGACCTCTAATAATACCTTAAAGGTCATTGTCTATACCTATGGCCAAGTTGCATCTTTTATAAAATTCATTGAGATCTCTCATGTCATTTATTTAGCAATCGAGTTGACCACTGTATGAACTTAAAAAAATTATGAGTAGGAACTATTCCAAAATATTCAACATGTTCCTAATCTGCATACCCCCACACAGAAAAAAACACAGACATAGTCTCATAGATATGCTACCAATTAATGGCTTGTCATATTATGTGCTAGAAAACAAGACAACCCAACCTTCAAC
Source organism: Pinus tabuliformis (assembly GCA_031772625.1). Lineage (NCBI taxonomy): Eukaryota > Viridiplantae > Streptophyta > Pinopsida > Pinales > Pinaceae > Pinus > Pinus tabuliformis. The sequence continues at coordinate 503,058,934 of CM062809.1, forward strand.
TTTCATTGAATAACATATATGAGATTTAACTCATCCAAGATCTCTCTGAAATAAATCTTTCTAATTAAGACGATATGCTAATGTTACACAGGACATATCATCACTAGTGGTTCAATTCCAGGACAACCTAGCCTCGACAAGGAAAATAATAGGAAGAAAATGTAGAAGCAACTTGGGTTCAAAATATATTTTCTCACACTTCAAACAAAAATGGATCTTTTTAGCTTATATTTGTTTGCAGGATCCTAGTAGTGAGAAACCAAGGAAACAATTCACATAGCTTAGAATGACTTTGTGCTAAATGTCGGTGGATCTCTATTGGAATTGGTTACTCTATTCCAGAATATGTAGAAGTTCTAGAAAAAAATGTTTTCATGAGGGATCTATTCAGATAAAATGGGTTGAAAAGATGGAGGAAAAAGGGAATCTAATAAATATACCCACCACATTATAAATTGATCCCTTAAATTCTCAAACCTAGCAATCTCTCACTGCATATCAAATATTTACAGAGGCTTGTATATATTACTTTAATCAATTGTAAGCACAAGAAAGAAACTATTTTTTCTCACCTTGTTCTGTTGTCCTCCAGATCCTCATATGCTTTCTGGATCTCACTCTCTCATCAAATATTCAAGGGTTCTTTAGAAAAATGTCCTAAATATGTTTCCCATATCATTAAGGGAAAGGTAAATAACTAGAAAAGGATTCCTTCAAATATTCCTCTACAACCTCACACATGTTCAATGAGAAAATTTTACAAAATATAAACTAAATGAAACTTTTATTTAAGATAAATAAATTTCTATGAAAAGATTCACAGAATAGGCATTTCATGGTGTGTAAGCATATATATATTACCTAGAGAATCATTAACCAAGTTGGACCATTCCTTTGTCAAAGACTCATACATATTCAAGCACATAAATTTACATAAAATAGGTCAAACGACATTGAAAAAAAAAACTTTTTATAAAAAGACTATATACCTCCCAATAGGGCCATGTTTCCTACACAAAGTGAAATTAAAAATATTTTTTTTGTAAAAAAAATTTAAATAAAACCTTATTTTTTTCATTTCTAATTTTAAATTATTAATGATCTTTTTGAACAAATTAGAACACAAATATAATATATCAAGGAAGTAATTTGCAATAAAAGTAAAATCACACAAAGTAATTAGCAATAAAAGTAAAATATACAAACATTAGACTTCTCATTATTTTTGAAAATTCTATATGAAAAACAACAAAAATTTTAAAACTTCAACAAACCCAATATTTAACCTTACACTAGAATGGTTTGAGCATAAATTCATTGTTCTGTCCATGGGAGTTGGGTCATTGAAATTCACGAGCAAAGATGAGACATGCTAGCTGAAAAAATCGTCTGCAATAAACGTGACTTTAGATAATAAATAAATCTTAAATGTTTATGAATATATTGTGAAAGAAAGTTGAAGGGGAAAATAGGCCTTCCCTCATTCCATCCTTTTTTCTGTCTCTCTCTCTCTCTCTCTCACTCTTTGTAATTATTTTTTTATCTCACTCCTGATATCTCTCTCTCACATTGTCTCTCAATCTCTCTCTCTTTGACTCTTACGATGTGTCTCCCTCACTCTCTCTCTCCTATTGTATCATTCTCTATCTCTTTCGTTGTCAATCCCTCACCCACTCATTCTTTGTCTTACTCTCTCTCTTCCCCCCAATCCTTCTCTCTCTCGCTCTCTCTCTCTCTCTCTCTTGCTCACTCTCTTTCTAATTCCTCCTACCTCCACCACTCTCTCCTTCCCACTCTTTCCCTCCCTCTATCGATCTCTTGATTACTTTATCTATGTTGCTATCTCCCTCTCTATTGCTATCTCCCTCTCGTAGTGTCTCCCAATCTTTCTCTTTCTCACTCTAAGAATATCTCTCTCACACAATCTCTCTGACATTATTTCCTTCTCACTCTCTCTCTATAAATCTCTTCCCCTCTCTCCCTCCCTCTCCTCTCACTCTCACTCTCACTCACTCTCATTCTCATTTCCTGTCTCTCTCTCTCTCTCCCCCTCTCCCACTTTCAATCTTTCTTTCCCTCTCTCTCCTAGCCCTCTCTATCTCCCTCCTCCTCGCTCTCCCTCGTGCCCCCTCTCTCTCCCCGACCCACCTCTCTCTGTCTCTCTCTTCTTATCTCTCATCCTTTCTCTCATTCTCTCTCCTCCATCCCCATCCCCATCCCCGACTCTCTCTCTCCCTTAACATCTATTTCAGTCTCTGAGACTCTCTCTCAATCATATCACTCCCATTCACCCCTCTCTCTCCCTCTATCTCTCTCTATATCACCATCGCCCTCTCTCCCTCCTAAGCCTAAAACTTAAATCTTAAATCTAATTTTGAAACCTGACTTCACTTAACATTACTTAACATTAAGTGAAACTAATTCTTTCAACAAAAATATATGGTGACAATATACAATTTTATATACATTATAAACATGAAATCGATTTTATAATATTAATAAAAGAATCACAACCCATTATATCATTTAAAGCTAAATTTTAAAAACTGAAACTAAAGACATATATTTTACCAATTTTTATAAAAAAATATATTGTAACATTAGTATTTTTGGTAAAGTAGCAATAACATTGCATTATTTAAATACATGTTAAATAAATATACATTTCCATATTAAAAAAAAAATTACATAAAACTGTTATGGAACCAGCTCAAGAAAAGATAGAAAAGATAGATCAAGGCCTTAGATTTCAGCCTCTTCGAGGGGGCAACCTCATTTACATTACAGAAATGAAAAATTCTTGGATGATACAAATGAAAATACCTCCTTTCTATATATAGGAGTCTAAGGGGTCATAACATAATCAGAGCCGAAATAAAAATAATAATGTAAGGGCACAATAATAACAATAGTGGGCTTCTATGGGGCACAATAGTAACAATATGGGCACTACATGGGTACATCAATATAATAAGTGGGTTGTACTAATAACAATAAGGGGTTACACTAGTAGTATAGGGGCCTAACATGCCCCTCTCCTTCAAAAAGCATTGTCCTCAACGCTTGAGTAGTTTTCGATGCTTCTGTATAAAATTCTTGTCCTCCCATGTGGAATCTTCAGCGGGTAAGTTCTTCCACTTGATGAGATACTCTGAAATTGGTCGATTTCATAGCTGTCGGGTTCTTGTTTTTGTGACTACTCCAGGTTCCAATATGATTTTTCCTTCCTCTTCAATTTTTGGCAATATTGTTTGAATTGGGATCTTTTGCAACTTTTGAATAAGTGGCCATACTTCTTCATCCTTCTTCCATTCATCCCTTGCTTCGTTTATCCAATCTAGTTGGATAATAGAAATAGCACAAAAAAATGCTTCCACATCCTCATCCTTGAAGAGTCTTCCCATTCGGTAAGGTCGCCATTTTTTAAGTGCATGTAGTATTGCCAACATTTCCTTCTCATAAATAGCTTGCTTGAGATGTAGCAGTAAGAATACCCAATCACCTACATCAAAACATTTTTCAATACGATGTTGATCTACATGTTGTTTCATTTGATTTTTCACCGAAGTGGCGTTATCCTTTAAAATTTGGAGAACTTGTTGTTGATGCTCGATGTGATCTTTCACTTCTTGGACCTTTTTCTTCTTGATATGTCCATCTATCTCTAGAGTTTGAGGAGTGGTAATTTCTTCCAATTCTTTACAAGATATGGTCGGATTCATTTCTTGATGCTTGATGTGATCTTTCACTTCTTGAACATTTTTCTTCTTGATATGTCCTTCTATCTTGATAGTTTGAGGAGTGGTAATTTCGACCAACGAATTACAAGATATGGTTGGATTCATTTCTTCTTTCTCGACGAGATCTTTCACTTCTTGCACCTTTTTCTTCTTGATATGTGCTTCTATCTTGAGAGTTTGAGGAGTGGTAATTCTTTCCAATGCTTTACAAGATATGGTCTAATTCATTTCTTCTTTCTCTGGGGTGGGGTCCTCGCGTATATCTTCTTCTTTTGATGTTTCTTGATCCTTTTCTTCCTCCTCTTCATATTCTATGTAAAATAATTTCTTCTTAGCACACTTATGACCTTTAGGGCATTTTCTATCACAATTGTAACAAATCCCTTTTTCTCTTTTTTCTTCCAATTGTTGTGGTGTAACTCTTGTAGGTTGTGGAAGGCTAGGAGAAACAACACTTCCATCTTTATAGTTGTGAGTAGTAGGCTTCTTGGTTTCCATAATTTTTCTTTCCACTATGTTACAAAGCCATTTTACTCTTTCCAATTATTGTCGTTTTGTTCTAAAGAAGGTGTTTCTCTTTGTATCCTCATAATGTGTTATCATTTCCTCCGTGAAAATTGACCATGTAACAAGTCGTTTATGAGAACAAAGCCCTTCATACCATAAAAATTGATTTGGTTCTAAATATGAACATGCAATACATACCTTTTGTAACAATGGTACACCATTTCGATCAAAATATCGCTCCATCTGAAGTATCCAATTTACTAGATCCTTGCAATCAAACTTCCTCATCTTGCTTTTTCTTGATTTTAGGAACTCGATCTTGAAACGAATGTAACTATGTACTTTCAAATATTTAAGTTCTGAAATTGCGACCTATAGTAGCCCTCTGTGTCCTCTTTCCAATGCCTCTAGTCTAACCCAAATTGGATTCTCCAAGGAAGAGTTATGCGAAATTTCCCACAGTGACTTGATTATAGACTAGTTTAGTAGAGCAAACTTGTACGATGTGCCACGTGTCACTTTTTTGACCTTAGGATCTGAAAAATGTATACAAGAAACTACATTCCATCCTATTTATGTACCTTCTTATGAAATTTCAATCCAATCCCCAGAGAGAAAGCTATGGCGATTTTCCCCAGGTCACGTGTTTGGAATGTAATTCAGGGGTCTGCAAAAAGACCAACTTCCTGAGATCATATCTCCGAAAATATAGCGCGAAAGGCTCTGAAATTCAGATCCCAGATTCAGCGCGATTTCTACTCAAATGGATTTTTTATTATCTTCTGAAACATCGCAGAAAAAAAAGTTATAGTGAAAATTCCACGATGACCTGTTTGGAGCAGCAAAACCCATAATCCAAAGCTCTGATACCAAATGTTATGGAACCAGCTCAAGAAAAGATAGAAAAGATAGATAAACGCCTTAGAATTCAGTCTCTTCGAGGGGGCAGCCTCCTTTACATTACATAAATGAAAAATTCTTGGATGATACAAATGAAAAGAGCTCCTTTCTATATATAGGAGTCTAAGGGGTCATAACATAATCAGAGCTGACATAACAATAATAATGTAAGGGCACAATAATAATAATAGTGGGCTTCTATGGGGCACAATAGTAACAATATGGGCACTACATGGGTACATCAATATAATAAGTGGGTTATACTAATAACAATAAGGGGTTACACTAGTAGTATAGGGCCTAACAAAAACACTTGATGGGGTAGATACATCAAATCAGAAGTGGTTTTGAACTGAATGTATCAGTTTCCTTAGTTTTAGAGGCAAGCTATTCCACTGCTTATTTTCTTGTTTCTAGTTTAGATGTTGTTAAAACAACTCCTTGACTCATGGATTCAACTCCTGATGACTAGCATGAGTTGTTTGATGCCTATATTATGTTTTCTCTTAGTCATTTTAAAAGGTTGGACTTTGGGGGAAGTGGTGGCACTCATTGAACATTTGTATCAGCAATTTGGCAAGGAAATAAAAAAGGTTTCACAGATATTTTTGTGGGATTGTTGTGAAAATGAGTTTATGTATTGTTTCTTCTTTGTAATGAGTTTTTCTTATGTTTTATATGTATCCAAATCTATCTTTCTCTTCTAAAACTAAATAATCAAGGTGAATGGACAAAATACACTGTTGTTCTTTGTCTTATGAATGCATTTGGTTTTCAATGTTTTCAACTATTTGAAGAGGATTCATAGTTTCTTTATTCCCTCCTCAACTCCTCAGCTATCTTAATATACCATATTAATCCATTTCTAGTACATAAAACCTTGTCTACCTCGCCCCACAGAACATGACTGTATCCCTGAGTTGATTTCCTGAACCCAATCTGCCTTCTCCAATTGATCGAGAAACCAAAACCTAAAAATCAATCCAGAAACCCTGAGCTACTATACCTAGCCTAAAATCTACATTAAATTCAATCATCTCAAGCTCTAATTTCCAATATCCTAATTGAGATTGACAATGGGAGAGCCCTCTCCCGATCTGGTAGGGCTAGCTACTAGGTTAAGAGTGGTTTGATGTTACCCTAGACCTGCCTTCCTTCAGCTTGAGGTAGATCTAGGCCCTAACACGTTTCCGAAAATTTCTCAACGACTTTTAGAAACCTATTAATTTCATCATCATCTTCAAAAACTTTCCAGTATTTGACATTGTTAGGTAGAGACAGTCTATTTAGGAGGAAAAAGAGGAATAAACATGCTAGCAGACATAGCAAGGGATTCAGCAAGCTGGTTCTTCATTCTCAAAAAGTAAGAAATGCTAAAATTATTAAAATAATCCTATAGCCTCCATACCTCATTTTTGTATGCTTTCAGCCTTGGATGCTTTGCTTGAAAAGTTTTATTGGCCTACTGAATGATGAGGTCTGCATCTCCAAACATGTTCAGGCCTTTGATGCCCATTTTCTTAGCAGCGCTTAAGCCCAATATCAAGGATTCGTACTCTGCTATATTATTTGTGACCTGAAAAGTTAATTTGAAAGATAATGAATGTATTCTTGTGTGGGGGACACAATGACTACACTTGCCCCTGCAGCTTCCTTAGAGGAAGCTCCTTCAAGGAAAATGTCCCAAATATGTGGGCCTTCTTCCTCTGTGATCTGGAAAACTAGTTTCTTAAGCTGCATGTAGACCAATTGAGATTCTTCAATCTAAAGAATAAAACATCCAAAATTAGTGTCGAAAGCATAGATGGGATGATTAGTGGGATTCCTTTCATCGTTGATGATATAAGCCAACTTAGCCTCTCTGTACAATCTCCTATTTTCACCTCCAAAAACTGGGACAGTAGCATAGGATAGATCATTTTGCAATGTTCCACCTAATCTCTTGATCTAGCCTTTGGAAAGAAACATGACAAACTTGGGGGGTACATTTGCTACCACAATATCCATCAGCATGCTTTTCATGGGTAGCTGAGACAAGGCGATGGCTAGATCCTTGATTAATCCCAAACATTTCACATTTCTAGAGTCAAAAGAAAATAGGTCATGATAAGGCTTGGTATTGTTAAGACCCAAATCATCCATGATAGCCTTGGGCATTAGATTATGGCTGGCTCTAGTGTCCAGAAGGTAGTTGTGAAGGATTTTATCATGAATAGTCAGAGAGACATAGAATGATGGGGAACTTTCTTCACAATTTTCAATCATTGGGCTGAGAATAATAGCTGGTTTGTCATCTTGTAGATTTACATAGTCAGTGGAGGCTTGGATGGCTGTAGTCTCAAGGGCCTCAAGGATGGATCTCTTGGAGGACTCGTTCTTCACTAGTTCAATCGGAGGCATAGGTATTCTTAGCTTCTGAATTTCTAGTTGAGAAACTGAAAAGAGAAGGAGACTTTTCAAGGCCTCTTACCTCGTGAGCTGGGGCTTTTAGGATGAGGGGATAAACTGTTGGTTGCCTCTGCTTATTAGCTTGCTGTACTACAGGTATAGTAGCTCTTTGAACAAGAGTTTCCTTGGCATTATTCATGTTCGACCTTAGATTATATCTGTGCTGATCTTCAGTTTGCAGAACATCTTCACCATCCCATTCGTGGTTAATATGGTCATTGAATAATGTCTTTTCATATGCAGCTGAGGTCAAGAAGGAGGCACTACCTTTGTGTTCTAGACAATGGATCTCATCATCTTCTTCAAATTGCTCTTCTTCCATGACTACGTTCTAGAAAGGGGTCTTCACCCTTTGGTCTTCATTAGCATCTTTGCTTCTTTACAAAATCTGCAACTGCTCATTAGCTCTTCTATATGGATTTGGATTTGGATTTCTATGAGCAAGGGTATTAGGAACTCTACCTTCCTAGGGTGCGGCTCAACCTTTAATTTGAAGATTTCAGAGGCTAATGACTCTATCATTTTGGTCATTTTATCTATCTTGAGATCTGAGGATGATGAAGACTTGCCCCTCTGTCTCCTTCTATCAACATTTCCCTTGAGCTTCTCTACAGCCATGATGTTTGATTCTACTTCCAAGGTTGCATCATGCATATCAGCCAAAGTAGTACATTGCCTCTCCCTCAGTAGTAGATAGAAGCTAGAATCAAAAGCACTGGCATAGGTGAGTTTAGCATAGGTAGTAGTGGGTTTTACTTCAACTAGTATCTTGCTATACATATGGTTAAACCTCTTATTAAAATCATATAACAACTCACCATTTTCCCTCTTTAACTTTCCAAACATGGTGTGGTAGTAGAGGAGATACTTCTTATCCCCCCAATGCTTTAGGAATGCATCATCTAAAGCTTCAATGTCTGCTATAGATCTTGGGGTCGGTTCTCTAAACCATTTTCTAGCCTCTCCGTCTAGGCTTTAGACGAAGACTCTCATCCACACATCATCTTCACTAATGTCGAGGTTGTCAACATAGCTATAGAATGACTCAAGATATTCTTCAGTTGTTACACCTTTAGTCCCAGTGATCTTAGGCCTATATTTCTGATATTCTCTAGTAGGCATGGCATTCAAAGGAGTGGGCAGTATCAGAGGTCCATACCTAGCAGCTATAATTCATTCCATTTTGGTAGGTACTTGTAGACCTGCCATAGCTGTGGTGGCTATAAGAGTATTGGCAGTCTGAATGATAGAGGGCTGAGGAGAGACTGACAAGACTAAAGGAGTATGATGGATAGGAGGTGAGGTTTCCTTTGGGCTTACAACAAAATGAGAACCTAAAGAATAAGGAGCTTTATGAATCTCTGAGATTTTTTCTTTGCTGCTAGTATTAGAAGCTATACTCTCAACATGTATTTGTTCTATTGCAAGATTTTCTTGAAGAGATATAGAATATTGTTTAGGTTCACCTGAACCTGATCCTCCTTTCTGCAATACCTTTCTTTCTTTGATGATTTTTTCAGGGTTAGGTACAGGGTCAGCTTGTGGTTTTTGAGGATTTCTCTGAGTATGCGTCACAAACTGAGCGAGAAGTATGAAGTAGAGTTGCCAAGAGGTTCATCCTTCAGTAGAGTTTCTAGATAGATGATTACAACCAAAAAAATTCCTAGACTTTGTTTATCATCAAATATGGATTTGTGTCGTGTCTTAGGGAATCTGAGCTTCCGTCTCCTCTCCCTGGAAATGGTGCCAATTTATGTTATCACTCCAGAAAACTCTCCTAGGTTGTAGCATGAAGATGCCTAGTAACATATAATCTTCAATATTGTTCTCCGAACTATTGGAGCTCTATTCTCACATAAGATGTGCATGAACACCCTCAACAATACAAGGTTTTAGACCACTAATGCTCAATTGTTTATAGATTCAACGGATAGACGAAGAATACTAAATGTACAACCAGATGCATACATAAACACATATGAATGGCTAGCTACAGGAAGTAAATGAAACTTGCAAATCTAATTTATCAATGCAGAGATAAGACCACAGTTATCTGGCATTAGAGACAACAGAAAACATGAATAACCTATTCAAGTGCAAGCATACAACAACAAAGAAAACGAGAATTGAACATGTAACAACAAAAGAAGCTTATATTGTTGGAATGAAGATGAGAAGCTAGAGGAGTAGAGTCTCCAAAGTCTCCAGAAGTTGAAACCTTCATACATTTTTCTTTCAGCCATTTATAGGCCTTTTACAATGCTCCTCAACTCCCAAAGGCTCAGATTGTCTCAATCTATCCCTTCCATCTTTTTAACTATTTGATGCCCTCACTAGGCAAGCATGGCTCGGAGGTTTCTTCTTCTGACAGAAGAGTAGTCGCATTCGAGTAGTTTGCTACACTATCTGAGAGCTCGCTCGTGCAAGCAATGCTCCATGACTATTTTGTTTGTTTGAATGAGCTACGCTTTCCGCTCCATGATCACTTCTCAACCTTTGTCTCCTGGCAATTATTTCTCGGCCTCTGTTTTGTGATAGAATGGGTCGTTATGCCTCTGTTATCCTTTTAAATGTGAACAATGTTTTTTTTGTATTTTACACAGAAAACACTGCAACTGTGAGAAATCCTGCCTATATCTATTCTTTCAGACTTCAAAAGTCCTTAATCGTGGCCTATTTCTCAATCGAGTCCGAGCTCTAGGTCACTATCACGAGTTGCTAGTGGCTTGTTCCTTGTGTATTTTCTTTCTATTCTAGAAATATAGAAATCGTGAAAATCACATGGAAATGGCTCCCTCTAGACCTCAAATATCATATATTTCCCTTTCTGAACCCGTTCAGATCCGGGTCTTGTCCAATATCACAAGTCCAAGGTTCCATTTGTATTTTATAAATATGTATCCAACAACGAAAATGCATTGAAAAAGGCCTCTCAACAGATTTCAAATTTTATGAAATATTATTCAGAACACCATTGGGTCAGGTTCATCGGGTCGTACATATACCTGTGCATAGGCCCCAACCCATGGTGTTGCTCCGCTACGATATAGCGATGTGATCTAATGGCAATCGCATATCACTTGTGCCTAGGGCCACTGCTAGCGCACTTGCTGTATTTCTCCGATAGAAATCTTGCGACATGATGTGGGCCATTGATCTGTGTTGCTTGATTGACGGTCCACATTGCATCACTGATCACTGTCGCAAGTCCCCTACGGTCCTCGCTAAATCCACTTGCTTACCTCCACCGATTGCGACCTGCTCATCCAATCATCAGAGTTCGCTGATTGGGGGTGTCCTCCGCCCAACCTTAAGTCCTTTGTGCTGGCCAATTGCGATTTGCCACTTAGATCTAGGCCATTGATTGGCCAAATATGACGGCTTCTATGCGTTGGACTGTATATGCCTTCAATACATGGTTTTTCACTGTTTTTCATGTGTTTTAGCCTCCTGATAGTCTTTTTTCACCCTTCCAACGGCTCTTAGCGTGTGATTATTTCGATATTTGGATGATGTTAAGAAAATTTTGAAGACTTCAGGAGTGTTTTGTATCCATTTTTGGGCCAAATGCCAACAAGGCTAACACTGGCTCCTTTTGGTGATGAAATCCTCCTTGTGAGCTTTCAAGAATCACAGAACAATGCCTTTCCTGTAAAAACAAAATGAAATCTTCCTCCTAGTGTCCCATCGTGCATGGAGACTATTTTGAAATAAAATAAAAGTTGGAAAAAACATATTTACAGTACCAAGGCTTTAAAGCCTCAAATGGAATATGGTTTCAAGAACTGCCCATTTATTGGGCTACCAAAAACATCTCCTCCTTCCAGACTGTGCAGAATAATGGTATTGTTCTGTTGAATTTGAGCGATGAAAAAAAGACCTATCCATAAGGAGTCAAACTTACCATGATTACCTTTCTTTTCCTTAAATGCATACCATTTTAGAACCCATTCACCAACATGGAAATTGTCCACTTTTGCCTTCCTGTCAAAGGTTTCTTTGATTTTCTTCTGATGAGCTTTCGACTTCTCAACCAACTACTCTCTGATATGTTATAGTTCAACCATGTTATTCATTCTCCTTACCATGTCATTCTCTTCATCTTGTTCTTCTTGCAAGAATTTGGCCACAGGGAGAGTCAGCTGGATAAGGAAAACATCATCATCGCTATAAAATAGCTTAAATGGAGAATCTCCTACTGACTTTTTGATGGTAACTCTGTCAACCCACAGTGCAAACTTCAACTCGGAATCCCAACTCTTTTGGTTGTCCTCTAACAATTTTTTTATTACCCTTATCAGACTCTTATTAGATGATTCTGCCAGGCCATTTCCTTGAGGATAATAGGAGGTAGAATGCACTAATCGAATGCCCATGGATTCAGTCATGCCCGCCAATTATTTTGCCTTGAAAGCTGCTGCATTATCAGTGATTAGTTTGGTTGGGCAACCAAATCTATTGAAAATATTCTCATTCAAGAACTTTATGACAACTTGATGATTGGAATTCTTAGTGGGTATAGCCTCAATCCACCTGGTGAAATAATCAGTGGCTACCAAGATCCATTTGTGTTGGCCACTGGAATGTGGGTTGATCTCACCTATAAAGTCCAAACCCCGCTACTGGAAGGGACCATTCACATGTACTAGCTTCAAGGGAAGAGATTTTAGTTGTTGTCTTCCTGCAAACCTCTAACATTTTTTACAAGACTTCACAAACGAAAACACATCAGCGAATAGAGTAGGCCAATAATACCCAGCCCTCAAGAATTTTTGCGTTGTGGTTTTCGTCAGCCATAAGCTTAACCAAGCCCATGCCTTTGATAAGCTTAGTGGGATTCACATCTATGTTAAACTCTATGATTTTTACAATCCTGTTGAGGCCACGAAAATCGGGTCGACAACAAGGGGGATACCCGCCCGGTCCTGACCTTGGTTGGCAGCTCCTTATCCGTTTAGTATAGTGGGTCCGATTGGGGATAATGGGACCAGTTTCCCAATCTATGAGTGTGTGTGTGTAGAATTTTATGTTGTTGATCTAATAGTTCCTATCTAATCTATTCTAATTCAAACTTTAATATAATTCTATGCTATTGTAATCTAATAAACAACACATCTAAATCTATACTAACCCGGGATGTAATTCTTCTATTATGCGATCTAAAGAGATTTCAAATAACAACTGGCAATAAATATCATTCAGCGATTATAAGAAAGGAAATCAAGCAAGATGAACCACTTCGCATAAAAAGTTAGGCGAAACAGTTGTGAACAACATATCGCATAATGAGCTATTCGTACATTAGGCATAAATAAATAGTTACCACCGTACAAAAGTGCCAAATGATAACTCAAGCATTCATGCAATAATACATGAATAACTAAAAACTGTATATCACTTTAACATATAAGCAGAAATGGTCAAGAGATAAAATTACCATTTATGACTAGTCCTACTCATAAGCTTCAAGCAACAATGATTTATCTCTCCTTGCTCTAACATCCACTAAGAGTACAGAAGTGCAACATCAGTAGTAGATATGAAATGCAAACATCAACAAATCTTGATCCATTCATTCACCAAAACCTCCTCTGAGGGTACAAAAGTGCATGTTCTGAGGACAAGTTTTTGATAAATTTCTGGACCCTTCTCTAAATGCATGAGAAGGGTTTAAATACTACTAACTAAATAACTTAATTACACAGATTCAGGATACGGTTTAAATGACCGCCCTTTTTCTAAGCAAAACTATTTCTAAAAATTAAATTTAATATCTAACTATTTCTGCATTTGCTCCTTAATGTTGCGAGCATTCAATATTTGCCTGGGTAGAGTTGGCTGACTGTCTTCTGCTTTTGGTTCAGCTAAGCAAACAGAAATGGTAAGAGCTAGCACCATTTTTTCAGCAAAATCAATGGTATACTCGAGAGTCATCCTCTGGGTATGTGAATTTACTGTGTATGCCCAGTAATAATCCAAGTTCCACTTGGTTAATCCTCGAATTGCTTCTGCCTCTTCTTTCAGCTTTATGTTTCTAGTTTGTTCTTTACCATTGCTTTCTGTCGTTTTCCTGGCTTACAAGTGACTAAGCAGTTAGAGGCTTTGCTTTTTGAGCAATTTTCTCAGCGATGCGCGATTAGCGCTAGGCACTAATCGCGCATCAGAAACTACCTCCGTTCTTTGATCCGGGCCTCTCTGATGCGTTTTTCGCCTTTAGAGCCTTTTCCTTCACCGGGTATAAGATTCAAAACTTTGTAAACATACTGCCTTCGTGAGCTTCTGACCTTGAGCGTTAAACCGCTTGTTGACATCAGCATTGTTCAACTACTCATTCAACCATGGTTGTAATGGATAGTTCAGCAGCGTTCTGTGAATCTGCGGCTCTGTCACATGCGGTATCTGTTTATGATGGCATCTCTTCTCTGTTTCTGAGCATTGGAACTTTACCCTTTTCCTTCATGGCTACCTGCACATTGCTTTGTGTTACTTCTGTTTTTCGTTCCTGCAGTTCACACATGAGGAGAGAGTAATGATAATAAAAATCAACAAGAAAGCTTTAAGCTCTACGGATGCACAAAAACATGCCACCTGACATGAACTGGCTCTTCGAAAAGCACAAAACTGTCTTTCATTAACAACTAGCGTATCATTCATTAATTATCATTAAAGCGCACATCCAGTTCTTGGTTTATGGGAAGCTTTTCTTGAATGTTGAGCCGGGGAAAATCTGCGATGGAATGTTTCTGCTCTTTGCATCGCAGCATCGCATATCGCATTATCGCAAACTTCATTAAGATGTGCTATTGTAGAGTTGCTCGATCACGCTATCGCAAAATCATAGATCGCAAGATCGCGCCATCGCAAGATTGCGGATCGCAACAATCGTTACATAGTTATGTGTTTTTCATGTGACATTGCGATTTGCGATATCGCATATCAGATATCGGCGATTTTTAAAGTTTTCCAATGTGAGCCTTTCTTAATGCATGAGATGCGATGGAATTCGCATCGCAATTTTGTAGTTTATTATTTTTACTCATAACGAAATGTCCTATCATTCTTCGCGTGATGCGATGTTTTCTTAAGGAGTAAAATACATGAGTTTTAATTGAATTTTTTGAATTTTTACTAAGGGTCCCCACTTATCTAGTGTTACTACTAATACTGTATAAGGAGGGGGGTTGTTGGTGACCACAACAATTGGTGATTCACTTGGAAGAACCAGTTATCTATGTTTATCTATTGAATTTTTCAAACTTCCAAAACATAAAATTTTTCAGAAAATTAAACTTTGTTATGGAAAGATAGAGTACATTACGCTCTAAACCGTCAATGATATTTTGTTTCAACTACTTTCTACTGTAATTATTTTCTTCCTCAGGCTAGTCCTTGTATTTACGTCAGCCATTACTTGGTTTTGTAAAGATAAAACAAAGTCTCCTCTGTAAACCAGTTTTAAATATGCTCCTTTGTCATAGGTAAAGCCTCTGCTGTCAGCAGGCGTTTATAGCCTCGACAGGGTTACCTGTTACCCAGCAATGATCTTGTATCCTACCTAAGGTGGTCTACAACTTTCAAAGGAAAAATCCATATCCACACTTATTGCTTTGATTTTCTTTTTATTCTTAAAGAACAATGTCTTGGTTTGGTAGCCAAATTATGACACAGTCATTCACTTGATTTATAACTTTGCTGAACAAGCTGGCTCGTGATGAGACCCCTTGTCTTTTGATTGCAACAATCTTGAGTCATTGCCCTGTTGTGGTGTACAATATTGGCAAAGTTAGCAAATGTTATAATATATGTGATAATGATAAGCCGGCTCGTGATGAGACCTCTCATTCTTCAAGATAAAGTGTATTCTTGGATCATTCCTCCGAACGTTGTGATTTTCCTTAGCAGGGAGGAAGTCATTGTTTCCTTAAGATAACTCTGGACAATAATAATAGAGTATTTGGAAACAACTGTTCTACAGAGAATCTTTATTTTGTTATTGATACCTTTCATTCTACTGAGATAAAACAATTTCTTCACTAAAGGTTGCTTTCATCAAATTTTTTGAAGTTGAAACTAGTATCATATATAGGTTAAAGTTTTTAACTGTATCTATCAATAATAAAGATCAATTTTCCAAAAGATTTGCTATTTATACAAGCGAAAAGTTCAAAATCTGAAGGAGAATTGGTGTCTTTTTCTGTAAATTCCTAATGTAACCACTCACAACTGGTTTTATTATGAAAAAGAAAAACAACTATTCTACAAAAATAGAAGAATAATATTCTATGGAAAATATTTCTTGAGAATTTGTCCATTAACAGGCAAAGGATCCCTCTTACCTACTAAATCCTGTAACACGAACGTTGATGGACCTATGACTTCTACAATTTGAAAAGGACCAAGCCACATCCTTTGAAATTTTGTATGTTTGCCCTTTTCTTCATGAGCCTTGTCCCACTTTAAAACTAAATCTCCCATCTGAAAATCTTTTTTGGTCATTATGTTTGAATCAAAAGAGGATTTTACTAGTGCTTGATGATGAGCATGCGTTTTCCTAGCTTGTTCTCGTTGTTCTTCTAATTTAATTATTTCCATTTGTCTTAGCTGTAAGGAGGAAGTGGGTATTTCATCAATGTATTGTATTAAAGACAAAGAGGGAATTGCTAAGTGAGTCGGAAGAATAACTTCTTTCCCATAAACTAAATTAAAGGGAGAAGTGCCGATAGAAGCTTTTTGTGTTATCCTATCTGCCCATAAAGCATATATCAAAGCCTTGTGCCAATTCTTTTGATTTTGATCAACTGTTCTTTTAATAATCCTGATTAGGTTTTTATTTGTTGACTTAGCTAACCCATTACCTTGTGGGTAGTAATTGGCTGAATATTCAAGTTTGAATCCTCTTTTAAGTGCAAATTCAGTCATTGCATTTCTAGAAAACAATGATGCATTATCTAACATTAAAGTGGATGGCAATCCAAACCCGGTGATTATAAATTGATCTATGAACTCAATGACATTTTTAGAATTAGTCGTCTTGAGTGGAACTGCTTCTACCCACTTAGTAAAATAATCTGTTGCTGTGAGGATGTATCTATGCTCCTTAGAAGAGTGAGGAACGATCTCACCTATTATGTCCAAGCCCCACTGACTGAAAGGTTGCTCGATGTTTAGCGGCTGTAGTGGCAGGGATGGCTTCTTTTGTCTTCTAGCAGTAGTTTGGCAGACTTGACATCTTCTCACGTAACTGTGTGAGTCTTTAAACAACGTGGGCCAGTAATATCCTGCGCGTAAGATTTTATGTGCAGTAGCATCTCCAGCATAGTGTCCGCCTGCTGGCCCATCATGGCGTTCCTGCAAAACATTTTCAGCTTTAGCTTTCTCAAGACACCTAAGAAGAACAGAACCATAATTTTTTTCTAAAAAGAATATCATTTATGAGCTGATATTGTTTAGCTTTCAGCCTTAGGGCTCTTTTCTTAGTATGATCAAGGTGTGAAGGAGCATACCTGTTCTTAAGATAATAAATGATATCAGCATATAATGATTCTGCATCATTTAGGCTTACCTCACACATTCATACCTCTTCAGATGGAATTTCAGAAATTTGCAATGCTCCAGCCAGCATTTTGCAGAAGCCTTGACCTCTTACAATGTTTGTTGGTTTGATCTCAATATTATATTCCTGTAAGGCAATAACCCAATTGGCCCTTTTCTCACCCACATCCTTCTGTACTAGAAGATTCCTTACCGCTGGAAACGGTACTATGATCTTAGTATGGGTTTTAAGTAAGAAAGGTCTGAAGTATTTGACCGCTTTGAAAACAGCATAAGCCTGTTTCTCCACGTCTGAATAATTTAGTTCAGCACCCTGTAAATTTGAGCTAAAAAACGCAATTGGAGCTTCGACTTTTTCTTGCTTTGCTTGAGTTAGAATCACAGCATATGACTTATCTGAGGCAAATGTGTATAAAATAAAAGGCTCTGAAAAATTCGGGGTTGCTAAAGATGGAGCATTAATAATAGCTTGTTTGATCAGGTTAAATGCTTCATGTTCATCTTGACCCCATTTAAAATTTGAATTCTTTTTAATCATGGTTTGAAAAGGAGACACGATTCGTGAAAAATCTGGAATGAATCTCTTTACAAAATTGATTTGATCCAGGAAAGATTGCATGGCTTTTTTGTTATGAGGTAAGGATATTTCAGAAATTTCTTTGATTCTGTTGGGATCAATGTGAATATCGGATTTTGACACTATGAATCCTAGAAGTTTCCCTTCACTTAGCACAAAAAAAGATTTCTTTGGGTTAAGTGAAATTCCATACCTTAAACACCGTTGAAAGATTTGTTTCAGGTCTTTGAGATGGTCGCTTCGCTTCTTCGAGTACACTGTTATATCATCCAAATAAATTACTACAGATTTATTGACTATACCTTTGAATGTCATGTCCATGGCTCTCTGAAATGTGGCACCAGCATTAATCAAACCAAACAGCATCTTCCGATATGCGTACGTGCCCCATTTAGTCCTGAATGTGGTTTTCAACTGATCATCAGGATGTACCAACACTTGATTGTATCATGAAAATCCATCCAAGAAAGACATTAATTCTGAGCCCGCCACTGCTTGCAGTATCTGTTCCATAGGTGGTAGAGGAAAATTATCTTTTTGACAGGCTTTGTTAAGGTCAATGCAAATCCTAATATCTCTGTTTTTCTTTCTAACAGGTTCCATATTGGAGACCCATTTGGAATTTCTGACGGGAAAGATTATCCGGGCTTTCAATAACTTATTGAGCTTAGTTTTTATCTGATTTTCTAAATTTGGGTGGATCTTTCTCAACTTTTGTTGGACAGGTTTTTCATTATCGATCATGGGAATAGTATGCTGGATGACGGAAGTGTCGTATGTTTTCAGCTCATCATAATTCCAGGCAAAAACATTTTTATATTGTCTCAAAAGACGATATACGCTAGTTTCTCTTCAGGGGCTAGGCTGAGGCCTAGATTAATGTTTTGTGGTTTAGCATCGGTCCCTAGGTTTACTAATTCATAGTTCAAGGTTGAACTTTGGAGTTTTGAATTGGTAGACCTCTTAAACCGATCTTTCAAATCGTATAAGTCTTCTAACTTGACCACCGACTTAGGTATAACATTATTAGTGCTATTTGGTTGCAATTGTTGATCGTGCTGGTCTTCATCAATTATTTGATTGGAGTAGGATCCTTCAGACGTGAGGAAATTTACGATATCAGGATCATCATTGAATACTCTCCAATTTGTGATGTTGTCAGGAATGGATGGTCTAAAGATTAATTCTATTGAGAATCTATCTGGACTAAAATCTTCGGATGGAATAAGCTTAGAAGCTACATTAGCCAAAAGGTCTGCACTTTTGTTTTGGAGTCTGGGGATTGAAGAAATATTAAACGCTATGAAATTCTTAGTCAGATCTTGTACTAAGGATTGATAGTGTTTCAAATGACCTGATAAGCAATGTACAGTGTTACGTACCTGTTTAACCACAATCTCAGAGTCTCCAAAAACTTGAAGATACTTGACGTCTAACCCGATCGCTTTGTACAGGCCTTGAACCAAAGCTTCGTACTCTACTGTATTGTTTGTGAAATTGAATTCTAGTCTACATGTGAGCATGATATTATCTCCTTCTGGACTAATCAGAATGCATCCTACTCTTGCTCCTTCGTTAGATCTAGAACCATCAAAAAAGAATTTCCAAAACAAAGATTTATTTACAGGTTTATCTAAAAAAATGATACTTTTCGAACTATCAGTTCGAGAAAAATTTTCAACTTGGGACAAAACGGAATGTTCTAAATAGGGTCATGCATGAGCATTGAAACTGACAAGGAAAGAATCTACTAAGTAATTGCCAATAATGCTGCTGTTATATGCTACTGGTTCATTTTCTCCCTTTAACTACGTTACTATGTACTTCTAGTGTAGCTCTCGTTCAAATTTTATTTGATTCGGTTTACCGTTGTAGGGCAGCCACATGTGCAACCAGTCGGTTGCGAAATATCCATGGAGTTTTTCTGACCAATCCCTGCTAAGAACTAAGCCATAAAATTCTGGGATATCGGCAACTAGAATGTCAATAACCTGGCATACCTTCAGGTTGGATGACAACCTTATGGTTACTTAATTTAGTTCGCCAATCACTTCGACCTGAGATTGATCTAGCTGAACTATGCTCATTGCGGATTTCTGTGGTTGAAAATTTAACTTGATACATATAGATTTGGGTAAAATATTCGATGAAGCACCGGAATCTACCAAACAATTGTGCACATTTTTATTGAAGATTTCATAAGTAAGGAGAAATGGGGGAGTGTGAGATCTTGATCTTCCTCCAATTAGGGCAATGTCATTTGGATCAATCTTATTGATCGCGTTAGTTGGAGGTCTTCCCATGTTATGGGAAGCTTGAGAAAGTACAGCGGCACGCAAAGGTGCAATTGGCACGGCATGTAATTCTTTCATCATTATCTTCTGTTGATGTTTCAACTTGCTCAGTTCGTAAAGGGTAATGTTAGCCCTAGTCTTCTTCATGTCTTAAATAATATTGTACTCCATTTCATCTGACACTATAAGTGTTTTCGATGGAGTCGTTTCATCTGTTTGGACTAGGCTGGTTTGAGTCGCTTTAGATGTTTTTTTCTTTGTCGCGACTTTATCCTTTATTGCAGAGCTTGCGCTCTTTGGCTTAGGGATAGTTTGGGGAGGACCAAGCTGGTTTTTGCTTCGTGTGCTAACTGGAAATACTTCTTGATCTTCTTCTTGTGGGAGGATGAAATCCAACATTCCTTGTAATTCCACAACCTCTTCGTCATCAGTATGCCCTTCAGTGACAATTTCCTCTTCTTCTTCCTCGGATTCAGCATTTGAAATGGCATTGGGTGGCTTTGAATCCGTTGAAGGACCTCTTTTAAAAGCTCTGTAGGGCTTTTTTGAAGAAGTTTCTGCTACTTGATTTTTTATGTCAACCATTTCATTGGACATGGTCTTTAGAACTTATTGCAATCCTTCCAAATCAAATGGATCTTTAGCTTGTTTCTTCTTGGAGTCTTCCTTGAAGGTGACTTTTTTTGGATTTACGTTCCTCTATCGTGGATCTCTTTTCCAGGGCTATTATTCATTTCTCTACTGCTATCACTTCATTCATGTTATCAGCTAAGGTTATTTTATTTGCCCTGTCCACAAAGATTGCTATGTTCGATGGTAGAGTGGTAATTTACCATTCACATCGTACTTCTTCGCTGGGCTGGGAAGAAGTAGGTATCTTGTTGAAAATTTTGTTGAAACGTAGATTGAAATCCTTGATAGGCTCTCTAGTTTCCGCTTTAAGATTGGATAGGTCATTGATTAATGTTTCTGTAGACCTGTCATCACCAAACTTGGTTAGGAATTGGTCCTGGAAGATGTCCCAACTTGTGATGGATCCGGAGGGTAATGAAAAGTACCATGACCCGGCTGTTCCTTGTAGTGTATAAGGAAAAAGCTGAAAAACAACATCTTTATTAGTAACCCCATTGAGATTAATGGAAAGCATGAAGTTGTTTATGTGCTCTTCTGCTAGCATGCGTGCCTCGGGATTGAATTTAGGCAGCCATTTCTCAAGATGGGCCGGTATTTGACTCAAGGGTGCAGGCATTAAGACTGCCCCAGGGTTATTCCATGGAGACTGGGCCATTGTTGAAGTGCTAACAGAGGAAAGTGCACAAAATGATCCCTACGGCTGGTAGGATGAGGATACTATGATTGTAGATGATTGAAGAGGGATTGTGGGGGTTCCAGTGGATGGATGGACGATGATCTGGAGTGGAGGAGTGGATGGTTGACTTCACGGTGAAGTAGTTGAGATGGACGATGTTGACGAAAGAGTCTCACTGTCAGACTCTTTAGGTGATTTCCTTGCTCTTTTCCTGGTGGGAAGAGGTAATTCAGTTGGCTGGATGCCAAACTTTTCACTCTTTAGCCTGGTCAAGGGATGAGCAGGGTTGTACTGCGAAGTCACGCTGCCTTGAGATTTATCATACCTCTGAGGAGAAATGGAAAATCGTTGAAGTTTGTGAATCAGAGATTTGACTTCAGGAAGTTCTACGGTAGATTGTTCTGAAATATCAGGGTGTGTAGTAGCGGTTGATACTCGAGCGACTTCTGACGCTGGATTTAAATGTAATGGAGAAGTTGGGGGAGATGATGAGGGTGATTTATTCTCAGAATGGTATTTAGATTTGGATTTACTTGCCATTCATAGTTCTGGCCCTCCTAGCGCCAAATATGTTGAGGCCCCAAAAATCTGGTTGACAACAAGGGGGATACCCGCCCAGTCCGGACCTTGGTTGGCAGCTCCTTATCTGTTTGGTATAGCGGGTCCGACTGGGGATAATGGGACCAGTTTCCCAATCTATGAGTGTGTGTGTGTAGAATTTGATGTTGCTGATCTAAAAATTACTATCTAAGCTATTCTAATTCAAACTTTAATCTAATTCTATGCTATTGTAATCTAATAAACAACACATCTAAATCTATACTAACCCGGGATGTAATTCTTCTATTATACGATCTAAAGAGATTTCAAATAACAACTGGTAATAAAGATTATTCAGCGATTATAAGAAAGGAAATCAAGCAAGATGAACCACTTCGCATAAAACGTTAGGCGAAACAGTTGTGAACAGCATATCGCATAATGAGCTATTCATACATTAGGCATAAATAAATAGTTACCACCGTACAAAAGTGCCAAATGATAACTCAAGCATTCATGCAATAATACATAAATAAATAAAAACAGTCTATCACTTTAACATATAAGCAGAAACGGTCAAGAGATAAAAGTACCATTTATGACTAGTCCTACTCATAAGCTTCAAGCAACAATGATTTATCTCTCCTTGCTCTAACATGCACTAAGAGTACAAAAGTGCAACATTAGTAGTAGATATCAAATGCAAACATCAACAAATCTTGATCAATTCATTCACCAAAACCTCCTCTGAGGGTGCAAAAGTGCATGTTCTGAGGACAAGTTTTTGATAAATTTCTGGACCCTTCTCTAAATGCATGAGAAGGGTTTAAATACTACTAACTAAATAACTTAATTACATAGATTCAGGATACGGTTTAAATGACCACCTTTTATCTAAGCAAAACTATTTCTAAAAATTAAATTTAATATCTAACTATTTCTGCATTTGCTCCTTAATGTTGCGAACATTCAATAATTGTCTGGGTAGAGTCGGCTGACTATCTTCTGCTTTTGGTTGAGCTAAGCAAACAGAAATGGTAAGATCTAGCACCATTTTTTCAGTAGAATCAATGATATACTCGAGAGTCATCCTCTGGCTATGTGGATTTACTGTGTATGCCCAGTAATAATCCAAGTTCCACTTGGTTAATCCTCGAATTGCTTCTGCCTCTTCTTTCAGCTTGATGTTTCCAGTTTGTTCTTTACCATTGCTTTCTGGCGTTTTCCGGGATTACAAGTGACTGAGCAGTTAGAGGCTTTGCTTTTTGAGCAATTTTCTAAGCGATGCGCGATTAGCGCTAGGCACTAATCGAACATCGGAAATTGCCTCCGTTCTTTGATCTGGGCCTCTCTGATGCATTTTTCGCCTTTAGCACCTTTTCCTTCACTGGGTATAAGCTTCAAAATTTTGTAAACATACTGCTTTCATGAGCTTCTGACCTTGAGCGTTAAACCACCTGTTGACATCAAAATTATTCAACTACTCATTCAACCATGGCTGTAATGGATAGTTCAACAGCGTTCTATGAATCTGCGGCTCTGTCGCATGCGGTATATGTTTATGATGGCATCTCTTCTCTGTTTCTGAGCATTGGAACTTTACCCTTTTCCTTCATGGCTACCTGCACATTGCTTTGTGTTACTTCTGCTTTTCGTTCCTGCAGTTCACACATGAGGAGAGAGTATCTATAATAAAAATCGACAAGAAATCTTTAATCTCTACGGATGCACAAAAACATGCCACCTGACGTGAACTGACTCTTTGAAAAACACAAAACTATCTTTCATTAACAACTCGCGTATCATTCATTAATTATCATTAAAGCGCGCATCTAGTTCTTGGTTTATGGGAAGCTTTTCTTGAATGTTGAGCTGGGGAAAATCTGCGATGGAATGTTTTTGCGTTTCGCATCGCAGCATCGCATATCGCATTATCAAAAACTTCATTAAGATGTGCTATCACAGAGTTGCTCGATCACGCTATCGCAAAATCGCAGATCGCAAGATCGCGCCATCGCAAGATTGCGGATCGCAACAATCGTTAAATAGTTATGTGTTTTTCATGTGAGATTGCGATTTGCGATATCACATATTGGATATCGGCGATTTTTAAAGTTTTCCAATGTGAGCGTTTCTTAATGCATGCCATGCGATGGAATTCGCGTCGTACTTTCGCAGTTTATTATTTTTACTCATAACGAAATGTCCTATCATTCTTCGCGCAACACGATGTTTTCTTAAGGAGTAAAATACATGAGTTTTAATTGAATTTTTTGAATTTTTACTAAGGGTCCCCACTTATCTAGTGTTATTGCTAATACTATATAAGGAGGGGGGTTGTTGGTGACCACAACAAATCCATTTAGCTCTCTTTCTATCAATATGTGGCTGAGATAAGATATCTTTTACTGAGGCTGAAGGTAGATATGCAACCACTTTGGAATGTAGAATATAAATTCTAAATGCCTTAAAAGAATTTATGAGAGCATAAACTTGTTTTTCAATAAGGTCATACCTTAGTTTAGCATCCCTTATAGTTTTGCTGAAAAAGGCCATGGGGTTCTCTATGCATTCATCATTTTTCTGCAACAAAACTGCTACAACTGTATCATAAGAGGAAAAAGAGAAGATACAATACTCCTTAGTATAATCTAGGCTGATTAGAGTAGGAGCTTCCATGATAGCTTGTTTGATGGCTTCAAAAGATCTTCTTGCAGCCCCTGTCCATTTTATTTCTGATCCTTTCTTCAGCATGGAAGTGATGTTCTTTACTATCTCTACAAAGTTTGGAATGAACCTCCTTACAAAGTTAATCTTACCCAGGAAGGATTGAATGTCCTTTTTTGACCTTGGGATGGACAATGTCTGAATTTCTTGAACCCTTGCTGGATCAATCTTCGCACCTTCAGTTGAAACAATATGTCCTAGAAGCTTGCCTTCTTTTAAAGAAAAATATGACTTCTTTGGGTTGATCAAAATTCTAAACTATCTGCACTTTAGAAATACCTTGTTCAAATGCTACAAATGATCCTTGTGACTGCTGGAGAAGACTATTATGTCATCAAGCTAAATAAGGAAAAACTTGTCCTTCTCTCTGACAAAGGCTATGTGCATGGCCCTCTGAAAAGTAGCCCCACCATTCATCAATGCAAAAGGCATCTTGGAGTACATGAAAGTGCCCCAAGGAGTAGTGAAGGCGGTCTTTTCTTGATCTTCTGGATGTACAACAATCTGATTGTAACCTAAAAATCCATCTAAGAAAAACATGACTCTAGCCCTTGAAACTTTTTACAGCAAGTGTTCCATCTTAGGCAGGGGGTAGGTATCCTTTTTAGAGAATTTTCTTAGATTTCTGAAGTCAACACCAAGCCTTATTTCTCCATTTTTCTTTCTTACTACCACAAGGTTAGCTATCCACTTTGAATACCTTAGGGGAACTACGATTTTGGCATCCAATAGCTTCTTGATTTCTTTCTCAATCAAAGGCAATAAAAGAGGGTTGATAGGTCTTAATTTCTGCTTAAAAGGTATAGTGTTCTTTTCCAGTGTAATCTTATGTTGAATGATGTTTTTGTCATAGGTTTTAAGATCACTATATTCCTAGGAAAAAATATCAATGAATTGCTTCATGAGGGTGTAATACTCGGAATTTGGGGTAGAAGACAAATGAGTGGACAGATTTATGTATTTCGGATGGGCTGGGCTCCCTATATTATGTTTACAAACAACAGAATCACTTTATTTTTTTGTAGGTTTATAAGGCACATTGTTATGATCGAACAACTTGTCTAGAGGCACCAATCTTTTGGGTATATGGTTACTAGGCAGCTGGACAATGCTTCCTTGGCCAAGCTAGTCCTTTAGCTTGGATTCGGCGCATTCTTCCATGGTTTCATTTTCTTGGTCGATGTGCGACTTAGAAAATTCCTCAACGACTTGTAGAAACCTATTAATTTCATCATCATCTTCAAAAACTTTCCAGTATTTGACATTGTTAGGCAGAGACAGTCTATATTTCACCTGAACTTCATACATCAATTTAGGAGGTAAAGGAGGAATAAACATGCTAGCAGACATAGCAAGGGATTCGGCAAGCTGGTTCTTCATTCTCAAAAAGTAAGAAATGCTTAAATTATTAAAAGAATCCTTGAGCCTCCATACCTCATTTTTGTATGCTTTCAGCCTTGGGTGCTTTGCTTGAAACGTTTTATTGACCTGCCGAATGATGAGGTCTGCATCTCCAAACATTTTTAGGCCTTTGATGCCCATTTTTTTAGCAGTGCTTAAGCTAAATATGAAGGATTCATACTTTGCTATATTATTTGTGACCTGAAAAGTTAATTTGAAAGATAAATGAATGTATTCCTATGTGGGGGACACAAGGACTACACTTGCCCCTGCAGGTTCCTTAGAGGAAGCTCCATCAAACAGCATGTCCCAAATCTGTGGGCCTTCTTCCTCTATGATCTGGAAAACTGGTTTCTTAAGCTGCATGGAGGCCAACTGAGATTCTTGAATCTGAAGAATACGAGCTCCAAAATCAGTGTTGACAACATAGATGGGATGATTGGAGGGATTCCTTTCATCGTTGATGATACAAGCCAACTGAGCCTCTATGTACAATCTCCTATTTTCACCTCCAAAAACAGGGACAATAGCATAGGACAGATCATTTTGCAATGTTCCACCTAATCTCTTGATCGAGCCTCTAGAAAGCAACATTCCAAACTTGGGGGGTACATTTGGTACTACAAAATCCATGATCATGCTTTTCATGGGCAGTTGAGACAAGGTGATGGCTAGATCTGTGATTAATCACAAACATTTCACTTTTCTAGAGTCAAAAGAAAACAAGTCATGATAAGGCTTGGTAATGTCAAGATCCAACTCATCCATGATATCCTTGGGCATTAGATTATGGCTAGCTCTAGTGTCCAGAAGGCAGTTGTGAAGGATTTTATCATGAATAGTGAGAGAGACATAGAATGATGGGGAACTGTCTTCACAATTTTCAATCATTGGGCTAAGAATAACAGTTGGTTTGTCATCTTGTAGATTTACATAGTCAGTGGGGGCTTGGACGGCTTTAGGCTCAAAGGCATTGAGGATGGATCTTTTGAAGGACTCATTCTTCACTAGTTCAATCAGAGGCATAGGTATTCTTAGCTTATGAATATCTAATCGGAAACTCAAAGGAGAAGGAGACTTTTCAAGGCCTCTTACCTCATGAGTTGGGGCTTTAAGGATGATGGGATCAACTGCCAGTTTCCTCTACTTATTAGCTTGATGTACTGTAGGTATAGCAGCTCTTTGAATAGGAGTTTCCTTGGCATTATTCATCATCGACCTCAGATTTTATATGTGTTGATCTTCAGTTTGCAGAACAACTTCGCCATCCCATTCTTGGTTAATCTCGTCATTGAATAATGACTTTTCATAGGCAGTTGAGGTTAAGAAGGAGGCACTACCTTTGTGTTTCAAACAATGGATCTCATCATCTTCTTCAAACTGCTCTTCTTCCATGACCACATTCTGGAAAGGGGTCTTCACCCTTTGGTCTTCATTGGCATCTTTGCTTCTTTGCAAAATCTGCAACTACTCATTAGCTCTTCTATATGGATTTGGATTTGGATTTCTATGAGCAAAGATATTAGGAACTCTTCCTTTCCCAGGGTGTTACTCAACCTTTAGTTTAGAGATTTCAGAGGCTAATGGCTCTATCATTTTGGTAATTTTATCTATCTTGGGATCTGAGGATGATGAAGACTCACCCCTCTGTCTCCTTCTATCAACATTTCCCTTGAGCTTCTCTTCATCGATGATGTTTGATTCTACTTCCAGGGCTGCATCCTGCATATTAGCCAAAGTAGCACATCGCCTCTCCCTCAACAATAGACAAAAGTCAGAATCAAAAGCACTAGCATAGGTGAGTTTAGCAGAGGTAGTATTGGGTTTTACCTCAGCTGGTATCTTGTTGTACATATGGTTAAACCTCTTATTAAAATCAGACAACAACTGACCATTTTCCCTCTTTAACTCACCAAACTCAGTGTGGTAGTATAGGAGATCCCTCTTATCCCCACAATGATTTAGGAATGCATCATATAAAGCCTCAATGTTTGCTGTAGATCTTGGGGTCAATTCGCTGAACCATTTTCTAACCTCTCCATCTAGGATTTGGTCGAAGACTCTCATCCACACATCGTCTTCACTAATGTCTAGGTTATCAGCATAGCTATAGAATGACTCAAGATGTTTTTCAGTTGTAACACCTTCAGTCCTAGTGAACTTAGGCCTATATTTCTGATATTCTCCAATAGGCATGGCATTCAAAGGAGTGGGCAGTATTAGAGGTCCGTACCTAGCAGCTGTGATCCTTTCCATTTTGGTAGGTGCTTGTGGACCTGCCATAGTTATGGTGGCTATAAGAGTATTGGCAGTCTGAATGATAGAGGGCTGAGGAGAGACTGACAAGACTTAAACAGTATGATGGATAGGAGGTGAGGTTTCCTTTGGGCTTACAAGAAAAGCAGAACCTAAAGAATAAGGAGGTTTTTGAATCTCTGAGATTTTTTCTATGCTACTAGTATTAGAAGCTATACTCTCAACATGTATTTGTTCTATTGCATGATTTTCTTGAAGAGATATAGAATATTGTTTAGGTTTACCTGAACCTAATGCTCCTTTCTACAATACCTTTCTTTCTATGATGATTTTTTCAGGGACAGGTATCGGGTTAGATTGTGGCTTTTGAGGATTTCTCTGAGTATGCCCCACAAATTGAGCCAGAACTATGAAGTGGAGTCACCAAGAGGTTTGTCCTTCATTAGAGTCACTAGATAGATGATTACAACCAAAAAGAATGCCCAGAATTTGTCTATCATCAAAGCTAGATCTTTGTCATCTCCCAGGGAAGCTGAGCTTTAGTCTCCTCTCCCTGGCAATGGCGCCAATTTATGTTATCACTCTAGGAAACTCTCCTAGGTTGCAGCTCAGATATGCCTGATAACATATAATATTCAATATTGTTCTTTGAACTATTAGAATGGATGATGGATTGGATCAAGCCAGATAACCATTTCAACTCTATTCTCACTCAAGACATACATGAACACCCTAAAAAATACAAGGCTTTAGACCACTAATGCTCAATAGTTTATAGATTCAATGGAGAGATGGAGAATATTGATTGTAACAGTAGATTCATACATAAACACATATGAATGGCTAGCTACAGGACATAAATGAAACTTGCAAATCTAATTTATCAATGCAGAGATATGATGATAGTTTTTTGGCATCAGACACAACAAAAAACACGAATAACCTATTCAAGTGCAAGCATAGAACAACAGAGAAAATGGGAATTAAACATGTAACAACAAAAGAAGCTTATATTGTTGGAATGAATATGAGAAGCTAGAGGAATAGAGTCTCCACAGTCTCCAGAAGTTGAACCCTTCATACATTTTTCTTTCAGCCATTTATACGCCTTTTACAATGCTCCTGAGCTCTCAAAGGCTCTGAGTGTCTTAATCTATCCCATCTGTCTTTTTAATTGTTTGATGCCCTGACTAGGAAAGCATGGCTCGAAGGTTTCTTCTTCTGACAGAAGAGTAACCGGATTCAGGTAGTCTGCTTCACTGACTAGGAGCTCGCTCATGCAAGCAATGCTCCATGACCGTTCTGTTTGTTTGGATGATTTTCGCTGACTACTCCATGATTTCTTCTCGACCTCTGTCTCCTGGCAATTATTTCCCAACCTCTGTTTTGTGATAGAATGGGTCTTCGGGCCTTTGTTATCCTTTTAAATGTGAACAATGACTGTTTTCTGTTTTAAATAGAAAACACAACAACTGTGAGAAATCTCACCCATGTGTGGTCTTCTGAACTTCAAAAGACCTTAACCATGGTCTATTTCTCAATTAGGTCAGCCCTCTTGGTCGCTATCACAAGTCACTAGTGGCCTGTTCCCTGTGTATTTGCTTTGTATTATAGAAATACAAAAATCGTGAAAATCACATGAAAATGGCTCCCTCCGGACTTCAAATATCATATATTTCCCTTCCTGAACCATTTTGGGTCTGGGTCTTGTCGCATATCACAAGTGTAAGGTTCCCTTTTTATTTTATAAATACGTATCAAACAACGAAAATGCATTCAAATAGGCCTTTCAGCAGATTTCAAATTTTATGAAATATTATTCAGAACACCGTCAGGTCCGATTCATCGGGTTACGCATATACATGTGCATAGGCCCCACCCCATGGTGCTCCTCCACTGCGATATATCAATGCGATCTGATCACAATCACATATCGCTCGTGCACAAGGCCACTGCTAGCGCGATCCTTGTATTTCTCTAATAGCGATCTGGTGACGCGATGTGGGCCATCGATTTGTGTCGCTTGATTGAAGATCCATGTTCCATCGCTAATCACTATTGTAAGTCCCCTACGGTCTGCACTTAATCTGCTTGCTTGCCTATGCCGATCCGATCATCGGAGATCACTGATCGGGGATGTCCTATGCCCAACCTTAAGTCCTCTGTGCTCGCTGATTGCAATTTGCCGCTTAGATTTGGGCCATTGATTAGCCAGATCTGATGACTTCTATGAATTGGACTGTGTATGCCTTCAATACATGGTTTTTCACTATTTTTCATGTGTTTTAGCCTCCCGATAGTGTTTTTCCGCCCTTCCAAGGGTTCTTGGCGTGTGATTGTTTCGATATTTGGATGATGTTAGGCAAATTTTGAAGACTTCAGGAGTGTTTTGGATCCATTTTTGCGCCAAATGCCAACAAGGCTAACAATGTTATTAATAATATTGTTAATAATTTCATATAATTATTATTTATGTAATAATATTACTAAATGTAATCATTTAATATATTTTGTCAACCAAAGCAATTGGTTAATGTGACTAACATAATCATTAATGGTTAACTTTAATTGATTATAATTGACCATCTTCAATCTTATTAAACACTAACGATTATGGTAAGTCATAATTAATCATTTATTAATGTATAAAGCCACACAAAATATTAATAGTTTGATTATTAACTAATATATAAAACCATAATTTATTAATATCAATACTATTGATTATTTATTAATATTATTACATCAAAGCCTTAATATAAGTAATATAAATAATGACATATTTCTTTTATTAATCAATATAATGCATATTCATATTAATGTTAATATATTAAGACTAGTATAATATATATTAATATTATTGTTGATATATTAATATTAGTATTATCATTTATGTTAATATAACTATTAATATTGATAATAATGTGTGCCTTTTACTCTAAAATATGTGTTACAGTTTAAGTGTCCATGCCCATTAAAACATGTGTGTTAATACTTACACTATGCACATGAACTTATGCATTTGAACTTTTGAGGCTATAGCTATACAACACCTTAAAATGGTTACTATGTACATATATTGTACATATATTCTAAAACGACTATTGGAGTCTTGGAGGCATAACTGTAACACTTAACTTTTCATTTGATGACATGTTTTAAGTGACAAGTTTTAACTTTCAAATATGACAATGAAGGTTTTAAATTTTTAGTGTTTATGAGATTATAAAATAATGTAAATCATGGTAAACCATAATGGTTTTGCATTTAGTAAAAGGTCTACAATATTAGATTGTTTTAATTTCATGATATTTTTATGTTTTCAATGTTTTATTATATAAGTGGGTAGGCTTTATAAAAAATTTGGGTTTGGTTTTAATATAATATAATATGTTTTATTATCAAATTTAGATTTAAGTTTGTTATTAAGTTTAAGCTTTTAGGTTATTATTATTATTACTAGGTTTAGGTTTTTCGTGATTATTTTGATTTTAGTATTAATATTAATAGCCAATAATTATCAAACCATGTTCTACTACTGTCAAACTATGTGCGACTATGTTTGACACTCAACACTCTTCAATTTTGGTCAAATATAATTGGATATTATTATTGATTAATATTAATATTTGAACATAGTGTACCACATTAGATAAATTTAATTGTAGTCAAGCCTTGATAGAAAATGTTTAAATAATTGAGCATGATCAAACTTCGTCAACCATATGTTTACCATATTTAGAAATATTCAACTTGACAACATAGTCAAACACAGTTAACCATTCAAAGGTAAACATAAACAACCATAGTCAACCATGTTCAATTGTAGTCAAACAATCATTAACCATAGTAAAAAAATAGCTAGCAATGTTCAACAATAGTCACACATTGTCAGCCATATTCTAACCATGGTGCTCACTATGGTTTACAATGATTGACCATAATTATCAATAGTTACCATGGTCAACCATTGTCAACCATAGTCGACTGTATTTACTAGTGTCCACCCTCCTATTCTACTTGGACCCCCAACATTGTCTATTTTAGTTTTTTGGTTTCCTTAATTATATCACAATTTACTATTTTTGGCAGTTTTTCGGGTGGTGAACTTCTGGAGACATTTTGAGGCCCTAAACAATGTTTTTAGGGGAAAAGGAGAGACTGAAAGCATTGCGGATGGGGAATCTCATTTTCTTTTTGCCTCATCTTCGAGATCTTTGAAATGAGGTATTATGATAGCCAAATAGAGATCATATGCCAAAGTTACAACCCCAGGAAGTTGGGACCCATAGTTTTGGCACTTCATCTCCTAGGGTTAGGTTTTTGGATGTTTAGGGTTTTCTTTTGTTTCTCAATAATAAATAGGTCGTCTAGCATCATTGTAACATATTTCAGAGGCATGTAGCTGCCACATCTCTTCTTAGAGATAAGCTACCATTACCTGAGCTAGTTTATTTCCATTTTGTATGTAAGCATATTTCAATTCTTTGATATTAATGACATGAAGTTTTATTTCTGCTTCATCTCTGTGTTTATGTTTATATTTGTATTATGTTGTGTTCCTGCATAAGTCTGGATCATCGTAACATGCACTAGGAGTAAAATCACTCCTCCCTAGGACCACTACAAGCACATGTCATAGTCTAAGATGTTGAGTGGTTGTATTGAGGGATTCTTTCTTGGAGAGTGCAATACTTGGAGTTTGTTTTGAATTAGGACATGTTGAGGAGAATTAAAGCTTGGATACTCTTTTAGAGAGCACAAAACCATGTCATGAGGAGTGCTTGAAATGTGGATCCTTAGCTTAAAGACCATGCCACTTTGGAGGTGGCTTCCAACAACCACATGACACTTGTACATCTTCACTAAACTACCCTCATGTGGATATATCGTAATAACTTATATTAGGTTATTGTGCACTTGATCCATTTTCTATTATTTTCCTAACTGAGCTATCTTATAAAAGGGGAGAGTGTCCTCATTCTCACAACTTAGTCACTAGATCATCCATATCTTCTTGATGTAATCATATTGTAGCCTTTTTTTTGTAATGCAAGGGTTAAAGCTTGGGTGGATTATTGGGAACTAGGGTTTGTGTGAGATAAAATTAAGAGAAGTATCTCAGCACAAGCATTAACATGTTGCATGACCTAAGTCTTGTGAGATGAAACCTTAGAAAATAACTGGAGCACTTAATGCTAATGGAGCTTGTGTCATGCAAGTTTAGATAAATCTCATTGAGGACATTTTTATGAGAGAAAATATTTCAACTGTGAGATTGTTGGTGTGATTCTAGCTTGTAGTGGAACCTTTGATGCATCTAAGAGAGCTTGGTGAGATGCCTTGATAGCCTACAATATTGTTGGCCAAAAATTGTAGATGGTAAATGATCTAGCCAGGATTTAGTAGGAGCTCTATTATCTTTGCTAGGGCGCACTAGAAAGACATGTTGTATAACATAGAATGTCTAGGGGATTGTATTTTATCTTCATTTATGCTGTAATATGAACTGTACCCTTGTTGTCTAAAATTGTGTGATGTATTTCTAAGGATTTCACCTACATTCTGATTTAGAATAGACAAATTAGGTATTTGGGAATTGAGAACGATGCGAGTTCAGGTGAAGGTGGTTGGTTGAAGCCGCCATATGAGCTTCCAAAATCACACGGAATCTCAATATTCCTTGTATTAACCATGGTAAATCCATTAGCATGTTCAACAATAATTTGTCAAGATCACATTCATTCATTTGTAGCTTTTACCATTTGACATCGAACAAAATTGTTTTGAAGGATTTAAAGTCACACTCAATTATATCTTCCAAATACCAGTATCAATTTTTAGAGACTTCTGGATGTCTGTCACTTGTAGCAGAAACCTTAATAACTTGAAATACTTTGAAAATCCTACTATTAGAAGCTTTGGTCTTTTCATCCATCTTTTTTTATGTGAAATTTGTGGCCATTACACCACATAGCCTCGTACTGTTTCAATTGTTTAATGTCACACACGTCAAAAATGTGTTCTCAATTGCTAATAATATTTATAGCTCGAAATTATTCAAATTAAGAAAAAGACATGGCATATAAATCAATATAATATTAAAAAAACTAAATAGTATGGGGGGATATGCTTACCTATTTATTTTTTAAACCATTTTATAAATCAATTTTCCTCTTTGTATTATTGGTATCCCTCTCACGTTCAACTTCATTGACCAATGTAACCACACCATGCCATGATAAGTTACCATCAATTTATTTTTTCCATCGTTCAATCCATAACATCATCCAATCAATGTTGTTTGCAATGTATAAATGTAATGCATCCCACTCTCATCCAAATATATTAAAATAAAAAAATTCACATATGATTAGTTACCAAAGTATACCTTCATAATAAAGGATTATGTTGGAAGACTAAAAATTCAATAAGTACGATGTAGATAAAAAAATGTCAAATGTGTTATAAATCTCCACCATCTTCTTACATGCCACTTTCCTCGTTCTACCTTTCCCCAATAGGGGCTCCCCTTAATATGGTGTAGATTTAAATCAATAATTAAGATAAAAATAGACATTCAAGTAATAAGCATTTATAACCTACAATTGGGGTTGAAAAAACTTCATGAAGTGAGGCTCAGGGAGGTGCCTGCCACCCATTCGACCTTAATTATAGTTAACATTGGGTGGCATGACACCCCCAACCATGAAAGCACATGTACATTTATTCTAATTAATGAGAGGAATTTTTATTACTTGCAACATGATGATGGGGGTGGTAGTAGAGATGTTTGTTCAAGCATGGTGCCTATCGCTTTATGTGCTCGAACAAGGTATCAACTAAGAATTAATATGGGAAATATTACCTACTATAATGACTTCAAGGAGGTTTTACAACAATCAAGTTTCCCTGGTACAAGGTGAGTCTAGGATGATTCCAAGATTTTCCAGTAAAAGCACCCCTTCAACACTTTTACAAGAAATTTCCTTGTGGATTTACAACACTAGGTGGTAGAAAAAATAGTGCTCCTGGTCACTTGCTACACACTAGAGAAACAATGAGATGTGTTAGGGTGACTTTTGCATAGAGGGGTATGTCATTGCTTTATACATCACTAAGCTAAGTTCACTATTTATGTATTGTTGTCATCAACTTTGTGTTAGTCTTTATGGGGACTAGGAACTACCATAGTTCGCTAGTCTTGGCCTTATTCTTAATTAACCATGGAAATTGGCTCTTTCATTTTCTTGATCAAAATTGAGGTTATTTATAGGGTTTTCATTTAGTCATGGGTAAATTTTCTGATTATGAGGTCAATTTTGTTAGTTGGTGGACTAGAATGCATAGGTTGGTCTAGCAACATTGGGTTCTCCTTGTCCTAGAAGGACCTCAAGATTTTGATTGTTTGATGGAGGGTTGGATTTTCTTCTATAGAGAGAGAGGGCATGGTTAACATCTCACCTTGTGAATGTTAGCACTCACCTCGTGTATATGTCTAGGAGGAAGATATTTGGGTTATGGGGGTATTCTATCTAGGTATATTGATGTTTATTGTTATGGAAATAGTTTTTTGATTTGCAGGAAGTATTGTCATATAGATTGAAGTGCAATGGCTCATCAATGTGGTAGATCTAGAAGTGGAATTTGAGATAGGGGTCAATAGGAAAGAAACCTTGTGGGAGATTCACGCCATGGTGAGACCCTGGACCTCAATCTAGCCCACACACTTGGAATGGAGGACAAAGCTCCTCCCAAGGAAATTGGTTGTATTTTTTGGTAATTACTTAGTGGCAACCAAATATGGTATGAATGAGGATGGTATGATTTTGGAAAATTTAATAAATGGACGTAATATTATGATATAATGGAAATTCTTAGATTCACAAAAAAAGAAAATAACATCTATATCCATGCAAGAGAGATCGCTAGTTTATAAATAATGAAACATATGGAGAATTTCAATGACTAGACAATTGAATGGAATGATGGAAATAGGGGGCTAAATTTGTTACAAACATTCATCAGATAAGAGAATGGTAAGAAAATAAATGATGAAATTTTTCCTATCATATTTTACTTGAAATTTACGTTAGTATAAATAAAAAACATTAGTATTTAAAATAATATATATATATGTGTGTGTGTGTGTGTGTGTGTGTGTGTGTAGATTGACTGATTATATGTATCTGAGAGTTATATTGGTATAACATATTTTAAGAAAAATGAATTCTCAATATATAATTTATATTTGAAAAAAAAATGGATTCATATATATATTTTTATAAAGATAATGGATTCATATACACAATAATTTAAACACAATTTCCATAATTACATTAAATTTCCGATAAAATTTATAAATTAAATTTATGTTTTTAATAAATTTTTATTTAAATAATTATTGAGCACATGCTTTTTGGTATCTTAGAAAAAATATGACGTAAAAAAAAAAAAAAAAAATCCCTTGCACTTTAAAGAAACCAAGATATATACTAACGAACATCTATCATATATAAGAACTGACCAATTTCTAACTTAATTTATGACGTAATTATTCATCGAAGAATGGATAAATTAAACAATAAGATCATAGGAGATTAACAACCTTCCAAATTTTTTTTTATAAAAAACATCCCAAAAGGTAATATCAATAGATGGAATTAGATATTGAATTGTACTGATTGTATGATTGGTGCTCTAAATCCTTGTACAAGGGAGATGTGTAGGTATTATGATCATTTATGTCTCTGTCTGAACATATTTTAGTTTAGCCTTTAGCTACATATGTGATGATTTCACTCCATGAATTGTAACACTAATATTACAATTTCATATTCATATAGCTATGGAAAGAAAGAAGATATACCATCGTTGAAAATGTAGAAGATCCTCGTTGAGATATAGAGAAGTTATCAAAAATGATTTGGTGTGCTAGTAAGTTGTCAACTGGGACTTTCATGTCCACTAATATGCTTGATTCCACCAAGAATATTGAAAAACACAATTTTATGAGTGGTGTCAAACTTTTGGGAAACTATAGATCTTTGAACTAATTGGCCACTAATTATGTGTTGCCACAATATATCCACCCACTAGCAACAAAAGTTGTAGATGGAGAGAATATGCTAATCATATATCTATCTATATTAGATAAAAATATTTAATGGGATGAATATTGAGGAAAACATTCATCTTGGCCAAGATTGTGCAATGTACGAATTATTTGAGGGAATAAAATTTAATTGTTACTATGTTGTTTTAAACTAGCCATAAATCTAGTGTAGTCGAAATATCGAAATAAAAATTAAATTGCGACATTGTTTTTAGAGGATGTATTTTTTATTGAAATATATTTATATTAGTACAAAAAAATATAATACCAAACAAAGCCTTTTATTTTATGCCTCTTCTCTGAAACATCTACATTTTCAATGTTTTTGGTGAATATTAGGTAAATCAAATATTTTCTTAGTTATTTAAGTTGTTCTTTGAACTATAAATTTGATCATTTAATCCAATACAAAATTCATGAATATTGATGGAATTATAATTTTAAAATAATAAAATATAAATTTAAACATTTATCAAGGTTATTTAAAACTAAACAATATTATCTAGAATTCCATAGTAGTTTTTGGATTTTTCTCACCATTTAATGCAGTGGGGAAAGAAACTATGAGGAACATTACTTTCTATGTATGAGGATTATTGATATTTTTTATATGATTTTATGTGATTTACTCAACACCTTTAACATTATCATAGTTATATAAGTTAATTTTAAATGTTAGGAGACACAAATTCATTTTTTATAAACATCTATACTTTCCTTATAATGCATCTTCCATAAAAGCTATGCTAGATCAGTCTTAAATTCAACTCTATTAAGTAGATAGAGTGATAAGTTCTTTCAAGTTGCAAACATTTCTTTGAGTTTTTCACCCACAAAAGAGGTTTGCACATTGAAATATTTGATCCCTCTTAGTAATTGATAGATCTATAGTAAAGATAGATCTAGGTTGGTTCACCTCCACAATAAATTACCTTGTGTTATCTATAGAGCTTTGGTGGAAATAAAGCATAACAAAACTCTTCAAAAAAACAAATTCAAAAGTCAATGCTAAATTTCAACAACGAACTCTTCGTGGAAAGGGAATCGATATCATTAAGAAATATTTGTAATATATTATGTTTAAAATATTAAAATAAATGTCGCTCAACATTAAATCTTTAGGGGTTATTTACATAAATGGTCTAAATATGTTTCCCGATATCATTAAGGGAAAAATAAATAACTAGAAAAGGATTCCTTCAAATATTCTGCCATATACACACAATGATGAATGAGATAATTTTACAGAAAATAAACCAAATGAAGCCTTGATTTAAAATAAATAAATTTCTAAGAAAAGCTTCACACGATAGGAATTTCATGGTGTGTAAGCATATATATGACCTAGAGAATCATTAACCAAGCTAGACAATTCATTTGTTGAAGACTCATACATATTCAACGACATTGATGAACAATAATAATTTTTTACGAAAAAACTATATACCTCCCAATAGGACCATATTTCCTACACAAAGTGAAATTAAAAATGAAATTATTTATAAACAAAAAAAATTAATTAAAGCCCTATTTTCTCCCTTTATAATTTTAAATGATCAATCATCTATTTAAACAAATTAGAACAAAGATATAATATGTCAAGGAAGTAACAATAAGAATAAAATCACATGAAGTAATTCACAATAAAAATAAAATAGATAGACATTAGACTTAAAGATAAATTAATAAAATGGAACCCCATATTTGCTTTTGTTCTTGTTTGAAATTTTCAATAATATATTGAAATAAAGTAGAACCCTGTTGTCCTCTAACACTCAATATGTCAATCTCTCACCCTCTCATTCTTTGTCGTACTCTCTCTCTTTGACCCTCCCCCCTCTCTCTCTTGCTCACTCCTTTTCTACTTCCTCCTCCCTTCGCCCCTCTACTTCTCTCTCTTTCCCTTCCTCTCTTCATCTCTATCTCGATTTCTTTCTCTCACTTTCTATAGCTTGGCGAAATAGATTACTGTTGATTTAATTCTCAACTCTCAAAGAATATTCTATCGCTTGGCCAAATAAACACCCCTGCACAGAATGGACGAAGAACGAGCCGTGAAGCTTGGCTAAAGCCCAATAGAATGGCTTCATCCCCATCTAAACACACATATGCATACACTTCAAGGCCATTACAATAGATTCATGAACATCTAAACACACAGATGCATACGCATTAAGGCCTTTAAGAATGCGTTGAACCCATACAAGCAATTGTAGTGGTTGTATGAGCTCTGCACAAGCTATTGTAATTGAGAGTCTATTGTTTTCACAATCCTTCTTCTCTTTGCTTTTCTCTCAAGCTTTTTAGCTTTGTTATAATGGCAAGCTCATTAGCTTTTGTGCCTTCTTTTTCTTAAAGAATTTTTTCTTTCTTGATTTTGGGCTTAAAATCCTTTCTCCCTTTTTTTGTGAGCTTTTTCGCTTTATTATAACGACAAGCTCATCGACCTTTTTTTTGTCCTTTCATGATTTTTTGGTGTTTTGTTTTTTGTGTTCATTTTATTCCTTTCTTGGATTTCCTATGGTTTGTTTTTTGGTTTGTTTTATTCATTTTCATTTTTCAAAATCTTTAAGCTCATCGACCTTTTTTTGTCCTTTCATGATTTTTTGGTGTTTTGTTTTTTGGTTCATTTTATTCCTTTCTTGGATTTCCTGTGGTTCGTTGTCTGGTTTGTTTCATTCATTTTCAATTTTCAAAATATTTTCTTGATGATCTTCGGGTGGTTCTATTTCTGGTTTGTTTTATTCATTTGCATTTTTTTTACTATTTTTGTCTTATTCATTTGTTTTCTTTGCTTTCCTCATTTTCTAGACAGTTGTTTTTGTTTTGACTATTTTTTTGTTTTTTATTTATTTATCATATAAATATAACAAATATATATTTTTTTATTTAAATATATTGTTATTTACTTTTGATGTAAATATAATACATAAATTTTATTTATTATTATATTTATTTATTTTTAATGTAGATATAACACATGAATACTATTTATTTATTGACTAAACATTTCCTTATTTTGTTTTTTTGTTTAAATTTATTTAAATTTAAATTTATTAAATATTAAGAAAATAAATAAAATGTGTTTTACAAATATATTAAAAAACTACAACTTATCATAAAAATATTATTATTATTTAACTAGTATACTATTCATTATTATTTAATTTATGTTATTCTATATTAATAATCTTAATTTTTTGTATTCAAATCTTTCATTTTTCATTTCTCTTATTGGAATTGCTCATTTTAATCATTTTTTTAATTAATCATTTTGAGATTATGTTTTAAATTGAAAGATACAAATATATTTTGGTTGTCGCCACGACATCAACGAATGTAATTGTAACTCTTAACTTTCTTGTATATCTAAACAAGGTGTTTAAACTTTGTTTAAAATAGATTTTACCAAATGATGATTAAACATTTAGTGTGCCTATTACTTTTCACCGGTTACAAGAATTAGAGAAAAATGAAAAACCATATCAAGATTAGAGAAAAATGGATTTCATAATGAAAAAATATTAAAACTTGGCTACCCGATTACATTCTAAAAAGCTTGACGTTCAGTTTAAATGGTGCCAAACATGGCTTCATTCTAAACAAAAAAATGTGCCGAAATTCTTTTTTGAACTTTGACCCATATAGTAGTGGCTTGCATTATTTCCTTTTTTTGTTAATATAGGTAGATCCTCATTTTTCATTCATTATATAGCAAATTTACACTACATAGAACTCGCTAGATGGCCTCAACTTGCCCAGTGGGAAACCAAGTCTCTTAGCCACCTATCCGCATTCTATGCCATCCAGTAGAAAGAAAGCTTAAGTCTCTCTATCCTATCAATATAATCTTCAATTTCTTGTCCACTACCATACTCTAGAGTTCTACATACATATATAATTGCATAGACAAAATTAAAAGCTATCTGCATATATAAACAAAACTATCAGAAAGTAGGCAAGCTAATCATATTTTTCAGTTGATGTCGATTCCACCAGTGTTGGATCTTTGGTCTTCATAATAGGCAGCTCTATTTGGACCAAGAGACATGGAAAATGCTGCTCAATTCAGTCAAGGCAGATGTCATGTTTGGGTACTTGAAACTGCACCTTGTAAAATTTCCTCTTATAATTTAGCATTCCTTGAACTATGACTGCCATGCCTACCAAGGTTTTCTCCATCACCTTTCCTAATAGGCTTTTCATCAGCCAGTATAGGTAGAGGTACTACGTAAATTGGGTGATTCTACCTATTGTATTTCCAGGGTGTGGGACGATGGCTCTCCAGTCCTCTAATTCCTTATCCATCTCACTCATGCTTCTCTTATGCTTCCCATTCTTCTAACAAATTTCAAATTTCTTCATTAGTTCCATCTTGGTAAGTGACAGTCACTTCAATAATTAACCTTTTGAGAGACTTCCGACCACGTCGACCACCTAAAGGTCTAGGTTCCTTGTGTTGCCTTGTCATGTGAGGTTTCTTACTGCGGCCTTGAGTTTTAGCAAGTCCTGCCATGGTCGCTCTGGCCTAGTCCTGTACAGTGAGGAAAAATGTAACTTGATTAAACTTCAAAGTATTACAACAAGGTGCATGCACATAGGTAGTAAGGTTGTGACCCTCCATCCTTCTAGCTTTAAACCACCCTTTGTCAATTGCACTAACATGCCCCTCGTGATTGCATGCGGGTTCCACAAAAGGGACCGGCCCATGACCTGCATGAGAGGTGTGATTTCTCAAAAGACATCCCCCCTTAGCAACAGTCTAGCCTGCATTACCTCCCTAAACCCAAGTAAAGAGGTGAAACTACCTACTGGCCGTCGTCCTAACCTTGGTAGCTCCCTATTATTATCCACCTTGTTAGAAAGAAGAGGACCCAACACAGGTATCTACCCATCCTTGAGCCCCATAACGCTGAGATCGCCAGCCCTCTTTCCATAGCCAACCTTAATTCCCTTCCATATTCCTTGCCTGCAGTAATTTTCCTCCTTCTCCCCCATTCCTAGGTTTCTACAAACCCCCCTCCCACTATGCATGTTCATGTTACAGAGGTTTCCTCTCACAATGTGGGTGAACTTGCATACATGCCCATATCCCAACTCCACATCTTCTCTGACAAAACACCTGCATGCTTTAACACCATGCCCCTTGCCTAGAGCTATCAAAATTCCCATATGGGAGATGAGAATCGCGAAGCAGAGTGAGATGGAGAGGGTGCCTAGCGGTTGCAAAAGATAAAAGCAAAAGCATAAACATGCCACCAGCCTACACCCACATGCCCCCACATCCTTATGATCCATCCTTAGGATTCCTACCTTCTCCCTCAGATGAAACTCGAAACAGGGCAACATAATGAGATAAGAGAGATGGTCGATAATGTACCTGTAATCATTTGCATGCATTCGATGGAGTTGCTACTGCTCATGGCGCCACAAAACCAACCCTCCGCTTGGGTCTTCTTACCCACAATCGCTCTGATACTCACTGGACTTCTCTCCGGAGCACTTGCAAACTCCAACACTTCCCTTCCACCCATTAACACCTTTCTTATATGTAGTGACTTCCATCATGGAAAGGGCCATTGCACCCATTGCATCTACTGTGTGGGAAGGGTGGTTCTATACCTTGCAATACTAACCATTAATCCCATATTAATGTGGTAATCCACCGGCTCACATCCCGATTTGGGGTTCACATTATATCTTTTGAGATGTGTTTGACATTCAATTTAAATGGTGCAAAATGTCGCTACATTCTAAACCAAAAAAAAAGATGAAATGTGGCTGTTTTTTTTTTTGAACCATATAGTAATGGGTTAGATTATATTTTTTGAAATGGGTTTGTTTCAAACTTCCGAATGAAATGGTGTCAAATGTGGCTTCATTCTCAACCAGAAAAATTATTATAAAAATGAAACATGGCTACTTTAACTATAAAATCTATAGTCGTGGGTTACGTTACATTTTGAAATATGTTTTTTAAATAATTTGAAATTTGTTGGCAAACAGTAGGGAAAGTGACAAGATTTTCCCATTGTTGGTATATTCAGTGAACCCTTATTTAGTTTAGTCTAGGGTTTTGTTTATCCTTTGTGCATGAACACTTTTTATGTGACAAGATTTTCTCATTGTTGCTATATTCAGCA
This sequence comes from Pinus tabuliformis, assembly GCA_031772625.1. NCBI lineage: Eukaryota > Viridiplantae > Streptophyta > Pinopsida > Pinales > Pinaceae > Pinus > Pinus tabuliformis. The sequence continues at coordinate 503,102,443 of CM062809.1, forward strand.
AACTCTTCTTTAGTTTAGTCTAGGCTTTTGTTTATCCTTTCTGCATCAAAACTTTTTATTTTCTTTTGAACTATGAAATGAGAGTTTTCTTTTTGCAATTTTCATTTATCTTTTCCAATTCTTATTATGATAATATGTTTTCTTAGGAACAACTAGTTTTGTCTAGTTATTGTTGCTTGGTTTATTATGGTTTGAAGAGGAGTGTTATTTATTTCTTGTGAGGGTTTTAATATTCACTTTCTAGGTTTTAATGGCTCCTTCAAGGTTTTGGACTTATAGATTAGGAATCCATAACAGGTATCATAGATTTAAGAGTGTTATGAATCCATAAGATTTTGTTCATGGTATTGTTTTGCATATTGAAGGTTGTTCATAATTGTGCAGATTGCTAATGGTTGGTCTTTGTAATTGTGCACGATGTGTTATCGTCAATGATCAATACTGTATTATTTTGTATTTTACTGGAGTTTTGCAAAGTTTGTGTATATGTTACAGTTTCACCACATGAACACCCAGAAGTAGTTCTATGCAAGTGCATTAAATCATTTATATTTTAATAGAGGTTTCCACTTTTTGTATTAAATATAATGTAGAATATATAAATTGAGTTATGAGACATCTTTTTTCCTTATCACATATATTGTATTGCGTGACTATACTTTCACATTGTCCATATTACCAGGAGAATTGATAAAGATAATGTAAGCATTTGCATTGAAGTAATTAAAATCTTTCCCATTTTCTAAATTATGAGGATGGGATATGAACATATGGATGACTAGATCTAGGTGCATTTTCAATAGGAGATGCTATTTTCTCTTTGTGTTTCATTAATTTTACATCATTGTCCATTCTCTTCAGAATTTGACAATCTTCATCTGCTTTTGAGATTAACACTATAATTTGGTTAAAAATAAAATTTAATAAAAGTTAAATTTTAGATAAGTTAAGTTAATTAGATTGGCTTTTAATATTTTAAGAGAATTTCATTAACATATATTTTGAATCAATTTTTTCCTTTTTACAACAATTTTTTTTCACCACTATATTTAATTAAATTAAATATAAAAAGTAACAAAAATTAAAGTTTAGACAAATTAAATTAATTAATTTAAACTATCAGGAAAAATAAGGCATATAAATGAAATGAAATTTTTAACCATTCATAAATATTTACAAGAGTACTTATAGTTTGCCCAGAATCATGAACATCTATTTATTATATGGCCGAAGCTTGTGAATAATTAAGGTTCCATTATGTTTCAATCTAATTATTACACAACATTCACAATTAATCCCTTTCATCATTTTTTATTTGAATAGATAAATATCATTTTATTTATTAAAAATAATCCATGAATATTATATTTTTCAAACTTTATTCAGATTTTATAAAATTTAGTTTAATGTAAAAAATATATATTTTATAATATTATTCATAGTAATGTATTTTTAACTATAAATACAAATATTAAAAGTACAATAAAATTTAAATAAAAATTATAAAACTATCATTTCTATTATTAATAAAATAAATTTAAAATAGTCTTAATAAAAGAAAGTTTAATATGATTATGACTACATGTAACAATAGTATTATGTTCTTCCAAATAGTTCTTGTTGAAATTTGTTATGAGAATTTAGGTAATGTACTTTGTTACGAGAACTTAGCTAATGTACACTACAACTCTTTTGGCAAAATTGTAATGCAATAGAATTGCAATGTAGTAGAATTGTTAAAGAATATGCGACATAGTGTAGGAACGAGTTTCAAATCTAGATGTTGAGATATAGATTGAGGTGAAGTTTCCTATGAGAATTTAGCCAATGTACGCTACAACTCTTCTTGCAAAATTGTAATGTAATAGAATTGCAATGCAATCCAATTGTTAAAGAATAACTAACATAGTGCATGAATGAGTTTCAAATTAAGGTTTTGAGTTTTAAATTAAGGTTTAATTAAAAATAGCCAAATTAGTTTCAAATTTAGGTTTTGAGTTTTAAATTAAGATTTAATTAAAAATAACCAAGGTACATACTTATCTTATAAAGATGGAAGTAAACAACTCTTTGTTGTGAGTGATTGAAGATTTTTTTTATAAAGAAGGTTTGGTTTCTTTGAATATTACAATAATAATACATTAATAAATTTTATATTAAGAATAAAAGTATTAAAAACAACTAATTAAAATAATAAAAATTAAAAACCTATATTTGTAAATAAAAATTAACATATAAAAACATAAATCGACCATACAATATTAACTAATATATTAAATCACACTCCATATATCCATTATAGGTAAAATAAACTGAATAAAATGAGCTTAATAAATATACTCTATAAAATTAGGTTTAATATTAATATATTAATATCTATAAATAAATATATTAGACATATATTAATATATAAAAAATTATTACATTATTACAAATACTACTAATATTAATAACAATTATGCTATAATATTAACATTAATAAAATTTAACTAATAGTATTTATGGATTATCATTACTGTTAATAAATAAGGTTCATAATTGTTATATTTTAGATATTAATAATAATAATAATATTGATGATAATAATAATAATAATAAATATAACATTCATAATACAAATATTAACATTAACGTTAATAATAATACGGTTAATATCGTTTTAATAATTTCATATAGTTATTATTTATGTAATAATATTATTAAATGTAATAATTTAAAATATTTTGTAAATCATCTCAAATGGTTAATGTCATTAACATAATCAAGAATGGTTAACTTTAATTGATTATAAATGATCATTTTCAATCTTGTTAAACACTAACAATTATAGTGGGTCATAATTAATCATTTATTTATGTATTAATTCACATGCACTATTAATAGCTTGATTATTAACTAATATATAAAAACATAATTTATGAATATCAATGTTATTGCTTATTTATTAATATTATTGCGTTAAAGGCTTAATATAAGTAATATACCTAACAACGTATTTTTTTATATTACTGAATATAATATATATTAATATTAATCTTAATATATTAATATTAGTATAATATATATTAATGTCATTGTCAATATATTAATGTTATCATTAATGCTAATATTACTATTAAAATTTATATTAATGTGTGCCTCTTACTCTAAACTATGTGTTACAATTTAAGTAGCCATTCCCATTAAAACATGTGTCTTACAATTTATCCTAGCCCATGAACTTTGGCCATTGAACTAATCACGAAAAACCTAAACCTAGTAATATTAATAATAACCTAAAAACAAAAACATAATAATAAAGATAAATCTAAATTTAATAATAAAAAATATTATATTATAGTAAAACCAAACCTAAATTTTTTATAAAACATACCCACGTACATATTAAGACCTTGAAAACATAAACAATATCATGAAATCAAAACAATCTAATGTAGTAGAAATTTCACTAAATACAAAATCATTATGGTTTACTATGATTTACATTATTTTATAATCTTATATTACTCTAGAAAATTAAAGCCTTTATTATCATATTATTATAAAAGCATTTCATATGTATAATATATTGTCAGCCACTAGGTAACTCCTCAAATTTAGTTGCATTATTCATTTAAGTTGTTCATTATTATATACAAGAGGGAGTGACTATTCAGTTCATCTTCCGATGACTCTCCATTTCCTCTATTATTTATTTACACTAATTATAGTTGTTCACCCAATCCTTATGATTAGGTGTCAAAATTCCCTCCCCCACCCCCCCTTAATTTGAAGGGATGTTGGTGAGTCCAAGCATTGTTGTGAATATTTCAACCAAGCGCTTTGGTGAAGATGTCTAGAATTTTCTCATTAGTGGAACAATGGCGAAAATGAATTGTTTTGGCCTCAACATGATGTCGAACTAGATGATATTTTGTATCAATGTGCTTTGTTCGATCATGGAACATTGGGTTCTTGGCCAACTTTATTGCCGAGGTATTTTCAATCATGAGTGGAGTATATTGTACTTGTTTTACCTGGAAATATTCTAGAATTTTCTTGAGCCACACAATTTCTTTTGTTGCCTCAGCTGCTGCCACATATTCTCCCTCCATTGGGGAATCCACTGGAACTAATTGTTTGTGTGATCTCCAGGACACAACTCCTGATCCAAGATTCATAGCATAACCCAAAGTAGATGCCTGAGTTTCTTTGTCTCCATCAAAGTCTGAATTAGAGTATCCAATCAAGATGAAGTCGCCCATATATGTATACTTCAGTCCAAAGTTTTGAGTTCCCTTCAAGTACTTTAGAACTCTTTTTGTAGCAGACCAATGTCCCTCTCCCTCTATCTCTCTCTATATCACCATCGCCCCCTCCATCTCTCCCTCCTAAGCCTAAAACTTAAATCTTAAGTCTAATTTTGAAACCTCACTTCACTTAACATTACTTAGCATTAAGTAAAACTAATTCTTTCAACAAAAATATATGGGACAATATATAATTTATTGAAGGACTACCAATTTTTGCTTGAGCAACAACAACCTATTATAACATAGGAGGCCTAGATCATTGAAACAAATCCAGGAATTTAACTCCCAAGTCTTCCATTACTATTCATTTAACTGTTGAAATAGATTACTATTGATTTAATTCTCCACACTCAAAAAATATTCTATCGCTTGGTCAAATAAACAGCGCTGCATGGAATGGACGAAGAACAAGCACCATCCCCATCTAAACACACATATGCATGTGCATCAAGGCCATTACAATAGATTCATGAACATCTAAACACACAGACAGACGCATATGCATTAAGACCTTTAAGAATGTGTTGAGCCCATACAAGCAATTGTAGTGGTTGTATGATCTGCACTAAGAATCCTTCATCTATTAATTTTTCTCTCAAGATTTTGCGCTTTCTTGTGCTTAAAATATTTGCTTTTTCGGAGATTTTTCCTTTCTTATTTTGTCCTTAATTTTGTGCTTAGAATCTTTTTCCTTTCTTTTTCACTTTATTATAAGTGCAGCCTTATCGTTTGTTTTTTGTCTTCGTATTCAAGTGTTTCGTTTTCTAGTTCAATTTTTTTTATACTTTCTTGATTTTTCGGTGTCCTTTTTCTCGTTCTTTTTATTCATCTGCATTTGTTTGGATTGTTTTTGTTTTGTTCATCCATTTTTTGCTTTCCTCATTTTTTTCTTGGTTTTCAAGTGTTTCGTTCTCTAGTTCATTTTATTCATCATGTTTTGTTTTTTTTTTTTTTCTCTTTTCCTTTTCTTGATTTTCCAGTGTTCTTTTTCCTGTTTTTTTAATTCATCTGCATTTGTTTGGATTGTTTTTCTTTTGTTCATCCGTTTTTTTGCTTTCCTCATTTTTTTAACGTTGGTTTTGTTTTGTGTAATTTTTTGGTTTTTTATTTAGTTATGATATAAATATAACCAATATAATTTTTGTTTATTTAAATATATATTTATTTATTTTTAATGCACATATAAATTATATTTATTGATTAAACATTTACTTATTTTGTTTTTTTTTAATTTATTTTAATTTCAATTTATGAAATATCAAGAGAATAAATAAAATATATTTTTCAAATATATAAAAAAACTACAACTTACCTGAAAAATATTATTACTTTTTAACTAGTATACTAATTATTATTATTTAATTTATGTGGTTATATATTAATAATTTTAATTTTGTGTTATTCGAACTCAAGTTTCTGTGATCCATGTCATATTGTATAGAGAATTTTTTAGAAGAAATGACATTCAAGATTTTGGTAGATGGGTTTTGAATGAGTCAGTGTGGTTCATCTTTAGGACACAATGAAGAACCAAATCTAGGAACAATGTTAAATAGGGAGAGAGGTCAACCTAACAGCTAGAAGTTAACAACTATATTTGATCGGGGGAGGGACATGCGAATGTTTGATAATATTTAGATAATTTTTCTTAATTTATTGAATGTTTATTTTACTAAAAATATAAAATCTTTAATGGCTTTATTTGGTAATGGTTTCAAATTTATGAATAAAATAATGAAAAAATAACTAATCATAATTTTATTTCAATTGGAATAAAATATATTAATAAATTATATATTTAGTCTAATATATATATATATATATATTGGTTATTTAAATCAATATATATATATATATATATATATATATATATATATATAGATAACATAAAATAAAGTGTTTAATCTAAATATGAAGAATTAAAACTAAAGTCTAGGGTTTTAGAAATAATTGACTCATTTTATATATTAAGTAATGGTTTTGATTTATGAATATAATAATCAAAGACTAAAGATAATAACTAATGATATTTTTAATGAAGATGTTTATTTATATTATAAAATATTAATCACCTATATGTTTAAATTAATATTAATGAAAAAGGGGATTCTAATATTACTAAAATAATATTATAATTAAAAATAATACTGATAATTATATTATTAATAATAAAATATTGGCCGTAATAATAATCCAAAAACAAAAAAAAGAGATGGAGAAAACTAAGAGGAGAGGGTGGCAATCGAACAATTGCTAATTTTCCAGTTGTTGTCCCTATTAATATTATTGGAAGACCTCTCAATTTCAATGGCTTCCCTAAATTAATGATAGCGGAAATGTGGAATCATAGTGATAACCCTGGCCTTCTCAATGCGTATATGATGCTTGTTCTTTTCTACATGTTCAACCAAAGCTGACGATTTGGTCCTCCCATGCTTGATATCAACAGCGTGCTCCTTAATCCTCTAGTTAATAGAACTACCAGTTTCACTAATGTATGAGGTACCACAGGAACATGGGATGATATAAACACCTTTCATATCCATAGGGTTAATGCGGTCCTTAAAATACTTAAGGGAACATCTATTGGTGCTGAGGAGTCTAAAGGTCAAGGGAATATTATGCTTCTTCAGGATTCTAGCAATCTTGTCTGTCGTCCCTTAGATGAAGGGAAGGTGGACACATAAACTACGATCGATGGGTTTTTTCTTGACCATGGGACATTTTCTTGCTGTGAGGAAAGATTTGATACCCTGCTTCCTACTATAGCCATTTTGGACAAAAACATTAACAGATGGGATTTTTCTTTAGGAAAGTGGTCTTCATCAGAAATTCTAAGAGCCTGAGTGGCTAATGTGTTGAGAACACCTATCTTCTGAGCAGGAAAATGGTAAGAGTTGGCATGAAGATACTACTTAGTATGAGTCTTTCTTCGATATAACTCATGAGAGAAAGATCCATAAACTTTCCTACAAATGAGGAAATAAAAAAAGGAAGGCAACCATTGACCTCATGCTCCATCATAAACTGGATGGATTTAGACTGATTATTGAGATGTTGGAAAAATAGGCATAATTTTTCAGATCCCTGCTGCCATATGGTGCAGGTGACATCAACTAATTTTTTCTAGAGATTAGGTTTAGATAAAGCTAAGGATAAATACTTGTATTCAAAATCTTCCATAAATAGGTGAGCGACGATAGGGGACAGGGGGGAACCCATGGAAACCCCATAGGTTTGTTCATAGAACTCACCTTCAAAATAGAAAAAAGTAGAAGTGAGGTAGATCTCAACTAATTTGGTTGTGTCGGGATCAGTAAGGCAAAATATGACATCAAGCACATCATTAATGGTGATGCTAGTGTATAGGGAAACAACATCAAAACTGAAAAGATTGTCAAATGGTTCAAATCTCAAATCTTGTATTAAAATTACAATTTAATTTTTTGCATTGAAATATTTTATTTTTAATTCCCATTATGGCATTGGTCATTTTAATCATTTTTTTAATTAATCATTTTCAGAATATGTTTTACATTGAAAGATACCAACATATTTTGGTCGTGGTAAATGCATCAACGAATGTAATTGTAACTATTAACTTTCTTGTATATCTAAGTAGGTTGTTTAAACTTTGTTTAAAATAGATTTTTACCAAATGAAAATTAAAAATTTACTGTGCCTATTAGTTATCACCACTTATAAGAATTAGATAAAAGTGAAAGCCCATATCAAGATTAGATAAAAATGAATTTTAAAATGGAAAAAATATTAAAACCTGGCTACTGCTTTAGATTCTAAAAAGCTTGACTTTCAATTTAAATGGTGCGAACCTTGCTTCATTCTAAACCAAAAAAATGATGAAACATGAATGCATTATTTTCTAACTTTCAAGCATATAGTAGTGACTTACATTATACCATTTTTCTTTAAGCTTGGTGTATCCTCCTTTTTCATTAATTATATAGCAAATCTACACGACATAAAACAGGTTAGGTGGCCTCAACTTGCCAAGTGGGAAACTAAGCCTCTTGACCACCTATCCACATTATTTTCCATCTACTAGGGAAAAAGCTTAAGTCTTTCTATCCAAACAATATAAGTTGCAGATTCTTGTCGACTACCATACTCTAGAGTTCTACATACATATATAATTGCATCGACAAGTTGAAAAGCTATCTGCATACATAAACAAAACTATCAGAAAGTAGGCAAGCTAATCATGTTTTTTAGCTGATGTTGATTCCACCGGCGCTAGATCTTTGGCACTCATACCAGGTAGCTCTGTTTGGACCAAGATACATGTCAAGTTCTACACAATTCGGTCAAGGTGGATGTCATGTTTGTGTAGTTGAAACTGCACCTTCTGAAATTCCTTCTTGTAATTCGACATTCCTTGAACTGTGACAGCCATGACTAATGAGATTTTCTCCATCACCTTTCTGAGTAGGCTTTTCATCATCCAATATATGTAGAGTGTATGCTTAAATTGGGTGATTCTACCTGTTGTATTTCCAGGGTCCAGGATCAGGAATCTCTAGCGCTCCAATTCCATATTTGTCTCACTCTAATGCTTCAATTCTTCTTCCGATTCTTCTAGGAAATTTTGAATTTCTTCATTGGATCCCTCTCGATAAGCGAAGGTCGCTTCACTGATTAACCTTTAGAAAGACTTCTGACCCCATCGACCACCTGTAGTTCCAGGTTCTGTGTCTTGCCCTATCACGTGTGGCTTCTTACTGTGGCCTCAAGTTTTAGCAAGTCGTGCCATGGACTCTCTAGCCCAGACCTATATAGCGAGGCAAATTGAGAGTTGATTAAAATTCAAAGTATTAAAACAAGGTGCATGCACACAGGTAGTTAGGTTGTGATGCTCCATCCCACCAACTTCAAACCCACTCGGTCAATTGTACTACCATTCCCCTCATGGCTGCAGGTGGGTTCCATAGAAGGGACCAGATCATGACCTGCACGAAAGGCTACATTTCACAAAATACACCCCCCTAGCAACGGTCCAACATGCATTGCCTCCCCAAACATAGGTAAAGAGGTGAAACAACCTATGGGTCATCGGCCTAACCTGGCTAGCATGCCTATTGTTATCCACCGAGTTATAATAAAGAGGACCCAAAATAGGTATCCACTAATCCTTGAGCCCCATAGTGCTACCATCGCCAGTCCTCCTGCCATAGCCAATATCATTTCCCTGCTAGGTTTCCCGCCAGCAGTAATTCGTCTCCTTCTCCCCCATTCCCAGGTTTCTAGCAACCCCCCTCCAACTGCACATGGTCATGTTACACATGTTTCCTCTCACAATGTGAGTGAAATTGTAGACATCCCCATAGCCCAACCCCCCATCCTCTCCAGCCAAAAAACTACATGCTTCAACACCATGCCCCCTACCCAAAGCCATCAAAGTTCCCATATGGGAGAGGAGACTCTCTAAGAAGAGTTAGATGGAGAGGCTTCATATCAGTTGCAAAAGAAAAAAGTAGAAGTAGACACACACCACCAGCCTACACCCCTAGCTCCCCACATCGTTATGATCCATCACCACCATTCTGACCCTCTCCCTCAGATGAAACCTAAAACAAGACAACATAATGAGATAAGAGAGATGGCTAATAACATATCCGTAATCCTTCGCGTGCAGTCAATGGAGTTGTTGCTACTTGTGGCACCACAAAACCAACCCACCGCTCTAGTCTCCTTACCCACAATCACTCTAATACTCACTAGACTTATCTCCGAGGGACATAGAAGCTCCAACACTTCCCTTCCACCCATTGCCACCTTTCCTATATGCAGTGACTTCCATCATGCAAAGGGCCACCACACCCATCACCTCAAGCATGTGGGGGAAGTGGTTTTGTACCTAGTAGTATTAACCATTAATCCCATATTAATGTGGTAATCCACTGGCTTGCACCACAATCCAAGGTTTACATTATATATTTTGAAATGTGTATGAATTTTGATTTAAATTGTGTCAAACATGGCTTCATTCTAAACCAAAAAAACTATGTAACGTGGCTATGTTTTTTTTAACCATATAGTAGTGGGTTAGATTATATTTTTCAAAATGGGTTTGTTATGAACTTCCAAATTAAACGGTGTCAAATGTGGCCTCATTCTCAACCAAAAAAAATATTAAAAATATGAAACATGGCTGCCTTCTTTATAAAATCTATAGTAGTGGGTTATGTTACATTTTTTAATATGTTTGTTTAAAAAATTTGAAATTTCTTGGCAAACAGTAGGGTAAGTGGCAAGAGTTTCTCATTATTGGTATATTCAACAAACTCTTCTTTAGTCTAGGCTTTCTTTTATCCTTTGTGCATCATTATTTTTTATTTTCTTTTCAATTCTGAAATGAGAGTTTTCATTTTACAATTTCATTTAAATTTTCCAATTCTTATTATTATAAAGGGTTTTCTAGGTTCTACTAGTTTTGTCCAGTTGTTGTTGCTTGGTTTATTGGGGTTTGAAGAGGAGTGTTATTTTTTTTTTTTGAGGGTTTTAATGTTCACTTTCTAGGTTTAAATGGCTCCTTAAAGGTTTTGGCTTTATATATTAGGAATCCATAACATGTATTGTAGCTATAAGAGCGTTATGAATCTATAAGATTTTGTGCATGGTTTTTTTTTTCGTATTGAAGGTTGTTCATTGCAACTTAGGAATGTTTTACATAGTGAGGAATGTTTTACATAGTGAGCGATTGTGATGGATCTTTGTAATTGTGCAGATTGCTAATGACTGGTCTTTGTAATTGTGCATGATGTGTTATCATAAATGATAAATAATGTATTATTTTGTATTTTAATGGAGTTTTGCAAAGTTTTGTTATATGTTACAGTTTTACCACATGAACATCTCGATGTTATTCTATGCAACTACATTAAGTCATTTATATGTTAACAGAGATTTTAAATTTTTGTATTAAATACAATGTAGAATATATATCTATATATATATATATATATATATATATATATATATTGAATTATGAGACAATAAAAATAATAATAAAATATAACATTGATAATACAAATATTAACATTAATGTTATTAATAATAAGGTTAATATATTCTTAACAATTTCATATAATTAATATTTATGTAATAATATTATTGAATGTAATCATTTAATATATTTTGTAAACCAAGTGACTAACATAATCATTAATGGCTAACTTTAATTGATTATAACTGATCATTTTCAAGCTTATTAAACACTAACAATTATATTAAGTCATAATTAATCATTTATAATGTATTAAGCTAAATGAAATATTATTAGTTTGATTATTAACTAATATATAAAACCATAATTTATGAATATCAATGCTATGGATTATTTATTAATATTATTACATTAAAGCCTTAATATAAGTAATATAACTACTGACATATTTTTTATATTAATCAATATAATATATCTTAATATTAATGATAATATATTAATACTTGTATAATATATTACATCTACCTAGACACCTCCCCATAACGATGCCAAAAAGTGATAAGCCTCAGTATTGCAGTGAGAATTCTACAACTCCATTGTCTACAAGCTTTACTTTATCAACCTAGGGTTCGTACAAAATTGGAGGTGACAGTGCTATATACACAACAGATGCATCATTCTACCTATGTTACTTCTCAATTAGGGCACTTGACCATTATGGTTACAAACCATTCCTCTATTGGACTAAAGGTAGTCTGACTATTGATAGTGGAATGCAAAACTAGCTCTAATGCAAAGTAAATGATTGTACATTCAAGAGATTAAAGTTGCTAATCTATAAATGCTACGAAATGACATAAATCATCTAGCTATAGAATGACCCAAATCACTTGTAGGAAGGAAATTATGCTAATCTTGAAATTTATCATCTAGATACGAGGACTGCCTGAAAATAGGAATTTATTCTATCATTTCAAAATCAAAACATGCATGCATTAACTATCTCATTCACACTTGCGGAATAGATAAATGTTCTAACTTCTAGATTCAAAAATATAAAATCTAATGTTATCTAATCTTGCAGGGTGGAAAGGAATGAATATATTGTTCTAGATGGAATTTCTAGTCATGGAGTCCAAGCTTAGGGGTTATCCTTCTCTTACACTAGGCTAAGGTAACATTTCAGGTCAGGTCAAAACATGTAGCTACATGTTTGCTATAGGAAACTATTACAGGATGTCCTAAACTACTACAGGATGTCCTGTACTGTTACAGAAAGTTGGGTGAGAGGTTTTTGATAATAATAATGGTGTGATGAAGTGTTGGAAGGGTGCATCAAAGTTATGGAAGGTGAAGGGAAGGTGAACATCACCCAATGCCAAGCCCGGAACTCCAACAAAAATGGATTTTCCTAAGACAAATTTCTCACTGTGGCTAGAAAATGAAGGCTCAAAATATGGCTAGTATGTATCAATAGAAGATGGAGGAGACCTAGGTGGAGTTGGTTGTACGTGTCCCTTCCCAAAGATCAACAATCTCTGTAATAAAACCTGTCTTTCTTTTTATTTACGAATTATTACATGTCAACATGGAAAAACTAAGTTGAACTTAGAAAGTATGATGTAACTATTGTTAAAGACTAGATATGTGGAATAGACTACCTTCTAATTCACAACAATATTAAGAAGCAAACTAACAACTACAAATATTTCCATGGAATCATAAACAATTATCTAGCTAAGAATGAAACTTAACCTAGGCAATGAATAAGGGAAAAACCTTGTTTTTGGGCTATGAGAGTGGGTTCCCCTAATCATGATCCCATAAGGGAGATGAGATAGGGGTTATTGTCACAATATTTTCTAGTATATTTTCCTTCACTTGACTAGAAGACTAATGTACTCTTTAGGATAATGAAAGCATGGATAAGAAACAAATTTGATCAAATTTCTGAGCTAAAAATAAAACATAAATAAAATTCAGCAATAAATCAACATTCTAAGCTAAGAATACATATACAAAAGAGATTAGCTTCTGCTACTAGGGTTGGGCCCTAACCCAAGAGATTCAACCCTTTGAGTCAACTCAATGCTGCATCACAACAAAAATTATCATTATCATAAAAATGCCAAATAAATCATAACAATAATAGTAAAATGTGGTTCAACTCAATGCCCTCTTGGCTACAACAAAATTTTGAATCCTAATGAGTCCCTTAGCTTTCTTATTTATACAAAACTAGAGATACCAACAACTCCTTAGAAAATAGCGAAACTAGGCTCCGTAACTCAAGAAAAACTCTTCTTAACTAGCATTGGCTTGGCTGCCAATGAACTCGACTTGTTTCATTGTTAGTGACACCGAGTGGATGAGATAGTAGGAGGAATCTTTGACTAATTTGAGGAGTTAAGGAGGGAAACTACTTCCTATAATCTCTCCTTGACTTCCAACTCTGAGTCCTTGCACTCAATTCAACCCAAAACTGCTCCAATTTCTTGCATTTAATAGACATCAGTCCGTAGGACATAGTAACTCACCTTTACTCTTCTCACTAAGAAAAATATAATAAAATATGAAAATAAATGTGAGAAAAGGCAATTTAATAAGCTAGAGAGTGGCAATGTGGCCCGTATAGTTTACCTATAGGTGAGCCTCATCACCAGACATTTGGCTAAATAGTCTTCCACCTCTTTATTCATGCCTCGCCAAAAAAATTGTTTTCTTAATGTTATTATCATTTTTTGATAACATGGATGACAGGTGTATAGTCTCTTATGTTATTCATCCATAGACAGTGCCTTAATTCCTATGCGCTTCTTGTTGCCCAACTCTGCAACTTTTCAGGTAGTGTAATATTGTTCTCCTAGACTTTGATCGCCTCTTAAATTTTTTCTATTGGTGGTCCTTAGAAAATTTCTTTTAGATAGGCAACCTCCCACCTCCCCACATTCATCCATATCTTATTTTTATCCTTTCTCTTCTAGGGTCTAGAAACTTCACTTTGATTTTGGAATTGGCGGTAGAAATGTTTGGCCTTCCTGAGTGCTTCACCCATAGTTATGGGATTATCGAATTTGATTATTTCTTTATACACAACTGGTGAAAATTTCAAAAATTCTCTACACCTTATCCTTTTCTTCTCTAATGTATGGCATGTACTGAAGTAAGTTGGTGAACTTGGTGCTAAAATCATCCATGGTAAGTTGTCTCAATCTTAATTCATGGCACTTTTGTCGATCATCATAATACCTCTCTCTCAGATAACAAGCTTTCAATTTTTGTTGGAAGTCCTCTCACCAAACAATTTTCTCATCCAAAACATGTATAATTTTCGTCTCCTCCCATAAGAGGGTGGACTTTCCCTCCAACCTATAAACATCCAATCTTGTTCTCACGTTGCTTTCATATTCATACACATGAAAGTACTTCACCATATTTAAGATCCAGGCTTCCGCATCCTCCTCTCTTTCCCCATATAAGGTAGGAGGTTTTATCTGTTGGAATTCTTCATGTACTTCCTTCTTCTTCCTAATCTTACATGATTTAGAATATATTTTATCAGATTCTTCATCACTTTCAGATTTGTACAGCATATATCTCGTCGGTTTCTGTTTCAACCCTTCCAACTCAACACTCTAATGAATCAGTTTCTCATTCCATTCTCTATCAGTTTCACATGTTGTTCACTAGCTTTTATTAATTGCTCAATGTTACTCTCGAGTTGTGCCAATTCATGTTGCAAGTTCCTTACTATCTCTGCAAATTTAGAGGGCATGGAGGTACAACATCCCCGCCATTCCATGTATAAACCACCCCCTCCGATACTATCTAGAGGAGACTTATCCATTATTCATTGTAGTCAATAAAAACAATCCACAAATATGAGATAATTCCCACCTAATATTAATTATGTGCAATAGTAACTAGTGATGGCCTCTATTCATGTCGAGTGTAAAAATCTGCACTCTCACACCATTTGTAATGAACCGAATTATACTAATTTCTTTTTCTTTCTCATTCTATTTACAATTTAGGTGAATTCTTATAGCAATGGGAGTGGATAATTTATTTTTATTATGCTTATTTGCTGAGTTGTTCTCCACATAGATCATGATGGGTTTACCTCCCTAGTCTTCTATAGCATGTAACCCACTAATACGAAGGTCCTCTATGGTTAAACCATCATTCTACTTTGATAGTGAGTGCCACCATAGTTTGATAGGGTATCATTTCGTTAACTCGTACATGTGATATATTTCTTTTAATTTGTATTAAACACCTATGGGTTATGGTTAATGGAAAAGTTCAACCACAACATCCCTAGTCCTATGAGACCATTCCTCATATTAATGGCAAATGTATATTACATTATGTCATGGAGTACCTTGATCACTAGACATGATTTGGTATGATGCCTAGGCATGACATTCTCCATGCCTAGAATGAATATGGATCCAAGGATGTCATCCTTGTCACAAATGCTCATTCCACCATAACCTACTCTATTCAAAATAAGCCATATAACCCGAGCCATGTGATATCATACCCGAGTCTGGTATTGTATGTGACCTTGTCTTTATCCATGCAATGAGACTCCAATGAATGAGATCTATTAGATTTCTATCAACAATAATATGTACAACACCCCAAACTTAACCTTCCCTCACATGGTTTTGTCATCACACAAGTCGGCATTCTTCAGTTGGGTTTCGAGGGTTTGGTTCCTAAATCTTACTTTGAACCCTTGGATGCGTGTTCTTCAAGGATGGCAATGATCTTCTAGTTTCTGGTACAGTGCTATTTCCACCATCTTACAGTTGAGAACCTGGCCGAGTAAGTGATTTCTCATTTGTGTTATCAATACTCCAACCCATCTCTCCTGTTGTCAGTGGTTATCTTATATTCAAGTAAACAATAATCCTACTTTTTGTTTTAGTTTTAGATGTTCTTATCTTGATGCAAAACTAAGTTCTCTTCCCCTCTGCAGAGTCTAGATACACAGGAACTGCACTCGCCCTCTGAAAAACTATGGCGGGTTATTTTTCTTGGGTCATCTCCAGATAATTAGTGGCACAACCATTTACAAATTCACTACTCTATTTTCTCCTGTAGACTTATTTTGCTCAGATCTTTTAATGTACAAGTTTCCCAAACTCCAACACATCGCAGTTATGCTTCCATGTGAGGTATGATTATACTACTATTTTTCTACTATTAGCACTCAATATGGCTAGCTAATTGAATTCTTAATTTAATTATTGATAATGGACTAACTTCTCCTTTGTTGGGGTGTGCAGATGCAGGTATTCTCTAGTTGCTTATCCAATAAGTGTGGTATTCATTTTGGTTTCTTGAATACTAATTTTCGGCTCAACATTCCTCCAGGTTGGTTCTAGTTTTTGAAGTCCCCTCCTTCTAGGTAAGACACTACAACTATAAAATCGTGTTTAAGGCTTTTAATGGGCATACTGAGTTCATTATACTGAAAATATATTGTTATTAAACTTGTTTCGAAATGTACTCCTCGATATTGAATGAAGAATGGTCTAGCATTATTTAAGTTTTATATTTCTTTTCGAGGCATTTCTGCTTGGTCTCTGTCACCTAGGTTTCATCCATATGCCACTATGCACCTTTTTTCCCTAACTCTATTATGGATTTGTTGCCAACTGAACCTTAGTTCACCTTTACATTGAAATTCCACTATTTTGAGCAGTTTTACTTCTTAGTTAACTATCAAAGTGTATTCGACTATAACTTATTTGGGGTTTCCCTTATGTTTTCTTGAGAATATTTATGTCTATGGGCTACCTATTCCACTGCTTCAATAATGAAGGTTGCTATGTTTGTGGAAAATTGTTCTATAATGATTCTTCACCTAATTTCAGTTCACTGTAGCTTCACATAGATATTAAGATTATGATGTGGTTTCTTAAGGACCACTCTTTTGAACCCATGGAGGTGTTGGCGTGACTATTATCATAGTTTTATTTTGTCTTTTTTAATTACTTTTCTCTATAATTTACATATTCCCAATTTCAATTTCCTAGATTTCCCAACCAATGTGTTAGGGGAAATTTTTTTTTTGACGATTATGTTAAAGTCATGTGCACTCTCAATGGTTATCGTTTATTTTTCTGATAGCATAAATTTGGTTTGGTTTTCTCCTCTGAGAATCTAATGGAGTAGTATTTGATCTTGTTAATCTGTTACCTGAGCTATTTTAATCACCTTATTAATATTTTCCAGTTATGCATCGACTCATGCATTTCCAGTTTTTACAAAAAAATTGTGTACTTTGTCTATTATTATAAAGTTATACATGTGATGTTTACAACGTACTATAGGTCTTTTGTAAGCCTTGCTCAAAGTGGACAACGTAGTAGAGGTATTTTGTAAGCCTTGCATCCATTTACTTCGTTGTCCTCTTTGTTGCAACTATACAAGACATCAATTAATTAAGAAGAATGAAGATGAGATTTAACCATCATTGTACTCTTTCTTGCAACTAGACAAGAAATTAGTTAATTAAGAAGAATGAAGATAAAATTTGACCATGGAACTATTGTTAATGGTCATTTATCCTAAAATATATTATTTAAAGGTAGTTCTAATTTTCCATTTGGACTATCATCATGTTATCCAACTATGCCCAGTATCTTGCACCCTCCAATTTGAGGTTTTGGGATATTCTTATCATACAATTTGATAATATCATAAGCAGTCCACAAAATAGGACAAAACCTTACTTTCTAATGCAATGTCCATAATTTCAATGGATTGAAGATGATGGAGAAGGCCATTAAATTAAATCTATAATAAAATGTACGATTGCGAAGCATCTCAAGGATGAGAACATCAAAGATCCATGTTTTTTATCTTGTTTATTGGAATGTTGTCGCAGTTGACTAAAATTGACAATCCCATAAAAGTTTTCCATTCTATCATAGAACCAAAATTAGTAAGAAACATAGGGAAATGAATGTGAACTATAGAAATATCTATATGCAAAGCTTGATACAATATGAGTCCAAATCAATGCTTCTACAGTTCTTCTGAATTTGAAGTGAGACTTCAAAACAATGTTTCTGTGTCAAATTCCAAGCCAGTTGCCATCCACATTGGATCTAATTATTTCTCAATGATCAAACCAAGGTCATGTCTTTCATGCATGCACAACATATCCTAGGTAAAAATTCCATGTGATTTTCCTTGTTAGCTCCGATCAAATTCATAATATTTGCAAATGGGACACATGTAACATTATGAATTGCACATGTTACGTTGTTCATTAGCTGACATGCAACCTAGATAGATGAAGTAATTTGATAAGGAGGATGATTAAGTAAAAAATATCTAATTTACATTGCACAAATATTGATAGTGTCTAGTGGAAGCAATTCAAGTCTCAACAAGCTAGGAAGCAACACAAGTTTCAACAAGCTAAGGATTCCCATAGTAGGAATGACACCTAGATGAGAAACAGTTCTAAGGTACAGTGGTGAAGGCTTTTTCTCAAATGGGACATTTACATTTCAAAAAAAATTATGGATCAAGTTCATACAATTCCCTTAACTAGAATGAGCCTTAGAGTGGTCAAGGCTTCTTCTCAAATGGGCCAATTACATTTCAATTTTTTTTATCGATGTGGTTCTTCCAAGGTCATGTTATTTATTGAAATTAAACAGTGTTTTCAAAATCAAATTTTTAATTTTGTTGCAAATAGAAGATGAACATGATATCTTCTTAGAAGATAGTTAAGGTGTTGAATTTGCTATATACATTAATTCACAAGGTAATTTATAAATAATTGAAATGTGAAACCATCTCCAACTTTGTTCACTATTAAGCCATGTTTTTTACAAACCCAAAATCTTCGGTGTCTAGCACATGTAAAAATTTTGTGGTATGAGCAAAGTGACTACAAAGGATTTAGACAAGGACCTAGTTAATGATTAATGTGGTCCATTGAAGTTGTTCAGACAAAGTGTCTGAAACAATCATTTGACATTTTTACGTTATATTATCCTTTCTTCAAAGCATGACCTTCAACTATATCCTTTTGGTGGCATTAAGAGACTTCAAATTTTTGCATATGGAATTCTTGGAAATTCAATCACTTATTCTCTTGAAATGGAACATGAAATGATTCTGTATTTCAAGAATTCAATTTCATTGAGGTTTTTTTCGACCAATTGATAGATATTGTTTAGTTTGTATTACGCGTCAGCTCCAATACTGCCTCTTACGTCCGAGTCTAGGCCCTTACGTATTATTTTACTTCATTTACATTGTATTTGGGGAAATGTATCATATATGGTTGAAAGAAGGTTTTTCTAAACACAAGACTTCATATGGGATGTTTTTTAGGTTGGCACACTTAAAGTTATCAGTTGTTTTCGATGAGAAGTTTCTTTAATCTACACGGGGTGACTAAAATACATGTTTTAGTTTTGCTTCATGTTGGAGTGTACCAATGATGTCATAGGAAGAAAACTACATGCTTATTAGGCTTATTAAAGAAGACGACTTGGAAAGGTTTTTATCAATCAATTCTTTTTGTGGGTGATATGTTAGAAGAAAAATTCATAGGGGAGGTTTAATTTGTATCATGCCATTTAAGGGTTACCTTGTGTCATGTCTTGTATTAATATTTAGCTATATATCAAATAATTATATATTCTAACTATTGGGTTGTGTTATATTTTTTCCATGACTAGCCCACATAGTTAACCAAGGGTTAGAGGGTGGGCAGAGCCCCCCTTTCGTTGCACTGATTGCGTAGTTGGGGGAGGGGGGGTCACACGGGGTTTGAGGGGTGAAGTTAACCCCCTTTATGGTGTCCGGGATAGCACCCTGGAAAATTTTGTTTTTGGACCCTATATTAGGTTTGGTGGACCTACCTATGGTTTTGTGATGGTTTTCGGTCAACAGTTTTGGGCGCGATGGTTTTCAATCCATGGTATTGGATGCTTCACCATGTATAAATATGTATTGTAACATTGAAAGGAACGTAAGGAAAAATCAAGCTGGTATTCTTGGTTTTGGGATCCAGGGGAAAATCTCTATGTATATGTGTTTTATGTGTTATTCTCTTGCATTGTTTATTTTCTGTGTTTTATCATTTGTATGTAGGTAATTTTTGTAGGGGATTAAAACCTACATTTGGTATCAGAGTTGTTTTGTCTTCAAGAGGATGCCTTTGTTGCTAATGGGTTTCACTTGGGCCTGTGGTAGACCCTGTTCAGTGGGATATCTGCAAGATCAATTCTGGTGGTGAAAGAAGATAGCGAGCAACAGAAAGATAGAGATCAAGAAATTTAATGGTTATAGTTTTGAGTTGTGGAAACTCAAGATGGAGGATCTATTGGTGGATAAAGATCAGTGGATCATGGTAGATCTGCGTACTAAACCAACATGATTGTCCAATGAAGAATGGAATAAGTTGGATCAGAAGGAAAAGAGCACAATACGATCATGTGTCTCAGATTCAATATTGTTGAATGTATCAGGGGAAGATATGACAAGGGCTTTATGGCATAAGTTATGGACTTTGTACCAATCTAAGTCTCTGGCGAATAAACTATTCCTACGGAAAAGGCTGTATAGCCTGAGGATGAAATATGGAGACTCAGTGACAGAGCATCTCAATGCATTTAATACTGTAGTAAGTCAGTTATTATCTATTGATATTAAAATTCCAGATGAAGATAAGTGCATTAGTTTGTTGTGTTTTCAACCAGATTCATGGGATATTCTGGTTATTGCAATAGGTAGCAATACAACTGCCTTGCAGTTTGATGAAATAGTCTCATCCTTGGTGAAGGAGTAGATGAGATGGAAAAATATGGAGAGCCAGAATGGTGATGCCTTGTCTATACAACAACGATCCCAGAACAGAAACAAAAATAAGTCATCCAGTGGGAGATCTAAATTTAAAGGGAGATCTAAATCTCTAGGAAATCCTATAAAGGTGGTGTGTTAGAAATGTGCAAAGGAAAGGCACTACAAAAGGGACTGTAAATCTAAAGCTCCTGATAAAGGAAAGGGATCTAATGATGCTCCTTCTACAAAGGCGAAAACCACCTCAGATGAATGTGGGGCTATGTACTTGGCTTCTTTAAGTACACATGCAGATCATGAGGCATGGTTGATTGACTCAGGTGCATCCTCTCACTTCACTCCCCATAGAGAGTGGTGTTGTGAGTATGAGAAATACGATGGTGGTGATGTCTTCTGAGGGGATGACATGAAGGCTAGAATCATTAGTCACGGAAAAGTAAATTTGAAGTTGCAAGGTTGAATGGTTAGAACACTTTCGGGTGTTCTGCATATTCCTGCATTCGCCAGAAATATGGTTTCTGTAAGCAAGTTGGATGATGCAGGTGTAAAAATAGTGTTCAAGAAGGATACCTACAAGATGGTTTGGGGAGCACTGGTATTGATCCAAGGAGTTTGGATTGGAACTTTGTACAAGCTACAAGTTAGCAGTGTTGTTGATGGGTGTAACATCTCTGTGGTTCCTGAAAGTGGAGCAGAAAATCTAGTGGTCTATGTAGAGAAGACCATGTTGTGGCATCAAAGGCTTGGACATATTGGAGAGAAGGGCCTTTGAATACTTCATATTAAAGGTATGGTAGAAGGTATGAGTAATAGCTCTCTGGATTTTGATTTCTGTGAAAATTGTGTGTATGAGAAGTAGAATCGGGTGAGTTTCCACTATGGTGGTAAGAGGGCAAAACAGATATTACAACTTCTTCATAGTGATGTGTTTGAACCTATGAAGGTTCCATCACCTGATAAGTCTATGTACTATGTATCATTTATAGATGACTTCTACAGGAATACATGGATATATTTCCTAAAGGAGAAATCTGAAGTCTTTGATAGGTTTAAAGAATTTAAGTCTCCGGTGGAAAACCGGATAGAGAAGAAGATAAAGGAGTTGAGGAAAGATAATGGTGGAGAGATTTTTAGTAAGAAATTTCAAGAATTCTATAAGAAGTACGGTATAGCACGACAGAAGACAACTCCATACAAACCTGAGAAAAATGGAGTTGTATAAAGAATGAAAAAGATGTTGATGGAAAGGGCGTGAAGTATGCTCGCTAGTGCTGGGTTAGGACAAGAATTCTGGGTAGAGGCATTGGAGATAACATGTTACCTGGTCAATAGATCATCTTCATCAGCATTAGAGAAGAAGACTCCACAAGAGGTATGGACTGGTAAGAAACCCTCTCTTTCACATCTGAGGGTATTTGGATGTGATGCATATGCACATGTGCCAAAGGAGAAAAGAACCAAGTTGCATAGTAAATCTGAAAAGTGCATCTCTATTAGGTATAAGGATGGTTTAAGGGGTTATAAGCTTTGGAACCTAGTAAAAAGGAAGGCTGTGGACAACCGAGATGTGGTGTTCAAAGAGGCAAAAGATGTTATTAAACATGAAGTCCAACCAAGGGAACCTGAGAAGATAGAGTTTGAGCTTAAGGAGGAAGAATCAAACTCTACAGCAGATGAGGAATCAGAATACGAAGAGCCACAAACTCCGGGTGTGAGAAGATCACTTCAAGAAAGAAGGAAGCCGAAAAGGTATAGTCCATCTTCTTTCTGTTCAAATTTTGCTTTATCTATTACTGATGATGATCCCAGAACTGTGAAGGAAGCAGTAGATTCAGAGGATGGAAAACTCTGGAAAGAGGCCATGGTTGATGAAATGGCATCTTTGCATGAAAATGAGTCTTGGGATCTGGTGGAGTTTCCAGCTGGAAGGAAACACATTTGCAGAAAATGCTTGTTCAAGAAGAAGAAAAATGTAAAAGGAAAGGTGGAGAAATATAAAGTTTGGTTGGTAGCAAAAGGTTATTCCTATGTGCCAGGAATTCATTTTGGTGATATTTTTTCTCATGTTTCCAAGGTAGCTTCTATTAGATTACTTTTATCTGTTGTTGTTGCTTTCAATTTTGAGGTAGAATAGATGGATGTGAAGACATCTTTTCTTCACAGGAATCTGGAAGAGGAGATCTACTTGAAGCAACCTGGAGGTTTTGCAATGAAGGGTAAGAAAGAAATGGTATGCAAGTTAAAGAAGTTTTTGTATGGGTTAAAATAGTCACTAAGGATGTGGTTTTAGAAATTTAATACATTTATATGAGGACTTGGCTTTACCAGAAGAAAAGTAGATCACTGAGTGTATTTCAAATTAATTGGTGACTGTGTTATTTATTTGGTCTTTTATCTGGATGATATGTTGCTGGTTGGAAATGACAAAGAAATTATCCAGGATTTGAAGACCAAATTTTCCTCCAAATTTGACATGAAAGATCTTGGTGCTACAAACTATATTTTGGGCATGGAAATCAAAATAGAACGGGAAAATAAGAAGCTCTGGTTAAACCAAAGGGAGTATGTCGAAGCAATACTGCAAAGGTTTAATATGCAGGATAGTAAACCGGTTAAGGTTCCTATTCCTGTAGGTGTGAGGTTATCTACTGAACAGTGTCCCAAGACACAAGAAGAGGAAGAGGACATGTCTTGTGTTCCATATGAAAGTGCAATTGATAGCTTGATGTATGAAATAGTCTATACTAGACCAGACATTGCTCATGTAGTGGGATTATTGTCGAAACCAAGGAAGGAGAACTAGATAGTAGTGAAGCCGGTTTTCAGGTATTTGCATGACACTAGTGATTATGGTTTGTGCTACCAAGGAAGACCAGGATTGGATAGAGTGTTGGATATTCATGGCTTTGTTGACACAGACTAGGGTAGAGGTCTGGATCTGAGAAGATCTACAAGTGGGTATGTGTTTAACCATTTGGAGGTTCAGTCAATTGGATGAGCAAGAAACCATCTATAGTGGAACTATCAACTACAGAGGTAGAATACATGGCAGCCACTCATGCAAGAAAGGAAGCAGTTTGGTTGCAGATATTTTGCTCAAGTATGGGGTTAGTACAAGGAGCTATAAGGATAGATTGTGACAACCAAAGTGCAATTTTCTTGGCAAAGAACCCTACATATCATTCAAGACAAAGCACATTGATGTTCACTATCACTTTGTGACGGATATGATAGAATACAAAAAGTTGTTTCTGATGAAGGTGGAGACATTGAAGAATACTATAGATGCATTGACAAAATCTATGATCTCTGAGAAGTTCTCATGGTGTTTAGAAACAATGGGCATTGCAGGGCTGGATAAATGACAGAGCTCTCTTGTGCCCCCGTGTGTAAATAAAACAATAGGTGGGAGAATGTTGGGTTGTGTTCTATTCTTTCCATGACTAGCAGACGTATTTTATCGAGGGGTTAGAGGGGGGAGGAGCCCCCCTTCCTTGTGTCGATTGTGTAGCGAGGGGGGTCCATAGGTTTGTTATAGACATATTTCGGCACTACAACCAAAATTACATATGTCCATAAACCAAGGGCTTCTAAATGCATAAAATTGTTGCTTTATACCCTAAAGGAACAAGGTCAGATGATTACATCATTTCCCATAAGCTCTCTTTGAAAAACTGCTCAGAACTGGTCAAAACTGGACCATACAGATTGCTCCATGCTGAGGGTGTGATGCATCTCACCTATTACACATGGGGGGTTCAATGCATATTGAAAAGCCCTTCTGTAGGGTGTGATGAGTGAGAGCAGACAAATGGCAAAAGCAGTTTTCTAGGTAGAGACTCAAGGATTCTTATAGAAACTGCTCATATGACACTTGCCTCTTTGAATTCACCCAGGGATGAGTAAGAGATCATGAAATCTCCAAGTGGAACCAACAACTATTAATGAAATGACACTAATCAAAATCCCAGAAGTTGACTCACTCTCCTGCAAACATCTATATATGGATCCCTCATTCTGGAGATCTAGAGGCTGGAATTTTGTAACTTGTAAGGAAGTTTTGTTGGTTTCTCTTTGAAGACATTGTATTGTTAGGTGATCTTGCTTTGTATGAGGTGAAGAGGGCTCTCATGCTGGGGGGGTGATGTTGGATCAGATAGCTTTGTTGTAATCCTCTCTTCTACTACTTTTATCAATAAAGTTATTTGAGTCTTCCTCCATATGCTTGTATATCTCTGAATCTTGTATTTGTATATGCATTTGTATGGTTAATGTACATCTGATCCTACATTGTTTATGCTTATAGATATCTATGCTTTGATAATATTTTGCTGCTTTGACTCTACAGGTGTTCTTTAAAGCAGGACAAGTGAGAAAGGAGTGGCGAAAGCTCTATCAAAGGAGAGAGGAAACAAGCAAGGAGAGTAGCGAAAGACTGAGGTTGGTACTCTCTGCTTCTCTCTCATCTATCTCTCATAAAGGAAAACAGAAGTAACTTCAGTTTGTTTGTTTCTAAGATAGCTACTTGTCTTAGTGGGACTAGTAGCTCTAAGTAGACACTAGTTTTCACGATAACAAAATGGCGACTCCACTGGGGAAGAAATAGTTTGTTTGTTCTATTACTGTTGTTTGCTTTATAAACCATAGATAGAGCCTGAAATTAATCTAGCTAGCCTTCGAACTGCTTTTGGTATGCAATTGCAAAGTAGATCAATGCTGCTTCAGTCAATCTCCTCGTTGGTTTATGAACTAAACATCTTACTTGCAAACATCCTAAATGCCCTGGTGGTAGCTCAAATAACCTCATTAGATTAGCCCCTATACTTTGTGTTTACTGACAATCATTAGCTCAGCCTAAATCCCTGAACTTAGCGACAAACTGTGAGTGGAAAACCAAGCTCAGTCTTGTCCCTAGACCATCGCACTATCTCTCATTGGCAATCTAGATGCATCGCACCTCCCATGTGTTGCAGGTGAGATGCATCCCTGTTTCCCTACTCTACAGATGCGATGATTGAGTGAGATTGTTTCTGCCTCCAGATTTTGGTTTTTTCTTCATTGTCTTCAGCTTTATTCGGTAGTTTTGTTGTCTATGATCAGTATATCACTGTTGAAACCTTCTTCCTTTGCATTATTCAGCCTCCATTGATAAAGAATTGTGAACGTTTTTTAATGTATTTTTCATCATTTGCAGTTCTCTTTTGCAAATAGTACCTTAATCGAACTGTCATCTTTTGATTTAAAAGTGTCGCAAGTGTCATTTTCAATCAAGAAAAAGAGAGTCGTAACGTCCTCCTCTTTTAGATAGTCGATTACAGTTTTGCCATTGTATTTGATTTGAACTAATAGTATTTCAAGTGTCAAAAGCAATTTTAAATTTGAAGTCACAAAGTGTCGTCTTAGTCTTCCTTTCATTTTTTCAATAAAAAATTGTCAGTACTGTTGCTTTGAAATAAAATGATTTAGATCTGTACTTAGTTTTCTTTTTGTCATTCTCACATTAAGGAAACTGTAAAACAAATACATGCATGTGCATTTGCATTTAGACTGCATGCATTAATTTATTTAGGAAAAGTGAATCTAGTGTGTGCTCTCTGCTCTATGTTGAAAGAATATTACTTCTCTTTCCTTAGTAGCTATGATTTTCATTGCTAAAAGAAAGCGATTGTTTATCATCCTAGATTGCACATTTAGGAATTGTATATCTACATCATGTGGTGAACCTTAAAGGAAAACTTCTTAAGAAAGATCAACTATAAAATAAACCTGAATGAACATAAAAATGCTTTGGAACCTAACGCACAACATTTACAAGTCTAGGCTAGAGACATATTCCAGTGTCATTAAGCCTGGTAACTATCGTCTTCATCGTAGGTTGGATGATTCCTCCTCTTTGATACGACAAGTTCCAGTACGGACTTGTGCTCCCACGTACCATCGAGTATATATTGGGAGACCACAATAGGCTATATCCTTTATCCTTAGGAAGCCATGTCTACTGTTGTATCGATTGCAATGCACTGAATAGATCATTCAGGAAGATTGACTGTCGTACCATAAAAAATATTCTGCAATTTTGTGATTGGTATGGTAATCCCTCTATCTAGATTTCTAGAGTAGTAACTTTCATTCCTTTTCAGACTCCTTAAAAGAAAAGGTCCATTTGAGAACTTGTCACTTCAAGCTCATTAAAAATCGAAGGCGACTACAGTCATCTTTAGCTTTTTCTCGACTCTCAAAAATTGAAAAAGAAAGTTCTGTCAAAGCATCATAAAATTCATTTAATTCGGAATAACATTTTCCCCTTTTTATTTGGGTTGATCAAGTAATCCTCAATCATGGAAGAAAGTCAATCAAAACCCCTTCGTTTGCAGAGACTAATGGGTCAACCATATTTGACTCTGGAAACGAAAACATTATGGGCCAAGCAATCTCGTTTAATTGGGTCAAAGTCTCCTGGTTTATTTGAAACTTGTGTTTCAACATCCTTAGAGACTACTGTTAAACTCCAACTATTTCTGGTATCCCTGCCTCTATAGAAGAAGTTCCACAGTTACAAGAGGACATTAGAACTGATCCTAGTGTAATGGTAAACACATCTATTCCTGAACTAGCTCCATCTAGGACTGATTCAGAACGTGACAACCCTCCAACATCAATAGCTACAGAGTGTGTACCTTCTTCGGCACCATAAATATTTTATGGACCTGACGGTCTACCTCTTCCACCTGGACTGATTACTATAGAAGAGATTGTGGAGGATCTTCCATCTAGTACACCATTGCATTTTGGAACTAGAATCCACCTATATCCTTTCAATACAGAAGTTAGTCACCCTTCATCACAAGTTCCTGTAGAATCACTAGGAAGTCTTTTGGATAGACTAAATATGTCTGAACAACCATCGACATCTAGGACTGTGTCCTCTAATATAGCAGCAACGGAACCTCTCGCCATTACTCCGACAATGTTGGCTGTTATACCGTCTATCCCAACTAGCTCTCAACGTCCACTAGATGGAGTCCACCCAGGGACTGTTTCGGCAGTATGGTCTGTTCCTGTTTGTTCGTCCAGAAGATTATCTGGAATTTCTTATGTTGATTCTCAGCAAATTGATCCTTCACAAGAGTATCAATTTAGGCAGTCCAGTCTACAAAGACCAATTTTCCCTTTGAACATTGGATTACCGCCATATGGGCGGCCGTATGCCTTTTCCTTCTTCCCTCTAGGAGAACAACCATATGAGAGTTCACCAAATAATTCGGGTCAAGTTGGAATTGCATCCAGTAGTTGGGTGCCAATACTGCCTCAACAACCAAGAGTTGTATATTCAATACAACCAAATCAGCCTGTGTCGAATATTCCCACTACACCAACTATTGTGACGATGTCGCAAGTACAAGCGATGCATGTTGTATGTCACTTCAAGTCTCTTAGGTCGTAATACAACAAACTCTTGTCTCAACGACTCAACTACAATCACCAATTAGTGGCTCCTTAATTGAAGCAACTCAAGTGCAAATGGGTACTATCACCCCTCATCTTGGTCAAACATCCAGTATTGGACAACAAAAAATGGCCTCACAACCATGGCTACTGCAATATCAACAACTACAATTCCAGCAAGCTTACCGAGGACCTGAGCAACAAAACTTTGTGGGTAATGGGCAGCCGTATATTCAAAACAATTATCATCAATCATATCATAATGGTTATGCCCATCAACCTTATCAAAGTTATCAACATCAAATACATTATGGTGGTATGCAAAGACCCACTGCTCAGGTGATCCCATCTTATCCTGGGTATGCTTCACCAAACCTGAATCAATAGTTTCCTTTCGTTGCAATGTTGGAATTACCAGATCTAAATCAGCTAACAAATGATCCAATTTCTTACACCCCTTGGTGGCCAACAATTCCTTATAAACATTCGTCAGATATTCCTAAATTCAATGGAAATTCAGGTGAAGATCCTTCGAATCATGTGATCATCTTTCATCTGTGGTGTTCATCCAACACTCCCAATGATGATTTAATTAGGCTTTGCCTTTTTCAGCGAATGCTAACTGGTTTGGCAGTGAAGTGGTACATCGAATTGCCTAGAGCTTCATTCGATAACTTCAACACCCTTGCCACCACCTTTTTAACCCATTTTTAGTTACCAATAAGGTATGAAATAGGAACCAAGCTTCTTACCAATTTTAAGTAGACGACGGCCACTCACATATCTGATCATACTCATGAGTGGCAACGTCATCATCGAATGGTAAAAACATATGTTCCTGATCAGCTACTAGTTGAATGGTTTATTAAGTCATTGTTACCTTCTATTACAAAAGATGTGGCTAGAGCGGGAGTTGTCACTAAAGAGCAAGTCATTGCTCGTACGCAATATCTAGACTTGATCTATACTCAATCTGGTATGCTCTATGACAAAATCCCTGATGCTCCTAGACCAGATTTTTCCATTGCTCCTCATCCTAAATCAAACAAATACTCTCATGCCGACGATGGTGTGATAGGTATGACCAACACAAAAACTGTAAAGACTACATCTAAGAAAGCCCGTATGGTTTCTGGCCAAAATGCAAATGAAGAACTTCTTGCCTTGGAGGTTAATGTCGTGTCGACCAACAAAGGCAAAGAACCGAAGCAACTAGGGGGTAAGAAGAAAGGGAAAAAAAAAAGGAGAAACAAGATGATTCGTCTCCTGAAAAAACTTCTGCAAACCCTTCTAGGCAAAAGAAACCTGTTGGGCCATGTCACATATGTGATGAAGACCATTGGATGAGAGATTGTCAGTATAAAGCTGAGATTAATAAATTCTTTAAGAGTTCAAAAACTTCACCGGTATTGATTGATCCATTTCCAAACCCATAAACCAACCTGGTTGCTAGCAACAATGCTTCCCCATCCCAAGTGCTTATGTTTTCCATTTCGAAACAACAAAATGATGCCTTGATATCGAGAAGGAATAAAGATTACGGAATCCATAGCTGTCGAACAACAAGGCTACAGATCAACCTAGTAGTTCGACAACAACTTCAACCGAAGTTGTGCCACCTATCATTCCTGAGCTAACGATAAAGCCGCCAAAGGGAGTAGTACACAAATACACATTTAATCCTCATGCCCAAGCATCATAGAATTATAATATAGTAGAGGATCTGGCCCAATCGCCATCCGCTATGTTGACGCTTGAAGTACTGCAAAATTGCCCCACCGAAAAGCAGGCTCTATTATCAGCAATAGGTGGGATTGACCTAGCGAATTCCAATCTTGTGGCCTTTAATCGTAAAGGATATGAACCTCAGTTACCAGCACAAGTTTCTTTCCTCATCCAAGTGAAAGCCCTCAACAAAACTGTTCATCAAACAATTATTGATGACAGGTCATCTACCTGCATTATGTCAATGAGTTGCTAGAAAAATTTAGGATCACCACCCTTGTCAAGATCACCAACGACGTTAAAAGCATTTGATGGATGAACATGCACCACATATGGGATTTTAAGTAACTTACAAGTTGAACTAGGGGGAAAAACATTAGAAATTGACATCAAAGTTATTGATGGAAACCTCGATTACAATATCTGATTGGGAAGGCCCTAGATTTATGCTATGGCCGCTATTATGTCAACTTATTTTAGAAAGATTGCATTTCCCTTTCAAGGAGGAATTACAATCATTGATAAACAAAACTTTCTCCCCAACAGTTCACAAGTTACTAGAAGCATTCCAATGATCCATGGAAGCTCTCATTCACTTCAAAATGTCGGAGTAGGCCTACTGAAAGACCCTACCTTGATAGGTACTTTTTCCTTACCGCCCCCAAGTAATCTATTGGAAGTGGCCACAGTAGGAACCTGCAATATGACATCTTCCATTCAGAAGATTTTCGACCATCTTATTCGCATGGATCATCAACCGGTATTGCCTCCAAGCCCAATAGAAATTTTGTAGCAATCAATTTTCTTGGCATGGGCGGCAAACCCAAATCAATGCTCATCGAGTGTTTGGATAGTTAGGTCTAAAGAATATGGCACCTCTTCAGATCCTTGGTCACATGTACATTCTACAGATGCAGGAATTATTCAGTCGATGATGATAGAAGAGGCACCATGGTAAGATTACCACCATCGTTCCCATCTTCCAAATTACAACAAAGATTATTCCAACGACCTTAATCATCCTTTAGTTTTTGATTTCCTATCAAATACTATAAATACAGTGGATTCCGAGCAAAATCTATCCAATATTAAAGAAACTATCACCATAAATATCTCGACCAAACCTAATGTTGTAGAGAATATTCATGTCGGAAAATCCTGTTCTTCTTCAGAACTGGAAATATATTGTGCTCTCTTTCACGAATTCAGAGATGTATTTTCATGGTCATATGAAGAAATTCCATGCATTGACTCGAGCATAGTTGAAAATGAAATCAAGGTGTATCTAGATTTCAAACCGGTATGACAGCGGCTTGGGTAGGTGCACCCAAAAAAAGCCGTTTCCATCAAGGTAGAAGTTGAAGAACTTTTACATGCTAGTTTCATTTACCTGGTTCCTCTAACTGATTGGGTATCGAATATTGTTCCTGAGATGAAAAAGCAAGGAACGATTCGAGTGTGCATTGATTACAAGGATGTAAATCAAGGTTGTCCAAAGGACAACTACCCTACACCATTCATTGACCAGATAATTGATGAATGCGCCGGATGCGAAATATTTTCATTTATGGATGGATTTTCTGGGTATAATCAAATAAATATCCACCGACAAGACCAGTTGAAGACTACATTTATATGTCCATGGGGCACATTCGCGTACCACAAATTGCCTTTCAATTTAAAGAATGCAGGGGCAGCCTTTCAGAGGGCTATGAATTATGCCTTCCATGACATCAAGAACATCATTCAACCATATCTCGATGATCTACCAGTTCATTCGCATAAGCGGACTGATCATTCGCAGCATTTGAGAGCTATATTTATACGTTGTTGACACTACAAGATACGACTCAATCCGCAGAAATGTGTGTTTTGTGTCGGTTCTAGTTGTTTACTTGGCTTCGTGGTTTCTAAGGATGGAATTTGACTCGACCTATGTAAGGTTCAGGCAATCATCGATATGCCTCCACCTCCAAATTTGCTTCAGATTCAGAAACTCCATGGGAAAGCAAACTTTCTAAGGAGGTTCATTCCAAATTATTCCAATCTTGCTAAAGGTTATACATGTATATTGAAAAAAGAAGTACCCTTCAACTGGGATTAGGTTGCACAAGCTTCTTTTGATGCTCTAAAGGAATCCCTAATAAAAGCATCATTAATGTATGCTCCTAACTATCAAAAATACTTTAACCTGTATCTAGTTGCAACAAATACAACCATCGCAATGATTTTACTTCAAGAAGAATATGGAATCAAACATCTTGTCTATTATTTAAGCTGAAACTTAAATGACACAGAAAGAAAGTACTCCTATGTTGAAAAGCTGGCTCTTGCAGCTATTCAAGCAATACAAAGATTTCGACATTATATCCTCTTTCGCAAAACTACCATTTTATCAGATTGCAGCCCAATGACTTACATTCTGTCACATCAGTTACTTGGGGCCAAATATTCCAAATGGATAGCTATTTTGGAAGAGTTTGATTTGGAATTCGTAAAATCCAAATAAAAGAAATCTCTGGTTTTCGCAGAGTTACTATGTGACTTCCCATCGTGGTCCAACGATTCAACATCCAAAGCATCAATTGTGGATGAATCTTTGTTTTTGATATCGTCAAGTGATTCGTGGCATGGAGATATAATCATCTATCTCCAAACCCAAACATACAGGCCTAATACCTCTCGCTCAAAGCAACGTCGTATTCGATACCAAGAAAAAGACTACATGATCGTCGGTGATACACTTTACCAATCTGGTTACGCTATGACACAAAATATTTTATGACAAGGTTACTTCTGGCCAACAATGTTCAAAGATTCCATAACCGCAGTCAGAATTTTCCATGCTTGTGAAATATTCAATCGAAAAACCAGAATACCACCCGCACCTCTACATCCAGTAGTTGTTGTTGGGCCATTCGCAAAATGGGGCATATATTTCATGACATGTAACCCCACCTTGGTGGGGGGCATGGGTATATCATAGTCGCAATTGACTATTTTATGAAATGGGCCGAGGCGATGCCTACATTAAACAACAATGGTGAAACGACTGCTCTTTTCTTTTTCAATCATGTAGTCTCTAGGTTTGGTGTTCCACAGGCTATAGTCGCAGATCATGGATCACATTTTCGCAATCACATGATGGTTGAATTAACTGCCAAATTAGGATTGTCCCATGATAGTTCTACTCCATATTATCCGCAGGCTAATGGAGAAGTTGAAGCAATCAAAAAGGTCCTCAAGCATATGCTAGAGAGAATGATTAGAGCCCACAAACGGGATTGGCATTTGATCCTCTACTCAGCTCTATGGGCATACAAAACCTCGGTAAGAAATGCGACCAGGTTTACACCCTTTAAGCTGGTGTATGGCCTAGAAGCTGTCTTACCAATTCAGTGTGAGATTTCATCTCTCAATCTCGCAGTCGACCTTCTCACCGGAACTTTAGAGGAAGAGGCTCATTTCTTGGAACTAATCCAATTGGATGAAACCCGTCATGACGCCGCCTTGGCTAACGAAGCTCATAAGAAATGAGTTAAGGCGCAATGTGACAAAAATGTCAAACCTCGTGTCTTCTCAGAAAGTGACTTGGTCTTGTTTTACAATCAGGAATCTGATAAATTGGGAGCAGGTAAGTTCCAATATTTGTGGATGGGTCCCTACATTGTTAAATGATTGTTAGGAAAAGGAGCCTATGAGCTAGTAGATTACGATGGGATTCCACTGGCACAACCCCGAAATGGGTTGTACCTTAAGCGTTACTATGCTTGACTAAGCGTAGTAATCTTTTTATATACTTATGTTACGTTTTTGTTTTCGTCAACAGTGATCGTTTTCGTTAGGTAATCCACTTTTACTTTTGTTGCAAATGTCAAACCTATTGGAATCATTTGTTGCATATGCCGATGGAGCTAGTCGTAGTATACGAAACCTATCTTCTGTAGCCTAGTCCATTTTTTATCCAAGCCGTGATTTAGTGAGTTTCAGAGGGGTATGTATTGGTTGGTCAATGAACAACATCACTACGTATATCACGTTGATAGAAATTCTCTCTGATGCCATCACACATGGCATACGCCAACTTATTGTCATGCTAGACTCACAACTTGTCATCCTACAACTTACTGGCATCTATTCCATTCGAAATTCAGCTATCTATCATATGTTCCTAAGGGTCAGGATTTTGTAAAGGTAGTTTGATTCTATTCAATATCAACACATTTCCATAAACTTAAACACATTAACTGATTCATTAGCAAATTATGTGTTAGATAGACATTTGCAAAATTTATAAAAGAAAGCATTTCAATCAACCTTTGCATCAGAATCATATAACTTAACCAAAACAAAAGCTCTGAAAATCAAAGTCAATAGGTCGAGACAGTAGTCGACCCAATCTTGTATTCAAAAGGTCCACCTTCAGATGATACTGTCACCAAAGAGAATGAGAATGACACATTCAAATTATTTTCGTTAACGCAGAATTCGATGAACATGGGGGAAATCTACCTGTTCCTTTACTGTAAAACGGAAGTTCATCAGAGATTTATCCTGCCATTTATTTGGTCCCTCCTCCAAGCAATCTAGTCATTTCCTTCGATTGGAATCAACTAGGGAGACCCCGCCTACCATCTAATGAACCATTTCGAATCATAGTACAAGCTTACAGAATGATCATGATTGGTACTATCATAGATGAAGGGGCTTTTGTGAGTATCCTTTCCTCAACTGCTTGGAAAGTTCTTGGTTTGCCATCGCTTCTGCCTGAGATTCAAAATCTGAGAGGCTTCAACAAAGGAACCAATTGACCGTTAGGGATCCTTCCAAATTTTCCTATAACTTTGAGAAGGAAAACCTTTCATCTAAACATGATGGTAGTCCAAGGGCCTCTAGATTACAATCTACTCCATGGGCGTGACTACATTTATAGCATGGGAGCTATTATTTCCTCACTCTTTCGAGTGATGTGTTTTCCGCATGAAGGCAGAGTGGTCCACCCAGCTGACCAACTTTCATTCCCTAGTTCAAAAATAGCTATTAGTCAATTTTCATCCCTAACTAGTCTTTTTGCACAAGGAATGTCTCATTAATCTCCAGTCCATCCACCTGATGAGCACGAGTGATTGAGTGATTGTGACTAAAACCCAAGAGGCATGTACCCTAGTCTGTTTCAGTAGGAAAACCCCAGATATAAGGTAGGTTTCTGCGTAGGAATATGACTAGTTTGATAACCCTGTCCATTTAGGAAAATGGATTTAGACTGGAAAAGGATTCCCCCGTCAAAGGTTATGTGACTGGCACTGACAACAGTCACCCTTGTCCATTTCGATGGATGAAGCCAACGAAGTGTTTTGTCTGCTACGCGGATGGAACTATCTTGCTAATGCGAGAACTTCTGTGTGGTAACTTGGAAACTCTACTTCGTTATACTTGGGGCCATGCAAACCTTTTTGCATGCAAGTGAAAAATGACCTTTTATTTTCTTAGATTGTAGGCTCTCAGCCCTTTAAAATTGTAGGTTGGTCATTCCTAGCTTTCATACAAAAGGCTTCAGAGCAAAGTTTCAAATGGGCAAGCTCCCTAAGAAATGAACCTATTGATGAGACATCCTCATTATACAACTAGCACGAGCAGTTTTACGTGAAGTTCAAGCTCGTTAAAAAATAAACCTAGCAATGAGCAAATGTTCCCCCAGAGTTCAAGCTCATTAAAAAATGAACCCACCTTTGGTAAATAACCATTGCAATCGCATAATTATCAGCTTTTGAACCTTGGTTGTGTTCTTACCATCACCTCCACTCTTTTTTAGCCGATCATACGCCTTGATTTTAATTTTTACCCTTTTGAGGAATAGTTGCGACGAGTGATTCTATTAGCCACCTTCTTTACATTGTTGTGATTGAAAAGTCCAAACCTTACCTGGAACCAATTGCTATCCAAAAACATCACTCGTTCCTCAAAAAACGAGTCTCCTTTAAGCTCTTTTCATCTAACTCGTAAAATATGAAAATATTGCCAAGAAATTGGCCTCTCCAACTCGTTAAAGCGATCAGAAGTGCCATCCCTCCTCTAGATTTTAATCCTTTTGGACCTGAGGGATCATTACACAAAAAGATCGAGCACTTGTCTTGTTCGGCTCGTTAAAACTATCGAAAAGTCATCCCTTTCATATTATTTTATACTTTTTCGGACTCAAGGAATTATATTTTAGAAAAGGGACTACTGGAGTTGCCTTTACGTCTTTTTTTAGACTCTCTAAAATTGAAAAGGACCAAGTTATCTTTGTCATTAAACTCATTAAAACAATAGAAACAAACTTGTCCATGTAGACAAGACTGAGTTTCATCGTCGCTAGGCTCATTAAAACATAGCGACAAGTTTTTTCGAAGGGCAAATTATAGAACAAGCATATGTTATCCTCCTCAAGTTTGACAAAAATAAAGAGGTACTGGTCAGGAATGACTGGGGAAAAAAGGAACATAACTTGAATAACTTCATTGGTAGCAGGTCGCTCTTGAACATGACACTTTCACTCCATCACCTTGATTGAGTTGGGTTGGGTTATTCTATTCACCGGTCATATCACCATTGGTCCGTCGTGCCATCCATTTTGGGGTTAACACTACCGATCCATTTCAGTGTCACCGATATGTTCAAGAGAAGTCACTAAGAGAATTCACCAACCTAGCTAACGCCTCATCCACTGCAATACCTTCACTCTCCATTTTTCATGACCGCCACCCTAAACCTTATATCATCAGATTGTTTTCATCTCCACAAAATCATTTGCTCTGTTCTATGTTGTAGATGTGGAATTCATTAAGGCCCTCCTATGACGGGTCACTTCTTGTCAACATCAGCTCATTATCCAAGAAGTTGACTTAGGAACAACCCTTTCAGTACTTTGAAGCTTGCATGCCTCAATGGCAAGTTTCTCACTTCCGGCGACAGGTTTACATCAATGGCCTTTGATCGAAAGATTTTGCGTGGTGTTCGACATCAATTCATGTATTCACACCACTTGAATTGTATTGTCGTACCTTGAGGCTCATTATCATTATCGATGATTCCTCTCGTGCCTGTTAATAGCTTACATCATTGGCTGGTAATCAGGCAATGTCTTTCCATGTTCAACATCAGAACATCTTTTCACATGGATCGACTTGTACTTCGAGCAAAGATTGAATGAGTTTGAAGACCCCGGATCTAGTTTCATCCATCTGGGCTGCAATATATATTTAGGAAAATAAAAACATAAAATGTACATCATAGCTGCACAGATAATCATCCAAACTAAGGGATGATGGCTCTTCCAGAATCATCAGTCTGCCACATAGACAATTTTCTGTCTTATGTACATGAAAATGAATTTATAAAGCCAAGCATGCAAATGCCCACCTTAGCTAGATCATGAAAATATTATGAAGATAATGTATTGTATTGTATCTTATTACAGGTCACCTTCCAGTTCAAAAACCCTTGGATCCTCATGATAAAGAATTTCACTCGACATTAGAAGATTTACGACCTCATGCTTTAGGGGGCAACTGTTATAGACATATTTGGGCACTGCAACCCCAATCACATATGTCCATAAACCAAGGGCTTCTAAACCCATAAAAGTGTTGTTCCATACCCTAAAGGAACAAGGTCAGCTGATTACATCATTTCCCAGAAGTTCTCCATGAAAAACTACTCAGAACTAGTCTAAACTAGACCATACAGACTGCTCCATGCTGAGGGTGCGATGAATCTCACCTATTACACATGGGGGGTGTGATGCATACTGAAAATCTCTTTTGTAGGGAATGATGATCGAGAGCATACAAATGGAAGAAGTAGTTTGCTAGGTGGAAACTTAAAGAATCTTCTGGAAACTACTCATATTGTTACAGGGAAAAGTGTCTATTTAGAACTGCTCTATCCCACTAAGGTGTGACAGCTGCCTTAGAAACAAACAGAGAAAAAATACTTTTGTATTTCCTTTATGAATTAAAGACAGAGAGGAATAGAAAGAAACAACCTGTGTCTTGCGCTAATCCTTTGATTCAATCCCTCTCTTCTTTGATAGTCTCCAGCTACCTGCTCCCTTGCATGCTTAGCTTCACAAAGTACCTGTAAGATCATAGAAAAAGAGCACTATACAAAGACATGGATCTATATTCATAAATAACTTAGGATCAGATTTAAGTTAACCATACAAATGTAACAAGCATCAATGATACAAAAGCATGGAGGAGAACTCAAATAGTTTTTATTGATAAACAAGAAAAGATCCTGGAGGAGTTACAACCAGTGGTTCCGACCCAGCATCAATCTCCCAGCAAAGAAGCCCCTCTTCACCTCAAACAAAGCATAAATCACCCAACA
Organism: Pinus tabuliformis; assembly: GCA_031772625.1. NCBI lineage: Eukaryota > Viridiplantae > Streptophyta > Pinopsida > Pinales > Pinaceae > Pinus > Pinus tabuliformis. Next base: position 503,141,086 of record CM062809.1, read on the forward strand.
GTCTGATGTTTGTCTCTAGAAACCAACAACAATTCCTTACAATATGCAAAATTCCAGCCCCTGGATCTCTGGGATGAGGGATCCATATATAGATATGTGTAAGGAGGATGAGTCAGCTTGAGATTTGATTAGTGTCTTCTCTCTATCAGTTATTGCTTCCACTTGGAGACTGAGGGCCTCTTACACATCTTTGGTCGAATTCAATGAGGCACGTGCCACAGGAGAAGATTCTGGAAGCTTCCATTGCCTCTCCACCTCGCGGAATGACACTACCATTTTTCATTTCTCACTCATCGCACCCTATAGAAGGGAGTTTTGAAATGCAACACACCCTCACAATGTATTTAGGTGCAATGCAACGCACTTAGCCAGTGGAGCAGCTGAAATGATCCCGTTTTGACCAATTCTGAGCAGTTTCTGGTGGAGAACTTCTGGGAGAAGCTGTAATCTGTTGACCTTGTTCCTTTAGGGGTTAGAACAACACTTTTAGGGACTTAGGAGCCCTTGGTTTATGGACATTTCATGCTTGGAGTTGTAAGGCACAAAAATGTCTATAACAGTTGCCCCCTAAAGTATGAGGTCGTTAACCTTTTGGTGTCGGGTGAAATGCTTTATTATGATGATCCGAAGTTCTTTCAATGCTGGGAGGAGACCTGTAATAAGATACAATACAATACATTATCTTCATACTGTTTTTATTATCTAGCTGAGGCGGGCATTCCCATGCTCAGCTTTATAAATTCATTTTCATGTACATAGGACAGACAATCGTCTGAGTGTAGACTGATGATTTTGATAGAGCCATCATCCTTTTGGTAGGATGATTATCTGTGCTACAATGATGTACATTTGATGTCTTTATTTCCCTGAATATATATCGCAACCCGGATGGATGAAACTAGATCCGGGGTCTTCAATCTCGTCCGATCTTCACTCGAAGTACAAGTCGATCCATGTGAGAAATGTTTTGAAGTCGAACAAGGAAAGACATCGCTTGATTACGAGTCAATGATGTAAACTGTTAACAAGCACGAGAGGAATCACCGATAATGATAATGATCCTCAAGGTACTGCAGTACAATTCACGTGGTGTGAATAAAGGACTTGGCGTCGAACACCACGCAAAATATTTCGGTCGAAGGCCATTGATGTAAACCTGTCGCCGGAAGTGAGAAACTTGCCATTGAGGCATGCAAGCTTCAAAGTACTGAATGGGGTGTTCCTAGATCAACTTCTTGGATAATGAGCTGATGTCGACAAGAAGTGATCCATCACAGGAGGGCCTTAATGAATCCCACATCAATGACACGGAATGGAGCAAATGATTTTGATGGAGGTGAAAATGATCTGATGATATAATGTTCAGGGTGGCGGTCATGAAATAATGGAGTATAATGTATGTTAGTGGGTGAGACACAGGTGACTTCTCTGGATGACTTCTCTTGAACATATCAGCGACACTGATGTGATGGATTGGTAGCATTAACACCAAATGTGGATGGTATGGCGTGACCATGGTGATTTGACCGGTGAATGAAACAACCCAACCCGACTCGGACACGGAGTGGAAGTGTCATGTTCAAGAGCGACTTGCTACCAACAAAGTTTCTTTGAGTTTTCTTCCCAATTTTTCCCCAGTCATTGCTGACCAGTACCTCTTTATTTTTTTCAAGCTTGAGGAGGATAACATATGCTTGTTCTATAATTTTCCCTTCGGGCAAACCCATCGCTATGTTTTAACGAGCCTAGAAATAGTGAAACTTGTTCTCGTCTAAAGACAAGTTTGTCGCTATTAATATTTTTAACGAGTTTAGCGACAAAGATAACTCGGTCCTTTTCAATTTTAGAGAGTCTGAAAAGGAACGTAAAGGTAACTCCAAAATTCCTTTTTCGTCATCTAATCCCTTAAGTCCGAAAAAGTATAAAACAATATAGAAGGGATGAATTTTCGATAGTTTTAATGAGACGAACAAAACAAGCGCTCGATCTTTTTGTGTAGTAATCCCTCAGGTCCAAAAAGGTTAAAATCTAGAGGAGGGATAGCACTTCCTATCCCTTTAACGAGCTGGAGAGGCCAATGGCTCGACAATCTTGTCATATTTTATGAGTCAGTTGAAAAGAGCTTAAAGGAGACTCGTCTTTTGAGGAACGAGTGATAAAACAGGTAGCAGCTGATTCCAGGTAAGGTTTGGAATTTTCCAATCACGACAGTGTCACAAGGATGGCTACTGAGATCACTCTTCGCAGCTGTTCCTCAAAATGGGTAAACAATCAAATGGAGGTGAATGATCGGCCAATGAAAAGTGGAGGTGACGGTGCAAACACGACCAAGGCTTTAACGGCTGAAGTACTACATTCACGATGATTATTTACCGGGCGATAGTTCATTTTTTAATGAGCTTAAACGTGGGTGGAAACATTTGCTCATGTCTTATGTTTATTTTTTAACGAGCTTGAACTATGTGCTAAAACTGCTCGATTAATCCAATCTTGTGATAAGAATGTCTCATATAAAAATGGCAACTTTTAGAGTTTTGCCCCACATCCTTTCTTTATGCAAGTTAGGAAACGACCAATCCTACGAGTTTAAAGGGTTAGATGTCCTAAAAATTTAAAAAATAAATAGTCGCTCTTCACTTACACTCCAAAATGTTTGCATGCCCCCAGGTATAAAATAGAGTTTGAAGGTTACCCCTACTTCCTTCCGATAAAAAAATTGTTTTAGCGAGAGAGGCCTACCTCTTACAGGTTACCAAAGATAGTTTTATTTACGGCGTAAACAAAACACTTCTCTGGCGATGTCTACCGAAATAAACAAAGGTGAGCGATGATGCCTGCCAACTCACATAACTTTGACAAGAGAATCTTGTTCTATAATAACCCCCTCTTCCAATCACGGACGGGGGTACAGACTAGTCATATTCTCCCGTAGAAACCTACCCTATACCCAAAGTTTTCCTGCTGAAGCAGACCAGGTGCATGCCCCCTGGGTTTCAGTCATATCCCTCCAAATCACTCGCGCTCATCGGGAGGACGGACTGGAGATTGAGATATTTCTTGCGTGAAAAGACCATTCAGGGATGGTATATGACTATTTGCTATGCGTGATCCAGGAAATGAAAGCTGGTCCACGAGCTTGACCACTCTTCCTTCGCGCAGAAAACACATCACTCTAAAGAGTGGTGAGACAATGGCTCTCATGCAATAAATATAGTCTCGTCCAAGGAGTAGATTGTAATCCAGCTGTCCTTGAACTACCATTACATTCATATGAATGGTTTTCCCTCTCAATGTTATAGGCACATCGAGAAGGATCCCTAACGGTCAACTGGTTCCTTTATCAAAGCCTGTTAGATTTCTCATCTCAAGCAAAAGAGATGGCGAACCAAGCGCTTTCCAAGCAGTTGAGGAAAGGATACTCACAGAAGCCCCCTCATCTATGATGGTACTAGCCATAACCATTCTATATATCTAGACAATAATCCGGAATGGTATACTGGCTGGTAAACGGGGTCTGCCTAGTTGATTCCAGTCAAAGGAGACAACTAGGTTGCTTGGAGGTGGGACCGAATAGACGGCCGGGTACGACTCTGATGAACTTCCTTCCTGCGGTAAAGGAACGGGTAAATTGTCCCCATGTCCGTTGGGGTCTGTGCTTATGAAAAGAATTTGCACGGTGTCATCCTTGTTCTCTTCAATGATTGTATCATCTGAAGATGGAACCTCTGAAGGAAAGACTGGGTCAACTGCCGCCTCGACCTTTTGAATTTCGTCTGGTATGGATTCATATGGTTCATCTTCAATGACAGATGCTTCGTCCGACCACCTGAGCGGGTCAGCTGGATTTTCAACTAGTGATGGACTCGGCAAGAGTTTTTTATATCTAGGAGGAAGTCATAACGGTGAAACCGGACGATCATCCAAAACTATTTTAGCTTCATCTAAGAAGGGACAACGGTGGACGGCATGATCGCCTTCACATAGTTTACAAGGAAATCTATATTTTCCTCTTTGTCCTGGGGCTTCACTTTCACTAGTTGACGGTGTGTTTTCAACATGATCATCAGAGGTTGACAACACCGGGTTTTGCAAACGAGGAGACCAGTCCCTTAAGATCCGAGGGTTGCAGGGACAATCTCTGTGAAAATGGTCTCCTTTGCAAATGACACATGACGATTTAGGCCTGGTCGGTGCAGTGTGTGGATTTTCGTTAGACGACACTCGTTTGCCCCCATTCGCTTTTGGCTCCTTCTTCTTCTTCTCTTTCTTCTTCTTTTCCTTCTTCTCTGTAGGAACTTGACTTTTGGCTTTACCAGCCCCATCAAGCGAAGAGGAAGCAGGAGAAGAGGAATTAGAGGAAGTAGAAGGTTGGTGGGTAACTCTGGACTCGTCTAATTGCTGATTCGATTGTTCAGGAATAGTGGTGTTCTGAACGACAGAGGTTGAGAAGAGCCATATAGGCAAACCAATCGTTAGTCCTGGAAGTGACAATGTGGCCATATGGGGTGCACCAACATCTCCCCAAGAGGAGAAGGGACTAGGATTTCCTCCAAGGGGAATTCCTTGGTTGGTGGACTCCATTTTCTCAACCCAAGATCAACGTAGGAAAGGGGTAATGAATATTCCGTTTAAAATAAATTTTTAGACGCTTTGACACAACTTATTTTTTCAGTTTTTAAGAGTCGAGAAAAAACAAAAGATGACTTTAGTCACCTTCAATTTTTAATGAGCCTGAAGTGACAAGTGCTCAGATGGACCTTTTCTGTTAAGGAGTCAGAAAAGGAACGAAAGGGACTACTCTGGAGATCTAGGTAGAGGGAGTACCAAACCAATCGCAAAACTACAGAATACTTTTTACAGTACGGCAGTCAATCTTCCCGAATGCTATGTTTAGTGCATTGCGATCGATAGGGCGGCAGACACGGCTTCCTAAGGATAAAGGATTTAAGCCTATAGGGGTCTCCCAAAATATACTCGACGGTACGTGGGAGCACAAGTCTGTACTGGCACTTATCGTCTCAAAGTGGAGGAATCACCCAACCATCAGTGAGGACAACAGTTACTAGGCTTTACGACGCCAGAATACGTCTCTAGCCTAGACCTCTAAATGTTGTGCGTTAAGTTCCAAAGCGTTGTTAGATTCATTGAATTTATTTTAAGTTGATCTTGTTTATGAAGTTTGCCTTTCGGGTTCACCACGAGATGTAGATGTAATTCCTAAAATGCAACCTAAAGATGATAAACAAACTTTTATCTCTTTTGTGCAATGAAAATCCTAGCTACTAGGGGAAAATAAAGACACAATCTTTTCACAAAGAGCAAAGAGCACACCGTAAATGCACTTTCCTAAATCAAGCCAAACAGACTGTCTATATGCAAATGCACATGCATGTATTTGTTTTTCGACTTTCTTAGTATTGGTGCTAAAAAGAAAGCTGATGTACAAATCTGAATTTCTTTTCAAGCGACAAATATAAACAAGCTCTTTTTCAAAATTGAAAAGCAGAGATGATTACGACACCTTACGATTTTGAAATGAACACTTGTTCTTGACACTAGAAAATCACAAATTCAGACCAGATTCAAATCAAAGGACGACAGTACGACTATTCTACTTTTGCAATGGAAAACTGTAAACGACTCAACAAACACATAAAAACATCTACAGTTGTTTTGTACAAAGGAGGCAGAATAAAAGCAAGGAAAAGAGGCTTCAAACAGACATATACTAATCACAGGCAGCAAAATTCAGGGATAGAACTGGAAAGAATGAAGCACAGGAACCACCGCTGCACAGAGCTAGTTTGATCAGCACACCTGTAACACAGAGAATCTGAAATGCAGCGCAGGTTGCCCCTTCGAGAAGTGCGCTGAAATTCAGGATCTCTGAAAAGTACCTGCGCTGGGCTAGAAACGAGACTCTGTCCAGGTTCTGGGTCACAGTTTGCAGTTCAGTCCTTGGTTTGTGGCCGAGTAAAAAGCAATCAGTAATGCAATGATTAGGGGTAGATCTAAGGAGGATCTAAGAGATATCACAAGGGCAATCAGATAGTCTGTGAATCAGCTGTTTAAATCATAAACAGATCCAATGAATGGATTGAAGCAGCAGTTATCTACTTTGCATTTTTTATGGAAAATGCAGTTCGAGAGCTACTTATAAGTTTATGAAACAAACAACAAAGAATGATACACAAACAAACTAATTAGACAGTCCCCAGCGGAGTCGCCATTTTGTTACAGGGAAAAGTGTCTATTTAGAACTGCTCTATCCCACTAAGGTGTGACAGTTGCCTTAGAAACAAACAGAGAAAAACTACTTTTGTATTTCCTTTATGAATTATAGACAAAGAGGAATAGAAAGAACCAACCTGTGTCTTGTGCTAATCCTTTGATTCAATCCCTCTCTTCTTCGATAATCTCCAGCTACCTGTTCCCTTGCATGCTTAGCTTCACAAAGTACCTGTAAGATCACAAAAGAAGAGCACTATACAATGACATAGATCTATATCCATAAATAACTTAGGATTAGGTTTAAGTTAACCATACAAATGTAACAAGCATCAATGATACAAAAGCATGGAGGAGAAATCAAATAGTTTTTATTGATAAACAAGAAAAGATCCAGGAGGAGTTACAACCAGTGGTTCTGACCCAGCATCAACCTCCCAGCAAAGAATCCCCTCTTCACCTCAAACAAAGAATAAATCACCCAACAGTCTGATGTTTGTCTCTAGAAACCAACAGCAATTCCTTACAATATGCAAAATTCCAGCCCCTGGATCTCTGGGATGAGGGATCCATATATAGATATGTGTAAGGAGGATGAGTCAGCTTGTGATTTGATTAGTGTCTTCTCTCTGTCTGTTCTTGCTTCCACTTGGAGACCGAGGGCCTCTTACTCATCTTTGGTCGAATTCAGTGAGGCAAGTGTCACAGGAGAAGATTCTGGAAGCTTCCATTGCCTCTCCACCTCACGGAATGACACTACCATTTGTCATTTCTCGCCCATCGCACCCTATAGAAGGGAGTTTTGAAATGCAACGCACCCTCACAATGTATTTAGGTGCAATGCAACGTACTTAGCCAATGGAGCAGCTGAAATGATCCTGTTTTGACCAATTCTGAGCAGTTTCTGGTGGAGAACTTCTGGGAGAAGCTATAATCTGTTGACCTTGTTCCTTTAGGGGTTAGAACAACACTTTTAGGGACTTAGGAGCCCTTGGTTTATGGAAATTTCATGCTTGGAGTTGTAAGGCACAAAAATGTCTATAACACATATGACACTTGCCTCTCTAAATTCGCCGAGGGATGAGTAAGAGATCATGAAATCTCCAAGTGGAACCAAGAACTATCAGTGAAATGAAACTAATCAAAATCCCAGAAGTTGACTCACTCTCCTGCAAACATCTATATATGGATCCCTCATCCTAGACATCTAGAGGCTGGAATTTTGTAACTTGTAAGGAAGTGTTGTTGGTTTATCTTTGAAGACATTGTATTGTTGGGTGATCTTGCTTTGTATGAGGTGAAGAAGGCTTTCATGCTGGGGAGATGATGCTGGATCAGACAGCTTGGTTGTAATCCTCTCTTCTACTACTTCTATCAATAAAGCCATTTGATTTTTCCTCCATATGCTTGTATATCTCTGAATCTTGTATTTGTATATGCATTTGTATGGTTAATGCACATCTGATCCTACATTTTTTATGGTTATAGATCTCTATGCTTTTATGGAATTTCTTTGCTTTGAATCTACAGGTGTGTTTTAAAGTGGGAAAAATGAGAAAGGAGTGGTGAAAGCTCTATCAAGGGAGAGAGGAAACATGCAATGAGACTAGCGAAAGACTGAGGTTGGTACTCTCTACTTCTCTTTCATCTATCTCTCGTAAAGGAAAACACAAGTAACTTTAGTTTGCTTGTTTCTGGAATAGCTACCCATCTTAGTGGGACTAGCAGCTCTGAGTGGACACTAGTTTTCCCAATAACAAGGTTGCGTGGACCTACCTATGGTTTTGTGATGATTTAGGTCCATGGTTTTGGACGCGATGGCTTTCGGTCCATGGTATTGGATGCTTCGACATGTATAAATATGTATTGTAACAATGAAAGGAAAATAATGAAAAATCAAGTTGGTATTCCCGGTTTTGGGATCTAGGGGAAAATATCTGTGTATATGTGTTTAATGTGTTATGCTCTCGCATTGTTTATTTTCTTTGTTTTAGAATTCGTATGTAGGTAATTTCTATATGTGGTTAAAACCTACACTAACAAGGGGAATTCTTTGTAAACGTCGTTTGGTTTGTGGCAATGTTGACATCTAAATGATATCCCTTCATAATCCAATATTTGGTTGCACACATATCCTAGGTAGTGGAGTATCAGATTTTTGACCAATCCATCCCTGGTGTTGAGTTAGATAAGGACTTTGCCATAAGACATTTCCCCCATCTCTAAGTATGATCTTTCAAAGTAAAGATAAGTCCCGAGGTCATCCCCTATATAGGGAAAGATATCTTCCATCCGTCATTGAAGCGGGAGGCTTGGGAGCTTGAGCCATATTGGCCCTACATCTGGCTATTCTCATTGAGGTCCAAAGAGGGGATTCCACCTTTTCAAATACACAGGAACATTTCTATGTTCCAGTAATGCGATAGAACCCAGTTCACATGCTCCTCTTTACTAAATTTGAAAGAAAACCATCCTTTTGGCATGGTTCATACAAATGGAAGTGCATCTAGAATGTGTTCCTAATTCTCCTGCACCCACCTCCTTAGACACGCTGCACAGTAATGCATGCCTCTAATTCTTCCGACCAAAATCCTTTATGTTGTATACATAACTTCATCTAATATGATACCCTCCCTAAGTACTAATGCTTGGTTCCCATCTTTTACATTGGGGAATTTTATCTTCCTTGCCTTCCTCTTTTAGCCTATCGTCGAAGTGTGTTCAGAGGGTCTACCCTCGATAGAGCCTCAATGCTAGGCATGCCCAGGCTTGGTGATCTACCTTCATCCCCTACACCATTACCAAAAAAAGAGGGTGAGCCTAATGAGCCAAAAATGGAATTGGGAGAGATTTGAGCCTTCCCTTACTAAACTCTCTGCAAGTCTTTCACATGACCATCCACATTACCCACGAGAGTCCCGAAAATTCCCCCAAAATCTATAGTCATTGGCAAAAGGCCACTATGTTTACGTAAAGGCTCTAAGCATTAGATTGGATCCTCATAGGTCCAAAAGTTTGTAATGGGATGCTAGGGTTTAAGAAGGCCTCGATGAAACTTAGGTCCCTAATCGAGAAACATGGTGAAAGAGATAGTTTTTTGGTAAAATCTGTTGATATTGTTGTCAGGATATCAGATGGCACCTCCTTATGTTGCAAGGAGGAGGTAGACTCATCAATTGTAGAAAAGATTGGGTAAAAGGGAATCCCTTTCGTGATATTTTCCAGTAATGCAAAAATTTTCTAGTTTGGCGAGTCAGATGTGGCTTATGTATCCATTCCAAGCTACTGAGGTGGAGGGCTTGTCCCGATGGAGATATTCTCTATTGGGTCTTACATGTAATCTATGAATTCCTACTCCATAACTATATCTGCTAGACACTATCGAGATTTTCAAGGGAGTAAAAAATAAAATTGTCACAACAAAATACCTTAACCTATGGACATAGGGAAATCCCTAATCCCCACCTAGTCACAATTGACACCATTAACTCCTTGATCCATTATGGAAGACTGTCGACGAGGACTTCTAGATGCAACCGCCTGAAGAGGTCTGAAATCATTCTAACAATTATATTATTCTTGTTATGGATGTCTTCCTTGGGAGGCAGAGCTCTAGAGTACCCTGGGAGGCATAGCTCGAGAGTACCCTTGATAAACATTATGATGCATAAAGCAGAAAGAAGGCATGGCAGAATTTTTATCAAGGATCGTGGGTTGGTTACGCCTCACCATACTGGTCGGGATCTACAAGTGATGCAACTGCTACTTCACCAGAATAGTGAATGTGGATGGAGCTTGTAAGTATTATTTTTTCTCTCTTCATAGTAATTTTTAGATGTAAGGATCTTGTTTGGATTAATGAGAGAGTAAAGTTTGAACACACACTTTTCAAAATTAATATTTGTTGGATTACTTCAATTAGGAAAATAATTGCCACAAGTTGAATATCATTATTGAATTTGAACTTTCATGGTTTCTCCCTAGTTCTTGTATCAGGAAAGGAATTTTATCATTTTACATTGAACAGGGACCTAAAATAGGGTTTTGTTATATTTCGTTGGGAGAAACTTTGCCTCTAAAAATGGTACCCTCATATCTTCCTATACATGGGAAAGTACAACATTTTTTGATTTAGCTATCAAAGATCAAGGCTTTAACTTGACTCCACTTGCTCACATCACCTTGGCATAGGAGTCCCTCTACCGAAATATTTCTTCAACTCCTACTTCTAAAATAAAGGAAAATGATCGTCATGTGACCTGTAGTGGAGATAGAGTATGAAAATGGGTTGTTGGCAAACAAATATTCATTCACATGGAAAATCATCGGTTAGGGTTAACACTTTTCATTCTGCAAATAAGACTTTCAACCCTACAGATCATCATGATAAGATTAAATGAAAGTCTAAAATTGGTAAGGATTCCAAGAAGCCCAAGAAATCAATCTATCCAGGCAAAAAGCTCACAAAATTTCTAAGTTCTCTCATTATGGTTGGTGGTACCAAGAAGGAAAAGCATTGATCACCTCCTTCTGTAAGTGACTGCAAGTCATATGATTATTATTCAATAACACCCTCCTTTGTTTATTCATATTATTCTTCAATCCAATCTAGGACATTTTTGAGTAAAACATCCAAAGGGTACTTGAACAAAAGGAGTGGGATGGGTCAAAAGTCTGTCACATTCTACCCAAAAAGTGAAAATGTGGATTGGAACATTCACCCATATGGGGAGAAGTGTATCCACAGAATGGAAAATATATTCCTAAATACAAATCCTCGTAGTTATCCACACATACATCCATCTAAAGTTTCCTACAAGCTCTCACTCCTTGAGAAGGATAACCATGCTAAAACATGGCTTGCCTACTTGGCATATAGATCAATTGCGAAAGTTTGATAGGAGGAGATTGAATTTCTTATTCCATTTTATGTTAGACTATGGGTTGTTGGTGGAGAATTATTCATTCACATGGAAAATCATCGGTTAGGGTTGAAACTTTCCATTCTACAAAGAAGCCTTTCAACCTTATAGATCATGATGCTAAGATTAAGTGGAAGTCCAAAACTAGTAAGGATTACATGAAGCCCAAGCAGTCAATCTCTCTAGGCAAAATGATCACAAAATTTCTAATTTCTCTCTTTATGGCTGGTGGTACCAAGAATTAAAAGAATTCATCACCTCCTTCTGTAAGCGACTCCAAATCATATGATTATTCATTAATAGAACCCTCATTTTTTTATTGATATTATTGTTCAATCTAATCGAGCTCATGTTTGAGTAAAACATCCAAAGGGTACTCGAACAAAAGTAGTGGGATAGGTCAAAATTCCATCACATTCTTCCCAATAAGTGAAACTGTGGATTGAGACTTCAATATGGGGAGAAGTGTATCCACAGAATGAAAATCCATCCCCAAATCCAAATCCTCATAGATTGTCAAGGAAACCCCTCCAAAGCCGAATAAAAAAATGACAAGTCTAGGCAGCCTATATGGATTATCAAGTCATCCTGCTAGTAAATTCGACCTATTTTGGAGCCAAAAAACACCTATATAAAGGAGGACTCAACCTCTCTCAAGAGGACTCACTCAAGCATCACAAAGGAGGAAGAAGGAAGAGCGAAGACGTTTTTGATCAGTTTAGGGAAACAAATTCCTTCACACGTGTGAAGATTAGGGCATCTCTCTACAACAAGAAGACAAAAAAATTACAAACTCTAAGAGGACTAAATATCGATGACAAAGATTTCATATTATAGGTCGAATTGTTAAATAGGAAGTATCCTACCAAGGGAGGAATAAAAGAGGATGATTTCTCCATATTCTCACTCACTCGTGTGGGTTAGTGTTTTTGCAGTAAGGTCGAGTTGTAGTCAAGGAATTCCAGGAACAAGAAAGAGGTTGAAGGAGAAACTACTTCCCTTAGAAAGCAAGTTTGACTAAAGTTGACTTTGTGAAAGGGAAGCATATCAAGGACAAGGCTTTCACTTTGTCTTGGAGGGGATATTGTTCAACGGTCTAGGTGTTGGAATTCGTCAATTCAAGATTCTATAAGAAGAAGAATTCTTATGGGTTTTCCTCTCAAGCTGGAGAGGTTTTGCAATTAGAGGCCTAGAATATGGAGTTGCAACTAAAGGCCCCTCACTACACAACTATTAGTGTCAATTCCATATTAACAATTGTTATAATTACTTGTGAAAAAAACATTCCTTGTTGAGTTGTTGTATTGTTTTCACTCTTGAATTACAAGGATAGGGCCAACCTCACCACCATTTGCAGGTCATGGACATTTTAGGCTCTCTTTCATGCCTCTAGACTTCACTTGAAATTAGGGTGCACAATCTGGACTCTAAAACTATGTCTTCCTCATCTCAAAGATGCATAGCTTCAGGAACAACATGCATTCATAAAATTGAATAGCAGGTTCCTTAGAGTTGAAAACCTTAGCCTTCCACTTCCCCCATGTAATCCTTATTCTAATTCTTATTTAGATTTTGGGAGGGGGATAAAGATAGGATTTGGGCGTAGATGTGTGTAAAATGGTTGGTATGTTTATAAATTTCTTGTTAAAATCAAAAGAAGCCTTCAAAGTTATTATTTTAGGCGCTTACTTTTATCTTTTTTTTCTTTTTTTTCTAGCCTTCCCATAGTGATAGTCCATCTGGTATGTTGGCTACTGCCAGTATGCTAGGATGGAAAGGAAGGAAGACAGTGAAAAACATCTTTATATAGCTTCATAGCATTGATTCCATCCTTGATCCTCCCTCTCTGATAGTATCTATGAGCGACTTCCAAGTTAGGACTGAGAGAAGTGGGGAAGTATAGACCAACTTTGAATGAATATCTATTAAGGGCTTAGCATGATACTTTGATTAGAGCCTCTCTGGAATGATTGTTCCTCACTTTCCATGTGTTGTAGGCTCTAAGGTTCTAGTTGATAATGTTAGCTTCAGCTTTGAAGTTTGGCTACCACAAAATTGTACATAGGTGAATGATCTGGGAGATGTTATTTAAGGTACAATGATTGTTCTTAGTATATTATTCTTTATTGAAATTCTATAGGGATAGAAGTATATGTTCTCATTGCATCTCCACATCGTGTCTATTAAATGGAATGAATTTATATTAATTTCTAAGACAATTAGATCCATACAAAACTTAAACTGGAAATATGAAGTTCTTGACTAAGTAGTCGTAGATAGATTTTTTATGGTATCACACATTGGAAATCATGAATTGTTTCATCCTGCATCATGTTTGAGTTCATTCCAAGACAAATGGAATATATGATATGTTGGCACTATGTGATAGTGTAAGTTTCTAACTTGTATATTCTTTGAAAAATCCCACTATTGCATTAATCATGCGCTTATAACTATTTATAGGATATGATTTTACTTCTGTTCTAGGATGACTTTCATGTTATAAAATCATTCCATTTAAAAAGAAAAAAAATGTCTGTTAACTAACTAAAATCAATTTCCAAACCTAAAATTTCAAAGCCCTTTCATATGTGCACTTGCTTGCACATTTTTATTTGTTTTCATGTGTGGCATCTAAGATCACCATAGATGTTGAGAACATTTCATGCCAACTAAATCTTTGGTTCAAATATGCCAAGTCCACGTTTTTCATGTTGATTCTGATGCATTGATATATTCACATCTAATTCATTCTGCTTACTGCTATATGTATTGCCTATCATGCAACTGAAAAATATGTTAAGAAGAAACAAATTGTAACAAGCACTCGTATAATCAGGAAATCTAGTCTTATATGAAAATCCTGGTTGTTGAAGAGAGGATGATATTTATTAGGCTGTCAGTCCAGTTCATGGTTTGTAAGAGGCTCAATGCATACAACTTTTATTCTTGACAATTTTAATTGTAATGTACCATAACTGATATCTTCAATAGCATGCACCGAGGTTTTCCTTCCTGTTTTACTTTGCTGCAGAGGTTATTTGAGCCTGAATTTTCTACCTTCTTCTGATCTAAGCTTTTCATTTGTTGGAGATGATGGTGTTATGGAGAGGTTGGCTATTTTGAGTCCTGGTAACGAGAACTCAAGTGTCGTTATTTAAGTGATTTCATCAAATACTTCTGGAAGATATTTTTTTGTTAAAGTTACCTGGTGGAAATCCCTCATATTTCTAATTGTTAGAGAGGTCTAAGTTAGTTAGAGATGAGTTCCTCTCAAAGGTAGACTACTAATTGTAGTATATGAATATAATTAAATAATATTAGTAATTGAAATAAATTTCCATATAGGTAATTGAAATATGCTTAGAGTGTGATATTGATGATTTCAATGATATGTAGGTATTTGATGTAGCATGTTTTTGTTGGGTCTCGAGTCTTAGAACTTGCTCAATTATTTATGAATATTCATCTATATTCTAAATACTTTCAATACACGAGTTTACTTTGGGCATAAGTGATGTTGTCTAAGTGGCATGGTTTAGTGAAACACTAGTTTACCTTGTGACAAGTGTTGTTGTCTAAGTTGCATGGTATATTGAAACAATAATGCATATATAATGTTTCCAACATGTTTTTGTTTTGGATGTATGCATTCTTTTTTCACTATACCATGCAACTTAGATAACAACACCTGTCCCAAAGTAAACTAGTGTTGTGCCTAACTCCATCAGCCATCAATGCTCTGCTCACATCTAATCGTAAGTATTTTCTGCTCCCAGGTATGGACATACTATCATTCTTATTCTATGGGCAAGGAGAATTAACTACTGAGAAAACAATGTAAAACTGTGTAACACTACCTCTTTATGAGAAGGTGTTCTCTACTAAGCCTAGTTCCCCCCTCAACATCTAAATCTTCCCCTTTGATAGGGGCTTAGTCAAAATGTCTAAAAATTGCAAATCCGAGGGAGAACACTTAAGAAACATTGCTCCCTTCTTGAAATTATCTTCCAAGAAATGGTACCAAATGTCGATATGCTCAAAGGGATCATGAAGTACTAGATTTGTAGAGAGTTGAGCAACTTTAATTATCATAATACTTAAAACCATCAGCTCCAACACATGAATTACATTGTTTCTTGCTTCCAACTCATCTAGCATATCATACTTGGGACCCCAAGTTGAAACAAAACCTAGAAGTGGTCTTCCTAGACCTATTCCCACCTTGCTATTTTGAATCAACAAAGCTATGCAACATCAATTTTCCATCCTCAACATACCTTAATCGATAATGAAATGTGCCCTTCAGATACTAAAGCAAATGATTTGTAGTAGTAGAGTGAATTTTCCTTGAACTGGATCAATGCATTTATACAAAGAAAAAATCAAACATGAGGTTCGTTATTCACCAAATACTAGAGGTAAACTCTCTTTCTCAAAATCTTCATCCAATGAATCTAGCATTGTACTTCTATCTCCTCTTGTTAGCCACATGATCCATCTTATACAACCACCTAGATTCATCCATTGTTTCCAAAGAAACCTCATGAGTATTTTTTTCTTAGGAGAACACCTTGCAGAAAACCATTCAAGTACTTTTCCATGATCCATGGACAATAAATTTGATAAATAAATTTCCCTAATTAGGGTACTTAACTGTGAGGGGATCAAGAGAGTTGAATCTGTAACCTCCCTAACTTTGGGTGAGAGGTCTCCCATCTTCCTCATGACCACGTTTTATACATGGCTTACATATCAATGAGTTAATTAAAAAAGAAAACATTGTTTCTTGAGTTAAAAGGACATATATTAGAGCTTCCAAAAGTAGGCTCTGAAAGCTGCTGACTATCATTGAGCTTGTGAGCTATATCAAGAGTAGAAAATAGACTTTTCATGGCTTTAAAAAACAAAAATACATCATTGTAGAAGTCAGAGTATATGTTTGTACACCTTGCTCCAGTCCCAATTCCTCTTTGAAAGGCCACCAACTACCGTGTTCCTGTCCCTATATATGTGAGACATAGAAGTGTGTAGGGAGGCTATCATTTAGTGTTGTATATCACCATGGAGTGGCTATAAAGTGAAATTTCTAAGTGTTGATTAGATATATATATATGTATATATATATATATATATATATATATATATATATATAGATATATTATTGTTTCCTATTTTCCAAGGAAAATTTCACGAGGAAACCCACAGGATGCTTCACAATGCTTACGGATGACATCCATAGTAAACCTATTGACAAACTAGTGCAACTTAGCTAGGGGGAGTTGAATTAGGGACTTGATTGCATAGAAAATTAATTAATAACATTGGTAGCAATTGGTTAAGCTAATATGTCATGTGTGTGTATTTAATACAAAAAATAGTGCACCATGTAGTGGGGTAAGAGTAAACACATGTTGGGGGGGGGGGGGGGGGTGGTATTTGGCAGCGATGAGTGGAGCACATCATTGTATGGTGGATCATCATGGTTTCTATAAGTTGGCCCTACTTGTTAACATCAAGATTTGGGTTAATAATGATTTACTCCTAGCCATCAATGTTAGACCCAAATGGTTTCTTGTTAGGGAGCCAGTGGTTTCCTGCTCCTTCTCTTTAATAGCTTTTCTAGCCTAGAGATGAGTTTAGCCTTCGAAACCCTGAGATTATTGAGAGTAGTGTGGACATGTTAGAGAGGATGTAGTTTTCTCCTTAGTTATGGTACATGGGGTCCCTTCATAGCTTAAGTCGCTGTGTTTGATATATTTCAAGGATCAAGTCTGAAAATTGACGTGTTTAAGTATCCACACCAATTCATTAAGGTTTGGCGAGTTAATTTGTTTTTCAATGCAACTGTCATTTATTAATTACATTCAACTTTGGTTCTAAAAATTGTTTCATATGGTGATGCATATATATTTACCTATGCAATAGTTCATCTATATCCTTACAAGTTCTTTGTATTGAATATTGATATTACTAGAATGGTTTCCATTGCCATAATGCCTTGCTCATTAGTGCATGGATGGAATCTCTTGGAATGGTTGGAAACATGCCCTAGCTCTCTTCCCACTAGATAAGGGACACATTACCCAATGGAGTAAGATAATGAGGTTGCTGGTATATGAAAAATGTTATGATGTTCTTAACTCATGAATTGCTTTGCTAGTTTTAATTTGATATCACAATTATCAAATTATATAAAATAAAAGAAATGTATGCTCATTAGTGCATGAATGGAATGTCTTGGAATGATCAGAAAGATTCCATTGGCTCTCTTCCCACTCTCCAAGCAACACATTACCCAATGGAATGAGGTAATGAGGTTGATGGTATATGTAAAATGTTATGATGTGATTAACAGGCGGATTGATTTGTTATTTTCAATTTGATATTATAGTTACAAAATGATCTGCGTTCATGCCCTATGCAATGACTAAAACAAGAGGGCAACCCTAATGAGCCAACAATGGAATTGGGAGAGATTTAAGCCTTTCCTTTCTCAACTATCGATAGCTCTTCTACATGACCATCCATGTTCCCCACGAGAGCCCCCACAAATGCCCACAAAATCTACACTTCTTGGCAGAAGACCACTATGTTTGCATGAAGCCTCTGAACATTAGAGCCAATGCTAACCAGTTCAAAAGTTTGTAATGGGATTCTAGGGTTTAATAAGGCCTCGACGAAATTTAGGTTCTCAATCAAGAATCCTAGTGAAAGACATAGTTGTTTGATGAAATCTATTGATATTGGTGTTAGGATCTTAGATGATGCCTCCTTATGTTGCAGGGAGGAGGCGGACTCATAGGTTCTAGAAAAGTATGGGGAAAAGGGAATCCCTTCCATGATATTTTCTAGTGATGTGATTTTTTATTTTATTTTCGTGTCTCTTCTACCTCCATTCTAAGCTACTGAGGTGGAGGGTTTGTTTAGATGAAGATATTCTCTGTCGAGTCTTCCAAGTAATCTATCAATTCCTCTTCCATAAGTATATCTACTAGACACTATTGAGCCTTTCAAGGGAGTAAAAAATAAAACCTTCATAGAAAAATACCTTAACCTATGGACATAATGTAAACCCTAACCCCCACCTAGCTGTAATGCATGACATTAACTCCTTGATCCATTTGGGAGGACCACCGACTAGGGCTTCTAGATGAAACCGCCTAAGGAGGTTCAAAATCATTACAACACTTATATCATTATCATTGAGGCTATAGTCATGGTGGAGTGCACCAGAGTACCTCAAAATCCATTAGAGAAGAGTGCATTCTAACTACTTTATATGCATAAATAGGTATATTTTCATCATGCACAAGAAAACCCAAACCCTCTCTAAAACCTTTGATTTCAACACTGGCGGTGATGCTAACCAATGAACCTGAGATATTTAAAACATTAATTTAAGATGGAATAATAATTTTGTATTAAAATTATCATTTTTGTCTTAAGTCTTTTTTTTCTTAAAATTATTTTATGTTAAGCCCTTTTTTCAAAGCCACCTATGTTTGACTGTTTTCAAATCCCTTTTTTCTTAAAATTTTATCATATCCCAACTCTTCTTGCCTTTCGTGCGCCCATGGAAGTTCAAGTCTCCTATTCTGTGTGGTGTAGGGCCCTAAGAAATTTCAGGTTCCTCTTCTCTATTCTTTGTGTCGTCTAGGGTCTTGAGGTGCTGTGCCAAGAGGAAGCTCTGCATTAAGCCACTCCTGAACACTCTGCAATGAAAATGCTCCACATCAAGCGACCCCAGAGCTCTGTGATGTAGTAGCTGAGAGGCACTATGGCAAGAGCACTCTGCAATGAAAATACTCTACATTGAGCCATGCTTGAGCACTCTGATGCAACATCCAAGATATGTGGGGCAAGAGGAAGTTCTTCTTTGAGTCACCCCTGAGCACTCTACAACATAACCATCCCTCAAGTGTTTCTACTACCCAGGTATGTTCAAAGCCATCTCTAGATTGGGGGAAGTGGATAGGAGAGAAACTTCGTAGTCCTGGTGCCCATGTGGGAATCCTTTGTTTTTTAAACATGAAATTCACGGTATTGATTTTTATAGCTCTTTAGACTGAAGACATGTATTGAATGTCTATTCCTTGGGAGGTGGAGCTCCAAACTACCCCTGATAAGTAGTATGATGTAGAGAGCAGAAAGAAGCCATGGTGAAATTTGTATCAATGATCATGGGTTAGTTACGCCTCAACACACTAGTTGGGATTAACAAGTGAGGGAACCGCTACTTCACCAGAACAATGAATGTGGATGGAGATTGTAAGTACTATTTTTTCTTTCTTCGTATTAATTCATAGCTGTAACCATCTTGTTCATATGAAATTCATGTATCTTGGCTTCGGAAACAAAACATATATGTATGGAAATAATGAGAGACTAAAGTTTGAACACATGCTTTGCAAAATTAATATTTGTTTGATTACTTCAATTAGCAAAACAAGTGCCACAAGCTGAACATCATTGTTGAACTTGAAATCTCATGGTTTCACCCTAGTTCTTGGATCAAAAAAGGAATTTTATCTATGTACATTGAATATGCACCTAAACTAGTGTTTCATTATATTTCCTTGGCAGCAACATAGCCTCCCAAAATGGTACCCGGACATCTGCCTATACATGGGAAAATACCACATTTTTTTATTTACATGTCAAAGGTTAAGGCTTAAACTTGAATCCAAGCTTGGCATAGGAGTCCCTATACTGAAATATTTCTTCCATTCCTACTCCCGAAAAAAAGGAAAATTATCGTCATGCAGTCAGTAGTAGAGACAGAGCATGTAAATGGGCTCTTGGTGGATAATTCTTCCAAGATTCACATAGAAAATAATCGGTTAGGGTTGACAATTTTCATTCTACAAAGAATCCTTTCAACCCTACAAATGATCATGCCAAGATTAAGTGAAAGGCCAAAACTGGTGTTGGGTGCTAATAGGTGTCTTTTAAAACTCCTAATTTCCTTGGATTAATTATCAACCTGGGTAAGTATTTTTGTTTCAAGAGTGTACACAATATGTGCAAACTATAAATCTAGAGAGTAATGCTTCTTAAGTTGAACTATAAAGCTTGATTGAAGAGTAAATGAATGCATTTATAAAACTCAAGCTGCAACTGTTAATGGAAATATTACATCCAAGCATCAAGATTTAATCTTCAACTAAAATCATATTCAAATCTGAAGCAAGAAATTCAATTGAAAATAGCATCAACCGAGAGCATAGTAGCATTAACCAATCTCTTTCAGTTGATTATGTATGAATCACACTTTATCTCAATTAAGAAATTTGAATGGAAATGATGTCAACCAAGACTTTAGTAGTATTAACCAATCTCTTTCAGTTGATTCTATACTAACCACATTGTTATCGTAATCAACCAAAAATAAATGTCTTAATTGATAATTAATTCAACCTGCAGTGAGCATAGATGAAATCAAATGGCAAAGTTGCGAAGTACATGAGATCAAAATAAAGGAAAGTAAACTAATTGCAATGTAAACTTAGAGGAAATCAGAGGATATCAAATAGGGTAAACTTAGCAGAAAATGGAAAAACATCAAACCAGTTAGACTCACGTGAATTAGAAAGATATAAAGCAGAGTATAGTAGTTTGATCCACCAGAGGTCGGGCCCTAGCCACCAACGAATACTGCTGAGCTACTTCAGAGAATACGAATGAACAACAACGTAGATTATGTATTAACCATTGAATTCAATCCTCAATGCAATACAGTGGTGTTCTTTCAAAAACAAAATTCTGTAAATTAAAACTACAATTTGAGATAAACAGTGACCAATCCCCTTTCTTCCTACAGTTTTCCCTTTTATAGTCAAAAGGTAAAAGATAAATGTGATCCCTCAGGATCGAAAGATCCTAAGGGATTCACAACTAAATGCTATCTTCTGACATTTGTCTTATTTAGCATTGATCCTCTTGATTCATTCTCCAACCCGACCACACCTAACGTGCCTCATTCCCCTTTGTTGGTTTATGTTGTTTCGTTTCTAGGGGACAACAGTTGTTCCTTTCATCATTTTTCTGCATAAAAAGGAATAAGAGTTAGTTAGGATGGCTAAATCTTAATCGAGAGTAGTTCATTCATTTCCTATCACAATCCATCAATATGTTAGCTTATCAAGGTACGAAAGAGATAAGAAAAGAGTAAAAAGGCAATGTAATTGACAATAAATACATACACATTGCATAACTCAACATACTCCTTTTTTTAGCTTGTTTCATGTCCTCATGAAAAATGAATGGTTCCTATGCAATATAGTTAAAGAGTAAGCTAGAGAGAAATCTTTGAAAATTGGCCTAAATCCATGATGTTGAGCTAGGAGTGCAAAGGCAGCCTTTTCTTGCCCTTCAGGCAACTCATAGTCAGCCTGATACCCTTCAGGAGGATACCAAATAATGGGACTCCAAAACCAGCGTCCTAACCAATAAGGTCCTTCCCTCAAAATAAGATTTCTTTATGTCATCATTCGGGTCGCAGCAGCTTTAAAATTTCTATAATTAAATGGTTCCCTTTCCTTCACATTATTAGTGGAGATCATCCATCTGAGCTTAGATGTAGTCAGGGATATTTCTTGGATGGAGAGGAAATATGATATTCCTTTCTGCACAATCTCCCTATGCATGGGCCCTAAAGCTTTAATCATGCTCTCTTGTGTCATCAAGTTTTTATGTTTGGAAAACAGTTGCAAAGGGTGTTTAGGCTCACTCCTCACCTAGACATCCAATCAATGTTCCTATTTTTGGAATGCATTATAAGCTTTAAGCCGCTTGATTTGGTTAACTGCAAAAGCGATAAAAGAGTGGAATTGAATGTCTCCAAGAAAAGTATTAGGATTCTTCTCCACCTCGTTTTCTAATATGAAATTATGCAGATAGAATTCACAAAGAAGTCGTTGGACCTTTGCCCCATGTTCCTTACAACAATTTATAAAATCTTCAATTGTCTTTAATTCGATTGGTTTACCAGCTCTTACGGCATTGATTTTTAATAACAGGTATTGTTCTAATAAGAAGAAGGCATAATTGGTGGTGGGAGACCTACATGTCAAGACATCTAAATATAGTGAGTAGAGGGTGTTTATCTGACTCATGACTCTGTCTAGCTTGAGTTTCACCTTCTCCAGCTTTTCTTCCTCCTTTCTAAACCTGTTAAAGGTCTCATTCTCCATTATAGTTAGTTCCCTAAACTGTTTCTGCAACTCTTGATATTTCTATAGGGGAACTGTTTCCTATTCAACCCATTCTAAAGTGAGTTGGGCTTGTGTCAATTTCTCCTGAAGATTTAGTAAAATAGGGTCATGGTGTGTTAGGATGTCCTTGGCTTGTATGTCTGTCTTAATGCCTGTGCTACAAGAGGGGGTATCCTTTATCTGCACTTCTTTATTGTGGGAGGTCAAACCCTCTGTCTGAGTAGATACATCTACTATGTCTGCATGCAATCTTTCCTGAGTGGCTATTGTTTGAGTAGGTATGAGCTCGGTTTGGGTCCCAATAGCCCTACCATCACATAGTCTCGTTTGCATGACCACAATGACTACGTCAGGGGTAGTGCTCATAGCTTTTCCCATTTTAGTTTCCTTTATCTTCCAGCAGAGCTTTGTGACTATCTTACAAAGCTTTTGATGTTCTATTATTAGCTTCCTTAATTTCGTTCTGGCTCTATGCCTCTTCTGATGAGTAAATTTCCTGCTAATGGTTTCGTTAATAGCCTTTGTTTCTAAGAAGCCTGTTTTTTCATCCTGGATTTGCTCCAATAGGACCGTGTCTCTAGATTGGTTGTTGGATTCACGAATAACCTCTGTTTCTGCTTCTGCTTCTTAGCCTTCTTGCTATTAATCATGATTTTTTTCCAATGGGAGCGTGTCACCAGATTTCTTACTTGATTCCTGAATAGCCTCTATATTTGCTTCCTCTTCTCCGTTTGTATCTTTTGGGGAAGGCAAAGTTCTTGTATGTCCAGAATTCGTTGTAGATTGGGCTTCTCCTAAGTTAGGATTAAATGGTTCTTTAGGCTGCATGTAGACGTTCATATTGGCCAGGATATGGGCCATGCCTGCGTCGAAATCCTACAAAAGGTAATCTTGAGAGCTCATATTTGGTGTTGGAGGAGGTCCTACTTTTTTTTCTCATTCAGTATCATAATTTCGTGCTCCTTCCTACACTGAGTCCAGTTTGTCTCCTCCCTCAGATTTTGACTCAGGATTGCCTTGCCCTTCTATCTCTAGTTCCGAGTCCTCTATATTTACTGGGCCCAATGATTCTATTGGTTGATTAGTGTTGTCTTGAGGATTCTCAAGTGTCCCCTGGACTGAACTCAACCTTGTAGAACGTCTGAGCTTGTGAGGTCTACTTCCTAAAGGGGCAGTCCTTTTTCTTTTTGGAACATGGTTATGTTCTAGAAGGTTTTCACCTCTTTCAAGGACCGTTATGAGATCGTCCCATGTTAATTGTTGTTGAGCAAGGTTATGACTAACTATTAGCATGATCAAACAATGGTGGCTAAATACTATGTCTGGGTGTCAAGCGCATCTCAGCCTATCGATAGTGTCATGCAATAATAAATTCAAAAGTGTAGGTAAATTAACAAAGCATTTTTGTTTTAAGAGCGCTAAAAGTTTGAGTTGTTGCGGCCTTACCATGTCTCGACAAACATCACAGGTAATATAGTTCTCGACAATTCTTGCCAATTCTCCCCGTGGCTCTCTGAGAGAGGATGGTTGAATGCCTTTTCTCTTTTTGATTAATTCTTATCCTTCCTCCCTAAAAATCTCCATGGTGTTGTGCAACATTATTCGCTTGTCAAACCATACTGCTCCTTCTGTCAGTAGCCCAGACACCTTTGCTATCACAACATCTAATATTGTGATCTTTTTACGTCTCACCAACGATTGCCCATTCTGTAAATGCTGTAGAAATTCAATGTTGATTTCCTCATTGGGAGGCTAAAATCTTGTAAAATATGTTGTCCATCCTACGCAGGCTATAATTTCCTTGGCTCCATCGGAGATAGATAGTATTAAAGGTTCTCGGTGCGTTGTTTTGCCTCCCATGATGCTTGAGTTCTTCCTACTCTTGCAAAGGATTAGTGCAGTGGAGAGAATGTAGCAACGAGCAACAACCAAGAGATAAAACAGTGAGGAGTTGTAACACCACTGCCAGGTGATATTCCATGAAAATTAATACAGTTAACTCATGGACTGTTATAATGCCACACATTACGTGGCTATGGGACGTCATATTAACCTATAAAATATAATAAAACAATGAAAACTCATGCATGGGTGTACTGGAGGTCCTCGCCCCCTCTCGAAATGAGAGGTTGCCTATGACTGAGTGGAAAGAAAGATGACGTTCTGGCGGCGAAGTAAAGGGGTGATAGATTGGGAAGTAAAGGCAGCATAGTACGTATATTAATGAAAGGATCATAAAAAGGTACGGGGGTAATGAAAGCGAGGTGTGTAACAATAATTATGAATAAGTGATAAGATTTCGTGAGGTGATGCGATAAGTAAAAAAAAAGAGGATAGTAAAATGTAAGAAATGATACCTTACTACCGTTATTCCATTTGAAAATGACATGATTAATTTAGAGAACATTAACTCATGCATAAAGGTTCAAAGTAAGGTAAGTTAGGGAAATAATTTCTCTGTAGAAAGACCAAAAAATAAGAAGAGGTTATTATAATAATTATTGATGTAGAAAATAAAACTTCAATACCATAAACAAAGCTTTTTCTTCTAGTAGGCAACCATAGCCTCAATAGAGTTGCTTTCGAACCCTTATGAGCTAGGATAATCTATTTATAGTTTGGGAAGTGTATTAGGATGTCCACAGTAGAGATCGATGTGTTGGCATGGTAACCAGATGAACACACTGCCATTCACTGGGAAGTAGCGAAAGTGGTCAGGCCATCTCGTGATGAGACACCCTATCCTCCATCTGTAGATCCAAAAAAAAAATTGTTAGTAAATTTTTTTATCTATATCTATATATATATATATATATATTATTTTTCTTCCTTTTTTTTCTTTTTTTTTTTCTTTGAACACTCCCTGTTCTATATATAGAGGGTGGCTCATTACTCCTTAAGAGTAGGGATGGCCAAAGAAGTTTGAACATATCAATAGAAAAATATACCCATAATCTTATTTATAATAGGCATAGAGAATTATCAGTAAAGGGAGTAGAACGAGCATGGTGAAGATAATCAATCAATATCATCTATAGCAGAAATGAGGATAGTAAAGTGATATAGATAATTGTGTCCCTTTCTTTCTTCATCACAAAGCAGTCTCGTTAATGATAATAATGTTAATAATATTCGCCTGCTTCAATAGACTCCATACTTGTTGTCCTTATATGTGTATTCTACTTTATGCCATAAAGGGAATTAGAGAAATGGGCCGGGATAGGCTAGGAATGGTAGTGCAAGGGGAAGAAAGTGTTTTTCATGTAAATACTCACAAAGTACTATTCCCTATAGGGAACAATGAAAACACTCAAAAGAAGTGTTGTTCCCTCAACAAAAAAGGTGTTGTTCCCTTGAGGGAACAAGAAACTCTAAAAGTGTTGTTCCTTTCAGCGAACAACAAAAAACACTCAAAAAAAGTGTTGTTCCCTTGAGGGAACAACAAAAAATACTCAAAAAAAGTGTTGTTCCCTTGAGGAAATAGCAAAAAAACACTCTGAAAAGTGTTATTCCCTTGAGGGAACAACAAAAAAAGCACTCGAAATAAGTGTTGTTCCCTTGAAGGAATAGTAGTTGTTCCCTTGAGGGAACAACAAAAAACACTCCATAAAAATGATGTTCCCTTGAGGGAACAACATATCTAAAATTTTTATTCCCCTGAGGGAACAACAATAAAACACTTGAAAAATGTCTTGTTCCCCTGAGGGAACAACAGCTGTTCGCTTGAGTGAACAACAAAAAAACATTCCAAAAAAAAGTGTTATTCCCTCGAAGGAATAGCAAAAAAAAAAAAGAGAGAGAAAAAAAAACACAGACATGAAATCATCCTTACTGCTCTAAACAACAGAATGGAAATCATAAAAAGAAAGAAAATAAATAGAGAAAAACAGAAAAGAAAAAAAAAAAAAAAAAAAACAATTGTATTTACAATTCTAAAAAAAAACTTTTTATAGAATTAGGGCTGCCGAAGAGTTGCCTTCTGCAGTGAGAATTTGTATCGTAGAATCTTCATGTATCTATCGGTAAAAGGATTCCCTTGTAAGCAGTTTTTGGTAGAGGCATACCCGATGCCCATTTTCTTTAAAGGAATAGCCAGACCCATCAATGGTGTCCAGTGTAAGGGTGCCATTATCGTGCAATTCTTTAATCTCATAGGGACCTAACCATCTAGTCTAGAGTTTGCCCAGGAAGTCTTGGAACTTGGAATCGTAGAGAAGCGCCCAGCTGCCCTCATGGAATGTCTTTTTCTTGATGAGGGTGTCATGCCATTTTGCTCTTTGTTGTTTAATAATTGTAGTATGTTGAAGAGCCAATAGTTGAATTTCATATAATTCATTTATTTGTTGTAGTCTGTTAATCTATGCTTCATTCAAATCCAACCCCACTCCTTGTGTTATCCTTAATGTCTGAATTTCAAATTCTATGGGGAAGATATGTTCCTTACCAAACACCAACTAATATGGGGAGTATCCTATTGTATTCCTCCAAGTCATAAGATATTCCCACAGGGCTTCTGGCAGTTGGGTATCCCAGTCTCATATGTGCGAGGTGACTGTCTTCGTTAGAATGGATTCGATTACTTTGTTAGTACTCTCTACCTAGCCGTTTTCCTACAGGTGGTACGGAGAGGTAATTCTATGCAAAATGTGATGATTTTTTAGTGTAGCAACAATATTTTGGCCTACAAATTGTGCCCCCCCATCTGTAATTATTTCTTTGGGTAAACCATATCACACAAAAATTTCAAAGAGAAAATTAATTACTGTTTCCTCTGTTGCTCTTGGTAACACCACTGCCTCCACCCATTTAGTCACGTATTCCATTGCAACCAGTATATATGATTTTTGATTAGATGATGGATTTATTGGGCTAACGAAATCTAATTCCTAGCATTCAAAGGGTTCGATGACTAGCTATGGATGTTAGGGCATCTCGTCAAACTGGCCAGGGTAGCCCATTCTTTGGCAGCTATCACATGCTTGGACAAATTTCTTGGCATCTTTAAAAATCGTGGGCCAAAAATAGCCCATCTATAAAATTTTATGTCTAGTCCTGTGGTTTGCAAAATTTCCACTGCAAGGTCCATCATGGCATGCTTTTAAGATATCGTAAATTTTTTCTTCCCTAATACACCTCTGGATATGCATATCGGCCCCTGTGTGAAAGCATCCAATCCTCCAATCCAGGAGAACTGAGTGTTGTGCCGCACTATCAATTTCCTTTCTCTGGGTTTCAGATGTTTGGGTAGTTTTCCCACTGCTAAGTAATTTGCCACATCTATGTACCACGGTGTTTTCATGGTGACAATGAATAGGTGTTCATCAGGGAACTGGTCTTCTACAGCCATTGCATCGTTTGTTCTTCGCACTCGGGAGAGGAAGTCTACCACCAGATTTTCCTTTCCTGGTCGATCCTTTATCATTATGTCAAATTCCTACAAAAGTATTAACCAACATGTCACTCCTCCATTCATAATGGGTTTATTAGCTAAATATTTGATAGCAGAGTGATCGATATATAGAACTATAGGGTATCTCATTATATAGTGTCGGAATTTATTAACAACATAAATAACAGCTAGAAACTCCTTCTCTGTTACTGTGTAATTCAATTCAGCAGGAGTTAAATTTTTGCTAATGTAGTATATAGCAAAGGGTTTCTTGTATTCCTTTTGGCGAAGAATTGCTCCAATGGCTGTATCTAATGCATTTGATGAAATATGGAATGGTATATCCCAATTCAGGCCTCGTAATACTCGTGCTGTTGATACCAGCCATTTTAATTCTACAAAGTCAATGTCACATTTGTTAGTCCATAGAAGATCAATATTTCATGTCAAAACATATAACGGTGCAACAATTTGTGAAAAGATTTTTATAAATCTTCGATAATATCCAGCAAATCCCAAAAAACTACGTACTTCTTTTTTACTGCAAGGCGTAGCTAGTAAGAGAATTACCTGTATTTTTGTTGGATCTACCTGAATTCTAGCTGCTGAGATGTAATGGCCCAGGATCAGGCCAAGAACTACTCTAATGGCTGTATCTGATGCATCTGATGAAATCTGGAATGGTATATCCCAACCCGGGCCTCGTAATACTTGTGCAATTGATACCAGGCATTTTAATTCTGCAAAGGCAATGCCACATTTGTCAATCCATATAAAATCAATATTTCCTGTCAAAGCATATAACAGTGCAGCAATCTGTGAAAATATTTTTATAAATCTCCGATAATATCCAACAAATCCCAAAAAACTACGTACCTCTGTTTCAGGGAAAGGGGTAGCTAGTAAGAGGATTACCTATATTTTTGCTGGATCTACCTAAATTTCAACTACTAAGATGTAATGGCCCAGGATCAAGCCCTCTGTCATCATCATATGGCATTTCTTGTCGCTCAAGCAGAGCCTAGTAGCAATGCATCTTTCCAGGACTTCCTCCAATGTCTGTAATGCCTGCTCAAAGTCATCTCCATAGGGTGTGAAGTCATGCAAGTATACGTTTAATACTTCATTTATCAAATCTGCAAAAATACTAAGTATGGCTCTCTAGAATGTAGCCAGTGCATTGCACAATCCAAAAGGAAATACCTTGTAACCAAACGTCCCCTAGGGGTAAGTGAAAGTAGACTTATCTTGGTCTTCGGGGGCAATTTGGATTTGGTTGTAGCCACTAAAGCCATCTGGGAAAGAGAAGAATTTTTTTCCTACCAATGTATCTAGAACCTGGTCGATAAACGGAAGGGGAAAGTGGTATTTTTGCGTTGCTTTGTTGAGCTCTCTTTATTCAATGCATATACGCCATTTCCCATTCATTTTGGGAATGGAAAATAATGGAGAGACCAATTTACTGTTAGATATAGGATAGATAAAATTCACATCTAACAGTTTCTACAGTTCATCTTTAATTATATCCATTAGGTGAGGGTTTAATCTATGCTAAGGTTGTCGAATGGGTCTTGCATCCTTTTCAGTGTAGATGTGGTGCACACATAGTTGAGGGTCAATCCCTTTCATATTTGGATAATCCCAAGCGAAAGCCCCTTTATATTTCCTAAGAATTTGAGTAAGCTTTTGCTACTAGTCATCACTTAGGTTTTTGTTAATGTTGAGGAATTTCCTTGGCTCAATTTCAAAAGGTTTTCTATTATAGACAATGGTCATTGGTATTGTTTGGTCATTGATATCTCTTAAAGGATCTTCTTCAGTTTCATTATCAAGGACTGCTTCAATCATGTGACATTTTAGATTAGATACTGCATCAGGGTGGGTAATGCAAGTGTTAATAATATCGTCTACTATTTGGTTTTTAAATTCAAGAGCATCTGCCACAATAAATGGTGATCAAATATTTTCTGTTAAATATGTTACAGGCTATTTCCTAGTTTTTATTATGGTTAGGCTTGGTTGAGCCAGAGGGTATAAAGTTAGGTTCTTTACATCATTCCCTCTAGTTATGGTCATACCTCCTATTCTGCAGCTTATATAAGCATCTGATGTCGCTAGCCAAGGTCTTCCTAATATTAAAGGATGTCCATCTAGCTGGTTTCTAGGATTAATAATAAAAAAATCTGTCGAATATTCCCAAGAGTCTACAGACACCATCACATCCTATAATGTTCCTTCTAGCTTAATAACTGAACAGTCAACAAGTTCCAGCAAGGTCATAGTTGGATCTATGGCTGTGATGCCAAGCCTTTCACAGGTTGGTGTTGTGAGAATATTAATGGCTGCCCCTAAATCGGCTAAAGCATTGGGAAAGGAGCCTCCATTTATTTGTACTGTGACAATGGGGTTTCCCAGATCTTCCTATTTCACAGGTTTCTCTTTGCCTAATAATAGATCAGACAAAGTTCCTACTACATGGACAATTGGTGTTATCTTTATTTTCCTCGTAGACTTTTTGGCACACAATTCCTTAATGGTTTTTGCATAGATAGGAATGTCTTGAATAGCCTGGAGGAGCGGTATTTTTATGTAAAGATTTTTTAGTTCACCCAATAGATTGAAGTCGGGATATTCAATTAGGTGAGGTTTCATCAATCTTTCTAAAATGGTGGGGAAGAGGTAATAATCTCTTCATGAATTTTTTGCTTGACTGTATTTTCCCCTTGTGGTGTCTGTTCATCATCTACAGTCAACGGCTTATTTGGATATGGTCCTTCATGTTGCAGATTTTTAGCATCCTCGGGGGATATTATTTTTCCAGACCTCAATTTGAGTTCATTACATTCTTTCAACTCAGTTGTCCGACTGGACTGGTATGTTATTAGGATTTGGGTTGGGTTGGGTTGGGAGTTGCGGTCGTATATTGGATTGAGGATTCTGCTGCAACGTATAAGGTGCTGGTAGCATGGGTTGAGGCAGGGGGACTGACCCTACTGGCTGATTCATGGGTATTTGTCAACTCGATTTCTAGTTTTTATTTTCTGAAGTGGAGGGGGACCATAGAGATGAATATTTGTTGTTCTACCAGAATGATGGAAGGTAAGAGGGATTTGGCCAACTATTGTTCGGATTTGTCTAGTTGGACCAAGGTGGCGTAGAGAATGCTTGTGGTGGCCAATTAGGAAAAGGTGGCTAGTTATGCCATGCTGCTCTTGAATATTGCTGGGAATTATATTGCGAAGGCTGAAAGAATTAAGATGTGTTAGTAGGCATACCTGTTTTCCGTGCTTGCCATTGACGACGCTAGTTTAACAGATATATTGGTTCTACTTCTTCCTCTACCTCCTTGAAGAGCTCTTTTAATCCTGGGAGCGATGGGTGATTTTCCCTGGCATGTTCCACATTGCATATAGCACAGGTTTGTACTATATCCAGTGGGCATTCTTTATGACTATGTTTCCTTTTACATTGAGGGAAGAAAATAACCAGGTTCTGCTCTGCTTCGACCTACTTCTGCTTGGCTTGCATGATATCTAACTGTGTTGTCAGGGTCCCCATGATATCCATCTTGAAATCCTCCAGCAGATTGTCGATTTTAGCATGAGTAATGCTTCCTCCTAAGACTTTGTTGTCCCTGGTGATCACATCGCGTCCGGCTGGTTTCAGTCTTGTACTGCCCCTTGAGCACCTGATGCACAAATCAATAATATTGTCATAGTCTTCTTGATAAATATCACCTTTACCCATTATATTTAGTGTTTCTATCCATTGGTCTTTCATACCTTTGATCATCATGGTTTTTAGAACATTATCAGGCAGATTTTCGTAAGGAGACCTTTGGTTATTATATTGGAAATGCTCCACATATTCTTCCAGAGTCTCACTAGGCTTTCCTACCATTTGGAATATCTCATCTTTTAGTTCTATAGATATGCAATAACCTTGATATTTTTTAAGGAATGATGTTTTCATTTGGTCCCAGTTGCTGATGGTACCTCCACCAAGTCCCATAAACCAACGCAGGGCTGCTCCCTTTAAAGTGGAGGGAAACAGTTTCAGTTTCTTAGGGTCAGTAGTGTAATCATAACCCCTACGTAGGACATCAAATTCAAACAAGAATGCATCCAGATCTTTTGAAGTGAGCCCATGAAAGGTGGGAATGTTCTGTAATGGGATGGCTTTCATGGGGGTATTGACAATTGTGTCAACAATAGGTTACTATAGTGTAGAGGTCTTGAGTGGTTACGGATTATTAGGCATTTGCTCAAAAATATGCCAGTATCCTTCTGGGATCTCTGGAGCTAGAGATTTTTTCCTAGGATGTCGAGAAGAGTTAGGGATGATTCTAACAGCACTACCTTGATCTGGGACACTAGTTGTCCTCTGCTTAATGACTACCTCAGGAGATCTCAGTTCTGCTGATTTAATCTCAGATTTACCCGTTTCTCCTTCTCCTTCACAGAGGTTGCAAGAATTCCCTTCTTGTGAGGGACATGATTGTGAATTTTCAATATCTTGAAAACTCTATTTAGTCCCTTCAGTTTTACTGTCAACCTCAGCATAAGCTACAGATGGTGATCCTGTGGCCCAAAGGGAGATAGTAGGGTGTCTAGAAGCAACGGTTTGGGGTCCTACTGATGGTTTAGACTCAGCTTTCCTTATGATTTCGTTGATAAAGGTTGATCGTACATGCGTCACTGGTCCCTTAGAGTTTTTAGGTTTGGGATGTGGGATTATATCATTTTCTAGTCTTTTCTTCTTAGTCATTCATACAAAAATATGAATGTTTATTTCTACCTCAAATTCCTAGCAATTCTCTTGGAAAGTGGGCAGGGAGCAAGCATTTTACTTGCTCCTTATGTAGGTTCTTACCTCTAATTTTTAATACCCAATTCTTTCCGAACAACAAATATCAAACATACATCACTCTTTATGAAATGGCAACACTGTCCCCGACAACAATGCCAAAATATTGGGTGCTAATAGGTGTCTTTTAAAACTCCTAATTGCCTCATTAATTATCAACCTAGGTAAGTCTTTTTGTTTCAACAGTGTACATAATATGTGCAAGTTATAAATCCAGAGAGTAATTCCTTTTAAGTTGAACTATAAAACTTGATACAAGAGTAAACAAATGCATTTATAAAACTCAAGTTGCAACTGTTAATGGAAATATTACATCCAAGCATCAAGACTTAATCTTCAACTAAAATCATAATCAAATCTAAAGCAAGCAATTCAATTGAAAATAACATCAACCAAGAGCATAGTAGCATTAACCAATCTCTTTCAGCTGATTCTATATGAATCACACTCTATCTCAATTAAGCAATTCGAATGGAAATGATGTCAACCGAGAGTTTAGTAGTATTAACCAATCTCTTTCAGTTGATTCTATACTAACCACACTCTTATCATAATCAACCAAAAATCAATGTCTTAACTGATAATTAATTCAACCTGCAATGAGCATAAATGAAATCAAATGGCAAAGTCACAAAGTACATTAGATCAGAATAAAGGAAAGTAAACTAACTGCAATGTAAGGTCACAGTAAATTAGAAGATATCAAACAGGGTAAACTTAGCAGAAAATGGGAAAACATCAAACCAATTAGACTCGTGTGAATTAGAAAGATATAACATAGAGGATAGCACTTTGATCCACCAGAGGTCGGGCCCTAGCCACCAGCAAACACTGTTGAGCTACTTCAGAGAATAGGAATGAACAACAACGTAAATTATGTATTAACCATTGAATTCAATCCTCATTACAATATAGTCGTGTTCTTTCAAAAAAACAATTCTGTAAATTAAAATTACAATTTGAGATAAACATTTATCGATCCCCTTTCTTCCTGTTGTACCTTAAGAAGCCAATTTCCTGGTTGTAGAGAAATTGTGCTTAAGAAATTAATAAATATTATTTACTATCTCTTATTTGTCACTTAGATATATGTTGTGTTATCAAATGAAGGACCTGGAGACTTGTTTTTTACTTTGAATACTTAGGTGACAAGGAAATATCAGAATGCCATTTGATTAGCTGAATATGAATGAAAAATCAAGAAATATTGAAGAAGTTAAAAAAAGTATGTTGCCTTACACAGAAGCTACTATCTATAACTTAGAAGAATTATGATGGTGAGAACTGAATCATGGGCAATACGCTATTTAACACAAAACCTACTATCTATGACTCTTGGAGAAGTTAAATATAATATGCTGCCTTGCACAGAAACTACTATCTATAACTTAGAAAGAAAGGTGAAAATTTCAAGTATAGGACAACTCTTTTAAGGAAATTTAACTTTATCTACCTATATAAAGACCCACAACTTCATTACCATACTTGAAGGAAGAAAACATAAGATGGCACATAACAGTGAAGTTACAAAATTATACCCAAAAAATGCATGGAAACTTCTGATTCTTCATTAATCGACAATTATATCATGAATAAAATGGCCTTGTCTCCTAGTTCTCCAAAATTCGAACAACTAGCCTCTTCTTATACATTGTGAAACAGTCGTTGATCTTTGAAACTGTCAAACTACTAAACTACTTCTCTAACTATCTTAAGCAAAAAATATTACAGAATTTTATAGAGGGTAAAAGACACCTCAAAGAACATACAATAACAAGAAATAACTTAACTAGAAGATGAGAATAATTGTTGGCTTGTTATGTTAATCGGCCGCTGAGTTCTTGTGTATATGCCTTAATAATGATTAATCTACTTTAACCATAATAAACAATGCTTGACTTTGACTTGTGCATAAATCTAGACTTATGCATGTATCAGGCATTTTGATTGGCCAAAATACAAAGAAAACATGCCCAACTGTCTTCCTCTTCAGATTCGGCTTTAATGCTGATTTTTCTGTTTACACAGCAAAATTAATGCAAACTTTTGATTATTATGGAACTCAAAATTAATTCATTCTGCTTCATAAATCCATTGCATCCTCTTCATATCGCAAATCACAATCTACCCTTTCAAATGATATATTAATATAAAACTTAATGGTATGCGATATAATGGACGCGACAGAAGAATTAAACAAAATATATGTAATATCGGGTGCAGAATCTCCATTGCAATTCACAATCGGTGAATGAACCAACACATATACATAAGGTATTCTACGGATGTGCCAACATTATAAAATGCAATATATATGTTTTCGAGTCCAGATCGTCGTCGCAAATCGCAATCGGCATAAGTCATATACATATATAAACGTTATGCGATGATCGTGGACCTGACGGGAGAATTAAACATAATATATGTAATATCAGGTCTTGCCTATCGCAAATCACAATCCTTTGATTAATGTTATTAACCCTTTGATTATGCTTTATGCTGCATATATATATACAAGTTCCACTTATAATTGGGCTTAACTCATAACCGTTCGTATCAGCGATGTATTTCTATTATAACCGTTTATAATAGAAATGCATATAAAAATGTGTCATCATACCTTTTTCCACCTTTTCCAAGGCCTTTGGATAGTTTTCAAGATACACCTTTATCACAATCGGGAATCGGTGATTCCTGTGGTAATAATTCATATAACTGCTCGCTGCACTTTTTGTGATTGCGATCTAATCGTATCACTAACACACACATATATATATATAGATATATAACAAGACCCGCTCCATATAATTATTTATATTGCGATTTGACTTCATCACATGGCCCGATTCTTTAACAGTTTTTTCCTTTTTGATTCTAATATATAATAAATAAAATGCTTCATTTCTTTTAGACTTTGTGGATAAGAGAGCCTCATTAAGGTTGAACCCCTGCAATGATTTTTAGACCACACATTGTGATAAAAATGAATAATAAGCTTAAACACAATATAAGTTTTAACATCTGGCTCCAACCGGGGATAGTGATTTTGCCACATAAGCATTAAGAACCGTAGATTAGTGCATTATCCATTGGGAATGGAGTCATATATTGCTTCGATAAGCTTAATTGTGTGATATCAATTGTACAGTGATCCCACACCGATATCTATAGTGATAAGATGCTTGCACTTTCATAGCAAAATATTGAGAATCTTAGATTAGTAGACTTAGTTGGGCATGGAGTCCAAAACTATGAAAACCCTGAAATTTGACAAATTGAAACTTGACATTCTTGAAGTCTGAAACCTAGGCAAACTGATTTCCAATTAGGAAAGTCACCCTTATTCATCAACTAATTATTAAACTAAAGAACTGCAACTGGAAACCAAATTCTCAACATCTGAACTTATTTATGTACAAATTCGTACATATGTACATGATTGAACTCCATCAAGTGAAGCCAATCTTCCAATGGTACCAGGTTAGCATTTGGGTGCTTAATCTAGAACCATTCTACTAGTGAATCTTGAAAATGCAATTCATCTTGAACAAAAAATAAATTATGCATAAAAGCAGCTCAGAGAAAAAATTAGGAGTATATCTACAAAATGATATGTGTAGACTACTGATAAATTCTTCCATGTAATCTTCCACAGGATCTTCAAAAGTATAAGAAAAAATATAGTCTTGATTAGCTCCAGAAAAGAAATTCTCTATGTATGAAGGTTTCTGCTCAATTAAACCTTCTGTTGGGATAATATTTTCAACAGGACAATCAACAACATCTTTAAGAAAATGATCTATGTCACTTTCATATCTCCACTTTTCATCTCTAAGCTTTGATTGAAAATAATTTGTAATTCTAACCTAAGGAAGAAAAATAAATTTTGTCACATTACTATACAAAATATGATCAACTTCAAATAGATTGTTTACCTCTGATCTATGGGCATCCTTATGTTCATCAATCCAATGATATACAACTTCTTTATCAGCTTTCTTTTTACATAAGATAGCCTCTTTTTCTATGATAGATGGCTCAATATATTGTTGTCCAACATATCCCACTGACTAGTTTCTTCCTCTATGTTCAACACCCAACTGATGAACTTGAAGAACTTCATCCTGTTCCCCATTTAAACCATTTTCATTGTATATAGGAAGATCATCAAATTTAACAAAATAGGAACTCTAGGGATTTATTTGCAACTCAATCATTTATTCCTCTTCTTGACTGTTGAGCAGAGACTCCTGATGTATGTTTGAACTTTCCTCCATCTGAGTACTCTCTTGATTTGCTTGGAACAGAGTTAACCAACTCTCCGCTTGGGAGATTATTGAAGAGAAATGTTTTATAAACTTCTCCACCTCATTTTGAGAAAATGATGTTCGATCTGCTTGGAACATAGTCAACCAATTCTCTGCCTAGGAGATTATTGAAGAGGAATGCTTTATAAAATTCTCCACATCGTTTTTAGAAAATGATAGTTCCTTGCTTTCATAGACTTGCTGTTATGAAACCAACTCAAGAAAAAGATAGAAAAGATATATCAACACCTTAAAATTCAGCCTCTTCGAGGGGGAAACCTCCTTTACATTACATAAATGAATAATTCTTGGATGATACAAATGAAAAGACCTCCTTTCTATATATAAGAGTCTAAGGGGTCATAACGTAATCAGAGCCGACATAACAATAATAATGTAAGGGCACAAAAATAACAATAGTGGGCTTCTATGTGGCACAATAGTAACAATATGGGCACTACATGGGTACATCAATATAATAAGTGGGTTATACTAATAACAATAAGGGGTTACACTAGTAGTATAGTGGCCTAACATGCCCCTCTCCTTCAAAAAGCGTTGCCCTCAATGCTTGAGTAGTTCTTGATGCTTCTGTATAAAATTCTTGTCCTCCCATGTGGAATATTCAGCGGGTAAGTTCTTCCACTTGATGAGATACTCTGAAATTGATCGATTTTGTAGCTGTTGGGTTCTTGTTTCTGTGACTGCTCCAGGTTCCAATATGATTTTTCCTTCCTCTTCAATTTCTGGCAATATTCTTTGAATTGGGATCTTTTGCAACTTTTGAATAAGTGGCCATACTTCTTCATCCTTCTTCCATTCATCCCTTGCTTCGTTTATCCAATCTGGTTGGATAATATAAGTAACACAAAACAATGCTTCCACATCCTCATCCTTGAAGAGTCTTCCCATTCGGTAAGGTCGCCATTTTTTAAGTGCATGTATTATTGGCAACATTTCCTTCTCATAAATAGCTTGCTTGAGATGTAGCAGTAAAAATACCCAATCACCTACATCAAAACATTTTTCACTGCGAGGTTGATCTACCTGTTGTTTCGTTTCATTTTGCACCGAAGTGGAGTTATCCTTTAAAAGTTGGAGAACTTGTTGTTGATGTTCGATGTGATATTTCACTGCCTGAACCTTTTTCTTCTTGATATGTCCTTCTATCTCTAGAGTTTGAGGAATGGTAATTTCTTCCAATCCTTTACAAGATACGGTTGAATTAATTTCTTGATGCTCGATGTGATCTTTCACTTCTTGAACATTTTTCTTCTTTATATGTCCTTCTATCTTGATAGTTTGTGGAGTGGTAATTTCAAACAATGAATTACAAGTTATGGTTGGATTCATTTCTTCTTTCTCAATGTGATCTTTCACTTCTTGCACCTTTTTCTTCTTGATATGTCCTTCTATCTTGAGAGTTTGAGGAGTGGTAATTCTTGCCAATGCTTTACAAGATATGGTCTGATTCATTTCTTCTTTCTCTGGGGTGGGGTTCTGGCGTATATCTTCTTCTTTTGATGTTTCTTGATCCTTTTCTTCCTCTTCTTCATATTATATGTAAAATAATTTCTTCTCAGCACACTTATGACCTTTAGTGCATTTGCTATCACAGTTCTAACAAAGCCCTTTTTCTCTTTTTTCTTCCAATTGTTGTGGTGTAACCCTTGTAGGTTGTGGAAGGCTAGGAGAAACAACACTTCCATCTTTATAGTTGTGATGGTTACACTTCCTAGTTTCCATAATTTTGCTTTCCACTATGTCACAAAGCCCTTTTACTCTTTCCAATTGTTGTGGTGTTTCTCTAAAGAAGGCGTT
This sequence comes from Pinus tabuliformis, assembly GCA_031772625.1. NCBI lineage: Eukaryota > Viridiplantae > Streptophyta > Pinopsida > Pinales > Pinaceae > Pinus > Pinus tabuliformis. The sequence goes on from CM062809.1 coordinate 503,179,835, forward strand.
GCTCTTTGTATCCTCATAATGTGCTATCATTTCCTCCGTGAAAATTTACCACGTAACAAGTTGTTTACAAGAAAAAAGCCTTTCGTACCATAAAAATTGATCTGGTTCTAAATATGAAGATGTAATACATACCTTTTGTAACAGTTGTACACCACGTAGATCAAAATATTGCTCCATCTGAAGTATCCAAGTTATCGGATCCTTGCCATCAAACTTCCTCATCTTGCTTTTTCCTGATTTTAGGAGCTCGACCTTGAAATGACTGTAACTTTGTAATTTCAGATCTTTAAGTTCTAAAATTGTGACCTATAGTAGCCTTTATGTCCTCTTTCCAATGCCACCAGTCTGATCCAAATTGGATTCTCTAAGAAAAAGTTATGCACAATCTCCCAAGATGACCTGATTATATACCTTTCCAGAAGAGCGAAATTGTATGAAGTGCCACGTGTCACTGTTTCGACCTCTGGATCTAAAAGAAGCATACAAGAAGCTACAGTCCGTCCTCTTTCTATACCTTCTTACAAAATTTCAATCCAATCCCCAGAGAGAAAGTTATGACGATCTTCCCCAGGTCACCTGTTTGGAATGTAATTCAGGAGTCTGCAAAAAGACCAACTTCCTCAGCTCATATCTCCGCAAATATAGCGCGAAAATCTCTGAAATTTGGACCCAAGGTTCAACGCGATTTCTTATCAAATGGGTTTCTTTTGCAACTTCTGAAACATCACAGAAAAAAAGGTTATAGCGAAAATTCCACGATGACCTGTTTGGAACAGCGAAACCCTAGAATCCAAAGCTCTGATACCAAATGTTATGAAACCAGCTTAAGAAAAAGATAGAAAGATAGATCAACACCTTAAAATTCAGCCTCTTCAAGGGGGAAACCTCCTTTACAATACATAAATGAATAATTCTTGGATGATACAAATGAAAAGACCTCCTTTCTATATATAAGGGTCTAAGGGGTCATAACATAATCAGATCCGACATAACAATAATAATGTAAGGGCACAATAATAACAATAGTGGGCTTCTATGGGGCACAATAGTAAAAATATGGGCACTAGATGGGTACATCAATATAATAAGTGGGTTATACTAATAACAATAAGGGGTTACACTAGTAGTATAGGGGCCTAACACTTGCTCATAGTTAATCTGGCTATAACTTCTCTGAATGCTTGATATATTATCAACAAGATCATTAGTTTCCTCAACAGGATTATCTTGAGCTTTTAAAGTTTCTTTAAAATCATAATATTCACAACAACATTCAAAAAGAAACTTCTATGGATAGTAAGTTCTACAATAGAAATTGGATACTGAATGGAAATATTTCAAAGATGAACTACTTGAATGAGGCAGAGACCTAAACCAAACCCTAGCTTATATGTCCAAAGAAAACAAAAACAACTTCATCTTCACATCTTCATGAATTATGCCATGCTGCTCCATGCATTCATGAAACTCTTGGAGATGTTGAGCCGGATCTTCATATTCCTTTCTACTGAATTTTGGAAGATAATCATTCTCGATATAAAATGCAGGCATATCATGAGGATAGCTGGTGATCCCAGTAAAATCAAATCGATCAAATTTATGGACTAAGAATTCAAGGAGAGTAATTAAAACCTAGAAAAGAAAACTTCAAAGTATAGTAGAGTCACCAATTAATGTTGTAAGTGAAAATCACAGGTGTGAATGTATAACCAACTTGTTATATACCTAGGGGGGATAATATGGGGTACAAAGGGAGTTACCTAGGGGAATAATAATGGGATGGGCCATATAATAAATAAGGTGCTTAACCCGTATCATGTAAGGGACCACAAGTAGTTAGTAATAATGTAATGGGCCCATTGTATTAGTTCGATGGTATGAGAGAACCATTGTAATGACCATCGAACTAATACCATGGGCCCATTACATTATTACTAACTACTTGTGGTCCCTTACATGATACAGGTTAGCCACCTTATTTATTACTATGGCCCATCCCATTATTACATTATTCCCTTGGGTACCTCCCTTTGTACCCCATATTTTCCCCCCTAGGTATATAACACAACTGCTAAAACTTTTCACTCTCAAGGATCAACTTTAAACCTAATAAACCTATGGAAAAGTGTTCTTATTCAATTATTTTACAGGCTGTGGTCTCTATTATTATGGATTTGCATTTTATTGCTTTTATTCAAAACAACCAAGTATTTCCTCCTCACTGAACAACCAGAGGAAAATAGTGAAAACCCAGGGAAAAGTGTTCTTGTCTTCTCTCCTCGGCAATGGCACCAATTAATGTTGTAACTTAAGAAACAAATTTCCTAGTAGTAGAGAAATTGTGCTTAAGACATTAATAAATATTATTTGTTGTCTCTTATTTGTCACTTAGATATATGGTGTGTTCTTGAATGAAGGACCTAGAGACTTGGTTTTTACTCTCAATACTTATGTGACAAGGAAATATCAGAATGCCATTTGATTAGATGAATATGAATGATAAATGAAGAAAGCTTGAAGAAGTTAAAAATAATATATTTCCTTACGTAGAAACTATTATCTTTAACTTAGAAGAATTATGAACGTGAGAACTAAATCATGGAAAATATGTTGTTTAACACAGAGGCTACTATCTATGACTCTTGGAGAAGTTAAAGATAATATGCTACCTTGCATAGAAACTACTATCTATAACTGAGAAGGAAAGCTGAAAATTTCAAGTATAGGAGCACTCTTTTAAGGAACATTAACTTTATCTACCTAAGCAAATAAAGATCTGTAGTTTCATTACCATACTTGAAGGAAGAAAACATAAGATGGCACATAACAGAGAAGTTACAAAATCATACCCAACAAATGCATGGAAACTTCTAATTGCTCATTAATCAACAATTATATCATGAATACAATGGCCTTGTCTCGCGGTTCTCCAAAATTCTAACAACTAACTCCTTCTCTGTAAATTTTCCTCTTCTTATACATTGTGAAACAGTTATTGATCTTTGAAACTGTCAAACTACTAAACTGATTCCCTAACTATCTTAAGTAAAACCTATTGCAGAATTTTACAGAAGGTAAAATACACCTCAAATAACATACAATAACAAGAAATAATTGAACTAGAAGATGAGAATAATTGTTGGCTTTCTCTATTAATCGGCCGTTGAGTTCTTCTGTATATGCCTTAATAATTATTAATGCACTTTAACCATAATAAAAAGTTCTTGACTTTGACTTGTGCATAAATATGGACTTGCACATGTATTGGGCATTTTGATTGGTCAAAATACAAAGGAAACATGCCCAACTACCTTCCTCTTCAGTTTTGGCTTTAATGCTGATTTTTCCTTTTACACAGAAAAATTAATGCAAACCTTTGATTGTTATGGAACTAAAAAATAATTAATTACGCTTCATAAATCCATCAGATCTGCTTCATATCGCAAATCACAATCGGCCCTTTCAAATGATATATCAATATAAAACGTAATGATATGCGATATAACGGATGTGATGGAAGAATTAAACATAATATATGTAATCTCAAGTCTAAAATCTCCATCGCAAATCACAATCGGCGAATGAGCCAACACATATACATAAGGCGTTCTATGGATATGTTGGCATTATAAAATGAAAAATATATGTTTTCAAGTCTGGATCGCCGTCACAAATCGCAATCCTTCAACTAATGTTATGAACCCTTTGATTATGCTTTATGCGCCATATATATATCCAAGTTCCACTTATAATTGGGCTTAACTTATAACCCTTCATATCAGCGTTGTATTTCTATTATAACCTTTTATAATAGAAATACATATAAAAATGCATAATCATACCTTTCTCTGCCTTTTCCAAGGGCTTTGCACAGTTTTCAAGATATGCCTTTATCGCAATCAGGAATCAGTGATTCCTGTGCTAATAATTCATATAACTACCCACTACACATTTTGCGATTGTGATCTAATCGTATCTCTAACACATATATAAATATAACGGGACCTACTCCATATAACTATTTATATTACGATTTGACTTCATCACATGGGTCGATTCTTTAACAATTGTTTCCTTTGTGATTCTAATATATAATAAATAAAATGCTTCATTTCTTTTAGACTCTGCGGATAAGAGAGCCTCATTAAGGTTGAACCCCTGCAATGATTTTTAGACCACACATTGTGATAAAAATGAATAATAAGCTTAAACACAATATAAACTACAAGACTTCCTACAGTTTTCCCTTTTATAGTCGAAAGGTAAAAGATAAAAGTGATCCCTTAGGATCGGAAAATCCTGAGGGATTCACAGCTAAATGCTATCTTTTGGCATTCTTCTTATTTAGTGTTGATCCTCCTTATTCGTTCTTCGACCTGATTGCACCCGATGCGCCTCATTCCCCTTTGTTGGTTTACGTTGTTCCGTTTCTAGGGGATAACAGTTGTTCCTTTCATTATTTTTCTGCATAAAAAGGAATAAGAGTTAGTTAGGATGGCTAAATCTTAATCGAGATTAGTTCATTCATTTCCTATCAAAATCCATCAAAATGTTAGCTTATGAAGGTACGAAAGAGATAATAAAAGAGGAAAAAGGCAATGTAATTGAGAGTAAATACATATCCATTGCATAACTCAACAACTGGTAAGGATTCCAAGAAGTCTAAGGAGTCAATCACTCCAAGCAAAAAGCTCACAAAAGTTTTAAGTTCTCTCTTTATGGCTGGGGGTACCGAGAAGGAAAAGTGTTCATCACCTCCTTCTGTAATTGACTCCAATTCATATGATTCTTCTACAATAAAAACCTCCCTTTTTATTCATATTATTCTTCAGTCCAATCCAAGCCATGTTTGAGTAAAACATCAGAAGGGTACTCACATAAAAGGAGTGGGATGGGTCAAAAGTCTATCACATTCTGCCAGACAAGTGGAAATGTGGATTGGGATTTTCACCCATATGTGGAGAAGTGTCTCCATGGAATGGAAGGGTTTGACAAGAGGGAGATGATGTAATTAAGACATTATTCATGTGTCATAATTACTGTGAAGGAAAATTTTAGAATATGCAAGAATACACAAGAAATGAAAAAAAATGCATGACATGGGATGTGTTGTTAAGGGATGACAGTGGTATCAAGAATGAAAGATCAATAATGATGTATTCACCAGATAATCAAGTTCCCAAGGACTTGATGGCACAATGAATCATGATACAACAACAAACTAGACAAAACGATAAAACTGTGACGTCACATGGTTTATGTTTATTATGCATTAATATTCCCTATGACAAAATCCTCTTATCAATGTTCTGGGATTAATAATCAGGTGAAAGAGAGTCTTTTTGTAGCTTATCTCTTGCTCAAGGGTTCTCGGATGATCATGTAATCATCAAAAAGAAATACACTATCGAGATAAAAGGTAGAGGGTGGGAGGCTATGCAATTAGTTAGGTTTCGAAATTGGCCCTGATATATATGGATTTCCAATGTGCCACCAACTATTGTAGTGGTATCATGAATATGAAACAATTTAGAAGGAATAATACGAGGGGAGATCAGAAAGATGATAGTGTTTTCTAGAAACTTATGTGAATTCCACCCAGATATCTACCTCGGATTCACAATGAAGTGAAAGTTCTTCTGATAAGCTATCCAAAATAGATGACGTGAGGTAGGATATGGAAAGCCATAAAACTAAAACATGGCCCCAAATAAGACCATCTCTAGATGCCATAGAATAGAATTTGAATTTCCATGTTAGGAAGAGGAAAATTTCTTAACTCATTAACAAGGAACCCAATAATGGAAGCAAAAGTCTTTCTTTGTGGGAGCCCAGGCTATTAAAATATGGTAATCTTGTTGCTTTAGAGGATTCATAAGACGAGTTATATGATGTGGAGTGATCCAATCTAGGATGCATCCACAAATGATAGAATAGTGTTTGGTTCTGCTACAGATTCTTCTCAGAGCTCATATGCAGAGTCATGTGTTTGGAAAGAAGAATTAGAGAGCCTTTTTGTGGAGGTGTTCCCATGGCTCTTAGAAAAGAGCCTTGACAAGATCTTTTTGGAACTCAAACACAAATGATAGAGAAATGGTATAAGAAGTTACTTATTATATAGGCGATCATGGGTTTTAGAGAACAAAAGCTAGTGGTATTCTAACTAGTACCACCATGAATGTTATTTCTGAAACATGTGTTGCTAAGAAGTGTAAAAGCTAGATTGAGAAGGATTTTCCTCGAACCTTTCAAGGTCATTTGGCACTTGAAAAAGATGGTAAAAATGCTTTGAAATGTTTGTTGACAGAATATGTAGGCCATAATCTACCAATAAGATGGTGGAAGCTCAGGTGGACCAACTTGTTATTTTCAAAGGAATAATAGATGAATATGTGACAAAAGTTGTAATAAGAAATATATGTTTACATTTTGGGATATATATCAAGAGGACCCAAGCAAGGTTTGTACAATTGAAGTTGATTGAAGAGGTTTTCTGTTACAGCAAAACCCGCAGGTGTTGGTAAATGTTCCGAACTAGTAACTAGGATCCTGAGGGTGGAAATTATGGATTCCATAGAGGTGCAGTGATTCTTCCAACACCCCCCCTCAAACGCAACTCAAGGGAATCAAACCTGGGTCCAGGATCTGATAACATGTAGAAATTTACACGGTAAGTTCCTTAGACAGAACACCAAAGGACACCGCTCACAAATAGATCACAAATCAATACACCAGTATTGTTGACATGGTTAAAACCCTCAAGGAGGGAAACAGTCCATGACCTGAGCCAACGCAGCCACTTCATGCAATTTATTAATAAAAGAATAAAAAATTACATAAGCTTCTCTCATGATTGGTTACCCTACAAATGACCCTCCATGCCCTTTAACTAGAGATCATGGACCAATTGGGTGTTAAGCCAAGGATCAAGTGTTGGTAATACTGAGGAGAGAATGAAACGTCAGATCAGTACATATCATGACCGTCAGATTGCAAGTTACAAAAGTACATAGTAAAGAAACACACTTTACCTAAATCTACACTAGAACAAGTTATACTTAACTATTTCCTATGCATCGGAATATCCTAACATTATATTAGATGGAGAAATAGGAATCTCTATTAATAATGTGAGGTTGGAAATGGTTTCCATGGATATGATAAAGTTACATGATGGAACTCTATGGAATTTTCTAATAAGGCAAAAATATTGAAATCTGAACCATAAATTTGACAGTGGCATATAGTATGATGAAGATGATTGTGAGTTTTTTTTTTGACATTGCATGAGAACCTCAATGATTTTAATTTTTATTTAAATGTCTCAGTACTAAATGGTTTCTCATATTCTTAAAAGGAGAAATGGTTTTGTGATTTACCGTAATCTATTGTGACAATGAGTTGATGAGGCAAGTTATTAATCCTAGACCACTAATAAGAGGATTTTGTCATAGGGAATATTAATGCATCATGAAAATCAACCATGTGACCTCATGGTTTCAACATTTTGTCTAGTTTGTTGTTGTCTCATGATTCATTGTGCCATCAAGGCCTTGGGAACTTGACTATCTGGTGAATACATCATTATTGATCTTTCATTCTTGATACCAATATCATTCCTTAGCAACACAATGTATGTCATTCATTTTTTGTCATTTTTTTCACAACAAATAGGCATGGTCCCCTATTCAAACCCAATATCTCTACATAATTTCTTCAATCAAATGACTTCCTTGGTTGTTTAAGAAACTGCAATGTTCTCTACCTCAATACTTGATTGGGAAACCACTCATTTCCTCTTACTCCAACTCAAAACTCCTTCAAAACAAGATAAATAGATAAGCATAGGTAGAATTTCCATTGTGCATATCATCTGCCCAGTCAACATCAACAAACCCATGCAGCTAAAGGTTTTTACCTCCATCTTCCTCATAGAAAATAACATAGTCATTAGTGCCCCATATGTACCTATAGATCCCCTTGAAACATGTCCAATGATATGTTTGAGGGCAAGAGCTTTTTTGAGCTAATGGATGTGAGGCCATGTGGATTCCCTTTTCCTTTACCTCAAAAGAAGTTGGTTTTAATTCTGGCATTTTATTTTTTTTCTTACACAATAGGTATTTTCTATAGCATAGAATGGTTCTAGAGTTCCCAAGTTGGTCATCTAAGGGGAGATAAAAAAATATGACAATTCTTTCTAGAAACTTATGTGAATTCTACCCAAATATCTACCTCAGATTCACTATTAAGTGAAAGTTGCAATCGTTTGTTTACTCATTTTATTATACAAGTCCTAATGCTACTACGAGCATGGAGAGAAGTTCTCCTGAAAAGATATCCAAAAAACATGATGTGAATTAAGATATGGAAAACCATAAAACTACAACATGGTCACAAATAAGACCATCTCTAGATTCCATAGAAGAGAATTTGAGTTTCCACGTTAGGAAGAGGAAAATTACTTAATTCGTTAACAAGGAACCCAACAGTGGAAGCAAACGTCTTTCTTTGTGGGAGCCTAGGCTATTAAAAGATGTCAATATTGTCTCTTTAGAGGATTCATCAGGAGTGTTCTATGGTGTATAGTGTTCCAATCTAGGATGCATCCACAAATGATAGCATAGTGGGTGATTTTGTTGCAAATTCTGCTAGGTGCTCATATGCAAAGTCATTTGTTTGGAAAGAAGAATTAGAGAGCCTTGTTTAGGGAGGTGTCTTAATGGATCTTAGAAAAGAGCCTTGGAAAGATTTTGTTGGAACTTGAACACAAAGAATAGAGAAATGTTATAAAAAATTACTTATTCTAGGAGGTGATCAAGGGTTTGAGAGAACAGAAGCTGGTGGTATTCTAAGTAGTACCACCATGAATGCTATTTTTGAAACATGCGTTGCTAAGAAATGGAAAAGCTAGATTGAGAAGGATTTGCCTCGAACCTTTCCAGGTCATCTGACACTAGACAAAGATGGTCAAACTACTTTGAGATGATTGTTGAGTGTATACGAAAGCCATAACCTACCAATAAGATAGTGGAAGCTCAGGTGGACCAGCTTTTTATTTTCATAGGAATAACATATGAAGATGTGGAAAAAGTTGTGACAAGAAATATATGTTTATGTTTAAGGATAAATATCAAGAGGACCCAACCAAGGTTTCTTCATGAAGTTGACTTGAACTATATTATATTGGATGGAGAAATAGGATTCTTGATTAATGATGTGAGGTTGGAAATGGTTTTCATTGATATCATAAAGTTACATGATGGAACTCTCGCATTTTATAATAAGACAAAAATATTGAAATCTGAACATAGATAACAACCAAAAACCAAAGAGGGCCCACAGGGCAGGACACCAAAACCACTTAGTGATGTTAATGACAGAGTGAAGGCGGGTGCTATAACATTGGGGACCTACACTCCAAAGGAATGGAATCCCAACATTGGAATGTGCCACTTTGGTAATGGGACTTGAAGCTATTACAAACCCCATATATATAGTCATTATTATTATCTTTTGGAACGAAAATCTCATGGGAAATCCAAGGGATGCTTCCCCACATTTCTAGATGATATCCCTTGTAGACCTATTGACATAGACTTGTTTGTTTACCATAAGGGTATTTGTTTGGAGCTTCAGAAGCAAATGAGGAACTGTTGGAATAGCCCATTTTAGGAATTTTGATCATTTTCAAGGGAGTGGAGGCATAATGCTTTCTTTTCCTTTGTCTTTGCAGAATAATGTGATTGCTTGTGGTTTGGATTTAGTAGTTATGTGTGTTTTGGTCATGCTCTTGATTTAGGACCTTGTGATGCATTCTTTTGTTTTGTATGCCCCTATCCTTAGCTTTTAGCAAAAATATATATGGAATTGGATGACCTCTTCTTTGGTGACAACTTAATTCATCTTTAGGGGGGACCTGACCATGTTTGAGTGTGAAGGAGACAAGTGTGGAGGTTGGGCTTTATATATGGACTCAATATATTGTACATATGTAGTAGTGGTATCCCTTTGTCTATATTTTCTCTTTTTTCTTTGATAAATAGTTTGGGTGTTGCCCAAGATGCTTATTCCATGATAGTTTTTTGCAACGTCACTATTGGGGACAACGATATGTTGGTTCAGGAAATTATGAGATATGATTTATGTGCTTCCTTTAATTAAAAAATTCCAATCCAAAACATTCAAAACTTCCAATCCAAACGAACATCCAAAATCACCAATCCCAACATCCCCGTTATTCTCTTCGGTTTGAGTTACGACACTGATCTGAGTTTCTTGAGGTCGAATTCAGTATCTGTATTGGCCTTCAAGAACAAGATAGTCTCAATTTACACTTTACACTTTTCATTCGATTGATTTTTTGGGACATTATCGATCTTCTTCGATTTTACTACGTAGAAAAGATAGCTCGGGTTAATCTTAAAGAAACTCATAAACAATGGTGATGTAGTGGCAATAAATTGGAAGCACAGACATCTACACTAATGTAAGGATACTAGTTGCTCAGATGGAAATTGGGGTGAAAATGACTCGTAGATTTTTCCCTTTGAATGTTGTGGATTGGACTGGTATTTGTATAGTCACTTCAAGCCCTTGCTGCCCCCAGAGGTATGCCCATGCCCAAAATATTTTGATTTGTATATGTTTTCAGTGAACTATGATTATTTTTAAAACATTATACTAGAGATCATGAGTTCAAAACTTTTAAATCTCTAATGTACTATTTAGTACATTATTCAAAACTCTTTATAGCTATCTGTGTTCAATCTTCAGAGTTTAGTCTATTATGGTTATCATTTCTGTGAAAACTTTAATTGATCTGATCTTTACATTAATACAACTCGTGTCATGTTATTATGGCAGAAAATATTCTGAATAATGGAAACAAGGGCTTTCTCAAATATGTTCTCTTAATTATTTCACCTTAAATCTTTGGCAAGTATTGGATTTTGCTAAGATCTTCAGGGGTTGAAACATTAAAAGATCTCATATTTTGGGAAGAGTATGAAAAACACATGGAAAATAATCACACAGATGTTTTTGTTTGAGTTGGAGATATAGATTATTTGAAATCTGGGCCTACATGGAATTAAGTTTCTTTGCTTGTGAATTTTGGATGCCCGGATGGATGGGGCCTGCATTTTCTTCAAGGTATGTAGGGACACTAACGAGCTTTGATAGTTCACTTTCTCCATTGAGTGATTGGGATGGTGGCCTACATCACATTACAAATTGTGTTATGCATCATATAAGATGTCTCCAGTCCAAACCTTACATTCGACCTTGCATCTTTCCTTGAAATTGGATCAGCAGGAGCCCAAACAACTTTTGATTCCGGTGGAAACTTTGGAAACCTCATATTAGTATTGACAATTACTTTCCAGTTCACTTATGAGAACCATTTATGGGATAATGTTACATGTATGGCTCGTCAATATGTGTGTGGTGTTGTACCATTCATCCAAAGGGTTACCATGGCCCTAGCCCCTTCTCGACTGGGTTGCCATCTTCGGCCGAGGCTACCTCCTGGCAGCCTAGAAGCACTTACCCTTACACGTTGGGTTTGTCACAGTTACAGGTAAAGTAAAATCCTGACATGTAAGATGACTTTTCTTTAAGAGCTATCGATATTTTTCATTGGAAAGATATCATTTTTCCAGATTCCATTTGGGGTTAGATATTCTTAGACATAATTCTGAGGTCAATGAATCTATACTGAAAAGAATTTGGCACCATTCTAATGCCATCATGTGTTGCTCCTTGAAATGTGAAGTGTTTGAATGTTTTTCCGTTTCAAACCACTAATAAATTTTTCAAAACTATTTTTACTTTCCAACCAATTCTTCAATCATTTTGAATCGATCCACGTCCCTCTATTTCCACTATTGAACACCTAAAAAAATGAAGAAGTTGTTTTCATTTTGTCTGTGTTATTCATTTTACATTTATGGATATTCACTGAATATATTATGTCACTGCAAACCTTTTCCAAATTAATGCATAGTCGTACAAAGATATAGTACTCTTGTGATGCATTCAATTTTTGCCCAGATTACATTGTGTTGCAGATTTTATTGAGAGAAACCACCACAATTTATAGGGACACATTACCTTTTCTGTCCATTGCATCAATTAGGACTTTTGGGTGTTGGAAAGAATATAAGTCTTTAGAATTTAAATTTATAGTGGCTTTCATAATGTAGCATTTGTTTCTTGGCATGGTTGTGTACACTGGCTACTTTTGTCCCTGTTTCTTTAAAAGGGTGAAATTTTGTACAAGGCAGAAAATTATTCTATTGTTGAAATCTAATGAACCAGAACCAAAATTTGGTGACATGAACCTTTAGATATGCATAGTTTGGAGATCCAAATATAAAACCATATCAAAAATCAAACTTAAACTAGTTCTAATTGTATAGAAAATAAGAATCAAATATAGCTCTTGGTTACCTCTCCTTTAGTGTGTAACTTCAATTTATATGACTTGAATTCATCCCCAAGATCATTAAATTTAGCATTAGAATGCACCACGTTAGCCATGTTAGTGTGCACCTTAAATTCTATCATCGGATTCCATAATACACTAGGAGATTCCCCTTTAGAATTACATTCAACATGTGCAACTCATCAAGTTCATATATATCGGTAACTACTAATTGGATTTTCCCTAGAAGAGATATTTCCTTTTCAAGTTGGGTGATAACTGAAATTAAATCTCCATAGAATCGTCATTTCAAACATTCATAAGAAACACTAATTACATAGTTTGACCTTCAGATATTCATAGTTTGGATAGTCTAGATTTGCTACTTTGAGTTCATAGGATTCATCATTTTTTATCTAATTTTGAATTATTCGGAAAGTGTTTCTTAAAATTCCTTATAATGAATGAAACAAGACACCCAGAAGAAAGGTTAATGGGTGTCAATACATTAGAAAGCATGATTATGGACAATACCTTGAGGAGCTTGTAACTTCAACAAATTTTCTAACAAATTTCTTCTTTGTACCATTCTGAGTGCATAATAGGTTTATGTATCAAAGTATTTTCTTGGGGTTTAATCCCCTAATTTGATCGTATTACATCCTAGACAATGACTGGATCTATCCATTATTTCTTGAGATCTAAAAGCAGTTCCTGATTTTGTTTCGCATTTCATAGAATGTGTAGGGAAGCTGATTCTAGACAAAATGCTAGAAATTGCTATAATAATAGTCTCATATGTTTCATGTAAAGGTCAAAATAATTTTTTTTTAAGTTTTTTTTTCCATTTCCAGCTTCCATATTGTTGAGGTTGATTTCTATATTAAGGGTCAAAACTTGCTGTCAAATTATTTTTGTGTTTCCATCTACCGCAGTGTGGCATGTTGTTGTGGTTGATTTGGGGATTGAATGTCAACCAAATTGAATTTAAAAGGCCAGAAGGCCTCAAGAAAATGAATCCCTTTGATGGTTGGATTTCCAAGGTAGCTCACTAATAGAGAATGTTGCTTTATATGAAACCAATGAAGAAATTGATGGACACGAAATGAAGAAAAAGGGCAATAGCAAGAAAAAACTCAGGAAGAAAATCCTACTTGAAGATTGGAGGAGGAAGTGACAATTGAGACTATCCATGCATGAGGAGTTGCAATTGTTTTCATTGAGTAACAATACATGAAATATCATTGTACATCTTTTTATTTGTAATCATTTCCAAAGAAAAATAAAGTTTCCAACAATTTTTTGTTTTTCAATTTGGGTTCTTGTAGTAAAAATCTATTGTCTCTATGTTAATAGCTATCTGAATGGGTTTGGTTCTGTAATAGCTTCAATTTGATGTTAAATTTTCTATATAAAACTACATCGGACAATGATTTTGCATTCAATTACCTACAACCATATATTATCCTAACGCCCACAACATTAGATCCCCTATCCAGCATTCTCTTGTTACTTAATTCGATGCAATGCTAAATCACAATTTTATCTTCAATTTGTAATATCCCTAAGCTTAAGTGAATGTAGAACTAGCCTCATTATTTGAATGGGCATTATACTTATTAATTCGTTAAGTGTTGAGAGTCAAATAGCCCTCAAATTGTTGGTGTATTTATGTGGAAACTTTAGACAATTTCCATTAGCAACAATCATCAGCGTTGGGCTTTATCTCATTATTTTATTGCTTGTTTTAATGCCATTACACTCTGAGTGTTTCATCCATTCGTGGTAGGATGGTTATGGTATATTCCTCTGAGTAATAGTTGTAAATCATAACACAGAACTAAAAGCTTCTAGCTGGTTCACTGACTAGTACAGGAATCATTTCAATGATCTCATACTTATAAATTCACTGGAATATTATACCTATAGTTCATATATATTCTTGTTGGATTTGTTATTGTGGGAAAAGATTGTGCTTTGTTTGTGAAGTTAATAACCAATAAACCATTGTGTACTTTTGGCACCAAAGGCCAAGGCATGTGCATGGGCACTCGTGAACAATCTTTCATATTTAAATATATGGGGGTGAATTCACAAATTATATTGTGTTCTACTGGGTAAGCTAGGATGAATGTTATTATATTGGGTTAGTTCTGCCACAAAAGAAAAAATCATTGGTGTGTAAGAGAAACTCATAAGGTTGGAATTCATCTAGCTCTTAGTAAGAATAACTACACCAAGAACAAGCAGTTTGACTTGGTGAAAACCTCCAGTAGTGTCTGGGAAGGATGGCCTAGAAGAAGGTTGTCATGGTTGGATCCCTCCAGCTAGATGATGCTGAGGCCTTGAGCAAGTCTGTGAGGGAAGATTTTGTCCGAATGGATAATGAAAATTATTAGCAGGAAGCTGCTGCCAAGAGCATATCCATTGGGCTTGATCATATACTGGCATAGAATGGACAACAGTTACTGGTTTTGCCATAAATTTACTATCACAAACATGTCACCAGAAATAGGAGGCTAGGTAGGACACATCCCTTCAGTAGCATCTTGATTGGGCTTTCTATGGAATGCTCCCGAAGGATGAGGTTCACTTGCAAACGTAATCAAACCTTGCATTTGTTCTCTATAGTATGCTAACAATGTTGTAGGTGGTATTGACTAGAGGTAAAATATTGAAATTAAAAAATATGCAACGTCAAGCTTGGTGACTAGACTTTAGCTTGGCAACCTTGAAGGTGCATATCAGGCTCACCTGGCAACCTTGGGCTGCATATCAGAATTGGGTTCATATTATTCTCTTATAGTATTAATTCAGTGAGCTTTTGTATGTTTTTGGGAAATAAGAGTGTAAGTATAGAAACCTATATTGTTTAAGATGAGGATGGTGGTTGGTTTCTCTTAGGCTATGTATGTTGTGATGCTATAGATTTTTCTAGAAGCCCTAATATCTATTTTGTGTGTTAGTTACAGGTGTTTTTTGTTACTTTGATACTCAAGTTTGTGAAATAATACCTAATATGAAGATATTGTAATTATCTATGCAGAATAAGGGAAGATGGCATATGCTATGGGTAGTATGATATTAGTTGTGACTTATGTCTCCTTGGGTGACATTGGAAAGGAGAGAAAGTTTGCTACAATATCTAACAAAAATGCCAGGCAATTGTCTTCTCTTGTTTCTTTTTCACCCATATCCTTTAATTTCTTAAGAAGAAGGCAAACCAGAAGATTACGTAGCAAAGAGAGGGTAGTCAAACCAAGATCTACGGAAAAGGAGTTGTATCTCAAGTAAGATGGGTCAACAACAAAAAAATTGTAGGTCAGAGAAAAAATGTCCATCTAAAGGAAGGTTCTTTTCACATAAAAATTTATTGTGGTAGATATTTCTTTGTCCATATACTTTTGATGTTAATGTGTGCTTTGTATATAGGTTTGGTATGAGATATATTTCCCAGCATTTCATTGTGCGTATATTGAAGATATTTTCAAATTTCCTTGCATTCAGGTGTCAACAAGCTTGTTGATCAAGCTTGTTAGAGTCACCCTTGGACTAAAGGGAAAAAAATGTTTTTTTGGAAAGAAAGTATGATTCTTCGAAGATTTTCAATGATGGTGTGACAATAGCTAAGGACGTAAATTGATCCAAAATGGATTTTGGATAGACTCCTAAATCTAAGTGTTCCTCACTGAGGAAAATGAAAGTCCAAGGAAGTTCCTAGAAATAGCCCCATTGCAAAGATATTTTTATTCTGAATCTACTACAACTTGAATGGGCAAAAATGGACTTAGGATGTAGAAGTTATTGAAAAAAGAAGATGTCCTATGTTCTTTAGAAAAAGAGGAAAAATCCTCTAAAATGGGCAAAAAGCCCTTATAAAGGGAAATCGCATCAGACCAGGGAAAATGAGCAAACTTAAGTGAAAAGGGGAGAAACCCTCGACCACTAATCCCCAAAATATCGGGTTAGAGGCAGACATGTGATATAACATAAGGATTAGGCCGATGTGACACTGCAATTGCTGAAATCGACAGATCAAAGTCAATGATGGCATGGGACTTAAGGTGGGACCCTAGGCCGAGCAATATTGCGATCACCGATATCGATGTCGGTGGATCGGTGTCGGCATAGGCCATGCCATATGGAAAGACCCCAGGACTTTGCAATATGTGATTGCAACATGTCACATCGCAAAATCGCATCGCAACAATACAGAGGAGCAAGGCCATATATATATGCAACTTGTGATAAAGCTGGACCCGATGGGTCTTATTGGCCGAAATATATATATTTTCAGTTCTGTAAAAGAATTTTTTCAATGCAAATTCACGTTTTCGTTAAATAAATGAAATACAAAGGGAATGCGCCAATGCAATGTGACAGGATCTAAAAGCGCTATAAATGCAACTGTATATTTTTTCAAGTCTGATATGAGCCATTTTGTCGAGATTTCCCATGTTTTAATGTATTTTTCAAATACAAAGGAAACCTCAGCACAAGGGCACTTGCGACTTGCAATAGCGATTGTAGGTAGACCCAATAGGAGTCTAGGGAAGATTTAATGATATTTCAAGTCCAATAAATGGCAGATTGACGAATTTTCCTGTGTTTCATAGTGTTTCTCTATGTAAACACAGAACATCTGTTTCTAGGGATTTCAAGCACCGATGGTTCCTTCCATTACAGAATAGGTGGCCACCATCCCTGAAGTCATTTAGCAATGATTGCTAACACTCAGAGGGGGATTTGAGCCAACAGAGGCCGAGAGCCAGAGAGCCCAAAAGAGGAAAATGAACAAACAATGCCGATTGGCTTAAAGCCACATAATGACAGAGAAAGGAGGAGATAAGCAGAGAGCGAAGACGTAGCTAAGAAAACAATAGGAGGCTAAGCCAAAGTAGGAAGCTAAGGCAAAAGAGAGCAGTGCAGAAAAGGAAGGCAAAGAGAACACAGAGTTAATGCATAGAGCAGCCGAGTGGAGTCACTTGGTAGTCAAGTGAAAAGTCTGAGAGCCAGAAAGCCGAGAGCTTTAGAGCCAAGGAGAGATGGTGTTCTGAGCCCATTTTTCCTATGTAAAACAGTGGAGTTGAGCCAAGAGCTTTTAAAAGGACTTTACCATAGTCCCAGAGAGCCTAGTGGAGTTGACTAGAGCTCAAGGAGATGTAGCACAAGAGTTTTGGGTGAAATCCACATTAATTCATTGTCTTATGTGTGATGCTTGTTGTTGCATTGTTCACTGTTATATGCTTTATATTAGTTTAAACAAAATCATTTAAAACACATAAAGAGTTTAAACAAACATAATCCTACAACCATTATTTCCAAGCACATATTTAATTCCTCATTGGTTAATCATAAAGACTTGGGGATATTTAAGCTTTGCAAGTGGAAGAGGTTCTTATAAGTTAGAAAAGAAGCCTTAGTGCCCCATTTTCAGATCAGGAGGTATCAGAGCTTGAGATTGGTTAACCCCACCTTCAAAGAAGGTTATATCAGAATGCTTGATTTACAGAGCAAAGATTGCTTGTCTGAAAGGTGTTTGGGCAGTTCAGGATTGATTTTCTGATTGATGTATGCTTGTTTGCAAAATGACTATTGTTTGAGTTTGCAAAAGTGAAGGGAAAGCTATTGCTAGCTCAGTCAAGGAAGGACAAGAAGGAAGAAAAGTTGAAGACATTCTTCTATCCCAAAGGACCTCAAAGCAATCCTTGAAGCAGAAGAGGTTTGTTGCAAAATGTTACTGAATAAGCTCTTTATTAATCTTGTTTGAAGTTCTTTTGCTCATTTTGCATAATGACAACTTCTACAAGTGAATCTTGAAATTCCTCCTTCATCACAAGACTCTATGATGGAGACTTGAAGCAAGGCATGTTCATCATGATGGACAAGGTGAGAGAAATGTATGAGGATGGAAGAAAGAGCAACATACTTAGAGAGAAGTTGAATTCCATGAAGGAAGAGAAGCAGTTTCTTTCTGACAGACTGCAGGAAATGGAGAGGCAACTTCATATTGCAAATATGAACCTTAAAAGGATGCATGAGTTGGAGTCATAATTATTAGCTTGAAGAAGAGGTAAACCATTCTAGTTTGTCTTCAAATTACTCTAAAAATGATTATATTGGCTCTTTTTAGAAACATACTAGAGGCATAGGTTCCAAGCTAATGTCCAAGATGGGCTATCAAGTAAAGGGCTTGGGAAAGAATGCACAAGGTATCATTGAATCAATAATGGTTGAGGAGAGGCCTAAGTATTTGTGTCTTGGCTATGTATAGTCTTATGGAGAGAGTTCCAAAGCTACCATTAAGGCCATTGAAATAGCTCCAAGAAGGAGCTACATCGCAGAGTGTGAAGATTGTGTTCAAGAGGAATGAAATAGCTTGAAACATCACTTGTAGGATTCAGGTGTTCAGAAGCACACACTTGAACTAGAGAGTTGTGGAAACTCTAACAACCTTGAATAGATTGATGGTGTTCCAAAGGGAGCCACTTCTTCATTTTGTTCACCTCCTCATGAAGGCAATAAAGGTGAAAGAGGGAGGTATAAATCTGGTTCTAGTCATATTCTTTTTGATTTTGAAAAACATGGTAAATTTCCACATAAGAATGGGAAAGGAATTGAATGTTCCTTTTGTGGTTTGGATAACTGTCATGTCTAGATGTTGGAAGAGAATGACAACATACTGGAAACTTTTGAAGGGATAGAAGCAAAGAGCTAAAGGTCCATTGGACAAGGCAAAGCATGCTATCAAGAGGATGCGCATGTGTTGCACTTACTGCCATAAGCAAGGGCATCTTGTTGAAAGGTGTTGCACTGTGAATCCAGCAATGCTTCCACAAAAGCTGAAGAAAGTGGAAAGAGAAGATGGCGGAAATGGAAAGGACATTTCCATGAATGATGTGTCTCAGGATGATTCACGTGTTGATGCTGATGTGCAGACAAGGGAAAGACCTTTCAACTAGATTGGTAAGAAATGGTTAGATTTATTTTCCAATTAAGATTGCATGTCTATTGATGCATCTATTTGCATTTCTTTGTTGATGAGATGCGAGTTGTAGGATTCTACCAAGATGTTGAATGGAAAAGGGTTGAGTAGGAGACTCACTTTGTTTCTGCAACATTATATTCCATTTCAGCTTCGAAATTATAGTGTGCTTGAGTGAAAGTTGAAGGATGAAATGCATGCATAAGCATGATGTGCATGAACATAGGGATGTTGATGTTTTCCTTGTATTTGAACATGTATGTGTAATTAAATTGAAGGTTTGATTACTTTGTTGTAAACATGCATGTAATATTGACTTGGGAAAAGTTGACTTAGTCTCCAAGATGGAGATAGTGATGAAATGTTTCATCTTTTGGAAAGAGTCCTAACAGTCTTTTTCTACATGCTTGACTTCAAGGGTCATTTCTTTTAAAGGCATGTTTTGTGGGCTTATTGTCTAGTCCTTCATCTATATGCAGATGTAATACATGGAGGTGTTCACAAGATGTGAAATCTGTTTCCTTTGTTGACGCAGGAGTTTAGGCCATCCAGCTGTTGTCTGTGTTCTTGTTGTGGTTAACAATTGCTCGTTGACAGCTTTGCAAACAGGTATAAATGAAAGTTTTGCAGAACATGTGTACTTCACATATGTTTGAGCCACCTTGGATCAATGATCAAGGTAGAGAAGTTCAAACTACCTTCTGTGACCATCTAAGTAGGAGTTCTATAGGAAGGAAAATAAGAAGGCAGCTCTTCCTAGGAGGACCAGCACATCCAGGAAGGAAAGTGTTCAAAGGATTTGGTTCAGAGGCGCTATACAAGGCAATTGTATGTAGGCTAGAAGAAGAGGGTTCTATTACTCTCAGGTACTGTTCATATTAGTATTTCAGTCCTTTGGAGACTGAAAGTTCTTTTGTTAGGAAGGCGTGATCCAAAATAGATTTTGGATAGAATCATAAGTCTAAGTGTTCCTCACTGAGGAAAACAAAAGTCCAAGGAAGTTCCTAGAAATAGCCTCATTGCAGAGATCTTTTTATTGTAAATCTACTACAACTTGAATGGGAAAAAATGGACTTAGGATGCAGAAGTATCGCAAAAAGAAGATTCCCTATGTTCTTTAGAAAAAGAGGAAAAATCCTCTAAAATGGGCAGAAAACACTTATAAAGGGAAACTGCATCAGACCAAGGCAAAAGAGTGGACTTAAGTGGAAAGGGGAGAAACCCACGATCGTCGATCCCCATCATATCAAGTTGGAGGCAAACATGTGATATAACATAAGGACCAGGTTGATGTGATACTGCGATCTCTGAAATGAATGGATTGGCATTGGCGATGGCATGGGACTTAAGGCGGGATCCCATGCTGAGCGATATTGTGATCGTCGATATCAGCATTGGCATAGGCCATCGCAAAAGTGCATCGCAACAATATAGAGGAGCGGGGCCATATATATATGCAACTTGTGATAAAGCTAGACCTGACGGGTCTTATTGGCCGAAATATATATATTTTGAGTTCCGTAAAAGGTGTTTTTCAATGAAAATTCGCATTTTCATTAAATAAACAAAATACAAAGGGAATGCATCGATGTGATGGGACTGGACCCGAAAGGGTTATAAATGCAGTTGTATATTTTTTCAAGTCTGATATGAGCCATTTTGTTCGGATTTCCTGTGTTTTAATGTATTTTTCAAATACAAAGGAAACCTCGGCACAGGGGTGCTTGTGACTTGGGATAGTGATTACAGGCAGACCCAATAGGAGTCTAGGGTAGATTTAATGATATTTTAGGTCCGATAAAAGGCAGATTGGCAAATTTTCTTGTGTTTTATAGTGTTTATCTGTGTAAAAAGGGAACGACTATTTCTGGGGATTTCAAGTGTCGATGGCTCCTTTTGTTACAGAACAGGTGGCCACAGTCCCTGAAGGCGTTTAACAATGATTGATACTGCTCAAATGGGGATTTGAGTGGACAGAGGCCGGGAGCTAGAGAGCCCAAAAGAGGAAAAAGAATAGATGGGGCCAATTGGCTTAAAGCCAAAGAATGACAGAGAAAGGAGGAGATAAGGAGAGAGTGAAGGAACAGCTAAGAAAAAAAATAGAAGGATAAGCCAAAGTAGGAAGCTAAGGTGAAAGAGAACAATGCACAAAAGGAAGGAAAGGAAATACAGAGCTAATGCATAGAGCAGCCGAGTGGAGTCACTTGTAAGTTAAGTGAAAAGCTCGAGAGCTGCCATTTGCAGAGAGCCAGAGCGAGAGCCGAGAGCCAGAAAGCCGAGAGCTTCAGAGCTAGGGAGGGATGGTGTTTTGAGTCCATTGTTCCTGTGTAAAACAATGGAGTTGAGCCAAGAGCTTGTAAAAGGACTTTGCCATAATCCTAGAGAGCCTCGTCCAGTTGACTAGAGCTCAAGGAGACGGAGCCCAAGAGCTTTGCGTGAACTCCACATTAATTTTCTGTCTTATGTGTGGTGCTTTTTGCTACATTTTTCACTGTTATATGCTTTATATTAGTTTAAACAAAATCATTTACAACACATAAACAATTTAAATAAACATAAGCCTACACCCATTATTTCGAAGCACATATTTAATTCCACATTGGTTAATCATAAAGACTTGGGGATATTTAAGCTTTAGAAGTGGGAGATGTTCTTGTAAATTAGACAAGAAGCCTAAGTGCCCCATTTTCAGATCATAAATTGTAGATGTGGGTTGTAAATTTTTTATATTCTATATTAGTTTTCCTTGCGTAAATGTCTTACTATATTATACCTGGGAGGAAAATTTCTCTCAGGTTATAGACAACATATTTCTCTTTTGATGACTTACCTGGTCTATGGAGTAGCCACAATAGTTAATGAATCAATATTTAAAGAGTTGAAAAAAAAAGACTTGTGTGCCATATGTTGATAAGTCAAGGTCATTTGTTACTACCAATCTAGTTAATGCATTTCGATGTTACACTTTGCTTCTGGTAGGTTGAACTAGAGGAATCAGTTGAAAATATTTTG
This sequence comes from Pinus tabuliformis, assembly GCA_031772625.1. Taxonomy (NCBI): domain Eukaryota; kingdom Viridiplantae; phylum Streptophyta; class Pinopsida; order Pinales; family Pinaceae; genus Pinus; species Pinus tabuliformis. The sequence continues at coordinate 503,202,259 of CM062809.1, forward strand.
GCCAATTTGGTAATATAGGATGTAGCAAAGGTAAATGATTTATATGGTGATTGAGATCACATGGATACACACCCACATACGTGGCCATAGATCTAGTGACTGCGGCATAGTTGTAGTAGAGATATAACTAGTTTAGGCCATGAAACACTATGGCACATATATAGCTTTGTTGGGTACAATGCTAGTATTAGGGACATGAAGATTATCTATCTAAGGAGAGAGAAGGAGATCCTACAGACCAAGGTAGGGTGATATAAAGAGGCTAGGAGGTAAGGTAGGAAGAGGTCAGGGACATCAGAGACAATGAGCAGTGCTAGAGTTATGAGAGTGCGGACCACCACCTCACAGATGACTTTACGAGGCATGGGATATAGATGCAAATAGGGCTTGCAATAGATACCTACAAATCATCCTCTTGAGGGAGAGGGCCAGAATTAGATTTATAATCCTCTCTTGATGTATTATGTATACATGATGTATCCATGACACACCTATGATGTATTCCATGCGATATTTTCACTCAACCATCATATTTTTTAGGCAACTAGCATGGGGGATGTGGGTGAATAGTCATACACTAATACTGTGTACTCATGATTGATGAAATAGATATATATATTGATGCAAAAATAGAGCAGATCGTATACTTTCTTTCCATACTACCTCAGTATTGGATGCCTAACCTTACATTGTTTTTTCACCTGATCGATATATAGCTCAGAATCACCCACACTCTTCATCATTTTCATTCCTACCTTCCTAGCAGTCTTAAGATGAAACAAAATGGCTTCATACACAGACACATTGTTTGTACATTTTTAGGAATTTACAGGGTAAGTTCCTCAAACAGAACACCAAAGAACATCGCTCACAAACAGATCACAGATCAATACACCAGTATTGTTGACGTTGTTAAAACCCTCAAAGAGGGAAATAGTCCACGGCCTGAGCCAACGTGACCACTTCAGGAAATTTATTAATAAAAGAATGAAAATTTACATAAGCTTCTCTCATGAACGGTTACACTACAAATGAACCTCCATGCTCTTTAAATAGAGATCATGGACAAATTGGGTGTTAAGCCACGGATCAAGTGTCGGTAATACCGAGGAGAGAATTAACCATCAGATCACTACATATTGTGCCTATCGGATTGTAAGCTGCAAAAGTACATAGTAAAGAAACACACTTTACCTAACTCTACACTAGACCAAGTTATACTTAACTATTTCCTATGTGTCAGAATATCCTAATATCCCAGCTTAAGAACAACTTGGGATAGGATTGAAGGATGTACAGATATGACACAATAGGAGAAGGAAGGAGGCATTAGAGCCTATCCACTCTTAGGGACAACTTCCTGAACTCCAACCATAAATCAAAGTTTAGTAAACTTCACCTCTATGAGAGCCTTTGTAAAGATGTCTGCAACTTGATCATCTGTTGAACACTATTGCACTTCAAGAACATGGTTGTGAATGAGCTTTCCGATGAAGTGCATGTGCAGTTCAATGTGTTTGTTGCGCTGATGTTGGACTGAATCTTTTCATAGTTGAATGGAACTTTTATTATCACACCAAAGTGTTGTCAGATGCTACTGCTGAAAGAAAAACTCTGACAGCATTTGATAAAGTCCCAGGGCCTCCTTACTAGCTTCTATGACACCACGATACTCTGCTTCTACTGAAGAAAGAGAAATGGAACTTTGTTTCTTGCAAGCCCATGTAATAGGTCCCGAACTAAGAGTGAACACATAAAATGTAGTAGACTATAGATCATTAGGGTCACCAGCCCAATTGAAATCAGTGAAACCAACCAATAGAGGAGATGCTTCTGCACTGTAATGAATTCCAAACATAACTATACCTAGAACATAATGAAGTATTCTTTTAGCTTCTTTCCAATGACTTTCATGTGGGCTTTGCATAAAGCAAGCAATAAAACCAACAACAAAGGAAAGGTTAGGATGAGTATGGGTCAGATACAAATTTTTTCCTACAAGTTGACGATATAAGGTAGCATCAACTTTGGGGGAAGTACAAGTGACTGAAGGTTTGGCTCTAGACTGAAAGGGAGAAGGGGATGGCTTACAGTATTCCATGTGAAAATGGTGTAGAAGATCATGGGCATACCTAGACTAGGAAAGGGAAATACCTTCCTTGGATTGCAAGACTTGAATATCAATAAAATAATGCAAGTGTCCTAAGTTTGTCATTTCAAACTTCTTTTTAGGGTTGGACTTCACATGGTTTATAAGTTTGGGATCACTACGAGTAAGGATAAGATCATCAACATAAAGAATAATAAAGATAAAGGACTTGCCCACTTTCTCAATGTAGACAATATTGTTAGAATGACACCTAGAAAAGCCAGTTTCTAAAAGAAAGCTATCCATTTTGGCATACCAAGCCTGAGGGGCTTGCTTGAGACCATAAAGGGATTTCTTAAGCCAACATACAAGGCTGCAGTCTGTTTGTATAAAGCCAGTAGGTTGTTCCATATAGATTTCTTCATGCAAATCCCCATGCAAGAAGGTATATTTAACAACCATCTGATGGACTTCCCATTTGAAGGAGGCATCAAGGGAAAGAACAAGGCAGATAGAGTTCATTTTGGTAATAGGCGAGAAGTTTTTACTATAGTCAATGCCTTCAGATTGTGAAAGACCCTTAACAACAAGATGAGCTTTATGTTTATCAACTTTTCCATCTGGGCCATAATTAGTTCTATAAACCCATTTGCATCTAACAAGTTTTCGTCCCTTTGGAAGAGGAACAAGATCCCTTGTATCATTTGCCAATAAGGAACAATATTATTAATTCATAGTTGCATCCCAATCTGGATGACCTGGAGCTTCTACAAAGGTGTCAGGATCATAATTAGCTGAAGCTTGAGCTAGTAAAGAAGAGGCTCTATCGAATTGAGAACATATACATTGTTGATATGTAGGATCACCGGCAAGAGCACCCACTGCATCCCAAGTAGCACGGATCCATTTTGGACGCTGAGGAGCTGAAGGAGGATCCTGAGAAGGTAGGAGGAGGATTTTCATCCTTGCTGTCATCATCTAAAGAAGAAATATTTTCAGAAGTAGAAGGGATAGAGATAGGTGGCACATCCACTGCACTAGGCTCATATACTGATATATTTTCAGCAAAATTTACATCTCTTATAATGATAACATTTTTGGACTTAAGTTGAATAAGTCTATATCCTTTGACATCTTCAGAATATCCAACAAAAATAAATTTTTCACTCTTAGGTTATAAATCTTTATGTTTATCATCTAGAATATGGGCCCATGCTTCACTTCCAGAAACACGAAAGTGACTTACATCTGGTTTAATTGAGCTCCATGCTTCTTCTAGAGTGATATTCTTTAATACCTTAGTAGGAGTGCGATTTATTATGTGATTTGCACAGTTAATTTCTTCTTCCCAAAACGTAAGACAAAGTTCTTTAGATTGAAGCATACAATTAGCCATTTACTTTAAGGTGCGATTCTTCCTTTCAGCTACACCATTTTGTTGTGTAGTATATGGAACAATATTTTGAATTTGAATTCCATTCTTAGTGTAAAAGTTGATGAATTTGTTGTTAACATATTCTCCGCCATTATCAGATCTTAGCTTAACAATTTGATGTCCAGATTATTTTTCAACAAAGGCCTTAAAGGCCAAGAACATGTTAAATAATTCACTCTTGAGTTTTAAGAAGTATACCCAAGTGTGTCTAGAGAAATCATCAATGAAAGTTAAGAAATACTTGTAGCCAAAGAATGAAACAATTGGAAGTGGACCATATAAATCACTATGCACAAGCTGTAGAGGGGTTGAGGCGTGCCAAGAGGCACGTTTTTCAAAACTATCCTGATGATGTTTTTTGAGTAGACATCTGGAACAAACACCATCTCTGCAAGATACCATTGGAGGACCTGTCACCATATTTTCTTTACATAGATTCTGAAGGGAGCGATAGTTTAAGTGACCAAATCGCTCATGCCAAAGTTTGCTCACTTCATCATTATGAGCAACAAATACCGAGGGAAGATTTGATGACCCAAATTTGTTAAACTTATGCAACCTTATAGAATCATTAGCAATGCCAGTAGCTAAAATCTGTCTAGGATCTCTTAGGTCCTTAATTACAACATTGAGAGGTGAAAATTCAACGATTTTACCTTCAACTGAATCAGTTATCTTATATATAGATAGAAGGTTGCAGGATAGTGTTGGAACACATAATACATCATTAAATTGACCATTTTCTATATGAAAAATTCCAATCTCTACAACACTAAGAGATCTATCATCACCAACATGTATATTTTTGGTGTTACAATCATTTAAATAAGAAAAAATGGCTTTGTTTTCGACCATGTGATAAGAATATCCAGAATCAATGAGCCACTCATGAGAATGAGAAGAAGAAGATACATTTAGTGCATATAAAGATCGAGATGCTTGACAACCACATGTAGAAAGTCCTATTCCTGAAGATGAGGTTGAAGTTGTTGAGTGCTCCAAATGGATGTTATGCTTCTTCATTGCTACTTCCAAGGCTTCCATTTTCTTAAAGCATTTGGATTCTAAGTGGCCATCTCGATTACAAAAATGGCAATGTCTATCTGTCTTCTTACCTTTGTTTTTATTTGCCTTATCATTTTGTTGAAATGATTTTTCATTTTGAGACTGAAATGGCTTAGGACCCCTATTTTGTTTACAACCATTCTTTTTAGGATACGGCTTCTTAGGATTCTTTGAATTTGGTTGTTACTGGGAGGCTAAGGCTTTCTTAGAAGAGTTTCCAAGATTAAGAAGACCAAGATGTAATAGTTTTTGTTGTTCTCTTATTAAAGAATCACAAAAGGCATCAAAGGAAGGGGACTTGTAGTCTTTTCCTTGAGAAATGAAGGCTTCTCTTGTAGAATGGAAGGTGGAAACAAACACAGAGTAGGTTGGTCCCAACTTAGTAAGAATGGAATAGATAAGGTTACCATCTTCTTTCTTAACCTTAATACCTTCCAAGAGAATTCTAAGGGTCTCGAACTCGGACAAAAAATCTTCAATGGAAGAAAAGTTATTGGGGTCCAATGTAAGCAACTCATTTTCGAGTTGATGGGCTCTAAGTTCATTTTTAATTCCAAACAATTTAGTGATCTGTTTCATTGCTTCATTAGGAGTATCAAGTTCTGCGATATGGAATCTAAGCTCTAGAGAAATAGACATCCTTATCAACTCACATGCTTGATCTTTCCTATTTTCCCATTTGGCTGCCTAATATTCATCTTCCAGTTTGGTTTCTTGCCCTAAGGCTATTTTGTAAAGACATTTATTTCTAAGTAAATCTACAATGTAGGACAACCATTAGAAGTAGTTGGTGTTGTTAAGAATAACTTGGCATGGACTTTCCATTTTAATAGAAACTGAAGCTATAAATGCTAAAACTAAGTGTTCCAATGGAAATATCTCGAAAAGTCAGGCTAATTAAAAAAAAATGGCTCTAAAAATGGCTTGCGGATGAATAAGTTATGGCTTTTTGAAGAAAATTTGTTGAAGATGCCAATGAAGTGTGGGAATGTGCGGAAATGAATGATAATGTTATATTTAAAAAAAAAATATACCCCCTTTCCAAACATAATCTAATTAGCTCCACAAAAAGAAGGACTTGAACTCAAGACCTCTACTCTCATAAAGTAGCTTTGGACCAAGTGAGTTAGATTAAAAGGTTAGTCAATTTTTTTTTTAGTCACTGAAGCTTTGGGGTGCGTGCTTACTTGAGAGAGATCTTTTTTTTCCTACAAGACAAAAAACACAAAACCCAACACAGACATACAAAAAAAAACCTTACGGCTTGAAGTTAGCTTTAGACGAAAACTAAATATTTTTCTCGATGTTTCTGATTTTCCGAGATCACACTAAGGCACAACGGAAAAGAGCATACACCTGAGAAAAATCATTCCTTTCTATTTATGATTTACCCAAATCACATAGAGTCACGGGGCAAAGAGAATACGCATAAATGAAAGGTATAGATCTTGTAATAAAAAAATAAAGAGCTAAATAAACTGATGTTGACAGCTAATCATCAGGATTGGGTGAATAAATATAACTAATTTAAATAAATAATAAGAAATATGAACAGTCATCAGGAGATGAAGTGAACAGTCTCCCTCATGTATATAATAAAGACCAACCTGAAGGAATAATATGAATTGAATTTGTGGAGTTACTACCTAGCCTGACATGGTATCAGAGCCATGTTCCTAAAATTAGTTGTAACTCCTTGTATCAGTTTTTTGCCATATTTTCTCTCTGGGCTCTCTGCCATAATAATTTTCTATGCCCTCTTATTTGACCATTTTTTATTCATATTCTCCTATAATATGTTGCGCTGCTCTGCTGATGTTGCCAGAGACGTTGGAGGATTTGTCAGTCATAGGCATTGGAGGCAGACAAAAGAATCCTTCAGAAATTGATGGAATGATTTTCCTAATCTCTATCTCACCATGAGTTTCAAAAAAAAAAAAAAACCCCGAAACCATCTCTGTATTGGAGCCCTTCTGCTCTTAAATAAACAAGATTTCTCTGGTTATTTTTTTGGCTTCCATTACCTGGACTTCAGAGACCAATCAAAGTGTTTCACAAATCCCTCAAGAATGCACAGCTGAGTGTGCTATTGAGAGTTCCGCCGTGAGTGTATTGTTGAAGTGTGAGGGAGTGCTGCAGGAGTGGAAATGTGGTGGCACTGCTCCGATACGACCCACCACCATACCTCGGTATTGGAATACTAATGGTATTGTAATGCTGCTGCGTGAGGGACCACCATACCTTGGCTTGGTATCAGAGTGCAGTCCAGTTGAATGCACTGTACAATTTTGTGTATTTACGCTGGCATATATTTAGGCTTCTCCGAATATATTTAGGCTGGTATATTTAGGTAGCCATATATATACACAGTTACTCACCATATATTTACACTGCCCCACTCATGTATATTCTATACTATAACGCTGTCCAGTTGAATGTGTATTGACATTTGAATTTGTTGTCCCATCATATTTGAATTATATTTTTTCCCATTAGGAGTAAAAAAACAATTGCAGCAGAAGTTTTTGTTACAGTATGAATTCAATCATATCCATTGTGGGAATAGTTCTCACTAGCAAGGAAAACTATCCTGAGTGGTCCTAGATGATAAAACACACCCTCATTTTCAATGAGTTGTGGAAAGAAGTGTTCATTGCAGATGGAGACAAAGAGCTAGAACAACCTAACTTAGACAAAGAGCTTGTCATTTGGGAAAATAAGAACAACAAAGCTTATGCATTAATCACAGTATCTGTAAATGAAGAGGTGAGTCACCATATTTTGCCATTTTCAACTACTTTTGAAGCCTTACAAAAGCTGAAAGAACTCTATGACTCACATTCTACACTTGAAGTTGTTCAACTCATGATTAAACTCTTCATTCTTGAATTGCAAAATAATGATCCTCTTGCTCTTGCATCCGAAGCAAAGTCTATAATGCATGATATCAAAGTCACTAACGTCAAGTTGGATATTCCTCTTATTGCTTTTCTCAAGGCACTTTATCCTACTTACTCCAATTATCTTGAGTCATTGCAAGAAAATGGAAATCTCAAAGATATTACCTTTGTCTCTCTTGTCAAAAATTTTACTGAAAGAGATAAAGCTTTTAGAAAAAAGATAGCCCCTAAATCTTCTGAAGAGGTTGTGTGCCTTGCTCATAAAGAAAAGAATCTTGTTCAAGATTCTTCTAGAGGAAGAGGTGGTCGAAGAGGAAGAGGAAAATATTTCAGAGGCAGTGGGGGCAGACACTCTCAAGGAGAAAAGGCAGATTTGAACTGCATACGCTGCAAAAGAAATGGATCACATGATGCCTCTACATGCAAAATACCTTGGGACAAGATTAAAAAACAAAGAAATCAACCCAAAGGTAAAACTAATGACACAAAAAAGGTAAAGCTCCTGAATCTGCTCATTATGTGGTGGCACAATGTAATATTGGAGTAAATGAAGATTTATTTAATGCTTCACTTGCTTCTTGGAAAAATGATTGGTTGCTTGATTCAGGAGAAACTTGCCACATGACTCATAGAAAAGATTTTTTTGAAGAATTTACTGACAATGTTGATGGAGCAGTATACCTTGTAGACCAATCAAAAATCAAGCCATCAGGGCTTGGCACAATCAGGCCTAAATTGCCCGGTCTTCTAGAATTTCTTCTACAACTTATTCTAGATCTCCCATAGTTGAAGAGAAACTTACTGTCCTTGATCTACATCCGCCAGCAAGGTAACTCCATTCATATGTTTGATGGAAAGCTTAAGGTGAGAAAAGCATCTGACCACTCACTTGTCATGAGAGGAATAGAATAAGAAAGGCTTCTCAAGCTGCAAGGTACTTCTGCTCGTGCACAACATTTCTCATACAATTCTCATTATGAAGAAGGTACACTTCCATCAGGTTTATTATGGCATGCTAGATTTGGACATTTGAACTATGATAGCCTTCGCTTGTTGATGAAAAATGGTGTTGTTGGTTTGCCTACAATTACTAGGAAATTTAAGCAATGTGATGTTTGCATTCTAGGAAAGCATAGAAAACAGTCTTTTCATGATTCACATTCAAGAGCACATAGAAAAATTGAGCTCATTGATTCATATTTATGTGGTCCAATCCATGTTCCTTCTGCAAATGGAAATAAATATATGATGACATTTATTGATGACTACACCGGAATGTTTTGGGTTTATTTACAGAAGAACAAATCTAATGCTTTTCAAACATTCAAGAACTTTCATAAATGGATTGAAAATGATGCACAATCTCATATTGGGTCTATTCACGCTGATAATGGAAAATAATACACTCAAATGAATTTGAAAACTGTCTTTGCCAACATGGGATCAAACATCAAACAACTGTACCTTATAATCCCCAACAGAATGGTGTAGCTGAAAGAATGAATAAGACAATCTTAAATATGGTACGCTCCATGCTCTTCTTCAAAAATGTAAAAATAATGTTTTGGGCTGATGATGTTCTATGTACTGCATATATAAAGAATAGATGTCCATCTAATGCTATCAGAAACAAGACTCCCTATGAAATGTGGTACGGGCACATTCCTTCAGTAAAGCATCTTAGGGTCTTTGGTTCCACCCGTTATGCCTTGATACCAAAGGTACATAGAGATAAACTTGGTGCAAGAAGTTGTAAGTGTATCTTCCTGGGGTATTCAAACACCTCCAAAGCATATTGTCTCTATGATGAAGTCAATAAAAAGTTTGTTGTATCTACAGATGTATTTTTTCTTGAATCATCCAAAATTGACAATGTTGTTGAGCGGCAACTTGATCGCTTGGATAGATTTGCAAATACAAAATCATTTCAAGAATTTGATAACTAGATTCCACATCTTGAAGGGGGGATTCCTATACTAGATCAACATGTGGAATCTTCTTCTGAAGAAACCTCTCCCCTGCATGAAACTCCAACAACGAATGATGCTTTAAGTGGTGTGATTGATAGAATTGGGAGACTCAATCTTGATTCAATCCCAACTCAATCAACGGAGCAGCCTGGACCATATGAGAAATGTCCCCTAAAGTGGCTAACAAATACACTTGAAATTGTTCATCCTGATGAGGTTGGCAAGACAGGAACTAGAAATTCAAACTGGCAAAAATGGAGGTGATGTAGATGACTCTAACTCACCTATTGATATGGATGTTTCTTATGATTGTGAATTGAACTTGTCTACAGATTTTAAACGAACTTCCTTCAAAGAAGTTGTTTCTCATAATGAATGGAAAGAAGTGATGAAAAAAGAGTATGATTCCCTCATAAAGAATGGCAATTGGAAGCTGGTTGATCCTCCATTGGGAGCAAAACGAATTGGCTGCAAGTGGGTCTACAAGAACAAGTATAAAGTTGATGGCTCACTTGACAAGCACAAAGCCAGTATTGTGGCAAAAGTTTTTGCACAGAAGGAAGGGGTTGATTATGAGGAGACTTTTTCCCCCACAGCAAAATGGGCTACCATATGGACACCCTTTTCCCTAACAGCTCAGAACGGTTGGAAAGTCCATCAAATGGATGTAAAAACTACTTTCTTGAATGGAGATATAAAAGAGAATGTTTTTATGTCCCATCTTGAAGGATTTTCTGTGAAAGGACATGAACATAAAGAATACAAACTTGTGAAATCCTTGTATGGCCTTAAACAAGCACCGTGAGCCTGGTATGAAAAATTAACTGTGCATCTTCTAAAACTCAATTTCAAACATTATGATCTTGATGATGCAACTTTATTTGACAAGAAAGTTGGAAAAATAGTTTTATATATTGTGGTATATGTAGATGAACTTTTGATGACAGGGAATAATGAAAGCTACATTGCATCCATAAAGAAATAATTGGGGAAAAGTTTTGAAATCGTTGATTTGGGCTATGTTCATTACTATCTTGGTATTGAAGTAACTCAACATGTGAAGTCCATATTTCTTTCTCAAAAGAAGTACATTGGATATCTGTTGAACATGTTTGGCATGACAGAATGCAATCCTCTTACTACTCCAATGGAACAAAAGTTGAACCTCACATCTATTGAAGGAAAAGAATTTGAGGATGTAACAAAGTATAGACAGCTTGTAGGAAGTCTCAACTACCTAACTACTACCAGACTAGACATTTCGTTTGATATTGGAATCCTCTCCAGGTTTATGCAAAAGCCTTGTGAAGGACATTGGTCTGTTGCAAAAAGAGTTATAAGGTACTTGAAGGGAACTCAAGGCTTTGGAAGCAAGTATACACAGGTGGAAAACTTCAGTTTGATTAGATACTCTGATTCAGACTTCGATGGAGACAAAGAAACTGGGGTAGCTACTTCAGGATATGCTATGAGTCTTTGATCAGGAGCTGTCTCCTGGAGATCATGCAAACAATCAGTTCTAATAGATTCCACAATAGAAGCAAAATATATGGCAGCAGCTGAGGCAACAAAAGAAATTGTGTGGCTCAGGAAAATTCTTGAAGATTTGTAGGTAAAACAGGTACAATCAAATCCACTCATGATTGACAATACCTCTGCAATAAAGTTGGACAAGAATCCAAAGTTCCATGATTGAACGAAGCACATCAATATCATCTGATTCGACATCATGTTGGGGCCCAAACAATCCATCTCCGTCATTGTTCCACTAATGAGAAAATTACAGACATCTTGACCAAAGCACTTGGAAGAGAAAAGCTTGAACGATTCAGAATGATGCTTGGACTCACTAACATCCCTTCAGATTGGGGGGGGATGTTGACACCTAATCATTAGGATTGGGTGAATAAATATAATTGATGTAAATAAATAATAAGAAATATGAATAGTCAGTAGGAGATGAAGTGAATAGTCTCCCTCGTGTCTATAATAAAGAACAACCTGAAGGGATAATATGAATTGAATTCGTGGAGTTACTACCTTGCCTGACAACCGAAATAAGCAAAGAGAAAATAACTAAAAACTGTAAATAAACATTGTATACATCCAGATCTTAAAAATGACGTAGCTAGGGCTACCAGAAACCTTTTTGCGTAAAACAAAAGGGGTTCGTCACTAGAATAGATGCCCCTAACACAATAGAGTAGTCCTCTCAGCCTGAAAGTAGTCAGTAACAATAGATCTAGGAAACGATAGTCAGATGCAGTTCTACCAGCTTCAAATTTGGATCACCAATGGATGCGACCCTCAAATGGCTCTGATACCATGTAGGAATTTACACGGTAAGTTCCTCAAACAACACAACAAAGGACACCACTCACAAATCGATCACAAATCAATACACCAGTATTGTTGACATGGTTAAAACCCTCAAAGAGGGAAAGAGTCCATTGCCTGACCCAAGGTAACCATTTCAGGCAATTTATTAATAAAAGAATGAAAATTTACATAAGCTTATCTCATGAACGGTTACACTACAAATAACCATCCATGCTCAGATTTAAATAGATACCATGGACCAATCAGGTGTTAAGCCATGGATCAAGTGTCGGTAATACCGAGGAGAGAATGAACCATCGGATCACTACATATCGTGACCGTCAGATTGTAAGTTACAAAAGTACATAGTAAAGAAACATGCTTTACCTAACTCTACACTAGACCAAGTTATACTTAACTATTTCCTGTGTCGGAATATCCTAACAACATTAAAACTCTAATCTGAAGGAAAAAGGATTATGAGTACCCACAGGAGAAACTAAAAAAAAACCTACTCAAAAACAGTCTTTAGAAGAAGCCAGATCGAAACTAATATTCCATAGACTAGCAGGCTTAGGTCTCTCATCCTCATTCATCAAATCCTTAGAAATTTCCATAGGCTCAACATTAAGACTCATTATGTATTCACCCATCTCATCAGTTGTATACACGAGAGAATTTGTGTAATTGGTAGGGTTCCCTCTATAATCTATAGGTTCTCCCTTTGAACACTAGGACCTTGGCATATTAGAAGTCAAGCTTAATATTTTCCCCCAAAGGAGTAGCCTAGCTACCTAACATCAACAAACCATAAGTAGAATGGACATTTATGACCGCCGTTTCACTACATCCATCATTACATGCTTTCATGGTGTATGTACCTCCTTGACCACTAGATATTTAATATTTAATCCTTCTTTAAAGTGTGTTATGTCAATGGAAGAGCATCTTCCTTACAAGAATGAGGTTGGTGGTTCGATTCGACTGTGCACTATCATGAATTAACAATTTTTTAGTTTATTTTTAATTAAATTTTTATTATGTCGATTTATTTCAATGGTGAGATATTTCTAGATTCATTGTTTTATATTGCCTCTAAAGAGACAAAAGTGATATTTAAATAATTTTTTTATTGTCTCCAGATAGACAATATCTAGTATTAAAGACATATTGTCTATAATTCGAGGGTTCTCTCTAGAGAGACAAAAATGAAATTATCTCGTAAGAGACAATAATGCTTGTGTTATACCTTGTCTTTATAGAGACAATATTTTTTAAGAAAATAATATTTAAGACAATAATCTTTAAGACAATATTTTTTAAGAGAATAATCTTTAAGAAAATATTTTTTAAGATAATATTTTTTGGGACACCCGCTTAAAGACAATATTTAAGACCAGACACAAGTTTTTTTTTTGTCTTAAGTTAAGACAATTTACGAAAACATTGTCTCAAATATTGTCTTAAAACCATCCTTTATGTACTAGTGTGACCATGTGAGGACCTCCATGTTCCCTTGAAGACCTCATAGGTCCCACTCACAACAACATAAAACAAGCTGAAATAAAGGACTGTGACTCGCTGAAATATGAAGCTTCCGACCGGAAGAATTGAATGCACTTAGGGAGAGAATAAGAATACAAGGCGATGGGATTGGAGGACAATATATGATAAATTTTCATAGCATCAGGTAGGTACAAGTGGTTTATTTCCCCATGGAAGTCAATTCCAGCAAGAATGAACTACTAAATTTTGTAGATAACACGAAGAATGCCTAGAAATTTCATAACCTGTATTGGAATAGTGGCAGGAGCCACGTGTTGACTAGGGTGTGGAGTCGTTCATGAAAGAAAGGAAACCACGACCTGTTCAAGAGAATAGGGCCTTAATTTTGTCCATGGTTCCTTTGGGATCGACGTGATAGTCTATAATATAGAATGAGTGCCACAATCTGTAATTACAGAAGCATGCCAAAGCATTAATTATTATAGTATGTAACATAGTATTTTTTTGATGTTTGTTTGTGGGATCAATGACATTAATCACAAAAATGAGCCATATCCCTCCATTAATTGCCTTAGAGTGCCTAATTCTTCCTCATTGACATACGTCCTTGTCAGCGACCATTGGTGAAAAGAACGCCCCGCGTTATCATCATAAATTCAAAATTGATTGGATAATGGTGCCTAAAAATCCACTTGCTATCGATCATGAAAAAGAAGTATTAGCATGAAATAGTAACAATATTCCTGCGGAAGAATGAAAGGAAGATCTCCTAAAAAGGAGGAAGAAAATGAGATGTTCTCATTGGCTCTGGTGAACAATGTTTTCCTATCCAACTCTATAGAGAGAACACCTTCGATGTAATCACCTGTTATTACATATATCATAATGTAACAATGGATTAAATGCTAGTGAAATTTGAGTGAATAACCATCATGATTTGAGTTTAACAAACAAGAAGAATACAAGCCAGGTCATCCTCGATATTCATTATTATATTGTTGGTGCTCATATTTATTCATATTTGTCCCTCACACATACATAAGCACCTTCGATTCCAATATAGTCATATGAAGCATATGCTGTTATTACATATATCATAATGTAACAATGGATTAAATGCTAGTGAAATTTGAGTGAATAACCATCATGATTTGAGTTTAACAAACAAGAAGAATACAAGCCAGGTCATCCTCGATATTCATTATTATATTGTTGGTGCTCATATTTATTCATATTTGTCCCTCACACATACATAAGCACCTTCGATTCCAATATAGTCATATGAAGCATATGCGTATTTTAGTAGACCTAATATTCTCTGAACTATATTTAAAAAAAATTAAATATAATGGAGAAACACCAATTAAAATGTATCCAAAACTTATAAGGTTGAATCATCATGCATGCCTCGATATTGGAGTTCCTTTTGGGAATTGTCGCAACAATTTCTTAAACTCATTTGGAAATGGAATATTTCTTAGAAAAGTAAAATTCTGTATGGTATTTTTCTATCTATTTCAATCTCAATTTTTGTCTACATAGTCACTTAACTCTATTTGTTTACTAGTCATATATGTCAGTTATTATTAGGTTTGTGTGACCAAGGATTACATACTATGCTTATGATGATTTTTATTTTGGACGGGAAATGATTACACTTATGGAACAATAAGATCAATAGTTTTTGCAAAATATGTAATATATTTTTAAAAGAAAATTAATATGGTAATTTATTTATATCATATTATATCTATATATATATATATGAAATTGGAAATAGAAAATTTCTTACTCTTTTTTTATATTGATAAGGGAGATTGGTTAGTTCCATATATATTCATTTAACATTACTAAAAAGAGTTAAAGTTTTCATGAAGGGATGAAAATTCTGTTCGTTATGTTGATTTTTTTTGTTTTTATTTATAATATATTTATATTTTATATGTTTTTCTAAAGTTGTTTTTAAGTGACTTTTTTAAGTTTCTCGTGGATTTTGGCCTGAAACTGACCAAAACAATTGTAATCAAATTTTGATTTGTGTTGTTTAAATTGGTTTTTTGATTGCATATATGGATTCAACACCATGATAAACCCTTGCAACACTTCGATTTTGAGGAGCTTGCTTGTCAAAATTGCTATTTCAATGAAATCTTTTGACACTACTCTATTTTATAATTTATATTTATTTTATTAATTATATGATTAAAATATTTTATATTTTTTTATTCTATATAGAAAGAATATGTTTTTATAAAACATATATTATATTTTAATTTAAATATTTATATACAAAATATATTTTCAAAAAATATAAAATTATATTTTATAATTTGTTAATAGATTCATTATTTATGTTCCTTATTTGTTTTTGGATATTTTTTACTAATTATATGGAATGTATATTTAAAATTCATAATTCAGGCCATATTGTTAGTGCTCATTTTTTAATTTATTTTTAATTAGAAATATATATATTTTACTCCAAATATCATAATAAATGTACTATTATCTATTTCATATCAAAAAATGAATTAAGTAAAACTATATATGGTTAGATTATAATTTTTTTTTGTAGAGAATGGTTTTCTTTATTTAAGGATATACCATGTGATATTTGCATATGAGACTTGGGGTTCAAGCTTGGTTTGGAAGATTAGGATTGAGATAATAAAGCATTCTTATGTTTGACAATTTAGACATAAAATTACTATATAAGGTCTTAGGCTTAATGTTATGCAAGAATAAGGTTAACTAATATATCTATGTTACGTTAGAATAGTTTATGTTAGTTAGGGTAGAGAATGTTAGGTTAAGGGAAGGTAGGATAGGGTTTTGTTAGGCTAGGATATTTAAGGGTATCTTAGATCAAGGTCTGTTAGACTAGGTTAGCATATAGTAGGATAATTTAATGTAAACTAGGCTTGTGTAGGTTGGGATGCACTTGATTAAGTTATGTAGATTAAGATAGGCTAAGTTATCTTAGGCTATTTTATTGTTAGGTTAGCCTTTGGTAGATTACTATACATTAGTTTAAAAAAGATCAGTTTGTGTTCAATTAAGGAAGGTATGGGGAGATTACAATACTCTAGTCAGGCTAGGATAAGCTAAGCGTATGTAGTATAGTGTAGCATATATTATTATAAGAGTAGGATATTGTATTTTAGGGTAGGCTATGTTATGTAAGGCTACAATAGCATAAATTATGCAAGTGCAGGCTAGGTTTGACTAAGTCAACTTATGGTAAGGTAGGCTAGGTTAGTTAGGTTAGAATAGTTAGTTTATATTAAGCTAGATTAGGTGAGGTTACAATAAGATAGGCTACATTAAAATAGGAAAGTGTGATCATCTTAGGGTTTAGACAATATATCATCAAATTTGTGTGTTGGACTATTAGCAACCCATTTTTGAACTATCTTTTCTAACCATTGCTACAAGAAGATACCAACACTGACAAACACACAAACATTCACTTACTCACACATGAGATCTCTCTCTCTATATATTTCTCTAACTTAATCTCTCTCATAGTCCTCTACATAAAACAACTCCCCTCCAACTTGGGCTCTCCCTTCTCCACTTTGTGAGTAACGATTATCTTCATCCCCCTCCTTTCACACCTATTTCTCTTATCTCTCTCACTTTTCAATGCTTATTCACTATGTCCCCTCACACACTAACTCATTCTTCCCTAACTCCCAAACCTTGTCTCTATTTATTTCCCTCTGACTCTCTTGGCCCCTTTATCCTTCTATCTCTCACCCTCCCACTACAGACCTACCATACTGCTATTTAATTTCGCCTATGTTAAGAAACTAGTTGTAGAAATGCATACACAGTTTTAGAGATACAAATGTGCATTTGATTTTAGTGCTAGGAATCTACATGTGCTTTTGTGCTAAAAATGTCCATCCATTTTAGTGCTAGAAACATGGATACACATTTTCAAATTTAAATTCCTCCAAGTGGAAATCTTATGTATGTGATGACTTGGATTCATCAGATAGATTTGTAGGTTAAAAAACACAGTTGTATGGGCTACAAGTACTTGAAGAAATATTTTTTTGTGAAAAAGTGTATCTATATCTATATATATATATATATATATATATATATATATATATATATATATATATATATATAATAGATCTATTAGTTTTCTATGAGTTCGAAAAATATATTTTCCTTGAAGCTGCATACACATATAGATTCGATTGGGTAGATTTTATATATATATATATATATATATATATATATATATATATATATATATATATATATATATATAAATAATGTTTTCTATAAAATTATTTGTTCTTATTGTTTTTAATACATTCTCTTGATAAATATATCAACATATTAAAACAAACCCCTTGTATAATTCTGTTACAAATTTTCAAGCATTAATTGTTTGGGGAAAATTTTATAGGGTATACTAGAAGAAATTCATGCCTACAACCTTTAAAACAAAAGATGGTTGTTTGATAATGCTAATACCCATTTATGTTTCTCTAATGGAAGGCCACCTAATTTGAATGATATAATGACTTTCATAATTTAAATATTAAACATAAAAATAAGAACATAGTTTTTGAAAAGGACTTGTGCATAAGAACACTCTACTCTCTAAAACTCTATATCTTTTTGTAGAAAAAATTCATTATTTAGTTTCCCAAAGAGTTTACAAAAGAAAAGATATGTAGTATAATTTTCATGAAAATTAAACTAGCAATGATAGGAAAACTAAATATTCACATACATAAACTCAATTTCTAGATATAAAATTTATATTACCATCATCAAATGCATTGTGTAAATACGTCTTATCATCACTACAAGTTACAAGTTTTCTAATGCCGTATGGCATACCAATTTTAAGTTACATTGATCCTCCTATTATTTGTAGCTTTGAGATTAGCATACAATTAAATTTGGGAAAAAAAATAGAATATATATAAATCTTTGGAGGAATAAACAAAATTAATTCATTCAACAAAAAGAAATTGTGTGAATATTTCGAAAGTGTTGAATGGCCCTTTATTTGAGCCACTCTAGAAACATTGGGATTCAAATTCTATTTTATGGAAAGTATGAAGATCTTAATTGAAATATACTAAGTGTTTATAGTAATTAATTTGAAAGCCATAGATAATGTTTAATGGTTAGGATTTGGTTTAAATCTAATCTTTCTTTGTATGACCTCTCATTATGGTGAACAAATGCACCAGCCATGATGACCTCTATTTTAGATGGAAAGCTTTACCCATGTTTTCTTCACCTAGTTCTAGTTGACATAGGGGATGAGAGGAAATTTATAGTCATTCATGTTGAAGAATTTACTTTTGAAATCAACAATATCTAGTAGATATTTCATATTAAAGGTTTCAACCATCTTAAATTGAGGTTAAAATAAATAAATCTATCCTTATTAAAATTATATTGAAGTCCCAATCATACTCATAATGTCTAGACATTAATTCTTTAGAATTTTAAAATTTTGTAATATATATATATATATATATATATATATATATATATCTGTGTGTGTGTGTGTGTGTGTGTGTGTGTGTGTGGAAAAACAAAAAATGACTCATAATCAAAATGTTGGAATGTTTGATTCGTCTTTTTTATGCTGGAAATAGATTCAACACCATCAAGAACCCTTGGGGTACCCATAATCCTGATGTTTGATAGCTCTAACCAATATTTAAAAAATTTCTCATAATCATGGCAGAATTCCCATTATTTTCCGACTAATTTGTGAGTTTTCTAGGCTAAGCTATAAATAAAAATGAACTATCACATTAATAATTTATCATCAATGTTAAATAAAATTACAACATAAATCTTGGGTGTGCTTATTTGCGGATGAACTTATTATAAATTTTGTCTAAGGAATAAGATTCATAAATCTCCATATATCAAGCTTGAAACAAATAAAAAAAATTACCATATAAATTCAAAAAATGATTAAATATTATATAATTTTGTGAAAAAATAATAATATATAATATAAATATTATTATAATAAATATAAAAAATAAAAAAATATATGTATTTAAAATTAACAAACTCAACAACTTTTCACACAAGATATTTGAAATCTTCACAAAATCCAACTCAATCAGAATTTAAATGTCTATATCATCCACTCATTTAAGTATAAATAATATTAAAAATGAGAATAACTTAGCATTACAAACATGACGATTGATCTCTAAAAAGAGAAGAAAACAAGAGCATAGTGATGGTGACTCAAAAGAATCCATTATCTCAAAAATTTATGGACCAAAGATAAACTTAACCGTTGATAAATATGAAGAAATCTAGTGATGGTGACTGAAATTTATTAACTAAAGCATTGATGGACAGTTCTTACAACTATATTAAAATTTCAAATCTAAAGATACCAAGCACCATAGAGATGGTAAGTTAAAAGTACATACAAAATGAACAGTTGATAATATATATTAGACAATGAACATCCATTCATCCAATCCTAAATATAATAAAAATTTGAAATCAAAATAACACAAAAGTTGAAGCCTCAAAGGGGTGGTGCCCAAAAATGGATAAATAAATATAATTTTTTAGATAATATATGCTAAAAATGATGTATAGCTGGATTTTTGAGGTGATTGTTAATAAAATTTAAAATCAAAACAAAAAAAGAAAACTTTGTGATTGAAAATCATGGATATTAATGAAATTTTGATTTAACTAAAAAATAATTTTTGAATTTTGAGTTAACTAAATATTTTTTTTTATCAGGTAGTGACTCACAGAAGCATTGACGGACAAAAGCATTTAATGACAAAAGCAATTCATTAATTAATGGACCGTTCTTGCAATTATTTTGAAAATGCACGAGAGATGGTGACTTAAAAGCACATAGGGAAAGAACAGTTGAGAATAGAGGAGAGTGCAACTGACGTCCACAAAATGAAACATGAAACATCCTCCCTTCTTCATGTTACGTTTTGTTGGAAGTGCTTGTTATGTCTTTGTCGGAAGCGCTTCTTAAGTTTTTGTGTCTCTGTGTGGTTTTTGTTTCTGTCTGCGATTTAAATTTGATTTCGGAGTAAAATATCGTCGTTTAAGCACTTTTTCATGTTTGAAAATTTTGCTACAACTCCAGTTAAGTGTGTTTTTCATGCTCCAATGTCCACATTATTTGAATAACTTTGTTAGACGGTTGTTCACTTATATTGTTTTTTCTTAACCTGTTTAACTTTGTTAGAGGGTTGTTCACTTGTATTTTTTTTATTTAACAGGTTTAACTCTATTTTAGTGTTTGATATATATTTTTGATATTGTTTAGTGATTTTTTTTTCCTATATGGTGTGATGTGCTGTGTTCTGCCCTAGGCTAGTTTAGTTTATGTTTTTTCTTTTTCCATGGCTTTATTTAAAATAGAATTTTATTTTTGAATTTTAAGCAACTATTCATATATAGGGGGTTTCCATTTTGTTTCACAGTTTGTCATTTTCGAAATTTTTTTGCTCATGCTAATTTGTATTTGATAGACAAAAATATATTGAATATCTTATATTATTTATATTTCAATTTTATAATTTTTGTATATTTTTTATTATTATATTTTATTTATAAGTATTTATTCATATTTTTCATATACGTTCATTTACTAAAGTTGGAAATAAGAAAATTGATTTTCCCCATTCTTATATTAATATGGAAGGTTCATTGTTTTTTTCATATTAATTTGTTTAGGATAGGTTACAATATGATATGCTAGGATAAGCTAGGCTCGGCTAAGCTAGGCTAGGCTAGGTTATGTCAAGTTAGGCAAACCAAGGAAAGTCTAGGTTAGTTTATGTTAGTCTAGGCTACACTAGGCGGGGTTAATTTAGTATAGGCTAGGTTAGGTTAGGTAAGGGTAGGCTAGGTTAAGATAGGCTAGGTTAGGCGGCTTGGTTAGGCTACACTAGGCTAGGTTTGGTTAGGATAGGTTAGGTTACGCTAGGCTATGCTAGGCTTGGTTAGATTAGGCTAAGCAAGGCAAGGGAAGGCTAAGCCTACATTAGGCAAGGCTGGGCCAGGCAAGCTAGGCAAGGTTAGGCTAGGATAAGGCTAGTTTAGGCTAGGCTAAGCTAGGCTAGTCTAGGTTACGTTAGGATAGGTTCTAGGCTAGTCTAGGCTAGGTTGGGTTACGTTAGGTTAGGCATGGTTAGGTTAGGCTAGGTTAGGTTAGGTTAGGTTAGGTTAGACTACACTACAAAGGGCTAGGTTAGGCTAGGTTATGTTACTCTATCCTAGGCAAGGCTAGGAAACGTTATGTTTGGCTAGGCTAGGCTACGCTAGGCTAGGTTAGGTTAGGTTAGGCTAGGGTAGGCTAGGTTAGGTTAGGCTAGGTTACATTACATTAGGCTAGGTTAAGCTAGGTTAGGTGAGGTGAGGCTAGGTTAGGTTAGGCTAGGTTAGGTTAGCCTAGGCCACTGTCACCTAGACTAGGTTAGGCTAGGTTAGGTTAGGCTAGGCTAGCCCAAGGTAGGATAGGTTAGTCTAGTTTAGGTTAGTTTATGGAAGGTTATGTTAGGCTAGGCTAGATGAGGCTAGGTTACACTTGGCTAGGCTAGTCTATGTTACATTAGGTTAGGTTAGGCTAGGCTAGATTAGGCTGCACTAGGTTGGCTAGGTTATGTTAGGTTAGGTAGGCTAGGTTAGGTAGGCTAGGATAGGTTAGGCTAGTTTAGGATAGGCTAGGTTAGGCTAGGTTAGCTTAAGTTAACATAGGCCAAGCTAGCTTAGTCTAGGCTAGGCTAGGCTAGGCTAGCATAGGTTAAGCTAGGCTAAGTTAACTTAGGCTAGGCCATGGTGCGTTACACCAAGGTAGGCTAGCATAGCTTAGCCTAGGTTATCCTAGGCTAGGTTAGGTTATGTTAGGTCATCTTAGGCTATGTTAGGTTAGGCTAGGCTAGGTTTAACCTAGGCTAGGCGAGGCTAGGTTAGGCTAGGCCAAGCTGAGCTAGGTTAGGCTAGGCTAGGCCAAGCTAAGCTAGGATAGGCTAGGTTAGGCTAGGTTAACCTATGCTAGGCTAGGGTAGGTTAGCCTAGGCTAGGATAACCTAGGCTGGGTTACACTAGGTTAGGTTAGGATAGGCTAGCCTAAGGTCGGCTAGGTTAGTCTAGGCTTGGCTAGTCTAGGTTAGATTAGGCTAGCATAGATTAGGCTAGGGTAGGTTAGGATAGTTAAGGATAGTATAGGTTTGGCTAGGCTAGGTTAGGCTAGTTTAGGAGTGGTTAGGCTAGGTTATGCTAGTTTAGGATAGAGTAGGCTAGGCTAGGCTAGCTTAAGCTAAGGTAGGCCATGCTAGGTTAGTATTTGCAAGGATAGGTTACACTAGGCTTGGTTAGGTTAAGCTAGGCTAGGCCAAGCTAGGCTTAGTTAGCCTAGGCTAGGCTAGGCTAACCTAGGCTAGGTTAGGCTAGGCTAGGCTATGTTAGGATAGGCTAGCCTAAGGAAGGCTGAGTTACTTTAGGTTATGCTAGGCTAGGTTAGGTAAGGCTAGCTTAGACGAGGATAGGTTAGGCTAGTTGATGATATGTTAGGTTAGGCTCGGTTGGGCTAGGCTATGTTAGATTAGGCTAAGTTAGGCTAGGTTACACTAGTCTAGGCAAGGCTAGCTTAAGCTAGGCTAGGCTAGGCTAAGCTATGCTAGGCCAAGCAAGGATAGGGTAGGGTAGACTAGGTAAGGAGAGTTTAGGCCAGTGTAGGCTAGGCTAGGTTAGGCTAGGATAGGCTAGGGTAGGTTAGGCTAGGCTAGGCTAGGCTAGATAAGGTATGCTAGACTAGGTTAGGTTAGGTTTTGTTAGGATAAGTTAGGTTAGGTAGGGTGGGTAGGTATGGTAGGCTAGGAAGGTTAGGTAGGTTAACTATGCTATGTAGGTTCGTTAGGCTAGGTAGGATTGGTTAGCTTGAGTTAGGTAGGGTGAACTAGGCTAGGCCATGCTATGCTAGGCTAGGCTAGGCTACGCTATGCTAGTTTAGGCTAGGCTAGGTTAGCTTAGGCTGAGCTAGGCTAGCCTCAACTAGGTTAGGTTAGGTTAGGTTAGGCTAGGTTTGCCTAGCCTAGGTTATGCTAGGCTATGTTAGGTAAGGTTGGGGTAAGTTAGGTTAGGTTAGGCTAGTCTATTTAAGGTTAGGCTTGGCTACACTAAGCTAGGCTACCCTAGCGTAGGCTAGGCAAGGCTAGGCTACCCTAGGCTACCTTAGGCTAGCCTAGGCAAGCTTAGGCTAACCGAGGCTTGGCTAGGCTATGCTAGGCTAGGCTAGTTTAGGAAAGGTTAGGCTAGGTTACACTAGGCTAGGTAAGTGTATGTTAGGCTATATTAGGTTGGGCTACGCTAGGTTTGGCTAGGAAAGGTTAGGCTAGTTTAGGTTAGGCTAGGTTAGGCTAGGCTAGGATAACTTAGGTTTGGCTAGGATAGGATAGCCTAGGTTCTACTAGGTTAGGCTAGCTTAGGTTATATTAAGTTAGGCTAGATTAGGCTAGGCGAGGCTAGGTGAGTGTAGGCTAGGGTAGGCTAGCTATGTTAGGCTAGGTAGGTTAAATTAAGCTAGGCTAGGCTAGGTAGGTTAGTTAAACTAGGTAGGACACATGGGTTAGTGTTATAGACATTTTTGGGCATTGCAACCCCAAGCATAAATGTCCATAAACCAAGGGATCCTAAGTCCCTAAAGGTGTTGCTCCAACCCCTAGAAGAACAACGTCAACTAATTACATCATCTCCCAGAAGTTCTCCATGAAAAAACTACTCAGAACTGGTCAAAACTGGACCATTTCACTTGCTCCATAGGCAAAGTGTGTTGCATCCCACCTAAATACACATAGTAGGTGTGTTTCATGTCAAAAAGCCCTTCTATGGGGTGCGATGGGCGAGAGGGGACAAATGGCAGGGTCAATCCGCAAGGTGGAGAAGCATGGAATCTTCCAGAAACTTCTCCTGTGACACTTGCCTCTCTGAATTCGACCAGGGATGAGTAAGAGATCATCAATATCCAAGTGGAATCAAGAACTATCAGAGGGAAGACACTAATCAAATCTCAAGCTGACTCACCTCCCTTGCAGACATCTATATATAGATCCCTCATCCCAGAGATCCGGACGCTGGAATTTTGCATCTTGTAAGGAAGTGCTGTTGGTTTATTGGTGCAATATCATAGTGTTGGGTGATCTAAGCTTTTCATGAGGTGAAGAAGGGCTTCTTACTGAGAGGATGATGCTGGGTCAGAACAATTGGTTGTAATTCTCTTGGCTCTTTCTTGATTATCAATAAATCTATTCGAGCTTTCCTCCATATGCTTGTATGATTAATGTTTTATGCATTTGTATGGTCAATGTACATCTGATCCTATATTGTTTATGATAATAGATCTATGTTCTTGGATAGTATTATGCTGCTTTGATTCTACAGGTACCTTGTGAAGCTGGGTGGACAAGGAAGAGAGTAGCAAAAGATCTATCAGAAGGGAGAGGAATCGAACAAGGAACCA
Source organism: Pinus tabuliformis (assembly GCA_031772625.1). NCBI lineage: Eukaryota > Viridiplantae > Streptophyta > Pinopsida > Pinales > Pinaceae > Pinus > Pinus tabuliformis. Next base: position 503,227,055 of record CM062809.1, read on the forward strand.
AGCGCAAGATAGAGGTTGGTCTCCTTTATTCTTCTCTCATCTATATCTCATAAAGGAAAACGAAAGTAGTTTCAGTTTGTTTTCTTCTAAGGTAGCTACCAACCTTGGTGGGATTAGCAGTTCTGCATAGACACTATTCCCGGTAACAAAATGGCGACTCCAATGGGGAGCGAGTAGATTGTTTGTTATCTACATTTGCTTACTTTATAAACTTACAGATGGAGCCTGAAGTCAAGCCAACTAGCCTTCGAACTGCATTTGCTATGCAAGTGCAAAGTAGATCAACGCTGCTTCGGTCAATCTCCGGGTTTTGTTTATGAATTAAACAATTAATTTACAAGCTTTCTAATTGCCCTAGTGGTGGCTCTAGTAACCTCCTTAGATCTACCCCTGTGATTGATTTACTGATTACCACTTGCTTGGCCTAAATCCCTGAACTGAATTGCAAACTATGACCCGGAATCCAATCAAAGTCTCGTCCCTAGTCCAACGCACTGTCTGTTCTGTGAACTTCAAATGCAGTGCACTTCCCGAGTGTAGTGGGTGCGTTGCATTTCAGTTTCACTGTGTTACAGGTGCGCTGATCAGACAAGGCCTTGTTCCTAAATTTTGGTTTCTGTGTTCACTCTTTTCAGATCTATTCACGAGTTTTGCTGCCTGTAGTCAGTACACCTCTATTTGAAACCCCTTTCCTTGCTGTTATTCCACCTCCATTGTGCAAAGAACTGTAAATGTTTTTATGTATTTTTTGAGTCATTTTTAGTTCTCCTTTACAAAGAAGTAGCGTAATTGTACTGTCGTTTCCTGATTTGAAAGTGTCGCAAGTGTCATTTTCAGTCATAGAAGAGAATCTGATTGTTCTTGACAGTCGATTACACTGTTACTCTTGTATTTGACCTGAATTAGTAGTTTTTTCTAAGTATCGAAAAGAAAGTTTTCAATTCCAAATCGCAAAGTGTTGTCATTGTCCTCATTTTGTTTTGAAAAGAAACTTGTTAGTAATTGTCGCTTTGGAAAATAATTCAGATTTGCGCTTAGCTTTCTTTTTATCATTCGCACATTAAGAAGGCTAAAAACAAATACATGCATGTGCATTTGCATTTAGACTGTTTGTTGGTTTGGTTTAGGACAATGCACATAGTGTGTTCTCTATGCTCTTTGTTGAAAGAACGCCATCTCTCTTTCCTTAGTAGCTAGGATTTTCATTGCAGAAAAGAGATTAAATGACTGTTTATCATCTTAGATTGCATTTTAGGAATTGTACATCTACATCACACGGTGAACCTGAAAGGAAAATTTCTTAAGCAAGATCAACTATAAAATAAATTTAATGAATCTAAAAACTCTTTGGAACCTAATGCACAACATCTAGAAGTCTAGGATAGAGACGTATTCCGGCGTCGTAAAGCCTGGTAACTGTTGTTTTCACTGTTGGTTGGGTGATTCCTCCACTTGAAGACGATAAGTGCCAGTACGGACTTGTGGTCCCATGTACCGTCGAGTATATTTTGGGAGACCACAATAGGATTTATCCTTTATCCATAGGAAGCCATGTCTACCGCCCTATCGATCGCAATGCACTGAACACAGCATTCGGGAAGATTGACTGTCATACCGTAAAAGGTATTTTGTAGTTTTGTGATTGGTTTGCTAATCCCTCTGTCTAGATTTCCAGAGTAGACCCTTTCGTTCCTTTTCAGACTCCTTAATGGAAAAGGTCCATCTGAGCACTTGTCACTTCAGGCTCATTAAAAATCGAAGGCGACTAGAGTCATCTTTTGTTTTTTCTCGACTCTTAAAAATTGAAAAAACAAGTTATGTCAAAGCGTCTAAAATTTATTTTAAATGGAATAATTATCACCTTTCCTACATTGGTCTTAGATTGAGGAAAATGGAGTCCACCAACCAAGGAGTTCCCCTTGGAGGAAATCCTAGTCCCTTCTCCTCTTGGGGAGATGTTAGTGCACCCCATATGGCCACATTGTCTCTTCCAGGATTGACAATCGGCTTGCCTGTATGGCTCTTCTCGACTTCTGTCGTTCAAAACACCGTAATTACTGAACAATCAAGTCAGCAACTAAATGATATTAGAGTTACCCCCTAACCCTCTACTTCGTCCAATTCTTCCTCTCCTCCTTCCTCTTCGCTTGATGAAGCTGGTAAAGCCCAAAATTAAGTAACTGAGAAGAAGAAGGAGAAGAAGAAGAAAGAGAAGAAGAAGAAGGAGCCAAAGGCAAAAAGGGGCAACCAAGCATCGTCTAGCGAAAATCCACACACTGCACCGACCAGGCCTAAATCACCATGTGTCATTTGCAAAGGAGACCACTATCATCGAGATTGTCCTTGCATCCCTCAGATCTTAAGGGACTGGTCTCCTCGTTTGCACAATCTAGTGTCATCAACCTCTGATGATCATGTTGAGCATACACCGTCAACTACTGAAAGTGAAGCCCCTGGAAAAAAAGGAAAGTATAAATTTCCTTGTAAATTGTGTGAAGGCGATCACACCGTCCACCATTGTCCCTTCTTAGACAAAGCTAAAAGAGTCTTGGACGACCGTCTGGTTTCACTGTTACGGATTCCTCTTGGATACAAGAAACTCTTGCCGAGTCCGTCACTAGTTGAAAATCCGGCTAACACGCCGTTGTGGTCAGCCGAAGCATCTATCATTGAAGAAAAACCATATGAATCCATACCAGACGGAAGTCAAAAGCTCGAGGTGGCAGTTAACCCTGTCGTGTCTTCAGAGGATCAATCTTCAGATGATACAGTCACCGAAGAGAACAAGAACGACACCATTCAAATTCTCTTCGTAAACACAGACTCTGATGAACATGGGGGCAATCTACCTATTCCTTTACCGCAGGAAGGAAGTTCGTCAGAGTCATACCCGGCCGTCTATTCGGTCCCACCTCCAAGCAACCTGGTTGTTTCCTTTGACTAGAATCTACTAGGCAGACCCCATTTACTGGCTAGTGTACCATTCCGAATCATTGCTCAAGTATATAGAATGGTTATGGTCGGTACCATCATAGATGAGGGGGCTTCTGTGAGTATCATTTCCTTAACTTCTTGGAAAGCGCTTTGTTCACCATCGCTTTTGCCTGAGATGAGAAATCTAACAGGTTTTGACAAAGGAACCAGTTGACTGTTAGGGATCCTTCCCGATGTGACGATAACATTGAGAAGGAAAACTGTTCACATGAACGTAATGGTAGTCCAAGGACCCCTGGATTATAATCTACTCCTTGGACGAGACTATATTTATTGCATGGGAGCCATTGTCTCCTCACTGTTTAGAGTAATGTGTTTTCTGCACGAAGGAAGAGTGGTCAAGCTCGTAGACCAACTTTCATTCCCCGGATCACACATAGCAAATAGTCATATAGCAACCCTGAATGGTCTTTTTACGCAAGGAATGTCTCATCAATCCCCAGTTCGTCCCCCTGATGAGCGCGAGTGATTCAGAGGGCATGACTGAAACCCAGGGGGCATGCACCCTGGCCTGTTTCGACAGGAAAACTTCAGGAATAGGGTAGGTTTCCACGAAGGATATCTGACTAGTCTAACACTCCCGTCCATTTAGGAAAAGGGGATTAGACTAGAATAAGATTCCCTCGTCAAAGTTATGTGACTGGAGGCGTCTACGCCACTCACCTTTGTCTATTTCGGTAGACATCGCCGAACAAGTGTTTTGTTTGTGGCACAAGTAGAACAATCTTTGGTAACCTGAAAAAGGTAGGCCTTTCCCGATAAAACAAATGTTTTGTCTGCAAATTGAGAGGTAACCTGAAAAGGTAGGCCTTTCCCGATAAAACAAATGTTTTGTCTGCAAATTGAGGGGTAACCTTGAAACTCTATTTCACTATACTTGGGGGCATGCAAACCTTTTGGCATGCAAGCCAAGAGCGACCATTGATTTTTTAAATTTATAGGCCTTCTAACCCTTTAAACTCGTAGGATTGGTTATTTCCTAACTTGCATAAAGAAAGGATGTGGGGCAAAGCTTTGAAATAATGTCGTTTTTATATATGAGACATCCTTATTATGCGACTGGATTAATCGAGCAGTTTTAACGCGGAATTCAAGCTCGTTAAAAAATAAACATAAGCAATGAGCAAGTGTTTCCCCCAACATTTAAGCTCATTAAAAAATGAACCAATTTCCTGTAAATAACCATCGTGAATGTATTACTTCAGCCTTTGAAGCCTTGGTCGTGTTTTCATCATCACCTCCACTCTGTCTTGGCCGATCATTCACCTCCACTTGATTGTTTACCCCTTTTGAGGAACAGCTGCGAAGAGTGATCTTGTTAGTTATCCTTGTGACACTGCCATGATTGGAAAATTCCAAACCTTACCTGGAATCAGTTGCTACCCGAATCTATCACTCGTTCCTCAAAAAACGAGTCTGCTTTAAGCTCTTTTCAACTAACTCGTAAAATATGAAAAGATTGCCGAGCCATTGGCCTCTCCAGCTCGTTAAAGTGACCAGAAGTGCTATCCCTCCTTTAGATTTTAATCTTTTTGGACCTGAGGGATTATTAAACGAAAAGATCGAGTGCTTGTCTTGTTCGGCTCGTTAAAATTACCGAAAATTCATCCCTTTCGTATTATTTTATACTTTTTTGGACTTAAGGGATTAGATGACGAAAAAGGATTTTGGAGTTTCCTTTACGTTCCTTTTTAGACTCTCTAAAATTGAAAAAGATCGAGTTATCTTTGTCGTTAAACTAGTTAAAACCTAATACTAACAAACTTGTCCATAACAGACAAGAACGAGTTTCACTATCGCTAAGCTTGTTAAAACATAGCGATGGGTTTGCCCGAAGGGCAAATTATAGAACAAGCATATGTTATCCTCCTCAAGGTTGAAAAAAATAAAGAGGTACTGGTCAGCAATGACTAGGGAAAAATTGGGAAGAAAACTTGAAGAAACTTTGTTGGTAGCAAGTCACTCTTGAACATGACACTTTCACTCCGCATCCGAGTTGGGTTGGGTTGTTCCATTCACTGGTCACATCACCATGGTTCCATCACACCATCCATATTTGGGGTTAATGCTACCAATCCATCATGCCAGTGTCGCCGATATGTTCAAGAGAAGTTGCTCAGAGAATTCACCTGTGTCTCGCACACTATAATACATTTTCGCTCCATTCTTTCATGACCGCCACCCTGAACCGTATATCACCAGATTGTTTTCACCTCCATTAAAATCATTTTCTCTGTTCCGTATCATTGATGTGGGATTCACTAAGGCCCCCCTATGACAGATCGCTTCTTGTCGACATCAGCTCATTATCCAAGACGTCGATCTAGGAACAACCCTTTCAATACTTTGAAGCTTGCATGCCTTAATGGCAAGTTTCTCACTTCTGGCAACAGGTTTACATCAATGGCCTTCGACCGAAAGATTTTACGTGGTGTTCGACGCCAAGTCCCTTATTCAGACCACGTGAATTGTACTGCAGTACCTTGACGAACATTATCATTATCAGTGATTCCTCTCGCGCCTGTTAACAACTTACATCATTGGTTGGTAATCAGGCGATGTCTTTCCATGTTCGACTCCAGAACATCTCTCACATGGATCGACTTGTACTTTGAGTGAAGATCGAACGACATTGAAGACCCCAGATCTAGTTTCATCCATCCGAGCTGCGATATATATTTAGGAAAATAAAGACATCAAATGTACATCATTGCTGCACAGATAATCATCCAATCTAAGGGATGATGGCTCTACCAGAATCATCAGTCTACACTTAGATGATTGTCTATCCTATGTACATGAAAATGAATTTATAAAGCTGAGCATGGGAATGCCCACCTCAGCTAGATCATGAAAATAAAATGAAGATAATGTATTTTATTGTATCTTATTACAGGTCGCCTCCCAGCTCGAAAAAACTTCGGATCCTCATGATAAAGCATTTCACCCGACATCAAAAGATTAACGACCTCATGCTTTAGGGGGAAACTGTTATAGAAATTTTTGGGCACTGCAACCCCAAGCATAAATGTCCATAAACCAAGGGCTCCTAAGTCCCTAAAGGTGTTGTTCCAACCCCTAGAAGAACAAGGTCAACTAATTACAGTATCTCCCAGAAGTTCTCCATGAAAAACTACTCAGAACTGGTCAAAACTGGACCATTTCACCTGCTCCATAGGCAAAGTGCATTGCATCCCACCTAAATACACATAGTAGGTGCATTGCATGTCAAAAAGCCCTTCTATGGGGTGCAATGGGTGAGAAGGGACAAATGGCAGGGTCAATCCGCAAGGTGGAGAAGCATGGAATCTTCCAGAAACTTCTCCTGTGACACTTGCCTCTCTGAATTCGACCAGGGATGAGTAAGAGATCATCAATCTCCAAGTGGAATCAAGAACTATTAGAGGAAAGACACTAATCAATTCTCAATCTGACTCACCTCCCTTGCAGACATGTATATATGGATCCCTCATCCCAGAGATCTGGAGGCTGGAATTTTGCATCTTGTAAGGAAGTGCTGCTGGTTTCTTGGTGCACTATCATAGTGTTGGGTGATCTAAGCTTTTCATGAGGTGAAGAAGGGCTTCTTGCTGAGAGGATGATGCTGGGTCAGAACAATTGGTTGTAATTCTCTTGGCTCTTTCTTGATTATCAATAAAGCTATTCAAGTTTTCCTCCATATGCTTGTATGATTAATGTTTTATGCATTTGTATGGTCAATGTACATCTAATCCTATATTGTTCATGATAATAGATCTATGTTCTTGGATAGTATTATGCTGCTTTGATTCTACAGGTACCCTATGAAGTTGGGTGGACAAGGAAGCGAGTAGCAAAAGATCTATCAGAAGGGAGAGGAATCGAACAAGGAACCAAGTGCAAGACAGAGGTTGGTCTCCTTTATTCTTCTCTCATCTATCTCTCATAAAGGAAAACGAAAGTAGTTTTAGTTTGTTTGTCTCTAAGGTAGCTACCAGCCTTAGTGGGATTAGCAGTTCTGCATAGACACTATTCCCGGTAACGGTTAGGTTAGATTAGGCTAGGCTACACTATGCTAGGTTAGGCAATGTTAGCAGAGGTTAGACTAGGTTAGTGGAGGTAAGGCTAAGCTATGCTAGGCTATGCTAGGTTAGGCTGTGCTAGGATTAGTTAGGTTAGTTACGCTAGGTAGGTCCTGTAGGCTAGATAGGCTTGGTTAGGTTAGGTTAGGCAGCCTAGGTAAGCTAGGTATACTAGGTTAGGTTAGGTTAGGTTTGCTAGCCTAGGTAGGTTAGGCTAGATGCAAGTCTAAGCTGCGCTAGGGTACGATAGGTATGGTAAGGCTAAGTTAGTTTAAGCTAGGATAAACTAGGATGGATTAAGCCAATGTAGGTTAGGTTAAGCTACGCTAGGCTAAGCTAGCTTAGTGTAGGAAAGGTTAAGCCATGCTAGGTTAGTTTAGGCTAGGTTAGGTTAGTCTAGGCTAGGTTAGGTTAGTCTAGGCTAGTTTATGTCAAGCTAGGTTAGACAAGGCTAGGGTAGACTATGGTATGCTATGTTATGTGAAGCTAGGTAGGCTAGGTTTGTCTAGGTTATAGTAAGTTTTGTTAGGATATGCTAGAGTAGGCTGAGCTACACTAGGTTAGTGTAGGATAAAGTAAGCTAGGTTAGGTTAGGATAGGTTACGCTAGGCTAGTTTAAGGTAGCTTACGTTATGTTATGAAAGGCTAGGCTAGGCTAAGATAAGCCATGCTACATAGGTTAAGCTATGATAGGTAAGGCTCGGCTAGGCTAGGTAATGCCAGACTAGATTAGGAAAGGCTAGGCTAGGCTAGACTATGATAGGCTAACCGTAGGTACGCTAGGTTAGTCTAGGCTAGGATAGGGTAGGTTAGGTTAGGTTAGGTTATGTTATGCTAGGATAGATTAGGCTAGGTTAGGCTATGCTAGGTTAAGCTACTTTAAGATAGGCTATGTTAGGATAGGTTAGGCTAGGTTAGGTTAATGTAGGACAGACTAGGTTAGTCTAGTCTACGATAGGGTAGGCTAGGTTAGGCCAGGTTAGGTTATTCTACGGTAGATAAGGCCAGGGTGGATTAGGATAGGTTAGGCTATGCTAGGTTAAGCTAGTTTAGGATAGGCTAGGTTAGGCTAGGTTAGGATAGGCTATGCTAATGTAGGCTAGGCTAGGTTAGTCTAGCCATGGTTATGTTAGGCTAGGCTAGGTTAAGCTAGGCTAGGCTAGGTAAGGCTATGTCAAGGGAGGCTGGGATAGGCTAGGCTAGGATAGGTTAGGCTATGTAAGGTAGGCTAGGCAAGGCTAGATTAGGCTCAGCTAGGCTACATCAAGGTATGTTAGGATAAGTTAGGTTAGGTAGTCTAGGTAGGTCCTATAGGTCGGGTAAGCTAAGTAGGCTAGGAAAGGCTAGGCTAAGGCTAGGTTAGGTTAGGTTAGGTTAAGTTAGGCTAGGCTAAGTTAGGTTAGGTTAGGCTAAGTTAGGCTAGGCAAGTCTAAGCTATGCTAGGCTAGGTCTTGTAGGTCTCATAAGATAGTCTGGTCTAGGTAGGCTAGGTAAGGCTAGGCTAAGACTAGGTTAGATTAGGCTAGACTAGGTTAGGCTAGGTAAGGCTAGGGTAAGTTAGGTTAGCCTAGGCTACAGTACTTTAGGTTAGGCTAGGTTAGGTTAGGCTAGACCACCCTAGGTTATGCTAGGCAAGGCTTGCCTACCTTAGGCTAGTGTAAGCTAACCTAGGCTAGTTTAATCTAAGTGAGGCTAGGAAAGGCTAGGCTAGGCTAGGCTAGCCTAAGTTAGGTTAGAGTAGCTTATGTTAGGCTAGGTTACGGTGGGATTGATTACATCAAGTTAGGTAGGCTAGGTTATGGTTGGTTATGTTAGTCTAGGTTAAGCTTGGTAAGGTTAAGTTAGGTAGGCTAGGTAGGCTAGGTTAGGTTTGGCTTAGTTATGTTAGGCTAGGTTAGGCTTGGTTACGTTAAGTTAGGTAGGTTTGGCAAGCTAGGTCGACTGGGTTAGGTTAGGTTAGGATATGTTAGCTTAGGTAGCCTACGTAGGTTAGGCTAAGTAAGGCTAGGCTAGGGTAGGTTAGGTTAGGCTAGGTTTGGTTAGGCTAGGTGAAACTACTATAGATTAGGCTAACGTAGGTTGGGCTATGCTAGGCTAGGCTAGGTTAGGCTTGGCTAGGTTAGTTTGGGCTAGGTTAGGTTAGGTTAGGCTTGGCTAGTTTATGTTAAGCTAGGATAAGCTAGGGTAGGCTAGGTTGGGCTAAGTAGTCTATGCTATGTTAGACTATGGAAAGCTTGGTTAAGTTATGTTAGGGTGGGCTAGCCAGGGTATGTTAATTTAGGATAGACTAGGTCAGGTTAGGTTAGGACATGTTAGGCTAGTCTATTTTAGGGTAGGTTATGTTTGCCTAGTATAGGCTAGGTTAGGATACACTAGATTAGGTAGGCTAGGCTACGCTATGCTAGGCTAAGCCATGCCAAGGTAGGTTAGGCTCGACTAAACCATGCCAGTCTAGTTTAGGTTAGGCTAAACCATGCCAGCCTAGGCTAGGCTAGGCTAGGTAATGTTGTATTAGGCTAAGCAAGGCTAGGCTAGGTTAAGCTAGGCTACACCAAGCTAGGGTAGGCTAGGCAAGGCTAACTTAATCTAGGTTAGGCTAAGTTAGGTTAGGCTAGTCTAGGCTAGGTTAGGTTAGGCTACGATAGAATTGGGTAGGTTAGACTAGGCTAGTTTAGGCTAGTTTAGGCTAGTCTAGGCTATCTTAAACTAAGGTAGGCGAGGATAGGTTAGTCTAGGGAAGGCTAGGTTAGGCTAGGCTAGGTCAAGCTAGGCTAGGTTAAACTGGGCTAGGAGAAGCTAGGCTAGGCTAGGTTGGGATAGATTAGGCAGGGCTAGGTTGGGCTAGGCTAGGGTGTGTAAGGATAAGTTAGTCTAGGTAGGTTAGGTATGTTCGGTGCGTATGGTAGGCTAGGTACACTTTATTAGGATAGGTTAACCTAGGTTAGGGTAGGATAGGCAAGGAAACAACCTATTTTAGGGAAAGGAAACACAAAGGATGGTGGTTCACTTTAGAGGGGGAGGTTGTAACACCTCATAGTGAAAATTAAATGTTTAATTTACTTTTACCACGGTGACAAGGTAAGCCATGGGCTATGTGACAATCCAAGTAGGAATTTAGATGTTTAAATTTATTTTAATTTTCTTTAAGATTCTGTTATGAAAAGCCATGGAAATTACAGGGACAATATAATAGTGTAAAAAATTCATTTACGAGACAGTTAGAGGACGATTACTCCCTCCCTAGAGATAAAACATATCTGTGCAAAAAGAAGCCATGGAAGGAAAAAGGAAAAGTTGGAGGCATCTTGGAGGAAAGGAAAAGAGATATAAAACCTTGAACAAGACATTGTTAGGGTGAGGGAATATTTCGCCGAAAGGGTATTCTTTAGTTGGACATAGAACTAGTGGAAACCCTATATGAGATTTGTGTATCTATGAATTTTTGGCTAGATAGATTAGTCTTGATGCCAGTGAGCAGACCTTAATAGGTCACTATTCATTTGTTGTTCTGGAATCGAAAAGGATTGGGGGTATAACTAGTGGTTGTAGTTCTCATTTATTGGGAGGAGTTGTCTTCTTCTATGTGATTGCCTAGCATCCTGAATTAAGAAATATAAGTACCTTAATTTGTGAATTTAAGAACCTAGATTACTATTATATTCATTGTAATATGAAATTTTTGTAGGACCCTATGTACAAGTTATAAACAAGGATATAATTTTGGGTTGGATAGTCTAGTTAAAAAGATAAAATAGATAAGTGAACATTTTTTCTATAATACTAATTATTTTCGATAAATATTTTCTCCTTGAATTTTGTTTGATATATAATAGATAACTTTGGAAATTTCGTTCTCAAGGAATGTACTTACAAGTTTATGGAGGATCTAGAAAACCCGATTTTATTAAATAAATATTATGCCTAAGATTTAGTTCCTAGATAGGGGTGGGAGGGGCCAAATGGCCAGTAATAGTCATTGTTAATTGCTAATTGATATGAACTTATAAATGAGAATAGTTAAACAGAAAATCTTGTTGTCCTAGAAGTTAGTTCCTAGATAGGGGCAGGAGGGGCCAAATGGCCAGTAATAGTCCTTTTTAATTGCTAATTGATATGAACTTATAAATGAGAATACTTGAACGGAAAAGCTTCTTGTGCTAGCAAGTCTAGAATGCGTCTTTGTTAATCTTATTTCCTCTTACCAAGGGAATATCCTAAAGGATAAATGAAACCAAGTTTCACAAAACCCATGTTAAAGGGAAATATAGGGTGTAATTGAAGAAAGAGATAAAATAATTGTCAAAATACGGTGTATTAATTTTTCTAGGGTGTATTTTTTTTCTAGAAATTAAATAACTAGTAAGATCATTGCACATGGAACTATTCTATAAAACAATGTAAGAGAATACACTACAGAAGTAAATTTAGCTATCATATATAAAATGAGAGGAAGTTATACTTTCAATATTAATTGGAATGGATATCAAAAATAGATAAGAAGATAATTCAGAACCCAAGAAGTAGATTCTTTACAGTGTCAATATTTCACCATATGATAGCAACATTTTAAGAGGAAAGTAATATATGGGAGTAGCTTGCATATGTATATGTATAAAAAAAAAATACAACGAGGATTTAAAAATTTTGCAACCCTCGAATAATAGAGATGTTGCAACAAATTGGCCATGGTGGTTCTTGCTAGTTTTTTTTTTTCAAAATTTAATTTTATGTATCAAAATAAAACCACAACTATTTCCACGGTATATGAGTTACAAGCTATAACTCCAAATAAACATACGGGAACCTAGAAATTATTAAATAAAAAGGAGCACCACTACATAAAGGAGGATTTTAAGACAATATTTGAGACAATTTTTGATTAAATTGTCTTAACTGAAGGAAGAAAAAAACTTGTGTATTGTCTTAAACATTGTCTTTAAGTGGGTGTCTAAAAAATTATTGTCTTAAAGATTATTGCCTTAAAATATATTGTCTTAAAAGGTATTGTCTTAAAGATTATTGTCTTAAAAGATATTGTCTCTATAAGACAATATATAAGAAAAGCATTATTGTCTCTTAGAGACACCAATCAGATTATAGAGAATATATCTTTAATAGTAGCTATTATCTCTCTAGAGACGATAAAAAAATTATTTAAAGATCACTTTTGTGTCTTTAGAGACAATATAAAACAATGAATCTAGAAATATCTCACCATTGAAATAAATTGATATGAAAAACCTTTAATTAAACATAAACTACAAAATCATTGAATATTTCATGTTAGCGCACAGTGGAATCTAACCACCAACCTCCTGCTTGTAAGGAAGATGCTCTTCAGCTAGCACACTTTAAATCAAGAGTTATGGCAATCCTTAAAATTACATTTATAGCCATTGATTTAAAAATAAAAATAAAAAAATTGCAACTACATGATGAATTTTAGACAAATGTTTTTTACATATTTCAATAGATTTGATGTTGTAGCACCCCTCCTTATCAACTTTGATAAGTAGAAGTGTTTATTGAAAAGAGTCAATTCCTAATCCAAATTTTTGGGAATGGTTTCTAAAGGTCTCTTTTTTTACTTGCCAAATTTTCACACCCTCACCCTACTTATGAGCAACATAAAGCTCAATTGATGCACCATCTGCTAAATATTTCTTTTTGGTATCTACTAGGCTGTTCTATTTCCTAGAAGGAAATTTGACTGTTGTTTCAATTTTGATGTCATTTGAGTACATAATAACAAGCAACCAATTTGCAATAGCATATGAGGCATAATGACATAAAAACAATACTGAAAGAAAAATAAAAATTTGCACTCATGTTTAGAAATCGTATTCCAAATTCTGAAATCCCTGCCCATGTAATCCCAAAAATGAATTTCCTCAATTCCTTATGTTCCTCTAGTCTTCCACTACAACTCTTAGATATTCCAAGGCAAAAAAAGTAGCAAACCTTCCAAGTGGAAGAAAATTACCACAACATAATAGAGAGATAAATGAGGAGTGAGAAAGACAACGAGATTTCTTATCGTTCACCCTTGCATGATATGACATATTATATTGTTAAATGGTTCCAGGTAAATTAGTAGGCCTTTTTAGATTATATGTGAACTGGAAATATCTCCACAAAAGTTATTATGGATCAAAGTTTCATAATATCACCCAATAACTCTCCAACCCATAAATTTAATTACAATATTTAGATTAATCATATCCCATAGTTAATCACAAAAGTGTTTATTGCTAGATTTAAGTATCCTCATCATTTTCAAGAATAGTTTATACAAGCCTCTTTGCTAGGAGGATCCTGCACACAAAATGTCATTTTCATACACTAAGGCACCATGCTTCAATAGATTTTCTATATGCTTCACTCATACTCATACACAAAGGCAATGCTTGGCCAAGAATAGTCTTTTCCAAATTATTTGCAATAATACACTCCCTTAAAAAATGCGTACTCTAATTGTTAACAACCTATTTTTAACTAATCTTCCCAATTTAGCTTATGATTGTTTTAGCTTATGACCATAGTTATATACCAAAACAACAAGAGGACTTCTAAGTTATTATGCTAAGTTTTTCCTTCCTCCTTGATGTCTATGATCATAGAATTTCCTTCATATGCACCTTGAATTTTGCAGTTCTCTGAATGTTCCATTACCACTCACGGTATTACATCATTTAAGTTCTTTTGTCTATTTTTTCCCAACTATATGCCAAAATTCCCATATGAATTTAACTATCCCATGAGAAATGAATTTGGTAGCCTAACAAATCTTTACCAGTGAAAGATTTGCCTCCAAATTTTGTAATAATATAGAAATTATATAGACACTCACACAATTAGCAGTCAAAGAGCTCAATGTGCTGAGGAGATTATAGCAAACCAATTAAATTAATACTAAGAACATATGAGTGTAAAGTCGAGAAGCTCAAATTTGGAGCACAAATCCAACTGCCATAAAACACAATACTAGATTGAACAATATAAAATTCCTTAATTATTGGGTTTGTAGAGATCTCAAAAATATGTAGAACAAATCTAAAGCAAATTGGAATTACTTTATGTTGCTCATAAATCTAAACTAGAACAAAAATAAGAAAAAGTTTGCAACTGATTTAAATTGCTTTAGAAACTATAAAGTAGTGACATGAATATTGATAGATGAAAAATGAGAAAATCTAATATATGATAATACAATATTGTCTCGCGGACTTCAATCTGTCGATAAAATAGGATACATATATTAATAATATGGTTGAGGAAAATAATGTTTTCAGTGAAATGAGGAAACGAGGCTTGTGTAAAAGGCTGCAAAATCCTTTCACACTGACAAGTCCCATGTAGTTGTACTAAGAACTATATGCATCCAAAATTCCAAAGCAGAGTTTGTCACGATGAATTTATGATTTACTAAGCTATTTCATAGCTCTTGATTTGAAATATATATATATATATATATATATATATATATATATATATATATATATATATATATATATATATATATATATATATATATATATATCTATATATATATATATATATATATATATATATATATATATAGATATATATATATATATATACATATAGATGTGAACTCTGTGTGTCTAGAAAATTGAAGCATGCCACCTCATTCAACAAATCTATTACTAATAAAAAAAGAAACTTATGCCATGTTTCAAGGGTTCAATTGTAGTCTATAGATGATCAATTTCAACAACTTCTCTAACTGGTTGAGGAGTACCTCTTATATATCCAACAAATTTACTCCCAAACAAACTGAAGCAACATTGCATAAATTGCAACCTTTCATTCATATACCTCATACACAATCACCTTCTATAGGGTATGCATAAAGACCCCTAACCCAGATCCGTTAGTGAGTTTTCCTACTATTTTGTACTAAAATTAACCTAACTTTGGTCAATTGGTATCATAGGATCTACATGCCTGAAATATTTTCTATGAACTCTCTCGATATAATCCAATATTTTGACCCCCATGAACCACTCACTTCATATCTTTATGTCCAACATAGAACATGGATTACCAGAAGAATGAATACCGAAGGGTGCATACTTGGCCACTTGGCATGATACTCCAAATGCTAATAACATGTAGGGTATCAAGAGAATGAAGTAGTTAGATCCTACACTATACATCTATTCTTTCTTAACCACCTGAATATAGGATATACACTTGAAGGAATATATTACATTGGTGTTACCAGAATGATAAAGGACAAAACCAAATTTCTATTATGAATAGCTCCACTGATTTTTAGTGAGCTCATAATTCTACATTTTGAGTGAGGCACAATATGATTAAGCTACAAGTCTGTTTAGAATTGTGACAGGGCATGATAGTATCACTAGTTCTTGACAAGACAAATAGGGGACACTTAGAAATGAATGAGAGACATCAGAGTCCAAGCCAAATTATTAACATGCATAGCCCCATTTGGTGGGAACCTTAAGGTACTTGAATGGTGTTAAAGGTGGAATGATGAGCACAAGATTACATAAAAACTATGGAGAAACATTCCTTAATATTTTCACCATCTTGACCACACTCTATATATGTAAGAAAATCCCCTCGGGCTACAAAATAGTAAACATCTTGCCATCCAAACAACATAGACTCTGCAAACTCCAAGTATAATATATCAATCAATGGAGTGATTTTTTTAGTTATTCTTAGCACTTCATGTGGTTTATCGGCCCCCTCGGCCCACATGCAAATATCAGATTTAAGCACAAGCATCAGATGAAGGAGAATCAAAGTTGTTGAAAATTGTCTCTGTCTATCTAGAGGTGGGAATAACTACAAAATTATGATTGAATGAATGAACATAAATGTACCTAAGAAGCCTGAATTCATTTGAATATTTAAAATAGATAATGTGTGTTTAGTCACATAAGAAGCCAAAATTCAATTAAAGATTTTAAGAATGATTGTGTGTGTTTAGTCTAGAAAGAGAACCTTACTGGTAAATAAGACACAAACCTTTTCAGTAGATACATATATTTCCTATCTCTCAAATTTTGTTCCCAAATGGAATGGGAAACTGAGTGAGGTGAATGATATTATGTATAGCTAAGTACATCCACCCTTTGCATACCTTCCACAGTTCAATTTAATCATGCTAGAATACTAGGAGAAAAAGAAACACAATCTTGGTAAGTACTTTAACATTCCCTTTCTAGAATCAGTAGCATGAGTGAACCTCCTACATGTTGTCTATATGTTTTTATTTTCTCGCACTTCTTATAATATGCTTGTGCTTGGTCACATTACTATCATGTATATTAATTGTTATTTCCTTGAGAAAGTAGCCATGATAGCAACCTCCTTCTCATTCTCCATATCAAAATGGTTAGCCCCATGCTTGTGATCATAGGGAATAATAGAAATGGCAGCCAATAATCCAGATGATGCCATTAGCTGCGAATCCTTCTATGCTAAGTATTTATTGTAATTTTTCTGGAAGATATAGGGCTTGTACCATGCATAAGCATGATACAAATGAATATCTTCTTAACCATACACAAGGCCATGAATATCTTATATAGAGTGAAAATATTCCTGCATATGATATGAAACCCGTCATAAGAAATATTACAAGGAAAAAATATATTAAAAATAAAAAATTTAGCTCACAGATTCTACAGTAGGTCCATGAAATTTCATTCAACCCAAATCTTCCTCTGCAATAGGGTATTCTCCAATAATTAATTCCTACAAGCTCAAACTATATGAACCTTTGCATCATGAAAAATATAATCCTATATCTAATTCAATGGATAACATTTTATATTTCTAGCCCCCATTCGATAATGATACCTTCTTGAAGGTGTGCCAAAAATCTACTCAGCATGACATTATAACTATTTACATCTTTGGAAATATGGGTAAACTCCCAACCAATGATAAATGGTTTCTAGATTATGATTTTTCTACACATTTCCCTCATCCCATTTCACAAGTAGTGACACTTGCATCTTCAAATAAGGAGGAAATAACATGGATTTCAAGAGAGGAAGAAATATATAGATGCCATTTTTCTAGTATATTTTTAACAAGGAAAGAATTATGGATTAATGACTATAAGTTTCTTGCTGCATTTGAGAAACCTATGATCCATATCATCTACAATTATGCTCTTCAGTGTAACCTAACACACATCCATATGTTTTGTGATCACTATCGTAGCCCTATATCCTTATAGGTTAGTGATAAAGTATGATTATATCCTTGGAAGCAACACTTCCATTGTGTTAAACATCATAAACTTCATCCACCCCCATGGGGCCTTCACCTAATGAATTGTGACATAATATATTCATTATGGAATATTAAAGAATACCTTTAATTTCATTACATATTGATGAATACCTCCAAAAATCCTTTTTTAAAACCCTCGTCCCAATACATATTGCAAATAAAGAAAGCTTTTATTTTTACTAGATATTATTTAAATTCTCCTCAATAGCTATAAACCATTTCGTACCCTACAACTCCCCATAGTACATATAATGCATTGACTTCATTCTTTACAGTTTTAAAGTCCCTTTCTGAATGAACATGGTAAGATATCGGTCAACAAGTTGAAGCCCCTCTACCCACTCTTTTATTGCAAATATTAGATTCTATAATAGATTGGTGAGAATTATTTCAAATTATAGCTTCCTCTACAATAGGGTACTCTCCAATAATTAATACCTACAAGATCAAGTTAGATCACCCTTCCCATCTAGAGAAATATAATCCTATATATCATTCAAATGGACAACTTTTTAGATTTATAGCCCTCATTTGATAGTGATACCTTCTTTAAGGTGTGCCCTAGATCAACTCATCATGGAATTATCACTATTTACATAATGGAAAACAAGGGTAAAATCCCCACCCAAGATAATACGTTTCTAGAAGATGAATTTTCTACTCATGTCCCTCATCTCACTTCAAAAGTGGGGACACATGCATATTTGAATGAGGAAATAATATGAATATCAAGAGAAGAAGTCATTGGGGGATATAGTACTGCTATGGCACTAGCACACATCCATATTAACTCTAAATATATAGATGTCCCACTCCATTCCATCATTATATCACATGATGAATATAAATTGAAGTGTGACTTAGTAGCTTAAGTTTTGTAGGTAGTCAAGATGGAGACTCTCAACCTTGCTTGGTTGCATGGCTCTTGGCCATTTCTTAGTATGTATCCCATGGAATTTGGTATGATATATTCAGAATTTTCATATGCTCTTTTTTCTTTGTTAAAAAAATGTTAATTATGGCTCAGGATTCCCTCGACACCAAACCTCAAACTCTAGCATCATCTTTTATCCATCTCCAATCATTGCTTGACTTGTTCAACAATCTTTGGCTGACTTTACCTTATATTTATGAAGATTTCAAGTTATATAAGCTGTGTTGTTTCAATAATATGGGTTTGTAATCATAAAATACACAAATTTCATTGTGTTGTAGATATAGGATTTGGGGTTTTAATAATTTTATAATGCTTTTGAGGTGCATAAATGCAGTTCATGGGACCAAGGGGACTTAGGTTCACCACCCACTACATGTGCACATGATGCTTACTATTTTGGAAAAGTCCTATTGCAAATCATTTCAGGGAACATTACAAACATTGAATGTAATGACATGTGATCTGGTGCTCTTCGTGGCTAGACAATGCCTTGCCATAGATAGGAATTTATGACAAGGATAATCTTCCTTGAATCATTGATTCTTATCTCATTCTAGATGAGGATCTGCTAGAGGAAGTCTGGGTTGCAGCTGTAATAGCCAAGGTTTATCTCAATCTTTGACCATCCAAGAGGCCAACCATGTGCCATGTCTTGAAAGCTCTTGAAAATCCCCACTAGATTGTCCATGATGATGTGCTAAATGACAATTTTGCATTGACAATATCATCACAAAGCTTATGGAATGAGAGCTTTGGAAATTCAGGAAGTTCCAACACATCCTAGCAGCAACAATATCGAGGGATAATTCTAGAAATTTTTAGGAAAAAATACTTGTATAGTGGCAATTCAAGTCGCAGAAGTTGTAGAAGAAATAAATTCAGACGTGGTTCTAGTGACATTGTTTCTGACCATACATAGGAAGGAGCTCCTTGAAATAGAAATTGTAGAGTAATGAATTGGACAACATTTGTAGGAGAAACACCTTCTTACACTTTAATATGCCATGTCATTCAATTAAGGGAGAACCCCATGGAAGAAGCATGTATTTCGATGTTGTCTATAAAAGTGAATCAGTGCTTGCAACTAAGCCTACGATTTGAGGGGTTAGCATAAGGACTATCTGCTAGAATATCATGTTAAATTTTGATTAGTTAGAAGATTGTCATGACTCATTATTTTTTCTGGAACTAAATCTAATTTCTATACCTAATCACTCATTATATCCATTTATAACCTCTAATACCTTAAAGGCCATTGTCTATACCTATGGCCAAGTTGTATCTTCTCTAAAATTCACTAAGATCTCTCATGCCATTTCTTTAGTGATTGAGTTGAGCACTGTATGAACTTAAAAACGTTGTGAATATGAACTATTCCAAAATCTTCAACATGTTCCTAATCTGCATACCCCTACACAGAAAAAAACATAGACACACTCTCATAGATATGTTAGTAATTAATGGCTTGTCGTGTTATGTGCTACAAAACAAGACAACCCAACCTTCAACTTTTATTGAATAACATATATGAGATTCAACTCAGCCAAGCTCTCTTTGAAATAAACATTTCTCATTAAGATGATATGCTAATGTTACATAGGACATATCATCACTATTGGTTCAAGTCCACGATAGTCTAGCCCGGATAGGGAAACTAATAGGAAGAAAATGTAGAAGCAACTTGGATTCACAATATATTTGCTCACACTTCGAAAAAAAATGGAGCTTTTCAGGTTATAGTTGTTTGCAAGATTCGAGGAGTGGGAAACCAAGGAAACAATTCACATAGCTTAGAATGACTTTATGCTAAATGTTAGTGGATCTCTCTGGGAATTGGATACTCTGTTTCGGAACAGGTAGAAGTTGTAGAAAAAAATGTTTTCATGACGTATCGAGTAAGATAAAATGGGTTGAAAAGATAGAGGAAAAAGGGAATCAAATAAATATACCCACCACATTATAAATTGATCCATTAATTTCTCAACGCTAGCAATCTCTCACTGACTATCAAATATTTACACAGGCTTGTATATATTACTTTAATCAATTATAAGCACAAGAAAGAAACTAATTTTTCTCACCTTATTCTGTTGTCATCTAGATCCTCATATGTTTTCCTGATCTCACCGTCTCATCAAATATTCAAGGGTTCTTTAGAAAAATGGCCTAAATATGTTTCTCAATATCATTAAGGGAAAAGTAAATAACTACAAAATGATCCCTTCAAATATTCCTCCACAGCCTCACACATGTTCAATGAGATAATTTTACAAAAAATAAACCAAATGAAACCCTGATTTAAAATAAACAAATTTCTAAGCAAAGATACACACTATAGGCATTTCATGGTGTGTAAGCGCATATATTACCTAGGGAGTCATTAACCAGGTTAGACCATTTCTTTGTCAAAGACATACATATTCAACTACATAAATTTACATAAACTAGATCAAATGACATTGAAAGAAAAAAAATCTTTTTATAAAAATACCATATACCTCCCAATAGGACCATGTTTCCTATAGAAAGTGAAATTAAAAACAATTTTTTTTTAAGAAAGAAATGAAATAAACCCTATTTTTTCCCTTTGTAATTTTAAATTATTAACGATCTATGTAAACAAATTAGAACATGGATATAGTATATCAAGGAAGTAATTCACAATAAAAATAAAATCAAAGGAATTAATTCACAATAAAAATAAAATGAGAAAACATTAGACTTAAAGACAAATGAATAAAATGAAACCCCATATTTTTTTTTCTTCTTGTTTAAATTTTTCAATAATCGATTGAAACAAAGTAGAACCCCATTGTCCTCTTCATTATTTGTGAAAAATCTATGTGGAAAACAACAAAAATTTTAAAGCTTCAACAAACCCAATATTTAACCTTACACTAGAACAGTTTGAGAATAAACTCATTCTTCTCTCCATGGGAGTTAGGTAATTGAAATTCATGAGAAAAGATGAGACATGCTAGCTCAAAAATCTAGTTTTCAATAAATGTCACTTCAAATAGTAAATAAATCCTAAATGTGTATGAATATATTGTGAAAGAAAGTTGAAGGGGAAAATAGGCCCTCCCTCATTCCATCCCTTTTTCCCTCTCTCTCTCTCTCTCACTCTCTGTAACTCTTGCTCTATCTCACTCCTGCTATCCCTCTCTCACATTGTTTCTCAATCTTTCTGTCTGTGACTCTTACTATGTGTCTCCCTCACTATTTATCTCATATTGTATCATTCTCTATCTCTCTTATTGTCAATCTCTCACGCTCTCATTCTTTGTCTTACTCTCTCTCTTTCCCCCTCTCCCTCTCTCTCTTCCTCTCCCTCTCTCTCTCTCTCTCTCTCTCTTTCTCACTCCCTTTCTACCTCCTCCTCCCTTCCCGCCTCTCTCCATCTCTCTCTTTCCCTCCATCTCTTCATCTATCTCTCAATTTATTTCTCTCACTTGCTCTCCCTCTCTCTTGTTATCTCCCTCTCTCACTGTCTCCCAATATTTCTCTTTCTCACTCTGAGAATGTCTCTCTCACACAATCTCTCTGACATTATATCCTTCTCACTCTCTCTCTCTAAATATCTTCCCCTCTCTCCCTCCCTCTCCTCTCACTCTCACTCACTCTCATTCTCATTTCCTCTCTCTCTCTCTCTCTGCCCCTCTCCCACTTTCAATCTTTCTTTCCCTCTCTCTCCTAGCCCTCTCTCTCTTGCTCTCTCTCTCACTCTTCTTATCTCTCATCCTTTCTCTCTTTCTCTCTCTCCATTCCTCTGACTCTCTCTCTCTCCCTTAACATCTATTTCAGTCTCTCAAACTCTCTCGCAACCATCCTTCTCTCATTCACCCCTCTTCCTCTATCTCTCTATGTCACCATCTCTCTCAATCATCTCCCTCCCATTCACCCCTCTCCCTCTATCTATCTCTATATCACCATCACTTCCTCCCTCTCTCCCTCCCAAGCCTAAAACTTATATCTTTCATCTAATTTTGAAACCTGACTTCACTTAACATTACTTAGCATTAAGTGAAACTAATTCTTTCAACAAAAATATATGGTGACAATATACAATTTTATATACATCATAAACATGAAATTGATTTTACAATATTAATAAAAGAATCACAACCCATTATGTCATTTAAAGTGCAATTTAAAAAATTAAAAATAAAAACATACATTCTAGCAATTTTTATAAAAAATACATACTTCACTTAACATTACTTAGCATTAAGTGAAACTAATTCTTTCAACAAAAATATATGGTGACAATATACAATTTTATATACATTATAAACATAAAATCGATTTTATAATATTTATAAAAGAATCACAACCCATTATGCCATTTAAAGTGCAATTTTAAAAACTAAAAATAAAGACATAAATTATAGCAATTTTTATAAAAAAAGTACATTGTAACATTAGTATTTTTTGATCAAGTCATAATAACCCTACAATATTTAAATACATGTTAAATAAATATACATTTCCATATTTAAAAAGAGAAAAATTCACATAAAAATAATAACTAACATAAATTAAATAATAAGTTCATATTACCTTACACCAAAAATATATATTTCATCATAAACACAACTAAATGCAGTTTTATAACAAAGAGTATATATTCTAATTCAAGCTTATGTGATCCATATCATAATGTATAAGATTTTCTCCAAAAAAAATAAAAGAAACAAATATATGATTATAATATATATATATATAATCACAAGTAATGCAAAAACAACACATAAAAATAATTTAGTAGAAAAGACAAAACCAGGAGGGTATTTCGGGTCGTAATGCAATCTCATTTGTTTGTTAGTAACAACAATTTGAAATGACAATTTCCGAATTTAGATATGACGGAGATGCGAGTTAAACAACTCCTGAGTCTCAATATAATAAAATTAGAAAAGGTTAAACAAAATTACAGTGAAACTAATAATGTACAAACTGCATTTAATTTGCTATTGAATTTGTAAAAACAATTTGCCTACCTTTGACTGGATAACACAACAACGTTAGATTTGAAGAACAGAACCTCAGTTTTGCGCGATAAGAAGAAGGTGGAAGGAATTGAGTTGAGTCAGATTTGTTCTGAGTCACGATTTCAAAATCCATCCAAATCGCTTGGCCGTGTTTTTGAACACAGATTCATTAACATCTAAACAAACAGATGCATATGCGTAAGGCCATTACAATATATTCATGAACATATAAACACACAGATGCATAAGCGTTAAGGCCTTTAAGAATGCGTTTAACCCATACAAGCAATTGTAGTTGTTGTATGACCTCTGCTCGAGCAATTGTCATAATCCTTCATCTCTTTGCTTTTCTCTCAAGTTTTTTAGCTTTTCTGTCATGGCATTTATTCAGAATCCTTCGTCTCCTTGCTTTTCTCTCCAGTTTTAGCTTTTTTCTCATGTCATTTTTTCTTTAATTTTGTGGTTAGAATCATTCTGATTGCTTTTTCGCTTTATTATAACGGTAGCCTCATCCGCCTTTTTTGTCATTTCTTGATTTTCCGGTGCTTCTTTTTCTAGATCGCTTTATTCATCGTGTTTTTTTTGTTGTATACTTTTTTGATTTTCCGGTTGTTCTTTTTCCGGTTCGTTTTATTCGTCCGCATTTGTTTGGACTGTTTTTGTTGTGTTAATCCTTTATTTTTAATGTACATATAAATTATATTCATTGATTAAACATTTATGTATTTTGTTTTCTTTGTTTTTTTTTTAATTTATTTTAATTTCAGTTTATGAAATATGCACGGAATAAATAAAATATATTTTTCAAATATAATAATAATAATATCTATTTTTAAAGTCACAGCCAAGCGAGACACCAAATTGGTGTATGAGACCCCCTTGTTCGTGGGACGAGGGTCCCTCCTAGCAACAATTTGACTGGTAAGTCTACAAAGGCATACATACTCGACCCCCTCTGGTTTTGAACCTATGACTTCTTAAGAGGAAACACATGCTCTTAACCATTAGGCCCACTCAAGCTATATTATTCTACAACTTACTATAAAAATATTATTATTTTTTAAATAATATACTAATTATTATTATTTAATTTATGTCATTCTATATTAATAATTTTAACTTTTTGTATTGAAATTTTTCAGTTTTAATTTCCCTTATTGGAATTGGTCATTTTAACAGTTTTTTAAATTAATCATTTTAAGACTATGCTTTAAATTGAAAGATACCAACATCTTCTGGTAGTTGCCAATGCATGTAACTGTAACTATTAACTTTCTTGTATATCTAAATAAGGTGTTTAAAGTTTGTTTAAAATAGTTTTTTACCAAATGACCATTAAAAATCTACTGTGCCCATTACTTATCACCACTTATAAGAATTAGATTAGAGAAAAATGGATTTCAAAATGAAAAAAATATTAAAATTTGGCTACCGCTTTAGATTATAAAAAGCTTGAGTTTCAATTTAAATGGTGACAAACCTCGCTTCATTCTAGGCTAAAAAAATGATGAAACAAGGATGCATTATTTTTTAACTATGAACCATATAGTAGTGGCTTGCATTCTATATTTTTTTTGTTAAGCTTGGTAGATCCTCCTTTTTCATTAATTATAAAGAAAATTTACACCACATGAAACGTGGTTGCATTCTTTTTGAACTTTGAACCTTATAGTAGTGGCTTACATTCTATCTTTTTTTTGGTAAGCTTGGTAGATCCTCATTTTTCATTAATTATAAAGAAAATTTACACCACATAGAACTGGCTCGATGGCCTCAAGTCGCTCAGTGGGAAACAAAGGATGTTGGCCACCTATCCACATTATTTGACATCCGGTGGGAAAAAATCTTAAGTCTTTCTATCAAAGTAATATAATTTTCAGATTCTTGTTCACTACAATACTCTAGAGTTCTACATACATATATAATTGCATAGACAAATTTAAAATCTATCTGCATATATAAACAAAAATACCAGAAAGTAGGCAAGCTAATCATGTTGTTCAGTTTATGTTGATTCCACCGATGTTGGATGTTTGGCATTCATACCAGGCAACTCTGTTTCGTCCAAGAGACATGGCAAGTGCTACTCAATCGGGTCAAGGCAAACATCATGTTCGTGTAGTTGAAACTGCACCTTCTGAAATTCCTTCTAGTAATTCGGTATTCGTTGAACTGTGACTACCATGCCTACAGAGACTTGCTCCATCGCCTTTCCGAACAGGCTTTTCATCAACCGGTATATGTAGAGGGTATGCTTAAATTGGGTGATTCTACCTCTTGTATTTCTAGGGTCCGGGACAAGGAATCTCTAGTCCTCCAATTTTGTAACCGTCTCACTCTAATGCTTCAATTCTCCTTCACATTCTTCTAAGAAATTTCGAATACCTTTATTGGTTCCCTCTCAGTAAGCTACTGTCACTTCACTAATTAACCTTTCAACAAACGTTCGACCTCATTGACCACCCGTAAGTCCAGGTTCTATTTCTTGCCTTGTCATGCGAGGTTTCTTACTGTGGCCTCCAATTTTACCAGGTCGTGCCATTGTCTCTCTGCCCCAGTCTGGTACAGTGAGGCAAAGTGTAACATGATTAAACTTCAAAGTATTACAACAGGGTGGATGCACACAGGTAGTAAGGTTGTGATGCTCCATCCCACGAACTTCAAATCCCCTCCGTTAATTTCACTACCATTCCCCTCGTGGTTGCAAGCGGGTTCCATAGAAGGGTCCAGTCCATGACCTGCACAAGAGGATGCATTTCACAAAATACACCCCCCCTTAGCAATGGTCCAACATGCATTGCCTCCCCAAACCCAGGTAGAGAGATGCAACTACATCGGCCTAACCTGGCTAGCATGGCCATTGTTATCCACCCAGTTAGAAGAAAGAGGACCCAAAATAGGTATCCACCCATCTGAGAGCCCCATAACACTGCCATCGTTAGTCCTCCTCCCATAGCTAATCTCAATTGGCTGCTAGGTTTCCTGCCCATAGCAATTCACCTCCTTCTTCCCCATTCCCAGGTTTCTACAAACCCTCCTCTGACTGCACATTGTCATGTTACAAAGGTTTCCTCTCACGATGCAGGTATACCTGCAGACATCCCCATATCCCAAACCCCCATCCTCTCTAGCAACAAACATGCATGCTTCAACACCATGCCCCCTACCCAGAGCCATTGAAATTCTGATACAAGAGAGGAGAATCTCTAACCAGAGTGAGATGGAGAGGGTGCCTATTGGTTGCAAAAGAAAAAAGTAGAAGTAGACACACGCCACTAGCCTATGCCCCCAGCGCCCCACAATCTTATGATCCATCCCTAGGATCCCAACCCTCTCCCTCAGACGAAACCCGAAACAAGGTAGCATAATGAGATAAGAGAGATGGTTGATAACATACCCATAATCCTTTGCGTGCAGTCGATGGAGTTGTTGCTACTCCTTGTGCCACAAAACCAATCCTCCACTCCAGTCTCCTCACCCACGATCACTCTGATAATCACTAGACTTCTCTCTGGGGGAAATAAAAGCTCCGACACTTCCCTTCCCCTCATTTCCAGCTTTCCTATATGTAATGACTTCCATCAGGCAAAGGGCCACTGTACCCATCGCCTCGAGCATGTGGGGGGTGATGGTTTTGTCCGTGGAAGTACTAACCATTAATCCCATATTAATGTGGTAATCCGCTAGCTTCCACCTCGATCTGGGGTTTACATTATATATTTTGAAATGTGTTTGACTTTCGATAAATGGTGCCAAAAATGGCTTCATTCTAAATCAAGAAAATGATGAAACGTGGTTGTGTTTTTTTCCAACCATATAGCAGTAGATAAGATTATATTTTTTGAAATGAGTTTGTTTCGAACATCCAAATGAAATGGTGTCAAATGTGGCTTCATTCTAAACCAAAAAAAGGAATTAAAAAAATGAAACGTTGTTGCCTTCTTTATAAAATCTATAGTAGTAAGCCATGTTACATTTTGGAATATGTTTGTTTAAAAATTTTGAAATTTCTTGGCAAACAATAGGGGAAGTGACAAGAGATTCTCATTGTTGGTATATTTAGTGAACTCTTCTTTAGTCTAGCCTTCTATTTATCCTTTGTGCATCAACACTTTTATTTTCCTTTCAATACTGAAATGAGAATTTTCCTTTTGCAATTATAATTTATATTTTCCAATTCTTATTATGATAAAGGGTTTTCTTAGGTTCTACTAGTTTTGTCCAGTTGTTGTTGCTTGGTTTATTGTGGTTTGAAGAGGAGTGTTATTTATTTTTTGTGAGGTTTTTAATGTTCACTTTCTAGGTTTTGGCTTTATAGATTAGGAATCCATAACATGTATCGTAGATTTAGGAGTATTATGAATCTATAAGATTTTGTACATGGTTTTCATTTGCATATTGAAGTTTATTCATTGCCACTTAGGGATGTTTTACATAGTGAAGGATTCTGATGGGTCGTTGTAATTGTCCAGATTTCCAATGGTTGGTCTTTGTAATTGTGCACAATGTGTTATCATCAATGATAAATACTGTATTATTTTGTATTTTACTAGAATTTTGTGAAGTTTGGGTATATGTTATAGTTTTACCACATGAACAGTGCAAAGTTGTTCTATGCAACTCAATTATATCATTTATATGTTAATAGAGATTTTCAATATTTGTATTAAATACAATGTAGAATATATATATTGAATTATGAGACAATATTTTTTCCTTATCACATAGATTGTATTCTGTGACTATACTTGTAGGTCAATGGCAATGAATTCCCATATTCCCACAAGAATCGATAAAGGTAATGAAAGAATTTGCATTGAAGTAATTAATATCTTGTCAATTTTCTACATTATGAGGGTGGGACATGGACATATGGATGACCCATATGCATTTTCAATAGGAGCTTCTATTCTCTCTTTTTATTTCATTAATTTTTTTACGTGATTGCCCATTCTCTTAAGAATTCGAGAATATTCATGGGCTCGTGAGAATAACACTGTAATTTGGTGAAATACAAAATTTAATAAAAATTAAAGTTTAGATAAGTTAAGTTAACTAGATTATCTTTTAATCTTTTAAGAGAATTTCATTAATATATATTCTAAATCAATTCTTTTTTACAATATTTTTTTTTTCCTCTATTTTCAATGAAATTAAATACAAAATTTAATAAAAATTAAAGTTTAGACAAATTAAATTAATTAATTTAAACTATCAGAAAAAAATAAACCATATAAATGAAATCAAAACTTTAACCATTGATCAATATTTTAAAAAGTTCTTATAGTTTTCCACAAAATGAAGAACATTTGTTATATGGCTTGAACTTGTGAATAATTAAGGTTATGTTATGCTTTAATTTAATTATCACACAACATTCACAATTAATCTTCGTTCATGTATTTTTATTGAATATATAAATATCATTTTATTTATTACAAATAATCCATGAATACTATATTTTTCAAACTTTATAGAGATTTTATATAATTTATTTTAATATTTAAAATATATATTGTATACTACTATTAATATTAATTTATTTTTAATTAGACATAAAAGATTTAAAACTACAATAAAGTTTAAATAATGTTTATAAAACTATCACTTCTATTATTAATAAAATAAATTTTAAAGTGTTAATAAAAGAAAGTTTAATATGCTTATGACTACACGTAACAGTACTCTTATGTTCTCCCAAATGGTTCTTGTTGAAGTTTCTTATGATAATTTAGCTAATGTACACATATATCAATATATCTAAAATTATACATTATTAGAAACACTACTAATATTAATAAAAATTAAATTATAATATTAACATAATAAAATTTAATTAATAAAATATAACATTGATAATACAAATATTAACATTAACCTTATTGTAATAAGGTTAATATATTCTTAATAATTTCATGTAATTATTATTTATGTAATAATATTATTAAATGTAATCATTTAATATTTTTTGTATGCCAACCCAATTGGTTAATGTGACTAACATAATTATTAATGGTTAACTTTAATTGATTATAATTGATCATTTCCAATCCTATTAAACACTAACAATTATAGTACATCATAATTAATCATTTATTAATGTATTAAGCAACATGAAAGATTAATAGTTTGATTATTAACTAATATTTAAAACCATAATTTATGAATACCAATGCTATTGATTATTTATTAATATTATTAGATTAAAGCCTTAATATAAGTAATATAAATAAGGACATTTTTTTTTATATTAATCAATATAATATATATTAATATTAATGTTAATGTTAATATATTAATACAAGTATAATATATTACATCTACCTAGACACCTCCCCAACAGCAATGCCAAACGGTGATGAGCCTTAGTATTGCGGCAAGAATTCTGCAACTCCATTGGCTATGAGCTTTACCTTATCAACCCGAGGTTTGCACAAAATTAGAGGTGAGAGTGCTATATACACAGTGGATGCATCATTACACAGTCGATGCATCATTCTACTTACATCACTTCTCAACGAGGGCACTTCACCATTAGGGTTCAAAACCATTCCTCTATTGGACTAAAGGTAGTCTGAATATTGATAGTGCAATGTAAAACTAGTTCTAATGCAGGAAAAGTAAATTCTTGTCAATTCAAGTGATGAAAGTTGCTAACTTATAAATGCTATGAAATGACATAAATCATCTAGCTATAGAATTACCCAAATCACTTGCAGGAAGGAAATTATGCTAATCTTGCAATTGATCATCTAGCTACTAGGACTTCTTGAAAATAGGAAGTTATTCTATCATTTCAAAATCAAAACATGCATGAATTAATTGTCTCATTCGCACTTCCAGCATAGATAAAAGTTATAACTTCTAGATTCAAAAATATAAAAGTTAATGTTATATAATCTTGCAGGGTGGAAAGGAATGGATATGCTGGTCTAGGTGGCACTTCTAGTCATGGAGTCCAAGCTTAGGGGTTATCCTTCTCCTACACTAGGTTATAGTACCATTTTAGCTCAAAACAGGGTCAAAACATTCAACTACATGTTTGCTATAGGAAACTGCTACCGGTTGTCCTGAACTGCTACATGATGTCGTGTACTACTACAAGAAGTTGGTTGAGAGGTTTTGGAGAACAAGAATGGTGTGATAAAGTGTTGGAAGGGTGAATGATAATTGTGGAAGGTGAAGGGAAGGTGAACATCACCCAAGGCCAAGCATGAAACTCCAACAAAGATGGATTTTCCTAAGACAACTTTCTCACTATGGTTGGAAAACAAAGGCTCGGAATATGGCTAGTATGCAGCAACAAAAGATGGAGGATACTTAGGTGGACTTGGTTTTAGGTGTCCCTTCCTGCAGATCAACAATCCCTACAATAAAATGCGTCTCTATTTTTATTTACAAATTATTACATGTGAACATGGAAAAACTGAGTTCGATTTAGAAAGTATGATGTAGCTATTGTTAAATACTACATATGTGGAATAGACTACCTTCTAATCCACAACAATCTCAAGAAGCGAACTTACAACTCCAAATATCTCCAAGAAGTCATTAACAATTATATAGCTAAGAATGAAACTTAACCTAGGCAATGAATAAGGGAAAAAATTTGTTTTTGGGCTGTGAGGGTGGGGTTGCCTAATCATGATTGCATAAGGGAGATGAGATAGTGGTTATTGTCACAAGATTTTCTAGTATATTTTCCTTTACTAGACTACAAGGCTAATATACTCTTTAAGCTAATGAAAGCATGGATAAGAAGTAAATGTGATCAAATTTCTAAGCTAAATAGAAAACATAAATAAGCTTCAACAATAAGTCGGCATTCTAAGCTAAGAACACAAATACAAAAGAGATGAGCTTCTGCTGCTAGGGTTGGTCCCTAACCCAAGATATTCATCCCTCAGAGTCAACTAAATGCTCCATCACAATAAAATTTCTCATTATCATAAAAATGTCAAATACATCATAACAATAATAGTCAAATGTGGTTCAACTTAATGGCTTCTTGGCTACAACAAAATTTTGAATCCTAATGAGTCCCTTAGCTTTCTTATTTATACAAAACTAGAGATACCAAAAAGTTCTAAGAAAATATGGATACTAGGATCCCTAACTCAAGAATAAATCTTCCTTAACTGCCATTGGCTTGGCTGCCAAGGAACTTGACATGCTTAGTTTTCAGTGAGATCGAGCTGATGATATAGTGGGAGGAATATTCGACTGATTTGAGGATTTAAGGAGGGAGACTACTTCCTATAATCTCTCCTTGATTTCTTCCTCCGATTCCCTGTGATCAAGTCAACCCAAAAATGCTCCATTTTTTTTCATTTAACAAAAATTAGGCCATTTGACATAGTAATTTACTTGTACTCTTCTCAGTAAGGAAAATATAATAAAATCTATAAATAAATGTGAGAAAAGGAAATTTAATAAGCTGGAGAGTATCAATGTGGCACATATAGTTTACCTATTGGTGAGCCTCATCACCAGACATTTGGCTAAATAGCCTTCCACCTCTTTCTTCATGCCTTGCCATTTTTTTTTCTTAAGGTTATTATCATTTTTTAATATCATGGACATATAGCATATGCTCTCTTATTTTATTCATCCACAGACATTTCCTTCCTTCTTGTGCCCTTCTTGCTACCCAACTCTACAATTTTATTGTGTTCCTTCACTTTGATCCGCTCTTAATTTTTTTTCGCTGCTGGTCCTTAGAAAAATTCTTTTAGACAGGAAACCTTCTACCTCCTCACTTCATCCCCATCTTATTTTTATCCTTACTCTTCTATGGTCTGGAAACTTCACTTTGATTTCAGAATTTATGGTAGCAATGTTTGGCCTTCTTGAGTGCTTCATCCATAGTTCTGGGATTATCGAATTTTATTATTTCTTTATACACAATTGGTAAAAATTCAAAAAATATCTGCACCTTAGCCTTTTCTTCTCTAATGTATGGAACATACTAAGGTAAGTTGGTGAACTTGGTCATAAAATCATCTGTGGTAAGTTGTCCCAATCTTAATTAATGGAACTCTTTTTCTCGGTCATCATAATATCTCTCGCATAGATAGTGAGCATTAGATTTCTGTTGGAAGTCCTCCCACGAAACTGTTTTCTCATCCAACACATGTATAATTTTCATCTCCTCCCACCAGAGGGTGGCCTTTCCCTGCAGTTGATAAATATCCAATCTTGTTCTCAAGTTGCTTTCATATTCATATACCTGAAAGTACTTTAAGAGCCAGGCTTATGCGTCCTCCTCTCTTTCCCCATATAATGTACGGGGTTTTATCTTTCAGAATTCTCTGTGTACTTCCTTCTTCTTCTTATTCTTATGTGATTTAGAATATATTTTATCAAATTATTGGTCACTTTCAAATTTTTCCGAAATAGATCTTTTAAGTTTTTGTTTCGACCCTTCCATCTCAACACACCTATGAATCAATTTCTCAGTCCATTCTCTAATCAGTTGTATGTGTTGTTCACTAGCTTTTATTAATTACCCATTGCTACTCCCGAGTTGTGCCATTTCATGTTGAAATTTCCTTACTATCTCTGCAAATTGAGAGGGCATGGAGGTACCACCTCCCCACCATTACACGTATAAACCACCCCCTTCGGTAGTATGTGGAGGTGAATTAAACAATCCACAGATATGAGAAAATTCCCATCTCATATTAATTATGTGCAATAGTAACTAGTGATGGTCTCTATTCATGCCAACTGTAGAAATCTGGGCTCTCACACCATTTGTAATGAATCGAGTTATACTAATTTTTTTTTTCTTGTTATATTTACAATTTAGGTGAATGGTTATAGCAATGGGAGTGGATAATTTGTTTTTATTGTGCTTATTTTTTGAGTTTTTCTCCACATACATCATGATGGGTTTCCTTCCCTAGTCTTCTATACCATGCAACCCACTAATACCAAGGTCCTCTATGATTCCACCATCATTCTGATTTGATCGTGAGTGCCATCATAGTTTGATAAGGTCTCATTTCATTAACTGGTACATGTGATATATTTATTTTAATTTGTATTAAACACCTATGGGTTATGGTCAATGGAAAAGTTAAACCACAACATCCCTAGTCCTATGATCCCATTCCTCATCTTAATGGCGAATGTATATTAAATTATGTCATGAAGTACCTTGATCACTAGACATGCTTTGATATGACACCTCGACACGACATTCTCCATGCCTAGAATCACTATGGCTCTAAGGATGTCCTCCTTATCACAATTGCTCATTCCGCCATAACCTACTCTATTGAAAATAAGCCACATAACCCGAGCCATGTGATATCGTACTAGAGTGTGGTATTGTATGCAACCTTTTCTTTATCCATGCAATGAGACTCCAATGACTAAGATTTATTAGATTTTGATCAACGACAATATGTACAACACCCCAAACTTAACCTTCCCTAACATGGTTTGGTCATCACAGAAGATGACATTCTTCAGTTGGGTTTTGAGGGTTTGCTTCCTAAATCTTACTCTAAACCCTTGGATGATTCTTCTTTAATGATGCTGGTGACCTTATGGTTTCTGGTACAATCCTATTTCCACCATCTTGCAGTTGAGAACCTGGCCCAGTAAGAGGTTTCTCTTTCGTGTTATCAAAATAACAACCCATCTTGCTTGCTGTTAGTGGTTATATTCTGTTGAGGTAAAAAATAATCCTATTTTTTGTTTTAATTTTAGATGTGCTTATCCTGCTGTGGAACTAACTTCTCTTCCCCTTCGCAGAGTCTAGATACGTAGGAGCTAGACTCAGCCTCCGAAAAACTATGGTGGGTTATTTTCCTTGGTTCATCTCTAGTTAATTACTGGTGCATCACTTTACAAATTCACTACTCGAATTTCTCCTATGGACTTATTTGTCCTAGACATTTTAATGTATAAGTTTCCCTAACTTCAACACATTGTAGTTATGATTCCACATGAGATACGACAATACTAGTATTTTTCTACTACTAGCGCTCGAGATGGGACCCAGTAAGTGGTTCCTCTTTTGTGTTATCAAAACAACAACCCATCTCGCCTACTATTAGTGGTTATCTTCTGTTCAAGTAAGAAATAATCCTATTTTTTGTTTTACTTTTAGATGTACTTATGTTGTTGCAGAACTAAGTTCTCTTCCCCTTTGCAGAGTCTGGATACGGAAGAGCTGCAGCCACCCCACAAAAAACTATGGTGGGTTATTTTTCTTGGGTCATCTATAGATAATTAGTGGCACAACCCTTTACAAATTCACTAGTTGATTTTCTCCTGTCTAATTTTTTTCCTAAATCTTTTAATGTACAAGCTTCCCCAACTTCAACATATCACAATTATGCTTCCACGTGAGATATGGCTATACTAGTATTTTTCTACTACTAGCACTCAAGATGGCTAGCTAATTGAATTCATAATTTAATTATTGATACCATGGACTAACTTCTCCTTTGTTGGGGTGTGCGGATGAAAGTATTCTCTAGTGGCTTATCCAATAAGTTTGGTATTCATTTTGGTTTCTTGCATACTAATTTAGGGCTCAACATTACTCCAGGTTTGTTTTGATTTTTGAAGTCCCCTCCTTCAAGGTAAGACACTGCAACTGTAAAATCATACTTAAGACTTTTAATGGACGTATTGAGTTCATTATACAAAAAATATATTGCTATTAAAATTGTTTCTAGATTTACTCCTCGATCTTGAATGGAGAATGGTCTAGCATTGTTTAAGTTTTATATTTCTTTTAGAGGAATTGTTGCTTGAAATCTGTCACTTGGGTTCCATCCATAGGCCACTATGAACCTTCTTTTCCTAACTCTATTGAGGATTTGTTTCCGACTGAACCTTAGTTCACCTTTACATTGAAATTCCACTATTTTGAGCAATTTTACTTCTTATTTCATTATCAGAGTGTATTCACCTATAATTTATTGGGGGTTTTCCTTATGTTTGCTTGAGACTCTTTATTTCTATGGGTTTCCTATTCCACTTCTTTAGTAATGAATGTCGCTATGTTTATGGAATATTGTTCCAAAATGATTTTTCACTTAATTGCAGTTCATTGTAGCTTCACATAGATACTAAGCTTATGATGCGGTTTCTTAAAGACCACTCTGCTAAACCCATGGAGGTGTTGGCATGATTGTTATCACAATTTTATTTTGTTTTTTCAAAATACCTTTCTCTATAATTTACACATTCCTAGTTTCAATTTCAGAGATTTCCCAACCAATGTTTTAGGGGAATTTTTTGTTTGATGATTTTGTTAGAGTCATGTGCACTCTCTACAGTTATCGTTTGCTTTTTTGATAGCATAAATTTGGTTTGGATATCACCTCTAAGAATCTAATGGAGTAGTATTCGATCTTGTTAATATATTACTTGAGTTATTTTAATCACTTGATTAATATTTTTCAGTTATGCACTGACTCATGTGTTTCTAGTTTTTACAAAATTTTTGTGTGTACTTTATCTCTTATTATAAATCTACACACGTGATGGTTACAAAGTACTAGATGTCTTTAGTAAGAATTTCTCAAAGAGGACAATGTAGTAGAGTGTAGGTTTTAACACTGTATGGAAACTACCTGCATACGAATTCTAAAACGTAGAAAATAAACAATGCGAGAGCATAACACATAAAACACATATACATAGAGATTTCCCCTTGATCCAAAAACCAGGACTACTAGATTGATTTTTCTTTATTTTCCTTTTGATGTTACAATACATATTTATACGAGCCGAAGCATCCAATACAATGGACTGAAAACCATCATGTCCAAAACCATGGACCGAAAACCATCGTGTCCAAAACCATGGACTGAAAACCATTGCGTCCAAAACCATTTGCAAAAATTATGCGCAAAACCATATGTAGGTCCACCTAACCTAATATAGGATCCTGTTATCACCCGAAGAAACCCTCCTAGGTTGTATATCAGACATGCTCGGGAACATTACAAACTCAACAAAAATGTTGGAAAATGGTGGATGAATGAAAGAAATAATGCATATTCAAGCCAGATAACCACTTCTACTATGCTTAACCCCAGACATGGGAGAACACCCCCAGACTACAAGGCTTTAGACCACCAATTACTCATAGTTTTAAGGAAAATGTGATGATGGAGAATACCGATCGCACCAGTAGATGCACAGGACCCTGTGATGGCTAGCTGCTACCAGTTAAAAGGTCTGTAAATTCTATTTCCCAATGCCTAGATAGGATGACAGCTCTCTCGCATTAAAATAACAAAAACCTGCATACAAATTCAATGATACAAGCTAGATTCTTACACAGAGGGTGGATGACAATGCCTCTAATGCCAAACATCCACAGCACATGAATAAAAGTATAACAGGCACAACCTGGAACAAAGAAGAAGAAGTGGAAAGTGAGCATTCAATAATGAAAGAAGCTTGCATTAGCTGAAAATGAATACCAGAAGCTGCAGGTATAACAGTGGTTATAGTCTCTAGAAGTTTAACTTTACATCAAAAACACATTCATCAACCCTCATTACATTTTCTTTGTGGGTATATATGGAGGTTGGTTACAAAAATCTCTGCTAACCTATGCGTGAAGGGGTCATAACTGACCACTGTTGGCTAGTTGAATTGTTTATGAATTAAACATTCAAGTACCACATTAATTGTCAACCAGGGAAAGTCTTTTTATTTCAAAGGCTACTGCGTACTATATGTACTTAAAGTCTAAAAGCATCGAAAAGCTGTAGTATACGTAATTCTTACGCTATGTCATTACAGTACTTGTTAAGATGAAAGCAATTAATTAAAACTACGAATTTGGAAAGCGAAGTAATGGACGCTCTCTTGGAAGAGGATCAGGACCCTATACTCCAGATGGGGACGTTCAGCACCTGCCCCTGTAATCAGATTTACTAATGCACACTGCACTCTCATTCACCTGTGAGAAACAAACTCAAGTGATTAATGAAACAGAGTACCAGCAAAACAAAGAATACCAGAGGTAATGCTATCAAATCCAAACAGAGTACCAGAAAGAAACTACTGCACACTTACACACTTGACAAGAAAGTAAATGGGTGAATCTTGTGAGGAAGGTGGGCCCAGTACCTCTCACAAGATTCCCCAGGAAAACGAAGATGGGATTAAGTGCTCAAAACAGTTTTATATTCATCTGCCAAAAAGATTAAATACAATAGAGTTCAGACTTGCTGATGTTCTCAGAATCTCGCTTATCGACTGACCATAGACACCGACTAATCCCTTTTTCATGTAGATGTCTCCTCTTTATAGAGGAGACATCTATTACAATAAAGCATTACAGCCTATTTAGTTAACCCATCTTGTCAAAAATAAGCAATTCAGAGTGCTGTTACAACAGTATGATAATACATTCTTTTCTTGAGCTTTAGCTGTTACACAGCGGGTAACTGACTTTGACCGTCTTCTCGGGATCTTCATATTCCTTCGCCATTTCCCCATGTTGTTCATGCCGACTGTGTTCTTCTTTCTTTAGACTTCCGTTTGATTATGCCACATCAAGATTCTTTAGATAGCTGCCATCTGTTGTTCGTGGCTGTTACAAAATAGCTTGCTTTAGGTAATTGCTGTTGCTGACTGTAGCAACTACGGAGTTGCTGCTTCTCGTGTTGCAGCAACTGCGTAGTTGCTGTTTTTGGTGTTACAGCAACTTCGTAGTTGCTGTTTTTGGTGTTACAGCAACTATACATTATAACTCCTGCAAGCTTAAGGCAATTATTTGACAATTTAGTCAGCGTTTCCAAGGATAAGTATAAAGATATTCACGAATATGAAATAAACAATTAAACATAGATATGCGGAAGGTTACTTCATACCTTGGGGTCAATATATCATTATAAAATAAAAGCTTTCAACTTATGACTGCAAAAGGGTAATAATACGGCAAAAGATAAGGTCAAAAATAGGTCAATTGTGAGTCCCAACAACCACCAACCACATTAACTGCTTGATATGGGTCTCTGATACATTTTGATTATTTTAGTTGACAAAATGACCTTTCTGCTGCTTTGTTTTACTTCACAAACAGTTGAAATGTCGTGTTTATCTGCTTAAGGCTATCGTTCTCATCCTTGGCCGTGCTGCTCTTTAAATGTGGTAGTTGAGGATTTAATGTGCAGATTGTTGGATCATGGCCTCCTTCCTCCCTCGGGTGCACAGGACTACCAACAACACAAAAATTGCATGGAAAACAAACGAGGAGCTAAGAACGAATGCTAGCCGTTGGATGGCTTAGACGAACAACCAAGATCTGATGGCAGGAGGCAATGGGAATACACAGAGGCGCAATTGATTATAAGTCGTTGGATCAGACAGATTGGATGACGGAGATCAAGTTACGTCATCTATCGGAAGGCTTATGCGCGGGAAGAATATAGGTCATTGGATCTCGGGCGGGGATTATCGGACGACAATCGGAAGCAGGAGCTACGCGACGGTTAACAAGCGGGAGGATGTACGAGAGAGGGTGGTAAGCGGTTTCCCCGCACCACTTATGGAGTTGTGGTGGTTTTCGTATGTGAGCATGCGATGTAGTCAGAATGAGACACGTGGTTGTAGGGTCCGGGGGAAACCACTTTCCCTGCGGGCTATCAGTCGTGCGGTTTATGGGAGCGGGGGTAGCGTATGACGTTGGATCACAAAGCGGAGGATCGGACGGCGGTCGATAATCACGCACGTGCTTTGAGTGATGTGATAGATGAGGGCCCGTCGGGTTATGTGATTTGCAAAGGCGTGTAGTTATATGCACTTTGAAACCTTAGTGCCTGGGGCTAAACGAAAAATGAGTTTATTTGGGGTTTAAACAGGTTATCGGGGTTTTATAGTGTTTAAACAAAAAATGTGTGGGAGCTAGGGGAAAAAGGGTTTATGCGGGGTTTAGAAAGGATTATAGAGGAAAATGGAAATAATCGGTTCAGGGGAAATAAGGAGAACGGAAGAGGAGGCGGAAACAGAGGTGGTGGGATTTATAAGGGCATAAAGCAAATGAAGGGGGAAAGATTAAATGAACTGCTGCGAGCCTTATACAACCAAAGCCAGCACTACCCAACACCTATTTTTATCCATCAAATATTGAAGAACATAACAAAGCTAACATTGGTTCGTTCTGGGGATGAGATCCTCCCTGTGAGGTCTCAAGAACCTGCAGATCAATGCCCTCCTGATGAAAACAAATTAGCAAATTTCCTATTATTCCATTGGGCATCGAGTCTACTTTGCCTATACAAAAATGAATAAAACCAAATATTTACAACCTTTAACGCCAAAGGCCTTAAACAACATAATTCTTCAGAAATCGCCCATTAACTGGGCCATCAAAAACTGCTTCTTCTCCCATAGTTTTCAGTATGAAGGTGTTGTTCCCTTGAATCTGTGAAATGATGAAAGGCCCTATCCAAAAACCATCAAATTTCCCATGGTTTCTTTTCTTTTCCTTCAATTCATCCCACTTCAAAACCAAGTCACCAACCTGAAAATTATCTGATTTTCTCTTCCTATCAAAAGCATCCTTCATCTTTTTCTGATGTGCTATAGCCTTTTCAACCAGCTGCTCTCTAATCTAATGTACTTCTGCTAAATCAATGATACTCTTTGCCATGTCTTCTTCCTCATTCTGCTCCTCTTGAAGGAATTTTACCACAGGGAGAGTTAGCTGAATTGTGAATACAACCTCAGTGCCATATACCAACTTGAAAGGAGAATTCCCTGAGGATTTCTTAATGGTCACTCTGACAGCCCACAATGCATATTTGAGCTTAGAGTCCCAATTATTTTTATTGTCCTCTAATAGTTTCTTAATTATCCTTATCAGGATTTTATTAGAGGATTCTGATAGACCATTTCCTTGAGGATAATATGAGGTGGAATGAACAAGTTTAACACCCATAGAATCACACATTTCCACCAATTCTTTTTCCCTGAAAGCTGTTGCATTATCTATGACTAATTTGTGTGGACAACCAAATCTGGTAAAGATGTTTTCAATTAAAAATTTCATGACCACCTTATGATCAGCCTTCCTACTAGGAATAGCTTCGATCCACTTGGAAAAATAATTAGTGGCTACTAATATCCATCTATGCTGGGCACTGGAGTGTGGATTGATCTCTCCAATGAAATCCAAGCTCGACTCCTGAAAAGGTCCTTTTGCAAGTATTGGTTTCCAAGGAAGGGACTTCAATTTTCTTTTCCCTTCAAATCTTTGGCACATGTCACAAGATTTAACAAATGAAAATACATCAAAAAATAAAGTGGGCCCATAGTACCGAGCTCTGAGAATTTTATGGGTAGTGGTTTTCCAATAATGGTGCCCTCCACACATGCTCGAATGAAATTGTTGCATAACTTCTTTTGACTGTTCTTTATCCAGACACCTCAAAAACATTCCAGATGGATCCCTCCAGTAGAGCAGACTTTCATTGATGCAATATTTAGCTACCCTAAGCTTTATAGTTCTCTCTTGACTTTCAGTAAAGCTTGAAGGGATTTATAGCTTCAACAAGAAATTAATTATTGTAGAATACCAATTACATGAAGCTAGATTTTTTGCCACCAGCTGCTTTCTCTGTGGTTCAACTGTTTCTTCCTCTTCTGCCTAACCATTTTCTGCAATCATGCACAGGAAATCAATATCCAATGATCTGCAATTTTCTTCAGCCAATAACTTAGCAAGACCCTGACCTCTGACCAGCTTGGTGAGCTTTAATTATATATTAAATTCTATCATCTTCGCAATCCATTTTTCCCTTCTTCCATCAACATCAGGTTGTGTTAAGACATCTTTTATTGCAGGAGAGGGTACATATGCAATTATCTTGGAATGTAGAATATAGACTCTAAAAGCCTTCAAGGATTTGATAAGGGCATATTCTTGTTTTTCAATCATATCATACCTTAGTTCAGCATCCCTCAAGTTCTTGCTGAAAAATGCTACTGGATGTTTTGAACCTTCTTCATCTGCCTGCAATAGAACTGATGCAATGATGTCTTCAGAAGCAAATGACAATATATGGAATTCCTTGTTGTAATCTGGACTTATTGAAGTGGGAGCCTCCATAATAGTTGTTCTAATAGACTCAAAAGATTCTCTTACTGCCTCAGACCATCTTACCTCTGATCCTTTCTTCAACGTGGAGGTTACATGCTTCACCAATTCTACAAGATTTGGAATAAACCTTCTCACAAAATTTATTTTTCCCAGAAAAGACTGGGTATCTTTCTTAGATCTAGGGACAAACAAAGTCTGTATTGATTTTACTCTTTCTGG
The DNA here is from genome assembly GCA_031772625.1 of Pinus tabuliformis. Classification (NCBI taxonomy): domain Eukaryota; kingdom Viridiplantae; phylum Streptophyta; class Pinopsida; order Pinales; family Pinaceae; genus Pinus; species Pinus tabuliformis. The sequence goes on from CM062809.1 coordinate 503,268,647, forward strand.
GTCAATTCGAACACTTGTAGTAGACACAACATGTCCCAACAGCTTGCCTTCTTCTAAAGCAAATTGAGACTTTTTAGGATTGACTGAAATCCCAAACCTTCTGCACTTCAGAAACACTTTTTCAAATGTTGTAAATGATTTTGATGGCTGCTGGAGTATATTGTTATATCATCAAGGTAGATGAGGAAAAATTTATCCTTCTCCCCCACAAATGCTATATCCATAGCTCTTTGAAAGGTTTCTCCAACATTATCAATCCAAAAGGCATTTTAGCATACATAAAAGTGCCCCAAGGAGTGGTAAATGTAGTCTTCTCTTAATCATCTAGGTGCACAACAATCTAATTAAAGCCTAAAAATCCATCCAAGAAAGACATTACTTTGGCTCCTGAGACCTTTTTCAGCAAAAGCTCCATCTTTGGTAGAGGATAGTTGTCTTTCTTGGAGCATTTATTGAAATTTCTGAAATCAACATATAGTTTGATTTCTCCACTCTTCTTCCTCACGACTACTAGATTGGCTACCCATTTGGAGTATCTAAGAGGAACTATAATCTTGGCAGCTAGTAATTTTTTAATTTCTTTTTCAATTAGAGGAAGAAGCATAGGATTTATTGGTCTCAGCTTCTGTTTGAAAGGAATGGTGTCTTTCTCTAGAGGGATTTGATGCTGAATGACCTTTTTGTCATAAGTTTTCAGGTCACTATACTCCCAGGCAAACACATCAGCAAATTGCTTCATTAATTTGCAGTATTCAGCACTTTGGTCAGCAGACAAATGATAAGACAGATGTATGTATCTGGGTTGACCTGGAATCCATATGTCATTCTTACAGACTGCAAATTGATCTTCTTTTTGGGCAGCCTTGTAAGGCACATCATTCTAGTCAAACAGTCTTTCAAGAGGAATTAAAACCTTAGGAATATGATTATTAGGGAGCTCGACAATGCTATTTTTACTAATTTTATTTCTAAGCTGGGAGTGGGGGTTTTCTTCCAAGGCATCATTCTCTTGGTGAATTTTCATTTTAGAAAACTCATCAATTACCTGAAGGAACGTATTTATCTCATCATCATCATCAAAAACTTTTCAATGCTAGACATTATCAGGCAAGGGTGGTCTGTATTTCATTTGGACTTCATACACTAGTCTAGGAGGCATAAGAGGGATAAACAGACTAGCAGACACAACAAGGGAATTAGCAAGCTGATTTTGGGCTCTAGGAATGTATGAAATACATAAATAATCAAAAGAATCTCTGATTCTCCATACCTCATCTCTGTATGCTTTTAGCCTTGGGTGCTTTGCTTGAAATGTTTTAATAACTTGTTGAATGATCAAATCATCATCTCCAAATACCTTCAGCTTCATGATTCCTCTGTCTTTTGTTGCATTAAGGCCCAATAGCAGAGCTTCATATTCTGCTATATTGTTAGTGACTTGAGAAACAAGCTTAAAAGACAGTTGAATGATTTCTTGTTGTGGAGAAATTAGCACCACCCCTGCTCCTACAGTCTCCCTAGAAAATGCTCCATCAAATAACATCTCCCAAACCTGGTTTCCTTGCTCTTCTTTGGACTGAGCAATTGGTTTCTTGAGCTACAATAAGGCCTTCTGAGATTGTTCTATTTGGAGAATACATGTTCCAAAATCAGTGTCCACAGCATAAATGGGATGATCAGTAGGATTCTTCTCATCACTGATGATGTATGCCAACTGTGCTTCCCTATATAATCTCCTGCTTTCCCCTAAAAAAATGGCACAGTAGCATAAGATAAGTCATATAGTGATGTCCCACCTAGTCTCTTGATCCATCCTCTGGACAACAGCATGCCAAACTTAGGAGGGACATCTGCTACCACAATATCCATCATCATACTCTTCATGGGTAGCTGAGTTAGGGTAACAGCCAGATCTTTAATCAATCCAAGACATTTCACTTTGCTTGAATCAAAAGAGAATAAACGATGATAGGGTCTAGTTATATCAAGGCCTAACTCTTCCATGACAGCTTTAGGCATTAAATTGTGGCTAGCCCCTGTGTCTAGCAGGCAATTGTGGAGGGTTTTGTCATGAATGGTCAAGGAGACATAAAAAGATGGGGAATTATTGTCGGCAAGTTCAATCATGGGACTAAGCACAAAAACATGCTTATCATCTTGCAAATTGACAGAGTCAGAGGAGGTTTGTGTGATTTCCAGTTCAAGGGCCTCAAGGATAGAATTTCTACATATTTCACTCTTTACCAACTCTACCAGAGGCACAGATATTTTCAATTTCTGAACTTCTGACTCTAAGCTAAAAGAGGAAGGTAACTTATCAGAACCTCTTACCTCTTGCACTGGAACTTTGAGGATGATTGGATCAGTTGTTGGTCTTCTCTGTCTGATATTCTGTGACTCTGTTTGGACAACAACTCTTTGGACAGGATTCTCCTTGACATTTCTTGCATTGGACCTCAAGTTGTATCTTTTTTGTTCACCAGTTTGTAGAACAGCTTCTTTGTCCCACTCTTGACTATCTTGTTCTCGTAGCAATGATTCTTCATAAGCAGCCAATGTAAAAAATGCAGCACTGCCTTTATCTTCCATGCAGTGAATTTCATCCTCATCTTCAAATTGTTCCTCCTCCATGACTACATTCTGGAAGGGAGCTTTAACTTTATGTTCTTCTTTTGATTCTTCACCCCTCTGCATTATTTGTAACTGTTCATTTGCTCTTCTAAATGGATTGGGATTTCTTGGAGCAAATGTGTTCTGATGCCTTGTTTTTCCTGAGTTTTGCTCAACCTTTAGCTTAGAAACTTCAGCAGCCAATGACTCTATCATCTTAGTCATTTTATCTAATTTAGGTTTTGAAGGTGAAGCAGAAGAAGTAGAAGCCTGACCTCTCTGCCTCCTTCTGTTATATTGACTTTTTAGCTTTTCTGCAGCCATGATATTAGACTCTACTTCTAGGCTTGCATCCTGCATGTCTGCCAGCATAGCACATCTCCTTTCTCTCAACAACAGGCAGAAATAAGAATCAAAAGCATTGGAATAAGTGAGTTTGGCAGAGGTGGGGGTAGGCTTTACCTCAGTTGGTATCTTACTATACAGACAGTTGAATCTTTTATTAAAATCGGGCAATGATTCACCATTTTCCCTCTTTATGTTACCAAACTCAGTATGATAATACAGCAAGTCCTTTTTATCTCCCCAGTGCTTCAAAAATGTATCATATAATACTTCAATATCAGTTATAGATCTCTGGGGTAATTCTTTCAACCACTTCCTGGCCTCTCTATCAAGGCTGTGAACAAAAACTCTCATCCACACATCATTTTCACTTATATCTAAATTATCAGCATAACTATAAAAAGCTTCAAGATGTTCTTTTACTGTTACTCCCTCTGTATCAATGAATTTAGGCATATATTTATGATATTCTCCCACAGGCATAGGATTTAAAGGAGCAGACAAGACTAAAGGTCCATATCTAGTAGCTACAATTCTTTCTATCTTTGTGGGTACTTGCTAGCCTGCCATGCTTGGGATATGTGGAAGAATACTGGCAGATTGAATAGTAGGAAGTAATGTGATGGATGGCAGAGACAAAGGGATGATTTGGACTATATGGGAAACTTTCTTTGGACTGAGATTCAAAGGGGAACTAGATGGACAAGTGGCTAAATTAATCTCTAAAGGAATTTCCTTATTAACAGTGCTGAGCTCTAAATCTTTAAACTGTATATCTTCAGCTATAACTTTATCTTTCAGAGATGCATGATATTTCTTAGGCTTACCTCATCCTGATGCCCCTTTCTATGATGCTTTCTTCAATTTGACAGTCCTCTCAGGTTTAGGTACTGATTCAACTGGTGTTTTCAGAGGATTTCTTCGAGTATGTCTCACAAACTGAGCCAGAACTTCAATGTGGAGTCGCCAAAGGATGGTCTTCCTCCAACAATGTAAACTTTGAAACGGGAACTATAAACTCATAACGGGAACTCTGGCCAAAAAACCCCAAAAAAACATCAAAAACAGTGCTAAAAATGAAAAGTGTTGATGCTGGAATAACACCTTTTCTTTTCTTGGGTAAATTTTCAACATGTTTTAAAAATGGTGGTGAAAACCAATTTTTTGCACAAAAATTATCCAAAAAACACCCTCAAAACGAAAAGTGTTAATTCTGGAAGAACACTTTTTTTTTCTCGAAAGTAAAATTTCAACATTTCGAAATAATGGCGTAAAATATTTTTTCATGACCCCGAAAAACATTAAATTTAAAAAAAATAATGAAAACATAAAATAAAATTAAAAATTAAAAATTAAAACAATGGAAAAACACAAAACAAAAAAAAAGTTTAAAAAATAACAAAACATAAATTAAGATATATAATAAAAACAAAACACAAAATAAAAATATAAAACTTAGAAAAAATCAAATATAAAAAAATATATATATATATATCGATCATAAAAATGTAAAAAAAATAAAATTAAAAAAGTAAAAAAATTATAAATTATAAACAAATAAATAGTGAAAATAAAAAATAAAAAAAAATAAAAAACCATCAAAAAATTGGCAAAAGAAAAAAAAAATACGGAAAAGAAACAAAAAAACATTTAAAAAAAACTAAGAATTAAGTAGGTAAAAATAGAAAAAAAAAATTAAGAAAAAACAAAAAAAATTAAAAAAAACTAGATTTAAAAAAATAGAAAATTAACCAAAAAAAAAAAAAAGAAGTTAAAAAAAAAAAAATTATTTCACAAATCGAAAAAGAATTTGGAAAAAAAAATAAATTTCAATATATATATATATATATATATATATATATATATATATATATATATATATATATATATATATATATATATATATATATATATATATATAATTAAGTAAGTAAAAACAGAGAAATTAAAAAAAAACATTAGCAAAAACTGGGAAAAAAAAGAAAAAGAAATTAAAAATAAACTAGTTTTAAAAAAAAATTAGAAAATTAACGAAAAGAAATTAAAAAACTAGTGAAATTAATATTAAAAAGAAAAAAAATCAAATTAAAAAAAAAAAACCCAAAGAATGCATATTTTTTATTAAAAAAAAAAAATCTAATTATTTTTTATTAAACCTACTATTTTTATTTTAAAAAAGGAAAAAAAAAAAAATTAAATTCAAATTTTATTTTAAACAATCTTTTTTTTAAACATTTTTTTTTAATTTTAAAATACAAATAATAAAAAACATTTTAATTTTTTTTCAAAAAAAAAAAAAAAAGTTTTAATTTCAAATTGAAAAAAAATTATTACAAAAAAAAATAAAATTTAATTATTTTTCTTTTAACGGAATTTTTTTAAACCTAACCTTTTTATTTAAAAAAAAATTAAATTAAAATTAAATTTTTTTAAACAATTTTTTTTTTTAATTAAAAAAATTATAATTTTTTTTAAACAATTTTTTTTTAAATTTAAAAATAGAAATAGTTAACAAAAAATAAAAAATAAAATAATTTTTTAATTTCCATATTTAATTAAAAAAATTATAGTTGTTTTTAAACATTATAATTTTTAAACAAACATTTAAACATTATAATTATAATTTTTTTTAAACAAACCCTTTTTTTTTAATTAAAAAAATTATAAATTTTTTTAATTTCCATATTTAAAAATATTATTAAAAAAAAAATTTAAAATTTAAATATTTTTTTAAACGTATTATCTTTTTTTATTAAAAAAAAATTAACTTTTTTGGGCCCCGCCCCCGGCCACTCGTGGTGGCGCGACCGTGGGCGGAGGGCCTGTGGGCAGGCACCTCTGCCCACGACCGCGCCACCACGGGCGGCCGGGGGGCAGATGGTCGATTCCCAGAATCGACCCCCCACCCCGCGGCCGCCCGTGGTGGCGCGGCCGTGGGCAGAGGTGCCTGTGGGCAGGGGGCGGGGGGGCGGGGGTCCAAAAAATTTGATTTTTTTTAATAAAAAAAAGTAATTCCGTTAAAAAATATTTAAATTTTAATTTTTTTTTTAATAACTTTTTTAAATATGGAAATTAAAAAAATTATATTTTTTTTAATTAAAAAAAAAGTTTGTTTTAAAAAAATTACAATTAAAATGTTTAAATATTTATTTAAAAATTATAATGTTTAAAAAAAATTATAATTTTTTTAATTAAAAAAAACAAGTTTGTTTAAAAAAAAATTATAATTTTTTTAATTAAAAAAAAAGTTTGTTTAAAAAAAATTTAATTTTTATTTTTATTTTTTTTGTAAATGAAAATGTTAGTTTAAAAAAAAAAAAAATTATTATTAACTTATAAAAAAAATCAAAAAAATGCATTTTTTTGGGTTTTTTTTTAATTTGAATTAAAAAAAAAAAAAATCAAAAATAGGTATTATTTTTATAAATTGTAAATGTTTTTATTTATTTATTTATTTATTTTTTCATTTGAAAAGACATATTTTTTGCCATTTTTAATATTTTTTTGGGTTTTTTTTATAATTTGATTTTATTTTTGTTTTTTTAAATAATTTTTTTACTAGCTTTTTCATTTTTTCGTGAATTTTTTTTTTTTTTTTTAAACTAGTTTGTTTTTAATTTTTAATTTTTTTTCCTAGTTTTGCTAATGTTTTTTCTTAATTTCTCTATTTTTACTTGCTTAATTTTATATATATATATATATATATATATATATATATATATATATATATATATATATATATATATATATATATATATATATATATATATATATATATATATTTTTTTTTTTTTTTTTTTTTTTCCAAATTCTTTCAGGGTTTATGAGATAATTTTTTTTAACATATTTTATTTTTCTCTTTTTTATATATTTTTTTATATTTATTTTTTACAGACAATTATTTCATTTGGATTGAAAATTTAATTAACAATGTATAAATATGTAGAATATCGAAAATGCAAAATATCAACATTCTTTTTTAAATATGCAAAACAATAAAAACCTCACTACGAAAAAAATTAAAAAAAAAATTAAAAACAAGATAATATGAAGAAGAAGACCACTTCCAAAATTATTCATTTTAAAAAATAATTATTTACTTTTCATACAATAAAAAAATTTAAAGTCAAAAAATAGGTCTTTTAAAAAAAGGGTGCGATGTAGAATAACCACTTTTTTAAATCAGCATGAAAATCACTACTATTCACTACCATTCTAAAACGCAATGTACATAAAAAAAATTAAAGTGCCAAAAACTATGTTCTAAAAAAAACATGTGTGTTCTGCATCACCCCTTTTCAAAATCGGGTCACTTTTTTGCTATCTTTACAAAACAGGTAACAGTATCAGTTCCCGTTTCAAAGTTTACATTGTTCTCCAATGGAGTCGCCAGATAGATGATTACAACCAAGTTATTTGTTCAAACCTTGTCTATCATCAAAGCTTTAAACTGTGTCATTTTCCCAGGGAAGTTGATCTTCAATTCTCCTCTCCCCGGCAACAGCGCCAATTAATGTTATCACCCCAAGAAACTCTCCTAGGTTGTATATTAGAGATGCTCGGGAACATTACAAACTCAACAAAAATTTTGGAAATTGGTGGATGAATGAAAGCAATAATGCATATTCAAGCTAGTTACCACTTCTACTATGCTTAACCCCAAACATGGGTGAACACCCCCAGACTACAGGGCTTTAGACCACCAATTACTCACAGTTTTAAGGAAAATGTGATGATGGAGAATACTGATCACACCAGCAGATGCACAAGACCCTGTGATGGCCAGCTGCAATGAATTAAAAGGTCTGTAAATTCTATTTCCTAATGCCGAGACAGGATGACAACTCTCTGGCATTAAAATAATAGAAACCTGCATACAAATTCAATGATACAAGCTAGATTCTAACGCAGAGGTCGAATGACAGCCCCTCTAATGCTAAACATCCACAACACATGAATAAAAGTATAACAGGCACAGCCTGGAACAAGGAAGAAGAAGTGGAAAGTGAGAAATCTACAGCAAAAGAAGCTTGCATTAGCTGAAAATGAATACCAGAAGTTGCAGGTATAATAGTAGTTACAGTATCTAGAAGTTGACCTTTACATCAGAATCACATTCATCAACCCTCATTACATTTTCTTTGTGGGTATATATGGAGGTTGGTTACAAAAATCTCTTCTAACCTATGCATGGAGGGGTCATAACTGACCACCATACACATTAACTGCTTGATATGGGTCTCTGATAAAATTTGATTGTTTTAATGGACAAAATGACCTTTCTGCTGCTTTACTGTACTTCATGAACCAGTGAAATTCCCTGTTTATCTGCTTAAGGCTGTCCTTCTCATCCTTGGCCGTGCTGCTCTTTAAATGTGGTAGCTAAGGATTTAATGTGGAGATTGCTGGATCATGGCATCGTTTCTCCTTCGGGTGCACAGGACTGCTAACAACATGAAAATTGTGTGGAAAATGAATGAGGAGCTGAGACTGAACGCTAGCCGTTGGATCGCTCAAATGAACAACCGAGATCTGATGGCGAGAGGCGATGCGAAGACATAGAGGCATAATTCATTATAAGCCGTAGGATCAGACAAATTGGATAGCAAAGATCGAGTTACATGGGCTATCGAAAGGTTTATGTGCGGGAAGAATATAGGCCATTAGATCTCGGGCGAGGATGATCAGACGACAATCGAAAGTGGGAGTTGCGCGACGGTTAGCAAGTGGGAGGACATACGAGAGAGGGTGGTAAGCGGTTTCCCCGCACTGCTTATGGAGCTGTGGTGGTTTTCGTACGCGCGCATGCGATGCAGTCAGAATAAGACACGTTGCTGTAGGGTTCGGTGGGAAACTGCCTTCCCCGTGGGCTATCGGTCATGCGGTTTACGGGAGTGGGGGTAGCGTATGACGTTGGATCACAAAGTGTAGGATCAGATGGCGGTGGATAATCGTGCACATGCTTTGGGTTATGTGACAGGTGAGGGCCCACTGGGTTATGCGATTTGCGAAGGCACGTAGTTATATGCGCTTTGAAACCTTAGTGCCTGGGGCTAAACGAAAAATGAGTTTATTTGGGGTGTAAATGTATTATCGGGGTTTTATAGTGTTTAAAGAAAAACGCGTGGGAGTCGGGGGAAAAAGGGTTTATGCGAGGTTTAGAAAGGATTATAGAGGAAAATGGAAATAATGGGTTAAGGGGAAATAAGGAGAATGAAAGAGGAGACAGAAACGGAGGTGGCAGGAGTTATAAGGGCATAAAGCAAATGAAAGCGGAAAGATTAAATGAACTGCTGTGAGCCTTATACAACCAAAACTCGCACTGCCCAACACCTATTTTTATCCATCAAATGTCGAAGAACATAGCAGAGCTAACAGGTCCAAAAGACAAAAAATTTTAGGGGGTTACATGCACTCCTCAAACCCCCTGTGACCCCCTCTCTACACAATTAGCACAACAAATGGGGGGCTCCACCCCCCCTCTAACTCCTCAGTTAACTACATGGGCTAGTCGTGCAAAACATATAACACAACCCAATATTCTCTCACTTGTTGTTTTCTTTCCACACTGGGCCACAAGAGAGCTTAGTCATTTATCTAGCCCTATAATGCCCATTGTTTCTCTACACCAAGAGAACTACTCAGAGCTTACAGATTTTCTCGATGCATCTGCAGTATTCCTCAAAGTGTCCACCTTTACCAGCAACATCCTTTTGTCTTCTATCATATCCCTCACAAAGTGATATTGAACATCAATGTGCCTTGTCTTTGAATGATATGCAGGGTTCTCTACCAAGAAAATTGCACTTTGGCTGTCACAATCTATCCTTATAGCTCCCTGTACTAACCCCATACTTGAACAAAATCTCTGCAACCAAGCTACTTCCTTTCTTGCATGAGTGCCTGCCATGTATTTTGCCTTTGTAGTTGATAGTCCCACTACATATTGTTTCTTACTCATCCAACTAACTACACCTCCAAACAGGTTAAACACATACCCACTTGTAGATATTCTCTAATCTAGATCTCCAACCCAGTATGCATCAACAAAGCCACGAATATCCAACACTTTGTCCATTCCTGGTCTTCCTTGGTAGCACAAACGATAATTAATAGTGCCACGCAAATACCTGAAACCTCCCTTCACTATTGTCGAGTGCTCCTTCCCTAGTTTTGACATAAACCTACTCAATACTCCCACTACATGTGCAATGTTTGGTCTAGTGCAGACCATTTCATACATCAAGCTACCAACTGCACTTGCATATGGAACACTAGACATGTCCTCTTCCTCTTCTTGTGACTTGGGACACTATTCAACAGATAACCTCACACCTATAAGAATATGAACCTTCACCGGTTTATTATCCTGCATAATGAACCTCTGTAGTATTGTCTCGACATACTTCCTCTAGTTTAGCCAAAGCTTCCTCTAAGCCCAGTCTCTTTTAGTTTCCATGACCAAAATATAGTTTGTAACATCAATATCTTTCATGTCGAATTTGGAAGACAATTGGGTCTTCAAATCCTAGATAATTTATTTATCATTTCCAACCAGCAACATACCATCCACATACAAGACCAAATAAATAACACAGCCACCAATTGATTTTAAATACACACAATGATATTCTTTTCTTTTGGTGAAGCCAAGTCCCATATAAATGTATCAAATTTCTGATACCACATCCTTGGTGACTATTTTAAGCCATACAAAGACTTCTTTATCTTGCATGCCATTTGTTTCTTACCCTTCAACACAAATTCTTCACATTGCTTCATGTAGATCTCCTCTTCTAGATCCCCATGAAGAAATGTTGTCTTCACATCCATCTGTTCTACCTCAAAATCAAAAGCAGCAATAAGAGAATAAAAGTAATCTAATAGAAGCTACCTTGGCAACAGGAGAAAAATATCACCAAAATAAATTCCTAGCACTTGGGAATAACCTTTTTCTACCAACCGAGCTTTGTATTTCTCCACCTTTCCTTCTGCATTTGTTTTCTTTTTTAACACACATTTGCTTCCAATGGGTTTCCCTCCAGCCGACAACTCCACCAGATCCCAAGCCTCATTTTTGTGCAAAGTTTCCATTTCATCAACCATGGCATCTTTCCAGAGTTTTCCATCCTATGAATCTACTACTTCCTTCACAGTTCTGGGATCATCATCAGTAACAGATAAAGAAAGATTTGAACAGAAAGTAGATGGACTATACCTTTCCAACTCCCTTCTTTCTCAAATGGATCTTCTCACACCCAGAGTTTGTGGCTCTTCATCTTCTGATTCTTCCTCTGCTGTAGAGTTTGATTATTCCTCCTTAAGCTCAAACTCAATCTTCTCAGGTTCCTTTGGTTGGACTTCATGTTTAATAACATATTTCACCTCTCTGAACACCACATCTCAGTTGTACACAACCTTCCTTGTTACTGGATTCCAAAGCTTATAATCCTTTAAACCATCCTTATACCTAATAAAGATGCACTTTTTAGATTTACTATCCAACTTGGTTCTTTTCTCCTTTGGAACATGTATATATACATCACATCCAAATACCCTCAGATGTGAAAGGGAGGGTTTCTTACTAGTCCATACCTCTTGTGGAGTCTTATCCTCCAACGCCGATGAAGGTGATTTGTTGACTAGGTAACATGCTGTCTCCACTGCCTCTACCTAGAATTTCTATCCTAACTCGACACCAATGAGCATGCTTCTTGCCCTTTCCATCAACATCTTGTTCATTCTTTCTACAACTTGATTTTTCTCATGTGTGTATGGAGTATTCTTCTGCCATGCTATACCACACTTCTTACAAAATTCTTCAAATTTATTTATGCAAAACTGTCCACCATTATTTGTCCTCAACACCTTTATCTTCTTCTCTGTCTAGTTTTCCACTAGAGCCTTAAATTCTTTAAACCTGTCAAAGACTTCAGATTTCTTCCTAAGGAAATATATCCATGTATTCCTTGAGAAGTCATCTATAAATGGTACATGGTACATAGACTTACCCAGTGATGGAACCTTCATAGGTCCAAACACATCACTGTGCACAAGTTCTAATATATGTTTCGCCCTCTTACCACCAGAGGGAAAACTCACCCAATTCTGCTTCCCATATACACAAATTTCATAGAAATCAGAATCCAAAGAGATATTACTCATACCTTCTACCATACCTTTACCATGAAATATTCAAAGGCCTTTCTCCCCAATATGTCCAATACTTTGTTGCCACATCATAGTCGTCTATCAAGAGACCACTAGATTTTCTGCTCCACTTTTAGGAACCACAGAAATGTTGCATCCATCAATAATGGTGCTACCTTGCATCTTGTACAGATTTCCAATCCGAACTCCCCGCATCAATAACAGTGCTCCCCAAACCATTTTACAGGTATCCTTCTCAAACAACGTTTTTACACTTGCATCATCCAGCTTGCTTACGGAAATCAGATTTTTGGCCAATGCATGAATATGCAGAACACCTGGAAGTGTTCTAACCTTTCCACCTTGCAACTTCAACTTACCTTTTCACGACCAATGATTCTAGCCTTCCTGTCATCCCCCAAGAAGACATCACCACCATCATATTTCTCATACTCGCAGAACCACTCTCTATGGGGAATGAAGTGAAAGGATGCACCTCTATCAATCAACCATGCCCCATTGTCTACATGTGTACTTGAAGAAGCCAAGTACACATCCCCACCTTCATCTTAGGTTGTTTTTGCCTCTGCAGAAGGAGAATCATCAGATCCCTTTCCTTTGTTAGGAGCTTTACATTTACAATCCCTTTTGTAGTGCCCTTCCTTTCCACATTTCTAGCACACCACCTTTACAGGATTTCCTAGAGATTTATATCTCCCTCTAGATTTAGATCTCCCACTCGATGACTTATTTTTGTTGCCATCCTGGGACCTTCCTCATAAAGACAAACCATCACCATTCGGGCTCTCCATATTTTTCCGTCTCATCTCCTCCGTTGGTAAGGATGAGACTATTTCATCAAACTGCAAGGTAGTTGCATTGCTACCTATTGCAATAACCAAACTATCCCACAAATCTAGTAGAGAACACAACTAAATGATGCACTTATCTTCATCTAAAATTTTAATATCAAAAGATAATAACTGACTTACTATAGTATTAAATGCATTTAGATGCTCTATCACCGAGTCTCCATATTTCATCCTTAGGTTATACAACCTTTTCCGTAGGAACAATTTATTCACCAGAGACTTAGATTGGTACAAAGTCCCTAACTTGTCCCAGAAAGCCTTCATTGTAGCTTCCATTGATACATTCAGGAATACTAGATATGATACACACAATCATATTGTTCTCTTAGCCATCTGATCCATCTTCTTCCATTCTTCATCAAATAGTCCCATTGGTTTAGTACCCAGATCTACTGCAATCCACTGATCTTTATCTACCAACAAATCCTCCATCTTTAGTTTCCACAACTCGAAACTCTGACCATTAAATTTCTCGATCTCTATCTTTCCACTACCCGCCATCTTCTTTCACCACCATAATTGATCTCGTAGATCTCCCACTGAGCATGGTCTACCATAGGTCCGAGCGAAACCCCTCAGTAACAAAGGCATCCCCTTGAAGCCAAAACAACTCTGATACCAAATGTAGGTTTTAACCCCATACTAAAATCACTTGCATACAAATTCTAAAACACAGAAAATAAACAATGCGAGAGCATAACACATAAAACACATATACATGGAGATTTTCCCCTGGATCCCAAAACCGGCACTACCAACTTGATTTTTTATTATTTTCCTTTCAATTTTACAATACATATTTATACATGATGAAGCATCCAATACCATGGACCGAAAACCATCGCATCCAAAACCATGGACCAAAAACCATTGCATCTAAAACCATGTGCGAAAATCATGCACAAAACAATAGGTAGGTCCACCCAACCTAATATAGGGTCCAAAAAACAAATTTTTTTAGGGGGTTACCTGCACTCCTCAAACCCTGTGTGACCACCCCACTACGCAATCAATGCAACAAAGGTGGGGTGATGCCCCCGTCTAACACCCCGGTTAACTACGTGGGCTAGTCGTGGAAAGAATATAACACAACCCAACATAGAGGTATTTTGTAAGCCTTGCATCCATTTACTTGATTGTCCTCTTTCTTACAACTATACAAGACATCAGTTAATTAAGAAAAATGAAGATGATATTTAACCATCATTGTACTCTTTCTTGCAACTAGACAAGACATCAGTTAATGAAGAAGAATGAAGATAATATTTAACCATTGAGCTATGGTTAAGAGTCATTTATCCTAGAATATATGATTTAAAGGAACTTCTAATTTTCCATTTGGACTATCATCAATTTGTCCAACTATGCCCAGTATCTTAAACCCTCCAATTTGGTTTTGGGATATTCTTATCTTAAAATTTCATAGTATTATAACAGGTCCACAAGGTAGGACAAAACCTTACTTTGTAATCCAATGTCCATAATTTCAATGGACTGAAGACGATGGCCAAGGCCATTAAATTAAATCTATAATAAAATGTATCATTGTGAAGCATCTCAAAGATGATAAGATCAAAGATCCAATTTTTCTTTTATCTTGTTTATTAGAATGTTATCATAGTTGACCAAAATTGACAATCCCATAGAATTTTTCCATTCTATCATAGAACCAAAACAAGCAAGCAACATAGGGCAATGAATGTGAACTGTTGCAATATCTAGATGCAAAGCTTGATACAACATGAGTCCAAATAAATGCTTCTAGAAATCCTCTGAATTTGAAGTGAGAATTCAAAACAATGTTTCTGTGTCAAATTTCAAGCCAGTTGCCATCCATATTGGATCCAATTATTTCTCAATGATCATACTGAGGTCATGTTTTTCATGCATAAAAAATATATCCTTGATAATATTCCAATATCTAAAAAATTCCATGTGATTTTCCTCATTAGCTCCAATTAAATTCATAAGATTTGTAAATGGGACACATGTAAAATTTGGAATTACAAGTATTACATTGTTCATTAGCCAACATGCAACCTCAATAGATGAAGTAATATGATAAGGAGGATGATTAAGTAAAAAATATCTAAGTTACATTGCACAAATATTGCTAGTGTCTAGTGGAAGCAATTCAAGTTTAAAAAAGCTAGGACGCAACTCAAGTTTCAACAAGCTAAGAATTCCCTTAGAAGGAATGACCTGTAGACAAGAAGCGGTTCTAAGGTAGAGTGGTGAAGGCTTCTTCCCAAATGGGACAATTACATTTCAAAACAAAATTATGGATCAAGTTTATACAATTCCCTTAACTAGAATGAGCCTTAAAGTGGTCAAGGCTTCTTCTCAAATGGGACAATTACATTTCAATTTTTTTTTATCGATGTGATTTTGACAAGGTCACCTTATTTATTGAATTTTGAAACATTTTTCAAATCAAATTTTTAATTTTGTTGCAAATAGAAGATGAAAGTGATCTCTTCTTGGAAGATAGTTAAGGTGTTGAATTCGATATATACATTAATTCAGAATGTAATTCATAAATAATTGAAATGTGAAACAATCTCCAATTTCGTTTACTATTAGTCCATGTTTTTTACAAGCCCAAAATCTTAGGTGTCTAGCACATGTAAAAATTTTATGGTATGAGGAGAGTGACTACAAAGGATTCAGGAAAGGACCTTGTGAATGGTTAATGTGGTTCGTTGAAGTTGTTCAAACAAAGTATCTGAAACAATCATTTGACATTTTTACTTTATATTATCCTTTCTTCAAAGCATGATCTTCAAATATATCCTTTTGGTGGCATTAAGACACTTCAAGTTTGTGAATATGGAATTCTTGGAAATTCAAACACTTATTTTCTTGAAATGGAACATGACTTTGATTCTGGATATGGAGGATTCAATTTCAGTGAGGCTTCTTTCCACCAAATGATACATATTATTTAGTTTGTGCTAGGTGTCATCTCCAATACTGCATCTTACCTTTGGCTCTGGGCCCTTAGGTATTCTTGTACTTCATTTACTTTGTATTTTGAGAAATGTATCATATATGGTTGTAAGAAGGTTTTTCTAAACACAAGACTTCATATGGGATGTTTTTCACGTTGGCACACTTAACGTTATCATTTGTTTTTGATGAGAAGGTTCTTGAATCTACATGGGGGTGACTAAAATACATGTTTTAGTCTTTCTTCATGTCGGAGTATACCAACGATGTCACAGGGGTAAAAATGCATGCATATCATGCTTATCAAAGAAGATGACATGGAATTTTTTTTATCACTCAATTATTTTTGTGGGTGATAGGTTGCAAAAAAATGCATAGGGGTGGTTTACTTTGTATCATGTCATTTAAGGGTTACTTTGTGTGATGCGTTTTATTAATATTTAGTTATATATCAAGTAATTATATATTCTAACAAGGGTCATTCTTTGCAAATGTGGTTCGTTTTGTGGCAGTGTCGATGTCTAAATGATATCCCTTCATAATCCAATATTTTCTTGTGCACATATCCTAGGTAGTGGAGTATTAGATTTTTGACAAATCCATCCCTAGTGTGAAGATAGAAAAGGAACTTGGCATAACACATTTCCTCCATCTCTAACTATGATTTCTTGAAGTCAAGATAAGTCCCAAGGTCATCCCCTATACACCGAAAGACATCTTCCATGAAACATTGAAGGTGGGGGATTGGGAGCCTGAGCCATATTGGCCCTGCATCTAGTTGTTCTCGTTGAGGCTCAAAGAGGGGATTCGACCTTTTCAAATACACAGCGGACATTTCTGTGTTCAAGTAATGTTAGAGAACCCAATTTTCATCCTCCTCTTTACCAAATTTGAAAGAAAACCATTCTTTGGGCAAGGTGAATATAGATGGAAGTGTATCTAGAATTTGTTCCCAATTCTCTTGTACCCACCTCCTCAGACGCACTGCAGAGTAATGCATGCTTCTAATTCTTCAAACCAAAACCCTTTCCTTTGTAGAAATAACTTCATCTAATCAGATACCTTTCCTAAATACTAATTCTTGGTTCCTATCTTTTACATTGAGACATATTATCTTCCTTGCCTTCTTCGTTTACCCTACCATCGAAGTTTCTTCAGAGCATGTACCCTTGATAGATCCTCATTGCAAGGAAGACCCAAGTTTTGTGATTTGCCTTCATGCTCTATGCCATGACCAAAACAAGAGGGTGAGCCTAATGAGCCAACAATGGAATTGGGAGAGATTTTAGCCTTCCCTTATTGAACTGTTGGCAGGTCTTCTGCATGACCATCCACATTACTCGTGGGAGCCCCGAAAATGCCCTTGAAGTCTACAGTTATAGGCAAAAGGACACTATGTTTTCCTATAGGCTCTAAACATCAGATCGGATGCTCACAAGTCTAAAATTTTGTAATTGGCTGCTAGGGTTTAAGCAGGCCTCGATCGAGAAGCCTGGTGAAAGAGATAGTTGTTTGGTGAAATCCATTGATATTGTTATCAGGATCTCGGATGGTGCCTCCTTATGTTACGGGGAAGAGGTAGACTCATCGGTTCTGGAAAAGATTAGGGAAAAGAGAATCCCTTCCATGATATTTTCTAGTGATGCAAAAGATTTCTAGTTGGTGAGCTAGGTGTTGCTTTTGTATCACTTCCAAGCTACTGAGGTGGAGAGCTTGTCCTAATGGAGGTATTCTCTATCGGATCTTCCAAGTAATCTATCAATTCCTCCTCCATAACTATATTTTCTAAACACTATCGATATTTTCAATGGAGTAAAAAATAGAATTGTCACAACAAAATACCTTAATCTATGGACATAAGGCAAACCCTGAACCCCACCTAGCGAAAATGCACAACATTAACTCCTTTATCCGTTAGGGAAGACCACTGATCAAGGCTTCTAGATGCAACCGTTTGAATAGGTCTGACATCATTCAAACACTTATCTCATTCTCATTGTGGATGTCTTCCTTGGGAGGTAGAGCTCTAGAGTACCCTGGGAGGTAGAGCTCCAGAGTACCCTTAACAAACAGTATGATGTATAGAGCAGAAAGAAGCCATGGCGGAATTGGTATCAAGGATTGTCAGTTCTTTATGCCTCAACATACTAGTCGGGATCTACAAGTGATGCAACTGTTGCTTCACCAGAATAATGAATGTGGATGGTGCTTGTAAGTACTATTTCTCCCTCTTTGTATTAATTCTTAGCTGTAAGCATATTGTTTGAATTAATGAGATACTAAAGTTTGAACACACACTTTGGAAAATGAATATTTGTTGGATTACATCAATTAGGAAAACAACTGCCATAAGCTAAATATCATTGTCGAATTTGAAATTTCATGGTTTCACCTTAGCTCCTGGAAGAAGACTTTAAACCCTACATATCATCATGCTAAGATTAAGTGAAAGTCCAAAACTGGTAAGGATTCCAAGAAGCCTAAGTAGTCAATCTCTCTAGGTAAAAATCACACAAAATTTCTAGGTTATCTCTTTATGCTTGGTGGTATCAAGAAGGAAAAGCATTTGTTATCTCCTTTTGTAAGCGAATCCAAGTCATATGATTCTTCTTTCATAAAACCCTAATTTGTTTATTCATATTATTCTTCAATCCAATCCAAGCCATGTTTGAGTAAAACATCCAAAGGGTACTTGAACAAAAGGAGTGGGATGGGTCAAAAGACTATCACATTCTGCACAACAAGTGAAAATGTGGATTGGGACATTCATCCATATGGGGATAAGTGTATCCATGGAATGGAAAATCCATCCCCAAATCCAAATCCTCATAGTTATCCACATACACATCCATATAAAGGTGCCTACAAGTTCTAACTCCTTGAGAAGGACAACCATGTTATAACATAGATTGCCTATTTGGCGTATAGGTGAACTAAGAAAGTTTGATGGGAGGAGATTGAATATCTTATTGCATTTTCTGTTAGACTATGGGTTGTTGGTGGAGAATTCTTCATTCACGTGTAAAATCATCAGTTAGGGTTGACACTATTCATTCTACAGAGAATCCTTTCAACCCTACAGATCATCATGCTAAGATTTAGTAAAAGTCTAAAACTAGTAAGGATTACAAGAAGCCCAAGCAGTCAAACTCTCCATGAAAAAATCTCATAAAATTTCTAAGTTATCTCTTTATGGATAGCGGTACCAAGAAGGAAAAGCATTCATCACCTCTATTTGTAAGCGACTCCAAGTCATATGATTCTTCTTCAATAAAACCATCCTTCTTTTATTCATATTATTGTTCAATCTAATTGAGGCCATGTTTGAGTAAAACATCCAAAGGGTGCTCGAACAAAAGGAGTGGGATGGGTCAAAATTCCATCACATTCTGCCCAACAAGTGCAAATGTGGATTGGGAATTTCACCCATATGGGGAGAACTGTCTCCACAGAACTGAAAATCCATCCCCAAATCCAAATCCTTGTAGATTGTCAAGGAAACCCCTCCAAGGCCAAATATATAAGTGACAAGTCTAGTCCACCTATATGGATTATCAAGTCATCTTGCTAGTAAATTTGACCTGTTTTGGAGCCAAACAACACCTATATAAAAGAGGATTGAACCTCTCTGAAAAGGACTCACTCAAGCAGCAAAAACGTTTGATGTAGAGACAAGGAGGAGCCTAATACCCAGCAAAGGTGGAAGAAGGAAGAGTGAAGAGTTTTTTTAATCTGTTTTAGGGGAAAAATTCCTTCACATGTGTGAATATTAGGGAATCTCTCTACGACAAGAAGAAAAAAAATTACACACTCTAAGAGGACTGAATTTGGGTGACAAAGATATTGTAGGCCGAACTGTTGAATAGGAAGTATCATACCAAGCACAGAATAAAAGAGGACAATTTCTCCATATACTCACTCACACGTGTGGACTAGGGTTTCTGCAATAAGGTCGAGTTGTAGTCAAGAAGTTGCAGGGCTGAGAAAGAAGTTGAAGGAGAAACTACTTCCATTAGAAAAAAAGTTTGACTAAAGTTGACTTTGTGAAAGGGAAGCACATCAAGGAGAAGGCTTACACTTTGCCTTGGAGGGGATATTTGTTAAGGTTCTAGGTCTTGGAACCTGCCAATTGAAGACTCTATAAGGAGAGGAATTCTTGTGGGTTTTCCTCTCAAGTTGAAGAGGTGTTGTAATTAGGGGCCTGAAATATGGAGTTGAAGTTAGTGGTCGCTCAGTACACAATTATTAGTATCAATGCCATACTAATAATTGTTATAATTACATGCGAAAAGAACATTTCTTGTTGATTTTTTCTATTGTTTTCACTCTTCAATTACATTGATAGGGCTAACCATGGCACCACATGTAGGTCATGGATGTTTTAGGCTCTTTGTGATGCCTCTAGACTTCACTTGACATTAGGGCACACAATCTAGACTCTACAACTTCGTCTTCCTCATCTCACGGATGCGTGGCTTTAGGAATGACCCGGCTTCACAAAATTGAACAGGGGGTTCCTTAGAGTTGAAAACCTTAGCCTCCCACTTCACCCATGTAATTCTTATTTAGACCTTCAGAGGGGGGTAAAGATGGGGTTTGGGTGTAGATATGTGTAAAATAGTTGATATGTTTATAAATTGCTTGTTAAAATCAAAAGAAGCCTTCAAAGATATTATGTTAGGCACTCATTTTTATCTTCTTCTTTTTTTTCTAGCCTTCCCATAGTGATAGCCCATCTGGTCTATTCGCTACTTCCAGTATGTTAGAATGGAAAGGAAGGAAGACAGTGAAACACATCTCTATACAGCTTCATAGCATTCATTCCATCCTTGATCTTCCCTCTCCCAAAATATCTATGAGTGGCTTCCAGATTAGGCCTGAGAGAAGTAGGTAAGTATAGACTAGCTTTGAATTAATATATATTAAGGGCTTAATATGCTACTTTGATTAGATCCTGTCTCAAAAAATTGTTGCTCGCTTTCCATGTTTTGTAGGTTATAAGGTTCTCAGACATTCTATTTAAGGTACAATGATTGTTCTTAGTATATTATTCTTTATTGAAATTCTATAGGGATAGAAGTAGATGTTCTCATTGCATCTCCACATCATGTCTATTAAATGGAATGAATTTATCTTAATATCTAAGACAATTAAATCCATACAAAACTTACCCTGGAAATATGAAGTTCTTGACTAAGTAGTGGTAGATATATTTTTTATGGTATCACATATTGGCAATCATGAAATGTTGCATCTTGCATCTTGTTAGAGTTCATTCCAAGACAAATGGGATATATTATATGTTGCCATTATGTGATACTCTAAGTTTGTAACTTGTATATTCTTTGAAAAAATCCACAATTTCATTAATCATGGTCTTATAACTATTTATAGGATATGATTTTACTTTTGTTCTAGGATGGCTTTCATGTTATAAAATCATGGCATTTAAAAAGAAAGAAAAAATATCTTTTAACTAACTAAAATCAATTTACATGGCTAAAATTTCAATTCCCTTTCATATGTGCACTTTCTTGTACATTTTTTTTTGTTTTCCTGTGTGGCATCTAAGATCACCATAGAGGTTGAGAACATTTCGTGCCAATTGAATCTTTGGTTCAGAGATGCCAAGTCCATGTTTTCCATGCTGATTGTGATGCATTGATATATTCACATCCAATTCATTATGCTTAGTGGTATATGTACTACCTGTCATGCAACTGAAAATTATGTTAAGAAGAAACAATCTGGAACAAGCACTCGTATAATCAGGAGATCTAGCCTTATATGAAAATCCTAATTGTTAAAGAGAGGATGATATTTGTTAGGCTCTTAGTCCAATTCATTGTTTGTAAGAAGCTCAATGCATAGAACTTTTTTTTTGAGCATTTGAATTGTGATGTACAATAACTGATATCTTCAATAGCATGTACTAAGGGTTTCCTTCTTGTTTTACTCTACTGCAGAGGTTATTTGAGCCTGAATTTGCTACCTTCTTCTAATCTATGTCTTTCATTTTTTGCAAATGATGGTATTGTGGAGAGGTTTCCTATTTTGAGTCCTAGTAATGAGAACTCAAGTGTCATTATTGAAGGTATTTCATTAGATACTACTTGAAGATATTTTTTGTTAAAGTTACCTAGCGGAAAGCCCCCATATTTCTAGCAGCCATTGAAGTCTAAGTTCATTAGGGATGAGCTCCTCTCAAAGGTAGACTATTAACTGTAGTATACAAATATAATTAAATAGTATTAGTAATTGAAATAAACTTCCATATAGGTAATTGAAATATGTTTAGAGTGTGATATTGATGATTTCAATGATATGTAGGTATTTGATGTAGAATGTTTTTGTTGGGCCTCTGGTCTTAGCACTTGCTTAATTATTTATGAATCATCATCTGTATTCTAAATACTTTCAATATAGTAGTTTACTTTGGGCACAAGTGTTGTTGTCTAAGTGGCATGATTTAGTGAAACAATAGTTTACTTCGGGCACAACACTAGTCTACTTTGGGACAAGTGTTGTTTAAGTTGCATGGTATAGCGAAACAAGAATTCATACACACACACACACACACACACAGATATAATGTTTCCAACTCATTCTTATTTCAGATGTATGCATTCCTGTTTCACTAGACCATGCAACTTAGAAAACAACACTTGTCCCAAAGTAAACTAGTGTTGTACTTAACTCGATCAACCATCAATGTTCCACTCACATCTAATAGTAAGTAGTTTCTGCTCCCAGGTATGGACATACTATCATTCTTATGGTATGAGGAAGGAGAATTAACTACTGAGAAAACAAGGTAAAAGTGTGTAACACTACCTCTTTGTGAGAAGGTGTTCTCCACTAAGCCTAGCTTCTCCCTCAACATCTCAATCTTCCCTTTTGACAGGTTCTTAGTCAAAATGTGTAAAAATTGAAAATTCAAGAGAACGCACTCAAGAACCACTACTCCGTTCTTGAACTTATCTTCCAGGAAATCGTACCAAATTTCGATATCCTCGGAGTGATTGTGACATACTAGATTTGTAGAGAGTTGAGAAACTTTGATTGTCAAAATACTTAAAAGCATCAGCTCCAACACATGAATGCCATTGTTTCTTTCTTCCAACTAATCCAGGATATCATTCTTCGGACCCCAAGTTGAAACAAAACCTTGAAGTGCCCTTCCTAGACCTAGCCTCACCTTGCTATTTTGAATCCACAAAGCTATGCCACATCAATTTTCCATCCTCAACATACCTTAACTGATAATGAAATGTGCCCTCCAAATTGTGAATAAAAATGCTTTACAGTAGTTCAGTGAATTTGCCTTGAATTGGAGCAATGTATTTATACAAAGAAAAAATCAAATATGAGGTTGGTTATTCACCAAATACTAAAGGTAACCTCTCTTTCTAAGAATATTCAACCAACGAATCTAGTATTGTACTTCTACCTTCTCTTGTTAACGACATGCTCCATCTTATACAACCACCTAGTTTCATCCATTGTTTCCAAAGAAACCTTGTGAGTATTTTTTTCTTAAGAGAACACCTAGGGGATAAAGATAGTTGAATCTGTAACCTCCCAAACTTTGGGTGAGAGGTCTCACATTTGGCTCATGAAATTTTTTTATACATGGCTTACATTTCAGTGAGCTAATTAAGAAAAGAAAAAGTTGTTTCTTTAGTTAAAAGGATATATTTTAGACCTTGCAAAACTAGGCTCTAAAAGATGCTGACTATTATAGAACTTGTGAGCTATATAAACAATAGAAAACAAACATTTCATGGCTTTAAAAAAAAAAATCGTCATTGTAGAAGTCAGAGTATGTGTTTGTAGAGTATTTTATATCTAAGGTTCATGAATGAAATCATTTGTATGACCTTTATAAGAAATAGAAATGGTCCAAACACCTCACTCCAGTCCCAATGCCTCTTTGAAATGCCATCAACTACTGTGTTCTTGTCCCTATATATGTGATACAAAGAAGTATGTGGGAAGGCTGTCATTTAGTGTTGTATATCATCATTGAGTGGCTATAAAGTGAAATTTTTGATTGTTGATTCCATATATCTATATTATTGTTTCCTTTTTTTCAAGGAAAATTTCACGAGGAAACCCACAGGATGCTTCATGACACTTATGGATGACATCCATAGTAAACGTGTTGACAGAATAGTTAATCTTACCTATGGGGAGTCAAATTAGGGACTTGATTGCATAGCCAAATAATCAATAAAATTCGAAGCAATTGGTTGATCTAATCCCTCTTGTGTGTGTATTTAATACAAAAAATTGTGCACCACAAATTTAGGGCGTGAGAATAAACACATGGGGGGCTGGGGGGGGGTGGGGTAATTTGGCAGTGATGAGTAGAGGACAACATTGTATGGTGGATCATCATGGTTTCTATAAGTTGGCCCTAGTTAGTAACATCAAGATTTGGGTTAATAATGATTGACTCCTAGCCATCAATGTTGGACCCAAATGGTTGCTTGTTAGGGAGCCAATGGTTTCCTGCCCCTTTTCTTTAATAGCTTTTCTAGCCTAGAGATGAGGTTAGCCTCCCAAACCCTAATATTGTTGAGAGTAGTGTGGAAATGTTGGAGAGGATGTCAGTTTCTCCTTACTCATGGTACATGGGATCCCTTCATAGCTTAAGTCACTATGTTTGATATATTTCAAGGATCAAGTTTGAAAATTAACGTGTTTAATTAGTATCCACACCAATTCATTAAGGTTTGGCTAGTTAATTTGTTGTTCAATGCAATTGTCATTTATTAATTACTTTCAACTTTGGTTCTAAGAATTGTTGCGTATGCTGATGCATATATATTTACCTATGCAATAGTTCATATATATCCTTACAAGTTCTTAGTATTGAGTATTGACATTACTAGAATGGTTTCCATTGCCACAGTGCCTTGCTCATTAGTGCATGGATGGAATCTCTTGGAATGATTGGAAACAAGCCCTGGATCTATTCCCACTAGGTAAGGGGCACATTACCCAATGGAGTAAGTTAATGAGGTTGCTGGTATATGCAAAATGTTATGATGTTATTAACTCATGAATTGATTTGCTAGTTTTAATTTGATATCACAATTATGAAATTATATAAAATAAAAGAAATGTAGGCTCATGATTGCATGAATGGAATGTCTTAGAATGATTGGAAATATTCCCTTGGCTCTCTTCCCACTCTCCAAGTGACACATTACCAAATGGATTAAGGTAATGAGGTTGTTGGTATATATAAAATGTTAAGACATGATTGACACATGGATTAATTTGTTATTTTTAATTTCATATCATAGTTACAAAATGATCTACCTTCATTCCCTACGACATGACTGAAAGCAGACGCAACCCTAGTGAGCCACCAATGGAATTGGGAGAGATTTGAGCCTTTCCTTTTTGAGTTGTTGAGAGTTCTTTTGCATGACCATCCATGTTCCCCATGAGAGCCCCAAAAAATGCCCTCGAAATCTACAATTCTTGGCAGATGACCATTATGTTTACCTTGAGGCTTTGAACATTAGAGCCGATGATGGTCAGTTCTAATGTTTTTAATGGGCTGCTAGGGTTTATGAACACCTCAATGATATTTAGGGCCTCAATTGAGAAACCTGGTGAAATATATAGTTGTTCAGTCAAATCCGTTGATATTGTTGTCAGGATATTAGATGGCACCTCATTATGTTGTACGGAGTAGGTAGACTCATTGGTTCTAGAAAGGTATGGGGAAATGGGAATCCCTTCCATGATATTTTCCAGTGATGTGAAATTTTTTGAGTTTGGTATCGCTTCTGCCTCCATTCCAAGCTACTAAGCTGGAGGATTTGTCCATATTAAGATATTCTCTATCGAGTCTTCCAGGTAATCTATCAATTCATCCTCCATAACTATATCTCCTAGACACTATCAAGCCTTTCAAGGGAGTAAAAAATAAAACCTTCATAGAAAAATACCTTAACCTATGGACACAACACAAACCCTAACCCCCACCTAGTTGCAATGCACAATATTAACTCCTTGATCCATTAGGGAGGACCACCGACTAAGGCTTCTAGATGAAAACGTTGAAGAGGTTCGACATCATTTCAACACATATATTATTCTTATTGTGGCTATATTCATGTTGTAGCATGCCAGAATACCTTGAAATCCGTTAGAGAAGGCCACATAATGACTACTTTGTATGCATAAATAGGTATATTTTTGTCACGTGCAAGAAAACCAAAACATTGTCTAAAACATTCGATTTCAACAGTGGCGGTGATGCTAACCAATGAACTTGAGATATTTAAAAAATTAATTTAAGACGGAATAATGTTGTATTCAAATTATCATTTTTGTCTTAAGTCATTTTTTTCTCAAAATTATTTTATATTAAGCCCTTCTTTCAAATCCACTTTTGTTTGATGCTTTTCAAAGCCATTTTTTCTTAAAGTTTTATCATATATGTTGGGTCCCTATAATACTAGTGATTACCGCATTACTATTGTAGTTGCATCCATTATTAATATTGTTGTGCCCCTATTATCCCCATATTGTTATTGCTGTGCCCCATAGAATCCATCTATTGTTATTTTTGTTGCTTTATATTATTATTGTTAGGTCGGCTGGGTTATATTGTGACTCCTTGGACTCCTATATATAGAAAGGAGGTTTTGTCATTTGAATCATCCAAGAACTGTTCATTTATGTAATGTAAAGGAGGTTGCCCACTCGAAGAGGCTGAAATCTAAGGCGTTGATCTATCTTTTCTATCTTTTCTTGAGCTGGTTTCATAACATTTGGTATCAGAGCTTTGGATTCTAGGGTTTCGCTGCTCCAAATAGGTCATCATGGAATTTTCACTATAACTTTTCTTCTGCAATGTTTCAAAAGCTAAAAAAATACCCAATTGAGAAGACATCGTGCTGAACCTTGGTTCTAAATTTTAGAGCTTTTTGCACTATATTTGTGGAGATATGATCTGAGGAAGTTGGTATTTTTGCAGACTTCTGAATTACATTCCAAATAGGTGACCTAGGGAAAATCGTCATAACATTCTCCTTGAGAATCGGATTGAAATTTCATCAAAAGTTACAGAAAGAGCACTGACTATAGTTTCTTGTAGATAATTTTTAGAACCAAATGTTGAAACAATGACTCGTGGCACATCATACAAGTTCACTCTATTGAACTAGTCTATAATCAAGTCACTGTGGGAGATTTCGCATAACTCTTCCTTGGAGAATCCAATTTGGGTCATACTAGTGGCATTGGAAAGAGGAAACAGAGGGCTACTATAGTTCACAATTTCAGAACAGGATGATCAGAAAGTACAGAGATACATCAGAGGCAATATCGAGCTCCTACAAAGTTAAAAAATGGTGTGTAGATTTTTTAAAATTTTTGCTTAAGCTTGGTTTGAAAATTTATTTTAAAGGAATTCAAAGGGCATAGTAGAGAATTATTATCAGTAACTAATGCCCCGAGGAAAGAAAATGCAAACACCTAGTAAGAAACCTGAAACCTCTAGCATGACTCATGAAGAAGAGGAAGAAATGCTACATGATATATCAAAATTACAAGAACAAGTGCAACAAATGTCACTCTCACAAAAGCTAACAGAAGCTAAGATAAATGGCATGGAATCTAAGATAAAGGGCATGGAAGCTAAGATGGATGATTTGAAGATAGATTTGAAGACATATTTGAAGAGAGACATGGCAGATTTGAAGACAGATTTGAAGATAGACATGGCAGATTTGAAGATAGATTTGACAAATTTTCTACAAGAAATACTTACTAATGGTGAAAAGGTAGTAATTGAAACTCATGATGGAAACAAAAGAAATGTTAATAATGATTTCTTAGACTCCAATGTGGGATTGAAGACCCACCATATTCCAAAAATCGATATGAGGAAGTCTGATGGCAAGGATCCTGAAACATGGATATTACAAATGGAGCAATTTTTCGATCTCAATAATGTGCAAAACACACAAAAGGTACGTATTGCAACTTTATATACTTGGAACCAAATCAGTTTGTATGGTATCAATTGCTTTGCTCTCATAAAAAAATTATCACTTGGGAAATTTTTACGGAAGAATTGACAGTACATTATGAGGATACAAAAAGCAACACTTTTTTTAGCGAATTGATAAGTCTCAAACAAAAGGGTTCAATAATGGAGCACATTGAGGAGTTCCAAAAATTGAACATAAGGGTAAAAAATATTCTATAGGAGCATAGGATTGATGTCTTCATAGGGTCTTTAAAGTATAATATCCAACATCATGTTCGCCTTTGGGAACCTGATTCATTAGAGAAGGCATTCAGGTTAGCAAGAAAAATGGAAAGCGAAATTATGGCAACCAAAAAGCATACCACTCACAACTATAAAGATGGAAGTGTTGTTTCCCCTAGTCTTCCACAACCTAGAAGGTTGACACCACAACAATTGGAAGAAAAAAGAGCAAAAGGGTTTTGTTATAGTTGTGATAGCAAATACACTAAAGGTCATAAGTGTGCTGAGAAAAAATTATTCTACATAGATTGCGAAGAGGAAGAAGAAAAGGAGCAAGAAAGGTCAAAAGAAGAAGTTATACTCCAGGAAAAAACCTAGATAAAGAAGAAATGAATCTGACCATATCTTGTAATGCATTGGCAGGAATTACCACTCCTCAAACCATCAAGATAGAAGGACAAATCAAGAAGAAAAAGGTAATAGTGTTGATTGATTCAAGAAGTACAAACGATTTTATTCATTGTAAGGTAGCAAAAGAATTAAATTGCTTCTTATATCCAGCACCAGAGTGTCAAGTGATAGTTGCAAATGGAGGAACAATAAATTACTCTAGAAAGTGCCATAATATCAAGTTATCGATGGGAGAATATATATTGACTAGCCCAATGCTTTCCATTCCAATGGGAGGTGCTGATGTTGTACTAGGAGTCCAATGGCTATAATCCTTGGGTACAA
This sequence comes from Pinus tabuliformis, assembly GCA_031772625.1. Taxonomy (NCBI): domain Eukaryota; kingdom Viridiplantae; phylum Streptophyta; class Pinopsida; order Pinales; family Pinaceae; genus Pinus; species Pinus tabuliformis. The sequence goes on from CM062809.1 coordinate 503,297,549, forward strand.
TAGCTTTTAATTTTCAAGAACTTTTCATGAAATTTTCTGTGGAAGGAAAGGAAGTTGAATTAAGGGGTATTGCAGGGAAACCGGGAAAGATAATTAGCTATAACGTTATGACAAAGATTCTAAAAAAGGAAAAAAGGGGTGTAATTGAACAATTATGTTCGCTAGATGTTTCCACATTGCAATCATCTATTTCTCCAGATCTCCAAAAATTATTGGACAATCATTCCAAGGTATTTGAGACAGCCAAAGGTCTCCCACCTATTCGTGATCATGATCATGCTATTCATCTGATTCCAGGAAGTGTTCCTCCAAACATCAGGCCGTACAGATATCCCTATGCCCAAAAAAGTGAAATTGAACGTATGGTTGCAGAAATGCTAGAGGCTGGTATAATTCAACCAAGTCAAAGTTCTTTGTCTGCTCCAGTAGTATTAGTGCACAAGAAGGATGGATCATGGCGCATGTGTCCGGATTATAGGGAGCTCAAAAATCTCACTATTAAAGACAAGTTTCCCATTCCAGTCATTGATGAATTACTGGATGAATTGCATGGATCAATTTACTTCACTAAGTTGGATCTTCATTCAGGATATCATCAAATCAGAATGAAGATTGGAGACATTCCGAAAACAACATTTAGAACTCATGAGGGTCATTATGAATTTTTGGTCATGCCTTTTGGCCTTACCAATGCACCTTCAACATTTCAAGGTTTGATGAATTCCATTTTCAAACCATTCCTTAGAAAATTTGTGTTAGTATTTTTTGATCATATACTAATCTACAACAAGTCTTGGAAGGATCATGTTGAACATGTTGACAGGGTGCTACAACTATTGGAGGAGAAACAATTATATGCAAAAAGATCCAAATGTTTCTTTGGAGTACAAGAGGTAGAATATCTAGGTCATATTGTATCTCATGAAGGAGTTAAGGTAGACCCTAGCAAAATTAAAGCCATTAAGGAATGGAAAATCCCCACATCCATGAAGCATCTGCGAGGATTTCTCGGGTTGATAGGGTATTATCGCAAGTTTGTTAAGAATTATGGGAGAATAGCAGCACCTTTAACAACATTATTGAAGAAAGATGCATTTTCATGTACTGCAGAAGCAACAAAGGCCTTCGAACATCTTAAAGAGGCAATATGCCAAGCACCGGTCTTAGCTACACTGGACTTCACAAAAACATTTATTATGGAATGTGATGCTTCAGGAAATGGAATTGGTGTTGTTTTAATGCAAGATGAAAGACCCATTGCTTTTGAAAGTTGTCCAACCAAGGGAAAGTTTCTACACAAAGCTATTTATGAGAAGGAAATGTTGGCAATACTCCATGCACTTAAGAAATGGCGACCCTACCTAATGGGAAGACACTTCAAGGTAAAAACAGATCATGATAGCCTTAAATACTTTCTAGAACAAAGATTATCCTCTGAAGAGCAACAAAATTGGGTCACAAAGATGTTGGGTTATGACTTTGAAATCATCTAAAAAAAAGGGAAGCAAAATGTGGTGGCAGATGCACTCTCAAGAAAGGATGAGGATGTGGAAGCATTGTTGTGTGCCATTTCTATTATCCAACCAGATTGGATAAATGAAGCAAGGGAGGAATGGAAGAATGATGAAGAAATGTAGGCACTTATTCGAAAGTTACAACAAGATTTGAGTACCTCTGATGCATTTAGTTGGAAAAATGATTCTTTATGGTAAAAAGATCGCTTATACCTCTATAAGAATTCCCAACTAAAACAAAAGATTCTTATGGAATTGCACACTTCTCCCTTAGGAGGGCACTCAGGATTTTTAAAAACTTACCACAAGGTTAAGAAGGAATTTTTTTGGGATGGCCTTAAATCGGATATTCAAAAATTTGTGGCAGAATGTTTGGTTTGCCAACAAAATAAAGTTGAAACAATTAAGACACTGGGTCTATTACAACCTTTATCCATTCCAAGCCAACGTTGGGAGGAGGTTTCAATGGATTTTATCACAAGTTTACCCAAGTCTGAGGGAAAGGGTTTCATCATGGTGGTAGTTGACAGACTTACCAAGTATGCATACTTTTGTGCATTATCAAATCCATTTAAAGCCAATACAGTTTCTGCTGCATTTATGGAAACAATTCAAAAGCTACATGGAAACCCAAAGATTATTGTAAGTGACAGAGATCCCATTTTCACTGGAAATTTTTGGACAGAATTATTTTCTTGTCTTGGTACTCAGTTAGCTCATAGCTCATCTTATCATCCTCAATCTGATGGGCAAACCGAGATAGTAAACAAATGTTTGGAAGGATATCTCCGTTGCTTTGTATCTGATAAACAGACACAATGGGTCAAATGGTTTCCTCTGGCTGAATGGTGGTATAACACTTCCTTCCATACATCAACAAAAATGACCCCATTTATGGCACTTTATGGATATCAGCCACCATCCATCACATCATATTTAAGAGAAAATTCTAAGGTTCAAGCAGTGGAACATCACATCGAACATCAACAACAAGTCCTCCAACTCTTAAAGGATAACCTCGTGTTGGCACAGAATAGAATGAAACAACAGGCAGATCAACATCGCAGCAAAAGAAGTTTTGATGTAGGTGATTGGGTGTTCCTATGGCTACAACCATATAAGAAAATGTCCCTCAAGCAAGCTAAGAGGGATAATAAATTATCACCAAAGTATTATGGTCCGTACAAGGTGTTGCAAAAGATTGGTACTATGGCATACAAATTGGAGCTTCCTACAGCTTCTCGATTGCACCCAGTTTTCCATGTTTCATGTTTAAGGAAGGTTATAGGCGACAAGCTCCCAATTCGAACAATATTTCCAAAACTTGACGAGGAAGGAAAAATTATATTGGAACCAGAAGCAGTCACAAAAACAAGAACTCGACAGCTACGAAATCGATCAATTTTAGAGTATCTTATCAAGTGGAAGAACTTATCCGCTGAAGATTCCACATGGGAGGATGAGAATTTTATACAGAAGCATCCAGAACTACTCAAGCGTTGAGGACAACACTTTTTTGAAGGAGAGGGGCATGTTGGGTCCCTATAATACTAGTGATTACCCCATTACTATTGTAGTTGCATCCCTTATTAATATTGTTTTGCCCCTATTATCCCCATATTGTTATTACTATGCCCCATATAATCCCTCTATTGTTATTTTTGTGGCTTTATATTATTATTGTTAGGTTGGCTGGGTTATATTATGACTCCTTAGACTCCTATATATAGAAAGGAGGTTTTATCATTTGAATCATCTAAGAATTGTTCATTTATGTAATGTAAAGGAGGTTTCCCCCTCGAAGAGGCTGAATTCTAAGGCATTGATCTATTTTTTCTATCTTTTCTTGAGCTGGTTTCATAACAATATCCCAGATCTGCTTGCCATTTGTGTGCTTATGGAATTTTGAGTCTTCTATTCTATGTGGTGTAGGGCCCTGAGAAATTTTGGGTTCCTCTTCTCTATCCTCTGCGTGGTCTAGGGCCTTGAGGCACCATGGCAAGAGGAAGCTCTGCATTAAGCCACCCATGAACACTCTGTAATGAAAATGCTCCACATTGAGCCACCCCTAAGCACTGTAATGCAGCAGTCGAGAGGCACTATGGCAAGAGCACTCTAAAATGAAAATTCTCCACATCGAGCCACGCTTGAGCACTCCGATGCAACATCCAAGAGGTGTTGGACAAGAGTAAGCTCTGTTTTGAGTCACCCCTGAGCACTCTACAACATAACCATGCCTAAAGTGATTCTACTACCCACATATGTTAAACACCCACTCTAGAATAGAGGAAGTGGATAGGAGAGAAAATTCATAGCCCTGGATCCCATGTGCGAATCATTTGTTTTTAAAACAAAAAATTTAGGGTTTGATTTTTACAACTCTTTGGGCTGCAGACATGTACTAAATGTGTATTCCTTGGGAGTTGGAGCTACAGACTACGCCATACAATTCATATGATGTAGAGAGTAGAAGGAAGCCATGGTGAAATTTGTATCAAGGATCGTGGGTATGGATTTTGTAAGTACTATTTTTTCTCTCTTTGTATTAATTCTTAGTTGTAAACATATTATTCTTATCAAATTCATTTATATTGGTTTCAGAAACAAAACATTACTGTATAAAAATAATGAGATACTAAAGTTTGAACACACACTTTGCAAAATTAATATTTTTTGGAATACTTCAATTAGGAAAACAACTACCACAAGTTGAATATCATTGTTGAACTTGAACTTTCATGGTTTCACCCTATTTCTTGTATTAGAAAAGAATTTTTATGAATCCACATTGAATAGGCTCCTAAAATAGGGTTTTGTTATATTTCTTTGGGAGCAACTTAACCTCCCAAAATGGTACCCAAATATTTGTCTATACATGGGAAAATACCACTTTTTTTTATTTAGATGTCAAAGGTTAAGGCTTAAACTTGACTCCAACCTTGGCATAGGATTCCCTCTACTGAAATATTTCTTCCATTCCTACTACTAAAACAAAGGAAAATTATCATCACGTGGTCGGTAGTAGAGACAGAGCATGCAAATGGGTTGTCGGTGGATACTTTTTCTAAGATTCACATTGAAAATCATCATTTAGAGTTGAAACTTTTCGTTATAAAAAGAATCCTTTTGACCCTACCAATAATCATGCTAAGACTAAGAGAAAGTCCAAAATTGGTAAGTATTCCAAGAAGCCCAAGAGTCAATCTCTCCAGGAAAAAAGCTCACAAAATTTCTAAGTTCTCTCTTTATGGCTGGTGTTACTAGGAAGGAAAAGTGTTCATCACCTCCTTCTGTAAGAGACTCCAATTCATATTATTCTTCTGCAATAAAAACCTCCTTTTTTTATTCATATTATTCTTCAATCCAATCCAAGCCATGTTTGAGTAAAACATCCAAAGGGTACTCAAAAAAAAGGAGTGGGATGGGTCAAAACTCCATCACAGTTTTCCAGACAAGTGCAAATGTGGATTGGGACTTTCACCCATATAGGGAGAAGTGTCTCCATAGAACAAAAGGGTTTGATAACAAGGATAAGATGTAATTAAGCCATTATTCATGTGTTATAATTATTGTGAAGGAAAACTTTAGAATATGCAAGAATACACAAGAAATGACAAAAAATGCATGACATGGGTTGTGTTGTTAAGGGATGAAAATGTTATCAAGAATGAAATATCAATATGATGTATTCACCAGATAGTCAAGTTCCCAAGGTTGTGATGGCACAATGAATCATGAGACAACAGACAACTAGACAAAATGGTGAAACTGTGAGGTAACATGGTTGATTTTCATTATGCATTAATAGTGCCTATGACGAAATCCTCTTATCAGTGCTTTGGGATTAATAATTGGGTGAAGGAGAGTATTTTTGTAGCATATCTCTTGCTCAAGGTTTCTCGAATGTTCACGTAATGGGGGAAAAGAAATACGCTATTGAGATAAAGGGTAGAGGGTGGTAGGCTATGCAATTAATTAAGTTTGGAACTCGGCCCTGATATATATGGATTTGCAATGTGCCACCAACTTTTGTAGTGGTATCATGAATATGAAACAATTTAGAAGGAATAATAAGAGGAGAGATCAGAAATATGACAATGCTTTCTAGAAATGTATGCGAATTCTGCCCAAATATCTACCTCAGATTCATAATCAAGTGAAAGTTACAATCATTTGTTTAATCACTTTTTGATACAAGTACTAATGTTACTACTAGCATTGAGAGAATTTCTCTTGAAAAGCTATCCAAAATAGATGATGTGAAGTACGATATGGAAAACCATAAAACTAAAACATGGTCACAAATAAGACCATCTCTAGATGCCATGTAATAGAATTTGAGTTTCCATCTTAGGAAGAGGAAAATTGCTGAAGTCATTAACAAGGAACCCAACAGTGGAAGCAAAAGTCTTTCTTTGTTTTAGCCGAGGCTATTAAAATATGACAATCTTGTATCTTTAGAGAATTCATAGGAAGAGTTCTATGATGTGGAGTGATCCAATCGAGGATCCATCTACAAAAGATATCATAGTGTTTGGTTCTGCTGCATATTCTTCTTAGAGCTCATATACAGAGCCATGTGTTTGGAAAGAAGAATTAGAGAGCCTTGTTTGTGGAGGTGTCCCCACGACTCTTAGAAAAGAGCCTTAACAAGATTTTGTTGGAATTTGAACATAAAGGATAGAGATATGTTATAAGAAGTTACTTATTCTAGGAGGTGATGAATGGTTTCAAAGAAAAAAAGTTCGTGGCATTCTAAGTAGTACCACCATGAATGTTATTTTTGAATCATTTGTTGCTAAGAAATGGAAAATCTATATTGAGAAGGATTTGCCTCAAACATTTCTAGGTCATCTGGCACTGGGAAAGGATGGTAAAAATGCTTTGATATGTTTTTTGACTGAATATGTAGGCCATAATCTACCAATTAGATGGTGGAAGCTCAGGTTGACCAACTTATTATTTTCAAAGGAATAATAGATGAATATGTGACAAAAGTTGTAAGAAGAAATATATGTTTACGTTTTGGTATATATATGAAGAGAACCCAAGAAAGGTTTCTACAATTGAAGTTGACTTGAGCTATATTATATTGGATGGAGAAATAAGATTCTCAATTAATTATGTGTGGTTGGAAATGCTTTTCATGGATATCATAAAGTTACATGACGAAACTCTATGGCATTTTATGATAAGGAAAATATATTTAAATCTGAACTGTAAATTTGACAGTGACATATATTATGATGAAGATGATTGTGAGTTTGTTTTTTCACAGTGCATGAGAACCTCAGTGATTTAAATATTTATTTAAATGTCTCAGTACTAAATGGTTCTCATATTCTTAAAAGAAGAAATGGTTTTGTGATTTACCGTAATTTGTTGTGATGATGAGTTGTTGAGGCAAGTTATTAATCTCGGGGCACTAATAAAACAATTTTATCATAGGGAATATTAATGGATCATGAAAATCGACCATGTGACCTCATAGTTTCAGAGCTTTGTCTAATTTGTTGTTGTCTCATGACTCATTGTGTCATGAAGGCCTTTGAAACTTGACAATCTGGTGAATACATCATTATTTATCTTTCATTCTTGATACCATTATCATTCCTTAGCAACACATCCTTTGTCATGCATTGTTTTCATTTGGTGCATTTTTTGTGACAAGAAATAGCCAAAGTCCCTTATTTTTTTTTTCTAAGTAAAAGTAAACTATTAATATGTAAAAAAAAATACAGAGGGGATGAAGCCTCAGCCAAGTTTAATGTAGAGTATCAGCAAAATCTGGACTACCCCAAGATTGGGGAAACCAGTCCACAAAGAGCATAAAAACCAAAAATGGTATCAATTCTTGAGTCCAGAACCCACAAAAGAAATAGTGAGATGATGCCTTGACATATAGTCTAGATAGGATACCAAATTCCATCCAAAACTAACAAAAACAAAAAGACCATATAGAGAACACCTAGAAGCCACATCCTAACACCAGGCAGCCATGTCCAAACCCCTGACAGCCTCGTCCAAATCTCTGGCTGCCATGTCCAGCCACCTAGAAGCAACGTCAGCCTAGTTGAAGTCATCCGGGATGGGTTCCTCGATGATTGGGCAAGCCCAGTCATCTGCCTCGTCCCTAGAAATGTTGCCGTGTGGCTCTCCACTGCCACCGTGTGGCTCTCCACCATCACCAAAAGCAACCTGCAGAATAGACCCATCGTCACTCGAACCACCAGAGGGGCGTGTGGCAACAGAGCTACCCCCTTCACCATGCTGATTGCCACCGAATTTCTAGCCATGCGAAGTTAAGAGGCCCTCATCTATCCCATTCTTTCTAGTATCTCTACAATTACTAACTCTAGGAGCGTCCTCCTGTGGAAAGTTGGAATTATCGGCCTGAGAGGCAGTCTGAGTGTTTTCCTCAGTGAAGAGGATGGAAATAGTAGCAGTAATGATCGGCCTATGCAGGGAGCTGCAGAACCTGAATTGGGTTGATTGGGTAGCGGGATGAATGGGCAGAGGAAAATTAGTAGAGTGGACAGCAAAGTCGCCATGGACATCACCTAAAGAACGAGCTAGACCCCACCTATTTCTAGTGCGTGGATATCTACCCGCCCTATGAAATGGAGGATGGTGCAGTTCAGGGGAGGGAGAGGAGGTGGCCTACTTAGGGTACTGCTCAGTCGGACGGTGAGAAATTCCTCCCTGAGTTCCTCTCATTTGACTTCTCATGCGATGTCTCACCATGCTAATATCGTTGGCTGAGCACTCAAAGGGAGCAGTGACAAGAGGGAAAAAGACAGAGGGAGCACTAGTAGAAGAATTGTGAGGCAAAGTAGGGTCGTTCTGAGCCGAGGTTAGAATGAAGAGCCCAAAATGGGAATGGTGAAACCCATTACCAAAATCTATGTAGCATAATATCCAGCAGCGACAGCCTGTTGTAGTGCAAAGGCTAGGATCATAGGCTTGAGGCGTGCAGGTGCAGTGGAGAAGGGGAGATGGTGAATGAATGAACCGAGGTACCTCCATATCGAAACAGTAAATGACTTTTTTCCACTTCAGACTTGCATGATTGTTGCCTATAGTGTGTCTTGAAGGCACCTTAGGATGGTACGGGGAGGGGCGCCATCAGCCAAGTGGCCTGTCCCCTCACTGCCATCCTTCAAAGTGTTCATTAAAACCATAACATGTCACCCGCATCCGGGTCCAAAGTGCCCTATTCAAACCCAATATTTCTACATAATTTATTCAATAAAATGAATTCCTTCATTGTTTAATAAACTTCAATGTTCTCTACCTCAATACTTGATTGGGAAACCAATCATTTCCTCTTACTCCAACTCAAAACTCCTTCAAAACAAGATAAATATATAAGCACAGGTAGAATTTCCATTGTGCATATCATCTGCCCATTCAACATCAATAAACCCATGCAATTGAAGGTTTTTACCTGCATCTTCCTCATAAAAAATAACATAGTCATTAGTGCCCCATATGTACCTATAGATACCCTTGACACATGTCCAGTGATATGTTTTAGGCTAAGAGATTTTCTGAGCTGATGGATGTGAGGCCATGTGGATTCCCTTTTCCTTTACCTCAAACAATGCTAATTTTAATTCTGGCAATTTTTTTCCTTACAGAGTAGCTATTTTCTACAACATGGAATGGTTCTAGAGTTCCCGAGTTGGTTATCCGAGGAGAGATAAAAAAGATGATAGTTATTTCTAGAAACATATGTGAATTCTTCCCAAATATCAACCTCAGATTCACTATCAAGTGAAAGTTTCAATTATTTGTTTAATCATTTTATGATACAAGTCCTAATGCTACTACTAGCATGGAGAGAAGTTCCCCTGACAAGATATCCAAAATACATGATGTGAAGTATGATATGGAAAACCATAAAACTACAACATGGTAAAAAAAAGAGCATCCCTAGATTCCATAGAATAGAATCTGAGTTTCCACGTTAGGAAGGGGAGAATTTCTTAAGTCATTAACAAGGAACCCAACAGTGGAAGCAAACGTCTTTCTTTGTGGGAGCCTAGGGTATTAAAATATGGCAATATTGTCTCTTTAGAAGATTCATAAGAAGTTTTCTATGATGTAGAGTGGTCCAATCTAGAATGCATCCACAAATGATAGCATAGTGGGTGATTTTGCTACAAATTCTACTAAGGGCTCATATGAAGAGTCATTTTTTTGGAAAGAAGAATTAGAGAGCCTTGTTTGTGGAGGTGTCTCCATGGATCTTAGAAATGAGCCTTGGCAAGATTTTGTTGCAAATTGCAAACAAAGGATAGAGAAATGTTATAAAAAATTACTTATTCTAGGAGGTGATCAAGGGTTTGAGAGAACAAAAGCTAGTGGTATTCTAAGGAGTACCACCATGAATGCTATTTTTGAAACATGTGTTGCTAAGAAATTGAAAAACTAGATTGAGAAGGATTTTCCTTTGTCTATATTGTACATATGTAGCAATGGTATCCCTTTATCTATAATTTCTATTTTTTCTTTGACAAATAGTGTGGGTGTTGCCGAGAATACTTATTGCAGGATAATCCTTTGCAAGGTCACCATTGGGGACAATGATATGTTGGTTCAAGATATTATGAGATATGATTTATGTGCCTCCTTTAATTCAAAACCTCCAATCCAAACATCCAAAACCACCAATCCTAGCGAACATCCAAAATCACCATTCCCAATGTCCTCGTTATTCTCTCTAGTTTGAGATACAACACCAATCTGAGTTTCTTGAGGTCAAATTCGGTATTCTTGTTGCCCTTCAAGAACAAGATAGTCCCCATTTACACTTTACACTTTTCATTCGATTGATTTTCTGGGACATTGTCGGTCTTCTTCGATTTTACTACATACACAAGATAGCTTGGGTTATTCTTAAAGAAACTCATAAACAATGGTGAAGTAGTGGCAAGTCTATGACAATGTAAGGATTCTAGTTGCTTGGATGAAAATTGGGGTGAAAATTATTGTTGCACTCCCTGTTAATGGTGGTGTTAATCCAACGCTCCCTGTGTGTTTCGTGGCATGTGCTTAAATCTTGCGATGTGTCTGTTTACTAACACCTGTGGGTTTTGGTGTAACGACAATCGTGACTCCAACAAGTGGTATCAAAGCCAAAGGTCTCGAGTTTGAAACACACCTGGCTCGCATTGAGGGGGGAGATTGTTGCACTACCTGTTAATGGTGGTGTTAATCCAACGCTCCCTGTGTGTTTCGTGGCATGTGCTTAAATCTTGCGATGTGTCTGTTTACTAACACCTGTGGGTTTTGGTGTAACGGAAATCGTGACTCTAACAAGTAAAATGACTCGTAGAATTTTCCCTTTGAATGTTGTGGATTGGCCTGGTATTTGTATAGTCCCTTGAAGACCTTGCTACCATCACAGGTATGTCCATGCCCAAAAGATTTCGATGTGTATATTTTTTCACTGAACTATGATTATTTTTAAAACCTTATACTAGAGATCATGAGTTCGAAACTTTTAAATCTACAATGTACTAAATTGCACATTATTCATAATTCTTTATAGTGATCTGTGTTGAATCTTCGAAGTTCAATCTATTATGGTTGTCTCTACTATGAAAACTTTAATTGATCTAATCTTTACATTAATACAACTCGTGTCATGTTATTACCGTGGAAAATAATCTGAAAATTGGAAATGAGGGCTTTCTCAAATATGTTTTTTTAATTATTTCACCTTAAATCTTTGGCAAGTATTGGATTTTGCTAAGATCTTCGGGGGTTGAAACATTAAAAGATCTCATATTTTTGGAAGAGTATGAAAAACACCCCACAAATAATCACACTTAGATGTTTCTGTTTGAGTTGGAGATATAGATTATTTGAAATTTGGGCCTACGTGGCATTAAGCTAATTTGCTTGTGAATTTTGGATGCCCAGATAAGCAGGGCCTGCATTTTCTTCAAGTTATGTAGGGACACTAATGAGATTTGACCGTTCACTTTCTCCATTGAGTGATTGCAATGGTGGCCTGCGTCACTTTACAAATTGTCTTATGAATCATATAAGATGTCTCCAGTCCAAACCTTACATTGGACCTTGCATCTTCCCTTGAAATTGGATTAGTAGGAGATTAAACATCTTTTGATTATGGTGGCACTCTGGAAACCTCATATTAGTATTGACAATTGCTTTCCAATTCACTTTTGAGAACCATTTACAACATAATGTCGCATCCATTGTTCGTCAATATGTATGTGGTGTTGTACCATCCATGCATAGGGTTACCGTGACCCTAGCCCCTTCTCGACTAGGTTCCTAACATGGGCTAAGGCTACCTCTTGGTACCCCAGAAACACTTACACTTACACATTTGGTTTGTCATAGTTACATGTAAAGTAAAATCCTAATATGTAAGATGACTTTTCTTCTAACTACTTCTAATTATATAGAAAACCAGAATAAAATAGAGCTCTTGGTTCCCTTTCCTTTAGTGCCTAATTTCACTTTATATGACTTGAGTTCATCACCAATATCATTAAGGTTTTCATTATAATGCACCTTGTGAGCCATGTTAGTTTGCACCTTAAATTCTATCATCGGATTCCATAATACACCTAGCAATTCCCCTTCAGAATTACATTCAACATGTGCAACTCATCAAGTTCATATATATCAATAACTACCAATTGGATTTTCCCTAGAATAGATATTTCTCCTTCAGGTTGGGCGATAAGTGAAATTAAAGCTCCATAGAATCGCCATTTGAAACATTCATAAGAATTACTAATTACATAGTTTTACCTTCAAATATGCATAGTTTGGAGAGTCTTGTTTTGGTACTTTGAGTTCATAGGATTAATCAATTTTTATCTAATTTTGAAATATCGGAAAGTGTTTCTGAAAAGTCCATATAATGAATGATACAAGACACCCAAAAGAAATGTTAATGGGTGTCAATACTTTAGAAAGGATGATTATGGACAATACCTTGAGGGGCTTGTAACTTCAACATGTTTGTTAACAAATTGCTTCTTTATACCATTCAGAGTGCGTAATAGATTTATGTATCAAAGTAGTTGCTTGGGGTTTAATCCCCTAATGTGAACATATTACATCCTAGAGAATGATCAGATCTCTCCATTGTTTCTTGAGATCTAAAAGTAGTTCCCATTTTTTTTTCGCTTTTCACAGCATGCATGGGCAAACTAATTCCAAACAAAATGCTAGAAATTCCTAAAATGATGGTTTCATATGTTTTATGTAAAGCTGAAAATAAAATTGTTTTAAAGTTTTTTTCCGTTTCTAGCTTCCATATTGTTGAGGTTGATTTCCATATTAAGGGTCAAAAGTTCTTGTCAAATTATTTTTGTGTTTTCATCTGTCACAATGTGGCATGTTGTTGCAGTTGATTTCAGGATTGAATATCAACCAAATTGAAGTTGAAAGGCAAAAAGGCCTCAATAAAATGAATCCTCCTGATAGTTGGATTTCCAAGGTAGCTCATTAATAGAGAATTTTTCTTTATGCAAAAACAATGAAGACAATTATGGAGAGGAAATGAAGAAAAAGGGCAATAGCAAGAAAAACCTAAGGAAGAAAATCATACTTGAAGATTGGAGGAGGAAGTGAAAATTGAGCATGTCCATGCATGAAGGGTTGTAATTATTGTGATTGATTAACAATACATGAAATCTCAATGTACATCTTATTCTTTGTAAGAATTTCCAAAGAAAAATAAACTTTCAAATGAATTTTTGTTTTTAAATTTGGGTTGTTGTAGTAAAAATCTATTGTCTCTATATTAATAGCTATCCAAATGAGTTTGGTTGTGTAATAGCTTCAATTTGATGTGAATTTTGCTATATAAAACTACATTGGACAATGCTCTTGCATTCAATTACCTACAACCATATATTATCCTAACACCCACATCATTGGATTAGTTGTCGAGCATTCTCTTGTTAGTTAATTCGATGCAATGCTGAATCACAATGTTATCTTCAATTCATAATATCGCTGAGCTTAAGTGAATGCAAAACTAGCCTAGTTATTTCAATGGGAATTATACTTATTAATTCGATAAGTGCTCAGAGTCAACTAGCCCTCAAATTGTTGGTGTATTTATGTAGAAAATTAAGACTATTTTCATTAGCAACAGTCATCCATGTTGGGCTTTAACTCATTGTTTTATTGCTTGGTTTAATGCCATCACACTCTACTTGGTGAACACCTCTAGTAGAGTTTGGAAAAGATGGCCTAGAAGAAGGCTTCCCTAGTTTAATCCCTCCAGCTGGATGATGCTGAGGCATTCAACAAGTTTATGAGTGCAGATTTTGTCTGAATGGGTCATGAAAATGCTTAGTAGGAGGTTGCTGCTAAGAGAATATCCCTTGGGATTGATCATATACTAGCATAGAATGAACAAAACTTATTGGGTTTTCCATAAATTTACTATCACAAACATGTCACTAGAAATAGGAGGCTAGGTAGGACACATCCCTTCATACAATCTTGATTGGGCTTTGTATGGAATGCTCCCCAAGGAGGAGGTTCACTTGCAAACATAATCAAACCTTGAATTTGTTCTCTAGAGTATGCCAACAACGTTGTAGGTGGTATTGACTACAGGTAAAATGTTGAAATTAAAAAATATGAAACCTCAAGCTTGGTGACTATACTTTAGCTTGGCAATCTTGAAGGTGCATATCAGGCTCACTTGCGAACCTTGGGGTGCATATCAGAAGTGGGTTCATATTGTTTTATTATAGTATTAATTTAGCCAGCTTTGGTCTATTTTTGCGAAATAAGAGTGCAAGTATAAAAACATGTTTTGTTTAATATGAGGATGGTGGCTGGGTTTCTCTTAGGCTATGTCTTTCATGATGCTACAGATTTTTTGAGAAGCCTTAATGGCTATTTACTGTGTTAGTTACAAGCATTTTTTTGTTTCTTTGGCGCTCATGTTTGTGAAATAATAGCTAATATGAAGATATTTTAATTATTTATTCAAAATAAGGGAAGATGGCCTATGTTATGGTTAGTATGACAACAGTTTCCACTACTATTTCCATGGGTAACATTGGAAAGGAGAGAATGTGAGGTGCAATATCTGAAAAAAAATGTCAGGCAATTGTCTTCTTTTTTTGTTTTTTCGCCCATCTCCTTCAATTTCTTAAGCAAAAGGTAGATCAAAAGATTACGTAGCAGAAAGCAGGTAGTCAATCCAAGAACTATGGAAAAGGAGTTGTACTTCAATCAAGATGTGCCAAAAACAAAAAAATTTGTAGGTGAGAGAAAAAAAGTCCATCTAAAGGAAGGTTCTTTTCACATAAAACTTTATTGTGGTAGATATTTCTCTATCCATATACATTTTATGTTAATTTGTTGTTTGTATGTAGGTTTGGTATGACATATATTCCATCATTTCATTGTGCATATATTGAAAATATTTCCAAATCGTCTTGAATTCAGGTGTCAACAAGCTTGATGGTCAATCTTGTCCGAGTCAGCCTTGGACCAAAGGGAAAAACTATTGTTTTGGAAAGGAACTATGGTTCTTCTAATATTGTCAATGATGGTGTGAAAATATCTAAGGATGTAAATTGTAGATGTGGGTTGTAAATTTGTCATATCCTATATTAATTTTCCTTGCCTAAATGTCTTACTATCTTATACCTGGGAGGAAAATTTCACACAGGTCATAGACACCATATTTCACTTTTGATGATCTACTTGGTCTATGGAGTGGCCACAATAGAGTAATGAATCAATCTTTAAGCAGTTGAAAAAAAAAGACTTGTGCACTAGATGTTCATCAGTGAAGGTAAATTGTTATTACCAGTCTAGTTAATGCATTTCAATGTTGCACCCTACTTGTGACAGGTTGAATTAGAGCACCCAGTTGAAAATATTTTGGCCAATTTGGTAAGATAGGATTCAGAAAAGAGAAATTATTTAGATGGTTATTGAGATTAAACATATACAAACCCACACATGTGGCCATAGATCTAGTGACTGCAGTATAGGTGTACCAGAGATATAACCAGTTTAGGCCATAAAACACTATGGCACAGATATAGCTCTGTTGGGTACAATGCTAGTAGATAGGGACCTGAAGATTATCTAGCTAAGGAGAGAGAAGGAGAGCCTACATAGTGATCTAGGGTGATATAAGGAGGCTAGCAGGTAAGGTAGGAAGAGGTCAGGGACAACACAGACAGTGAGCAGTGCTAGAGTTATGAGAGTAAGGACCACCACCTCAAAAATGATCCTATGAGGCATGGGATATAGATGCAAATAGGGCTTGTAGTAGAAATGATCCTCTTGAGGGAGAGGGCCATAGTCAGAGTTATACTCCTCCCCTGATGTATTGTGTATACATGATGTTTCCACAACACACATATGATGTATTCCATGCGATTTTTTCACTCAACCATCATATTTTTTATGCAGTTAACATGGGGGACATTGGTGATCAGTCGTAGATTGATATTGTGTACTCATGACTGATGACAAAGATATATATATTGATGCAGAAATAGAACATATCCTATACATTCTTTTTGTACTACCTCAGTATTAGATGCTTAGCTTGAAATTGCTTTTTCACCTATTGATATATTGCTTGGAATCACCCACAATATTTAGCATTAGCATTCCTATCTTCCTACCAGTCTTAAGACCCAACACCATGACTTCATACTCAACCACATTGTTGATACATTAAAACTCCAATATGAAGGAAAAAGGATGATGATTTCCCACAGGTGAAACCATAAAAATGCCTACCCCAAAACAATCTTTAGAAGAAGCCAGATCAAAAGTAATATTCCATAGACTGGAAGGCTTAGGTCTCTCATCCTCATTCATCAAATCCTTAGAAATTTCCATAGGCTTAACGTTAAGACTCATTAGATATTCACCCATCTCATCAGCTATATATACGAGAGAATTTGTGTAATAGGTAGGGTTCCCTCTATAATCTATAGGGTCTCCCTATGGACATAGGGACTCCAGCATATTACAAGTCAAATTTAATATTTCTCCCCAAAGGAGTACACTACCCACGTGACATCAACAAACCATAAGTAGGATGGACATTTATGATCATTGTTTCACTACATCCATCATTACACACTTTCATGGCATCTGTACCAGCTTAACCACTAGATATTTAATATTCAATCATTATTTAAAGCGTGCTAGCTCAATGGAAGATCGTCTTCCTTACAAGGAGGAGATTGGTGTTTCGATTCCACTATGAACTAACATGAATTAATCAACAATTTTGTAGTTCATTTTTAATTAAATGTTTTTTATATCGATTTATTTCAATGGTGAGATATTTCTGAATTCATAATTTTATATTGTCTTTAAAGAGACAAAAGTCGTATTTAAATATTTTTTTTATCATCTCTAGAGAGACAATAGCTAGTATTAAAGAAATATTGTCTATAATTCGAGTGTTATCTCTAGAGAGACAAAAACTAAATTGTCTCCTAAGAGGCAATAATGCTTGTGTTATATATTCTCTTTACAAAGACAATACTTTTTAAGACAATAACCTTTAAGAAAATAATATTTAAGACAATATTTTTTAAGGAAATAATCTTTAAGACAATATTTTTTAAGACAATAATTTTTTAGACACCCGCTTAAAGATAATATTTAAGACCATACACTAGTTTTTTTTCTTATGTTAAGACAATTTACCCAAAAATTGTCTCAAATATTGTCTTAAAACCCTCCTTTATGTACTAGTGCGACCACGTGAGTACCTTCATGTTCTCTTGAAGACCTCACAGGTCCCACTCACAACAGCGTAAAACAAGCTGGAATAAATTTTTTCAACTCACTGATATTTGAAGATTCCGACCAAAAGAAATGAATGCACTTAGGGAAAGAAGAAAAATACAAGGGTATGGGATTGGAAGATAATATCTTATAAATTTTCATAGCAGTAGGTAGGTACAAGTGGTGTATTTCCCCATGGATGTCAATTCTAGCAAGAACAAACTACTGAATTTTGTAGATAACATGAAGAAAGTCTAGAAATTCCATAACCTACATTGGAAAAGTTGCAGGAGTTATGTGTTGGCCAGGGTGTGGAGTCGTTCATGAAGGAAACGAAACCACAAGCCATTCGAGAGAAGAGGGCCTTCATTTTTTGTATGGTTCCTATGGGATCGACACAATAGTATATAATATAGAATTAGTGCCACAATCTATAATTACAGTTTGTGGGATCGAATAAATTAATTACAAAAATGAGCCATATCCCTCCATTAATTGCCTTGAAGTGCCTATTGATTCCTCATTGACATACGTCCTTGTCAGCGACCATTGGTGAAAAGAATGCACCCGCACTATCGCCATGTGTTCAAAATTGATTGGATAAAGGAGGAAGAAAATGATATGTTCTCATTGGCTCTAGTGAATAATGTTTTCTTATCCAACTCCATAGAGAGAACACCTTCAATGTAATCATCTATTATTACATATATCATAATGTCACAATGGATTAACTGTTAGTGAAATTTGAGTTAATAACCATCATGATTTGAGTTTAACAAATAAGAAGAATACAAGTGAGGTCATCCTTGGTATTTATTATTATGCCGTAAGGTGTTCCCTTTGAAATCAACTCCCCTTCTTGCCCCTCTTTCATTCTTATGCACCTTCAGATTATATGTTAGACGATTAAGGAAAGTTGAACCGTTTGATCACAAAAAACAGTTATGAATTCGTTGCAGGTAGCTCTTCAATGCGGTTGTCAAAATGGGGAAATTGAAGGAAGCATACGTTTCGCCAGAGGTGATTACCAAGAAGGGATACGATGGAGCCAAGGTCGACATCTGGTCCTGTGGAGTCATATTGTTCTTGCTCCTGGTGGGCTACTTGCCTTTCCACGATGTGAATTTGATAGTGATGTATAAGAAGATCTAAAGGGGATTGCAAATGCCTGCCTTGGCTTTCCTCTGGTATTCCTCTGAAGTTTGGCATCTATTTGTCTGGCTGCTAGACCCTAACCCTCTGATGAGGATCACTGTTCTGCAGGTCATCGAGGTTTCTTGGTTCCGCTGAGGCTTCAACTGCCTGTAGGCTGACAACGATGTCAATGTTAGATAGCTCGAAGATGTTGGCTTGACCTTCCCCTCCCTCAAGCCAACCTGCCGGAATGCCAACCTATTTGAAAACCTTCGACATAATTTCCCTCTCGCTAGGGTTCAATCCATCTTGGGCCTATTGAAGGATGATGTCAATCAATGACTTACTAGAAAAGAGGAGAATGATCTAGATAGGACAATCCAACTCTCAAGAAAATTTCACGTAAAACAGAGTAAGGTACTTTCATAATGCTTCTCAAGATTACATAAAATTGTGCTTTGGGGATGAATCCTACTTCCTACTTGTAAAGTCCAAGGTGATGTAAAACATGGAAAGCATATACGAAAAATTCATTTTTTCTTTGGTGCCACATGATGGACCAACATATTTTCTTCTTTAAAATGCATATGTTGTGGCTGGAAAATGGAATGATGCAGCAAAAATAAGGAAAACAATGAAAAAAACATCCCTAAAGAAGGAACCCACATGCAGTTGGATCGAAGTTAAGGATCAAGAGGAGTGTTGCCAATCAATTATATTCAGGAAAGTGATTCAAATCTAAATATTTATTATATTATTACATTGCAAATAAATGTTTATTTCTTGCAAGGGAGTGTCATTTTAAAAATTGTTGAGATGGAAACTAATCACTGACTGGTAGGCATCAAACTTATGTTGAATATGCAGGCAATAGTATATTGTACAAAAAATTTTCATGAATTTCTTTCCTTTCTCAGCAACGTCCATAGGAATGTCTGATTTCATCTATGACGAAATTAGTGAATGTGGTTTTCGTTGATGCATCCAATTGGGTGTGGACAATATAATTTGCTATGAGAAGCCTCTGCTACAATCTAAAGTATAGTAAATTTCAAATTCAAATAGTCATCCAAACTATTGTAAATTTGATGAGATATTCTTGCATAAGCTTTCACTTAAAAAGGCTTGGATATCTGCACTGAAACTGTGTGGGTGCTGTTTTTTTTGGGGCGGGGGGAAGGAGGGGGATTATATGCACCATGATTGTAAAGCACTAAAAAATTAGTTTGGTTCAATTATCCTTTCACAATGAGAAAAGCTAGGAACCATTGTGAGTCCATATTTGGAAATTTTGGTAGTCTGTTCCATATTTGCTTAATTTTTTGTACTCTGTGCCTACAAGATTATGGTCTAGCCCAAGTAGTAAAGTGATTGGTATTCTATTAAGTTATATGATGCTAAGTGTAAATTCTGAGTGACGTTTACAGTAGATGTGCCCCTCACAGCCTTGCATATTAGCTAAAAATAATATATAAAAATCATTCTCCAAATTAAAAACAAATAAAATATAGACCTTTGTATAATCATGGTACTCTGTAATCCTTACAGGCAATAAGGCAACCAAAGTGGGGGCATCTAAAAGAGTTTCACAAAGAGATAAAACTATGTGTAGCTACTCTACTTTATGGAGACGCGAATACCATTTCACTCGGCCAAGGCCTTGAGGTTGGTCATTCAATTGAATACTTTTATGTAACACGATTAATACATTATGACATTGCAAATAAACATTTATTTCTTGCAAAAGTGTGTCATCTTAAAAGCTGTTGATATGGACCCCTTTGTTTTTTTCTTTTTCCCTAGATTCACTCTTTTTCTTTTCTATTTCTCATCCTTTTTCATAGCCATGGCCATTGGAAAGAAGGAAGGGGAAACCAAATTTGGTGATAAAGAAAACATTTTTGATAGCGAAAATGCCAATAAAATGTTAGAGTTGGTAAAGGGTGAATGCTTGATAGACATGTTCACTAGATCATTAACTCGTAGAGTAGCTTGGCTACTCATGCAGCTGTGGCTAGGTTACGATTTTTTTCATAGAAGGAAGTTCCATATCCTATAGTGAAGGGTGCTAAAGAATTTAAATCTGCACTTCGAATCTATGAAGCAACTAATTGCAAGCTTAACCAAACAAATTCATATATGGCTAGTTAGTGAAGGTTGCCATTACTTCAATTTTACAAATAGATATTATAGTATCACACCACTATGTCTGTACGATGAATATTATTGGTCATGTTAGATAGTTGGAATATGCAATGAATCTTATTAATAAAATATCGTTTCATTATTTTAATTTGGGGATGAATCCTACTTCCTACTTGTAGAGTCCAAGGTGATGTAAAACATGGAAAGCATATAAAAAAATTCATTCTTGCTTTGGTGCCACATAATGGACCAACATATTTTCTGCTTTAAAATGTCTATGTTGTGGCTAGAAAATGGAATGATGCAGCAAAAGTAAGGACAACAATGAAAAACACGTCCCTGAAGAAGGAACCCGCATGCAGTTGGATTGAAGTTAAGGAGCAGGAGAAGTGCTACCAATCAATTATATTCAAAAATGTGACTGAAACCTAAATATTTATTATACCTAAGCAATGATGGTGGTTCCTTGATAAATTGTACAAGACCGTTCAAAGAAGCTTCCCTTGACCTTAAAATCAGCGTGAGCATTATTGCCCAAATATACCTTCAGAGAAGGCCTCATCTGAAATAGTGTGGACCTCTGTGCATTGAAATCAAATTTTATGGCCTAGTTCCCTCACCTCAGTATGCTTCCCATGCGTTGTGAAGGCTCAACAACTGCCATAAGATAAATCATTAAAGAGAAAACAACAATTAGATTCACAGATGCTATAATAATTTTTGGAAAATAATAGTGTTTGTGAATTTTCATTAACAGATTATTACATTGCAAATAAGCATTTATTTCTTGCAAGGGAGTGTCGTTTTAAAAGCTATTGAGATG
The DNA here is from genome assembly GCA_031772625.1 of Pinus tabuliformis. NCBI lineage: Eukaryota > Viridiplantae > Streptophyta > Pinopsida > Pinales > Pinaceae > Pinus > Pinus tabuliformis. Next base: position 503,318,951 of record CM062809.1, read on the forward strand.
GAAACTAATCAGTCATACGATAGGCATCAAACTTATGCTGAATATCTAAGCAACAATATATTCTACAAAGAATTCTAGTGTACCCTATATTTACGCCGCATCTGCACACAAGTTATTCATGAGAATTATGTTTTATGTCTGTGTTTTCATATATATGTGAACCAGGAAAAACAGGGTATTATACCTCGGCAATGATGGTGGTTCCTTGATAAATTGTACAAGACCGTTCAAAGAAGCTTCCCTTGACCTTAAAATCAGCGTGAGCATTATTTCCCAAATATAACTTTAGAGAAGGCCTCAACTGAAATAGTGTGGACCTCCGTGCAGTGGAAATCAGATTTTATGGCCTGGTTCTCTCGCCTCTGTATGCTTCCCACGTGTCGTGAAGGCTCAACAACTACCATGAGATAAATCATTAAAGAGAAAAATAATCAGACTCACTGATGCCTTAATAATTTTTGGAAAATAATAGTGTTTGTGAATTTTCAACTTGACCTGAGTGTTTCAAAGTTTTCAAGGTTCAATTCCCTGGAGGTTTTTCAGGATGAGTAGGGCTCAATTCCAGTACAATATTTTTCCTGTTCTTGGAGACGTTTTCAGGATTAGCAAGGTTCAATTACGATGCAACCTTTTTTATGCTCTTGGAGGAAACGTTCATGTTAAGGTACTGGTAGAATCTGAAACTGTTCACTAGTAAACTTGGTATTCAAACAGGTAAATAGAAAGATTATATTAAATGTTCTAATAACCTGTAGAATCATAATCCATTTCTATTTCAGCAACTAAAAAATTTTCAATCAAAAAACTATATTCTACAAATCATTCTAGTGTATGTGTTTCCTTTCTCAGCAACATCCACAGGAAGCAGGATGTGACTGTGCAATTCAAGGAAGAATCTTATAATCTACCTGCTTACTCTGTCAATGTCTTGCCGGACTGCAAAAATGTGATCTATAATGCTGTGAAGTTTAGTGATATTTTATATTGATTGTCATCAGAATAGCTGAGGTGATGATAAAAGTTGTAGGGTTATATAGGAGGAGCTCTAATCAGATGTGTATATAATGTTACAGGTTAGTATACAGACTTCCCTAATGGGAATGGAGCAGGTCAGCATGGAGTCCCTTCATCCTATTGCAACATCAAGTGGAGATACAGGAAAAGTATTTGTATACTGGTCATGGCACAAAGAAGATGTTGGAATATGGGGACAAGACAAATTCTCTGCCCGGGGCTTGTTAGAACAGCTAAACACAGTTTTAGATAAAAGTGATTATCTATGGTACACAATCAGGTATTGAGAACCTGTGATAATCTGTAATTGAGATGATAGGACTACTAATTCTTAAATTTGTTAGGATTTTGATTCTGTATTTTATCAATACAGTGTCAATATCCCTAAATATGAACCCTTTTTGAAGAGTGGAAGCCAACCAATCTTGAATGTGGATAGTCACGGACATACACTTCATGTGTTTGTGAATGGGAATTTCGTAGGTGAGTAAGATGTTTAATATTTCTGTATAATTTATAGGGCATTTTCCTATTTTTGGTTGACTTATCACATGAAATCAAATTTCTTAAAAAAATTTTTATATCTATACTGAATACTTTGATATAAGATTGGATTGATGGATGGGTTGGTTAAAATCAGAAAAGACTATAAACATGATGGTTATGTTATGTAGGAATTCAGAGTGAAGATTATTCGAAATGGGGATTTACGTTTGAGAAGCCAATTATAACTTAGCAGACCAAATTACTGCAAACAAACAAATATTTATCAGCCCTGAACATTAAGGTTTAAATCCTATAAAGAATGGTAACAAGGTGTAATGAGAAAAAAAAATTACTTTCTTCAATACCTGCAATGAAGACTCAAGACTTACTTTAGTTAATATCTACAATTAAAGTTACAACCAGAGCGTCCGAGGCAGGATGTTGGGGTTAGAAAATTAAACTAATGGGTAAAATGCAATTCACTTATATTGCACATTGTTTGCAGTAATTTATATTTCACATTAAAGATGAGTTGTTCACTGAACATTGTCATTGACTGGGCAGACTAAATTACTGCAAACAAACAAATATTTATCAGCCCTAAACATTAAGGTTTAAATCTTGTACTATACTTCCTACAAGAACGGGCATTCACATTTTTTATTCGAGCTTAGATGTGTACTATGAAGAAAAGCAATTTACCCGTCGTCAATTTGGGCAATTGATTCAAAGATTTCGATTTCTATCACTTCCCCAGATTCAAATCTTTCAGGCTTCTTGGCACTCAACAATTCTTCAAGTTGAAACTCTTCTGTAGAATGTGTGAATTACAGCGGAATGTAGATCATGACAACCTTCGTCCAACTACATTTTATCAAAGTGGATCGAGGTTCCTCTCAGTAGGGCATGACTAGTTCTATTTAATAGAAATCTTAAATTTTCAAATGTGGCTTTTTATTTCTACACACTAACCTGGAGTAAATCCTCTTCACCTTATCTTTCTGAAGGTTATGTTCCTCGAAGTTGTAACATATGCAATTATGAAGGTGTCCACTGCAAACGGTATGTTGGCAGGAGTCATGTTGGTCAAGACAATCCACTGTAAACGCATAACTTTATTTCTTTATAAATTATTGAATAACATTTTTGGTTAAATTTTTTATGTTATTGTTTTGAAACATAGAAATCTGAGTTCATTGTTTTAGTTTTTGCGGGGAATTGGAGTTGTTTTTAGTGAAAATGGCCTAATGTATTAGAATAAATTGAAAAAACATATATATATTTTTAAATAGAAGGGAAATAAATTGAAAAGTAGTCAAAATTTATAGTTGGACACCACAATAGAATTTGCATAACCATAAAACTTATTTCCTTCAATTTTTTAACCGAATTTGATCTTTGTATGGTCAAAGATATCGCATGGCCCAAAAATCTCACAAGGCCCAATGACTTAATGGAAAAAGGGAGAATGATCCAGATACCAAAATCTAACTCAACATCATATAAGAGATGATGAGGGAGTTTATTAATGTTCCCCTTACTACTCAAGTATTTCTATTACGG